>CM024762.1:48306373-48984971 GCA_014218235.1 Colocasia esculenta
ATCCTCTCTGCACACAACTCCTCCACCTTTTGTTTTGATCCTGCAACTGCTGCACCTGAGTGTGGTAGCCGCCTGAGGAGCTCGATCCCTCTCCCCTCCCATACCAAGTACGGAGCGTCTCAGCCTTACCCGCACAACGAACGGCCAGGCCTGTCTCGTCCATGACAGCTATGAAGGCATCCTCGGCTAGAAACGGAGCGGCATCATCACTCTGGAGGGAAGGAGTCGTCATTTGTGTCATCTTCTCCTACAATTAAAAATATATTTCATTAAAAAAATGAGAAATTATAAACTAATTTATTAAAAATAATTTATCTAAGACCGATACACTTACAAAACGATCTCTGCTTTCGTCATCAACCCACCGCTGGGTACCGTCAGGGAGATCTTTACATCTCCCCATCTTAAAAACCTCCATGCGATCGGGCTCACGCTGGTGAGTCTTCACCTGTAAAAATTAATTGTATAATCATCAAGTACGAAAAAAAAATCAATAGAGATTATTAAATTACATTCAATAAAATAAAAAACTTACAAAATCATCTTTTAATTGATAAATACTGGTACGCCCCCGCCGATAAGTCATATTTTGATGCGTACGATTCTGCTTGTTACGCTCAGCAATATCCTGTAAAGAAGAAGACAATTCATATATTTGAATATTTGATAAAATCTGAAATGAAAATCATAAGTACATATGTAATTAAATCATATTATTTTACTTGCTCCTCCCTTGAATTCCATTTTTGACACATTGTCCGCCAATCAGATGGATCAACACCAGGTGGAACAGATGCAACAACATCCTCAAAGGTCTTGCCTTATAATGCTACAAAATAACAATTACAAAGTTAACAAAATACTCATTATCAACATAAAAAAACAAATAAATACTCTTAAAAAAAAACTTACTTTCGACTTTAACATCCCACGCCAGCCTTTGTGCATGCTTGTCATGTGTTGTAACATCTCCTTATCCGTCTGAGGAGTCCGATCCCAACAAAACCACATCTACACATATATTACCAATCTAATTAGCATATCTCACAAATACACAATATTCACTTTAATTGTTAATCTATTTACCTCGAGATCTCGAAATATTCCATTCCTTGTCTCTTCAGGCAGTTTTGAAAAATTTTCTGCCATATTTTGCAATGCAGTCTGATGATAATGCCCATACGAGTTACAAAATTTGTCCCTTGCTCGCCTACCCCGTATCCACCAATGATTCTTACATTCCATTTCTGTCCAGGCTCTAGCCTCCTCTTCGTGGCACCTCTAGAGGGACCCCGACGACCACTCCCTCGACCCCACAATGGTGTCTCTATGTAAAAACATATACATAAAAAAATGATTAGATTTTATGAAACTAAAGTAAATATAAATTGTAATGCTACTGAATGTAAAAATATACCTGCTACAGAAGAAGATACAGATGCAGCAGAAGACACCCCCTGAGTGGTAGGAACTACGGCTTGAGAAGGATGACCTGCAACAGAGTCTTCAGATGAATGAGTTGGCGCGTCATCCACAGTCCGTGCTCTCCGAACACGAGATCCACTGCGCAAACTCATATCTGAAAATATTGATATTAATAAGCAGCGTATATAATTTACAAAGAAAATTTGACGGCATCTCCCCTATATTAGGAGCATATCCACATGTGTACACAACCTGTGAAAAAAAATTTCATACATTCACATCTTGAAAAATAAAGATATATAATGCAAAAAGAGACATTTACATCCTGTAAAAAAGAAATTAAATGCATAAACACATTCACATTCTACAATATAACATATACATTACCATGACCAGAGTTACTATAAACATTAAAGATTCACATTCTATAATAGAAAAACATAACATAATTACAACTCCACTTAAATCTCCATATATTCACCAACTCTCACATTAATTCCTTCAGTTACATCAACATCAAATATTTCTCCATTGATAGGAACATCAACCAAATTTCTTGATAAGCTTCAACATTTTCATCCTCAGACACTTCTTCCTGTTCTGCCATGTTATAATAGTCTCGGGGCTGTGCTCTTACAGGAATGATCCATCCTGTTCTTCTATTATCATCTACATAAAACACCTGCTCTACTTGTTGGGCAAGTGCAAATGACTCATTTGTCCCAATTTTTGATTGATGTTGAGACTGATAATACCATATTTGTCAACTTGGAATCCCCTGCCTTCACGATAAACATCCCACCAGTCACATTCAAACAATATAACACGTCTGTTATGGTCAAAACATATTTCCACAACATCCTTAAGATGTCCATAATAGCCATCACATTTATTATTAAGATCTGCAATCACAACAACACCACATAGTTGAGTCTGCTTTGTATAATCTGCAGTTCTTGTATGGAACCTAAATCCATTTACAATATAGCCTGAATGTGAATAAGCAATTCTTGATGGTGTTTGTGACAAAATTTGGATATCTTGAGTGCATCGAGAATCATTTGCATCTTTTAATTCTTGGACATAACTTTGAAACCATTTTATGAAATCTTTCTCGATTCCTCTACAAGTTTCTAGCCTTCGTTTATGTTCAGCCAAGAAAGGATCAATCTCCTCTATCTGTTTCAAAATATACGTGTGTGCCAACTGCACTTCTGTCTCAGATAACACACGATTCTCAACTTTACCCTTCAAAAAACGCCCTGGGGGATTAAAGATTGACAAGAAATCACCATCGTCACTGCGACTAGGAACGCCATCCCAATTTCTTTCTGTACGATTAAACTTAGTGACTATATTGGGCAAGTACATAGAACATAACGAAATAGTCTCCTCAAGAAGATAGCCTTCCACAATTGAACCTTCCAGTCGTGCTTTATTGCGCACATAATCTTTCAACTTCTTCAAGTATCGTTCTATAGGATACATCCACCGGTATTGAATAGGACCAGCAATTCTAGCTTCATAAGCCAAATGTGATATCAAATGAATCATGATAGTGAAAAATGATGGCGGAAAAATTTGTTCTAACTTGCATAGTGTTACTGCTATATCAGCTTCTAACTTCAGCAAATGTTCAGGCCTCAAAACTTTAGAATATATATCTTTAAAGTACATACTCAACTCTGTGATTGGGTCAGTCACATCTGCATGAACAATGTTGCGAAGTGCTAAAGGCAGCAACACTTGCATATAAATATGAGAGTCGTGACTCTTCAACCTGTGAGCTTTCCACTTGTAAAGTCCACACACTTTGATAAATTAGATGAATACCCATCGGGGACTTTAATGTTCCTTAGAAAGTCACAAATCTGTAACCTTTGTGTTCTGTTCAATGAAAAAATCGCTGCAGGTGGTTTTCCTCCTTGATCTGTCGGCACATGCAGTTGCAGACGTATCCCCCAATCTTCTAAGTCCATCTGTGCCTATGCAGGAAAGTCGTTGAGGGTCCAGAGGAGAGTAGCTCGCAGGGTGAAGTTCTGTTTTTTGCTGCATCATATGTTTGCAAACCATTATACCATAAATCCTTCAACTCATCTATCAAGGTTGTAAGTATACATCAATGTCATTTCCGGGCTCTTTAGGACCAGGAATGAGTAAAGACATCATGGTATATGTTTGCTTCATACACATCCACGGCGGTAAGTTGTAGACAACTATCACCATAGGCCATGTACTATACCTTCTACTCATGTTGCAAATGGATTAAACCCATCACTTGCCAAACCGAGTTTGACATTGCGGGCTTCAACAGCAAAGTCTGGATAGACATTGTCAAAATGTGTCCATGCCTCAGAATCAGCAGGATGCCAGCATCTCCCCATTTTCTTGCAACGTCCGACCATCCTTATGCCATGTCATCCACTTAGCTACCATAGAAGACATAAACATTCTTTGCAATCTGTCTTTCAGAGGAAAATAACGCAAGATTTCTTAGGTACTCGCTTGCGTGTAGATGAATCATTTGTAGGTTGATTCTTTCTTTATACCTCGGTGTATGACATTGTGGACACTCATCTTTATGTTCATTCTCCTTCCAAAACAATACACAATCATTCTCACATGTATCTATCTTCACATGGCTTAATCGCAAAATTTCTAACTGCCTTCTTAGCTTCATACCATGATTCAGGGACATAGGCTCCTTCTGGTAATATTTCACACAGAAGATCAAGGAACATGCCCATACAATTGCCTGTGACCTGATTCATTGTCTTAATGTGTAGCAGTTTTAAAAGAAATGTCAATCTACTCACTTTCTGGCAACCGGGATACAAAGGTGTTTCTGCATCATCTAATAGTTTATAAAATTCCTTCGCCTTGGCATTTGGTTCATCTTCATCACACTGAGCAGCCATATCAGCATCTTGCAGCTCATGTAACATCTGAATTGTATTATCAGCAGTCATCTGTTGTTCTTCCTCATTAATCTCCTCTGAGGATATGTCACCAACGGGTTCCTCTCCATGACACACCCAATTTGTATAATGAAGCCATATCCCGTCACATATCAAATGAGTTTTCACTTCATACCGAGTGAACTTCAATCCATTACAACATTTTTTACATGGACATTGTATCAACTGTCCGTTATCTCCATGCCTGAAACTCCTCCTATCTTCATGAAAAGCAAAGTCCAATAGTTCTTCAACTCCTTTCTCATACCTAGGATCCAAACGATCCGTAACATTCATCCAACTCTTATCGACTCCAGCCATTTCAAAATAATCTAGAATTAAGAAGTAAAAAAAATATATCAGATATGAATCAAGTCACATCATATGTGTAAACTTATTTAAAACTATATGACATAATTATATATGAAGTATAATTTAGTAAAAATTTCGGCAGCATCTACTCTATATTGGAAGAAAATCCACATTTTCACAAAAGTCTATATTCATACATTCCTGCAAAGAAAAAGGGGGTACCTACATGAAATCTTGCCCATCTATGGATATTTGATCATCTGATGTTCTTTATTATATGTGTTTTGAGATTATCCTAAAATTTCGACAGCATCTCCCCACACTTCTCCAATATACCACCATTATTTACTAATTTTAACTATGCTCAAAAAATCACTTGCATAAAATACAAGTGATAAAAAGAGCAGTTAAAATTAGCAGGTATATTGGAGAAGAGCGAGAAGATGCTGCCGAAATTTTAAGATAATCTCAAAACACATATAATAAAGAACATCAGATGATCAAATATCCACAGACTGTCCAACTTGGACAATTCAAGACTATATGCTCGATATATGCCATTACTATCAAAAGACAGTAAAAACATATATCATAACAAAAGTCTTGAATAGGCAAAAAAAAAAAAAAGGTCCACTCATTCTTACATCCATATGTTTCATCCAATGCTTGCATCCTGCAATAAAATACATTCACACATCCTGCAAAAAAGATATTCACGCATCCACACATAATAAAAAAGTTGAGCCACCACCCAGGCTCGCTGGATTAAATAAAGATGAGCCACCACCCAGACTCGCTAGATCTTACCTGAACAAAGAGCCTCAAAAGATGAAAGCAACTACCTCGATCTCCGCAGCTGTTCCAAACAAAACATGTCGTCATATTTTACAAAAAAATATATTAATAACATGTATGAGGACTTGCATATAATATATATGTATCATTAAATTTCCTAAAAGATGCAGATAATGGATCATGCTTTGCTCATTATATAATATATTAATGAAATGTATTCCCCACTTAGATACTAAATCCTAGTATTAATGCCTAACAAGATAATTTATTTTTTTCCACAGAAGCACCTGCACTGCTTTGCTCATTACAAACAAAAACAAGATATTAAAAGAGAGGACATTTCTAGGGGGTATCAATTGGGCCAAATAAACCCAGAGTCATGTTATTCCTATCCAAATCTTAATGAGTTTTTCTTGATGTACCATCACTGCTCAATGACAGCAAACAACTCATCCCACCAACCCCTCTTACTATTTTTGTATGATTTTAATGCACCCTAATATCAACATGTCTCAGCACATATGGCTTCATTTTCAAGTACCTTTTTCTGGGGATATAATTGGGCCAAATAAATCCAGAGACATGCTATTCTTGTTCAAATTTTAATGAGTTTGTTCTTGGTGTACTTGTGCCATCTTTAAGATCTAGCTAGCTAGTACTCAGAGATTAACAGTAAAACAAGAAAGGTGGTGGATCATTACTTCCAGTTATGTTACCCAAAAAAAGGAAAATCAGAAGTGTGCTCATGTTACAAAATCGTCGTAACTCTCAGTGCGAAAAGTTGATGCATGTATGATACATGTCTTCACAAGAATTAGCCTAAGATGACAAAGCAATAAGCTTTAAAGAACAAAGAATCTTGTTATCAAGCCTTATCCTCTAGGTCATTCTCAGACAAGACTTTTGAACAAATTCTACAGCTCACTGTCAATTTCTCCAACCTCTCACAGGGAAAGATTGAAACTAGATAAACTGATCTTACAGTATGTGAAATGGTCAAATAACAAAGAAAATAAGCTTTGTGTAGTGGATTAAACATATATTGGCATTCTTAAAGATCACAATCAGAATTCAGGATGAACAGTGAATGCAAAAGTTTCTAGAGATTCATGCAATATGAAACAAGAAAATTCTTAAGGACCTAAGAATACAACCTGCAGAGAATAGTTTTCTAGTGAATTATGCTGATGACCATCTTCACAATAAGGTTTCTCCCAAGCAAGCATGGTTAGAAAAATCAGCCTCTGAAATGCAGGCTCCTGCAGAAAAAAATAAAGAAACTTCATCATCCAATGAAAACATGCACCTTAAGCCAATATAGAATAAGGCCGACGCTATATGCCATAATAACTAACTTAATCCCATGAATCATGATCCTTATTTTCTTCTCCCAAAAGGATGCTTTGTGGAAACTATTAGGATATACTACAACTCTAACGCATAATCATGACGACTAAACATTGTAATGCTTCAAATACGAGTCTCAAGAAAACAATAACACTTTTCACATCTATCCATCAATAGTTATAGTGACTTTTATTTCTTGTAAAAATTGTGAGGTAAACTTCCATTTGACATCTCAGCGAAAGCAGTTTGAGCTAACATATATGATTGTCGTCAAAGAATAGTCTCGCATGAATTTCCAAAAATATAAACAAAAAAGTCATATCACTTTTTTCCGTAAACAGTGGCTGAATTGCAGAAATTTCTATACTAGAAAAGAACATGCTATAAGAACGCACAACCAAGTGGATCGTTCAAAGGAAAATGATTCCTTTTACAATATATTGGTAATACTCTATTGAAGTCCTAATTCTCAGAATAGAGACAACCCTCGTACGATTATATTGCGTTTATTTCGACGACATCAGAAACCTGTATTAGACAACCATTACAGCAAGGAGAAGAGATTACCTTCAAGGAAGGGTGGACGTCAGAATTGTCCCTGGACAGGTATCTGAAGCAGCAATAATTTTTAGTAATGCCCCCTTGCGCCCCCCCCCCCCACCCGAAACCCCGACCCCCCGGGCCCCCCTGCGCCCCCCCGGGCACCCCCACCCCGCCCCCCTCCTCCTTCCCCTCGCCACCCCTACGCCCTTCCCACCCATCTGCCCACCGCCGGTGCCCCCCACCCCACCCGGGCACCCGTGCGCCACCGCCGTCCCCCCCGGCCCCTTACGACTCGGATCGAAAGAGGTAGAGAAAGATAGAGGGGGAGGACGAATACCCGGTACTGCGACGGTGACGGCGGTGTCCGCGGCAGACGGCGGCGGCGACGTCTCCGGCGTGCTGGGCGAGGGCGACGTCTCGGCGTCCTGGGCGAGGGCGGCGTCTCCAGCGGGGCGGGCCAAGGCGGAAGGGCGAGGGCGCGGGCAAGGCGAAATGGGGTGGGGGAAGGGGACGAGGGTAATTAAATTAGAGGAGATACGTAGACGGCCACAAAAGCCGTTTACGTATAAAGGACGTAGACGGCTTATAAGCCGTCTATATATGTATATAGATGGCTTTAAGAGAAGCCGTCTATGTATAAACTATACGTAGACGGCTTTCTTTAGCCGTCTATATATCCTCTGTATGTACACGGTTTTTGAAGCCGTCTATGTAACTTATGTAGACGACTTAGAAAAGCCGTCTATATATCTCATATTCATAGACGGCTTTTTATAGCCGTCTACAAATAGGGTTTTTGTAGACGGCTGCGATTTTCAGCCGTCTACATATCCTTCATTTCCTGTAGTGAAAGATAACACATGTTAAAAGAATTGTTCCTGATGTACACATAAAAACATCAAGGCAGCAGGTAATGGAAAAGCCAGCATGGAGCAAAAACCCAGTTAAGATCCACCTGCAACAACAGAATAAAAAAGTAGCTAACCAGAAAAAATCTGTCACCCAACATCAATCGATACCACATAAGAACCAAGAAAAATAGAAGAAGCAGAAAATGCTATGTTTTCGCTTAGGCATCAACATTTTCCATCTGTCTTCAGTTGGGTAATGAGCAATAAAAGGTTTGATGATTATTCTTTTTTGAATGATGTTTGTATCAAAAGATGATACCTCAGAAGAAATACGTTAATTGTGTTGAAAGTAAGCAACAAAATATTACTATCCAAATACTACGAGCATCATCCAATTGCTTTCCTCAACTCTGAAGATAAGTAACTGCTAAACAAAAACTGATATCCACTTCTTGGAGAATGCCTATGGGATCTACTGATATCCTCATACATAGCTATCGGTCCCCTTCATATATCATATATGACTGACTTTGAATTGGCCTTCCATAATAGATAAACTCCAATCCTGGAAGAAGACTAACAGATCCATGTAAGAATCAGCACATGAGGAAAGGGTCATGAAGATCTACTCCACCATCCACACTATCATTTTCCTCCTACATGTAAAATAATAAGTGGATCAGACAATAATATTATGTGAACTATAATTATTCCAAAAAACTGGAGTTAAATGACCTAAAATTTTGACTATGTTCTCTCCAACTTGGCAATCCTCTCCTCAAGATCCTTAACACGGTCACCCAACTTCTTATTTTCATCCTTCAAATATCTGTACTCTTTCCCCATAAAGTTGCAGGTGTCGGTCCTGTACCTAAAGAAAGTTTCATCACTAAGATTAAAGTTAAAAAAGTTTCATCACTAAGATTAAAGTTATACACATGACAAGTACTTTCCATAATTGTCCATCCAATGGCTAAGACGTATGTGCATAAATAAGTGGAACATCACATATAGCTAAGATGCTAATTATGATCACCAACTTGGCTCTTACAATCCAATTTCACCTGAAATTCAAAAAAAAAAAGACAGAGAGAGACAAGACAAAGTTAGGAAAAAATCTGGTACTGGACAAATATTGCAAAAATGGGACTCTACACAAAGCATTCAAATCAGTATCCAAGTCTGAGCACTGGAAAAGGTACTGTCAATATACAAGGAACACAAGGCATGAATGGGACATATGTGTTTCCAAGGACATGAGAAGTTACAAAGTAGATCTGATGTGCTTGAGGAAATAAATTGTAAAGAACCAGAGTAGGAGTTGAGGGATTAACAAAGGTGATGGAATCTTTGGCTAAGGGTGGTGTAGGGACCATTTCTCCTGAAAAAGTATGTTTTCAGGAGGTAGATGAGTTTAGAAAGATTTCCATTGGGGGTACACTATTTGCAACCAAAATTCTTGCCAACATGGTGTTCATGAGATCTGAATGTCTTAGCTCATCTGAAGAATGATATGAAATTTCTGCATATGTAGGGGGTGGAGAACTTCAAATAATTCTGATCAGGGATGGGACTATTTGATATATCTACAAAAGGAAATTGAAATAGGATGCTCCATCTTTGCACCCAGATAGATGAACACAGTCTGGGTACTTGAGGATGCTGTCATGGACAAAATCTCAAAGACCCATATGCTCACCACTTTATTTTTCAATGAAGATATTCACATTCCCTTAACATGATCAGGAGTAGCATCTCTGCTACTTCTCCACCCAGATAATCCTCCTTTTATGAATAATTCAGCCTTTACTACATGTACATGCTTTGGACAGGGCATGGTCAAGAATCAAACAAGTTCAGTAGTTTCTTATTAGGTTCCTGCTGATAATGCAGATGGGTGGTGACAGCCACCAACAAAAATCTATCTAATGAGAATATCTATCTCCAATCTAATTTGATATCAAACATACACTTAGGAAGAAAAAAATACCACCGATGGTCCTTAGAATCCACTTACCTTCTTATATTTGGCTCCTTACTTAGAGGATCAGCCATATGTAAAGAGTTTACAAGAATCATACATGGCCCGCAATCCTTGTGAAGTGGCTTCCCAAAGTTACATAAAATAAGGAGGTTCCAATGGCCCCTATAAGAAAGAATATAGAAATTTTAATATGAAATAAATAACACTTACATATTCACAACTTCTTAGCTTCTCCAAATAATATCAATAGGTTGCCTAATATCCAAGATGTCAACACGATTTGTTGCAGCTATGACCTATACCATAGGATCAATAAGAGAAGATATATCAATATAGAGAATATACAAGGTAAATACATTTCACATTCAAACGTTCCTTTAGATCATGAAGGAATTCTGCTTGCGCTGGAAATCCTATGTAGCCAAGGGAAGGGGGGCCCAGAACACCAGTCCATGTGTCCCCCCCCCGGCAGAATCAAACCCAGACTAAATGATGAGTTTTTTTAATCCAAGAATTCCCTTCCTAAAACTTTCAGTCAGTTAAATTTGTCGGATATTTTTTCCAAACATGAGTGATGTGTATAACTTTCTTGGTGAACAAACTTTATCTGTCATACTAATATATAGAAAGTAAACCATTAATGGACAAAGTGAGTTGTAACAAAAGTAAGATAGTAGAAAAAGCAACATCCTTTGGAGTTTGCAAAACAAACAGGGCATGACTAATTTACTGACATTGCTCACAACTTTTCCTTGGGGTCCAGTCTGTTTTGTGACAAGTACCTGACCAAGCATTTTACCTATATGCAACAAATTCACTTGAAATGAAATATCTGAAATATGATAGGAAACGAAAGCTTCCAACTTATGCACCAATAAAATGTACCATCCAAGCTCCTTCAGATCTTATTTGAGCTCAGTCTCCTAATTTTAGCTCTCTCAAGATTCATACTTAAATAGTCAAATCCAAGTAACACCTGCCAATGGTCGCAACTACTTTTTTAAAAGGAATAACATAAATAAAATGTCATCACCAAAGACATGACAAGCTAACATGTTCTAAAGAAAAGAGGCTAAAGCTCACTAGTATCCATCTCTTAGCCCCCCCCCCCCCCCCCCCCAAGCTTCTCTGGTCCAGCAGTATCCCACCAGTAGAACCGAATCTTTCTGCAATTGGTGAAGAAATTCAGGTTGGTGAAGAAATCCAAGGGATGGACTTCGATGCCAATAGTTGCTGCATTAGGCAAGCAAATGCATGTGAGATAGGAAAAAGAAGAAAAACTAAAGTTTCAAAAGAAAAGAAAGAAGCACACGATCAGCTAAGTCAAATTTATGTGACATAAAACCGAGTAGCACAGATAATCTACGTTCATATTTCTTGTCGAATTCACCAGTCAGATGCCTCTTTACGAATGTGGTCTTACCTGCAGTGGACCATCCGTGCAAAAACGAGATCAGAAATCCCTCTCTCCAATCCAGACATACTATATGAAAAGGAAAATAAAAATAAATCTCATCTACATAGCATAAGTAACCAAGATGACCTAAAATCCCAAACTCCATAGTCCAGAAACGAATAAACAACAAATGTGGAAAATAAGGGAAACAAGCAAGGGGGTAAGGGGCCTTACTCGATCTAGCGCCAAGCATCTCAGGCGTGGCGACAAGAGGAAGATTGAGGCGTAGAATTGGTGGTTTCTCAAGCCCTGCCACCTACTGCTGCTGCCGCGGTCGGCTCCCCCCTCGCCGGTGTCAACTGTTGTAGTTGCTGCTATTACTGTCATCCGCTGGGGCTACCGCTGGCCAGCACCGTCGCCCAGCCACGCCACCGCTATACATTGCTGCTCCGTATTGGCCTCCACCGTCCACCGTGCTGCTGCTTTGCCAGAGCGTCGCCGGAGAGGAGAGGAGAGAAGGGAGAGATGAGATCAAGAGAGGGGGGAGGAGATCGGTGAGATGAAGAAGGGGGATTAGAGATAGGGCTCAGAGGGATGTCCTACCGTGCGCTGCTGCTGCCGCCGTCGGCTACCCCATCGCCGGTGTTGATTAGCTCCAGGAGGCTTGTGTAGATGGCGAGGATATGGCAGAGAGCCACCGCTGTCGGGAAGAAGAGGAACGACGCTGCTTAGTTCCGTGCGATGCAGATGGCGAGGAAGTGGCAGATAACCCTGCCGTGCGATGCAGCCTTCATGTGCGGCTGGAGATGGAGATCGGATGCCTCCGCAAGCGTCGCTGGAGAGGAGAGGAGAGGAGAGGAGGGAGAGATGAGATCGAGAGAGAGGGGGAGGAGATCGACGAGAGGAAGAAGGGGGAGTGGAGATGGGCTCAGGAGGAGGAAGAAGAAGATGGGGCTCATTTTCTTCTAGTGGTGGCTCTTAGAGGGGAAGCGAACAGGGTTTACGATTAGGTTGGGAGGTAATATATATTATTAATATAATATTTATCAAATGTTGTAGGTATAGAGGTCTATATTCCTACGAGATAATGATGTGTAGGTATTTGTCTCATAAATTTTGGCGCCGATAGAAAATTTGAGGCGGGAGACAAAAATTTGGGGGATCAATAGACTTATACCTATTATTAATATGTAATGTTAGTAAATCTCTACTTATAACGTAGGTAAATCCTTTTTATACATACAATTAGTCTAGACGTAGGTAAACGATGTAGGTAAAACCCATTTTTCTAGTAGTGTAGTGCACGAGGCTTCTACCAGCAATGGGTCTGGAGAAGAGACGATGTACGTAGCCTCATTCCAACAAGTCAAGAGACTGTTCCGATTTTGAACGTATAACATGCAGCTCATGCAGGGTCAATCTTACTATTAGTCCTAGCCTTACCCCAACAAGTCGAGAGGAGGCCAAATAATTTTGCAAAATAAGCATCAAAATTATATATTTTTTAATTTTGTTAATGTGTAGTTATAAATCATGATGAATGCTCTTCTAATAGAAATGTGGCCTGTTATCCTATTTATTTTGTTCGAGAAATTTGATTTGGTGTATCCTTATCTCGGCCATAAGGCTGAGTTCAGGCAGAATGAGGGCGGGGATTTGACAATTAATATAACCACTACAGTGAATGAGCATAAACATACGTAAATCAGTGCATGGGAGAGAAATAATCGAAGACTTGGCAGGTTTTTCTTAAAAGTTTGACACAGTACGTATGGTCATTCACTAAAGCGCACTTGCTTAGTCATTAATTCAAGTCCACCCACCCACCCCATACAGCTTTAATTAGATTCGTACATACGTATGGATACTGGGTACATTGTATTGGTGTTCTTTGTATGGGTGTCATCTCATTATCAGGACTTCTTCTCACCCCCCCCCCCCCCCCCCCGAAAGTACTGGTACATTATTACTCCTCCGATTGGGGTGCATTAGTAGGTAGATTCATAATTGGCAGATGTACTAGCTAGCCATACATACAGTTTGACTTGGTATTTTAATTGGGGTGCCATCAATACTCCATGGTATTATTAAACCAGACCATCTACAGCTTGTCACATGCAAGCAACGTCGCGGAGAGTGGATCGAGTCAATAAGTCTTTCTTTTTCTCCCACCCATTGTTTTCCAAAGACTTGACCGATGAGCAACTTCTTTTTCCGGTTAATTTGTTTAATCTTAAGTGCGACGAACAGCTGCTGGGTGCGAGGGGCTCCATGCATGCTCTCACGCTATAAGGAGCTAGCTAGCCCCAGTTGACAGATATTAAGTATCGATCCCGTAAGGTTGCATAATTTGCAGAAGGTCGATCGCTAGCTATAGCTAACTGGTAGGATTAGTATCGATCGAGGAGATTACTAAGAGAGACATCATGCCCATGAATCCGGGTTATCTACCTCGGCCTGGCGGAGGAACTCGAAGTAGCGGAGAAGATCCCGTAACGATATTGCACCGAAAGGCGAGCTCCGGCGACGTCGACTACCTCAAGGGATTAGAGGGGGGCGATGTTACCTATCGCCTCCTGCTGGAAAGAGACCAAATGCAAAGGCGAAGGAATTTTATAAACTATTAGATGATGCAGAAACACCTTTGTATCCGGTTGCCAGAAAGTGAGTAGATTGACATTTCTTTTAAAACTGCTACCATTAAACAATGATCAGGTCACAGGCAATGTATGTGCATGTTCCTTGATCTTATGCTGAAATATTACCAGAAGGAGCCTATGTCCCTGCTCATGGTATGAAGCTAAGAAGGCAGTTAGAAATTTGGATTAAGCCGGTGAAGATAGATACATGTGGAATGATTGTGTATTGTTTTGGAAGGAGAATGAACATAAGATGGTGTCCGCAATGTCCTACACGAGGTTAAAGAGGAATCGCACCTACAAATGATTCTTCTACACGCAAGCGAGTACCTAAGAAAATCTTGCTTTATTTTCCGCTGAAAGACAGATTCAAAGAATGTTTATGTCTTCTATTGTAGCTAAGTGGATGACATGATAAGGATGGTCGGCGTTGCAAGAAAATGGGAGATGCGACATCCTGCTGATCTGAGGCATGGACACATTTGACAATGTCTATCCAGACTTGCTGTTGAAGCCCGCAATGTCAGACTCGGTTTGCAAGTGATGGGTTAATCCATTTGCAAACATGAGTACAGGTATAGTACCATGGCCTGTGGTGAAGTTGTCTACACTTACCGCCATGGATGTGTATGAAGCAAACATTACATGATGTCTTTACTCATTCCTGGTCCTAAAGAGCCCGGAAATGACTTGATGTATACTTACAACCATGATGATGAGTTGAAGGATTTATGGTATAATGGTGTGCAAACATATGATCAGCAAAAAAACAGAACTTCACCCTGCGAGCTCTCTCCTTTGGACCCTCATGACTTCCCTGCATATGCTAATTTGTCGGGTGGAGTACTAAAGGACATATGCGTGTCCAACATGTAACTACAGTACACATTCAAGAGACTTAAAATTGTCAGAAATTTGTTATCTTGCACCGTCGGTTTTGCCAGTACATCACAGATGGAGGAAACCACATATAGGATAGATTTGAGGCAGTCGAACTTGGGAAATCTCCAAAAAATTTGAATGTCGTGAAGTGTGGAGACACAACAACAGATGGTGCCTATTACTAGGTTTGGAAAGATTTTTAAGAAAGACATTGATAAACTGAGGATGGAAAAAACAGTATTTTTTTAGGGAGTTACCAATTGTCATCAGACTGCATTGCAAACTATGGCAAAATTTTTTCAACTACCTGAAGACAAGAATGGAATATTTCGAGATCTCGAGGTCTAGATTAATATTTAAAGTGAAATTGTGTATTTGTGAGATATTTAATTATTGTAATATATGTGTAGATGTGGTATTCTTGGATCGGACTCCTCAGACGGATAAGGAAATGTTACAACATATGACAGCCTGCACAAAGGCTGGCGTGGGATGTTGAAGTCGAGTAAGTATTTTTTTAAAAAGTATTTGTTTGTTTTTTATCTTGATAATGAATATTTTGTTACTTTGTATTGTTATTTTGTAGCATTATAAGGGCAAGACCTTTGAGGATGCTGTTGCATCTGTTCCACCTGGTTTGATCCATCTGATTGGCGGACATGTGTCAACTGGAATTCAGGGAGGAGCAAGTAAAATAATTTGATTTAATTACATTGTACTTATGATTTTCATTTCAGATTTTATCAAATATTCAAATATATGATTTGTCTTCTTCTTTACAGGATATTGCCGAGCGTAACAAGCAGAATCGTACGCATCAAATATGACGTATCGGCGGGGGCCTACCAGTATTTATCATTAAAGATGATTTTGTAAGGTTTTATTTTTATTGATGTAATTTTAATAATCTCTATTGATTTTTTTTCGTACTTAATGATTATACAATTAATTTTTACAGGTGAAGACTCCCCACGTGAGCCGATCGCCTAGAGGTTTTTAAGATGGGAGATGTAAAGACCTCCCTGACGGTACCCAGCAGTGGTTGATGACGAAAGCAGGGATCGTTTTGTAGTGTATCGGTCTAGATAATTATTTTTATAAATTAGTTTATAATTTCTCATTTTTTGTTAATGAAATATATTTTTAATTGTAGGAGAAGATGACACAGATGACGACTCCTTCCCTCCAGAGTGATGCCGCTCCTGTTCTAGCCGAGGATCCTTCATAGCTGTCATGGGACGAGATAGGCCTGGACGTGTCGTTGTGCGGGAAGGCTGAACGCTCCGCACTGGTACGGGAGGGGAGAGGGATCGAGCTCCTCAGGCGGCTACCACACTCAAGTGCAGCAGTTGCAGCAGCAGTTGCAGGATCAAAACAAAAAGATGGGAGCTGTGTGCAGAGAGGGCAGGGATCGCCAGGAGTTCTACAGGACTTGTGTGCAGAGAGGAGCAGGGATCGCCAGGAGTTACAGACTTGCGCAGTCAGATGTCAGAGATGCGAGCCTTCATGCAGCAATACTGCTCAGCCATCACAGCCGTCTCGTCTTGGGCGTGAGCTTGAGTGTGAGGAGAGTGACGAGTCTGCTGATGATTATGATGATGATGATTAGATTATTATAGTGGTGAGATATTGTATTTCTTTTGAATATGTTTATGATGTGTTTTTAGATAATTTGTGTGTAGGTATTATATTGTATGTATATGATGTGTTTTTAAATAATTTGTGTGTGCATGGTAGTAATGATGTTTTGATTTCTGTACTAACAGGGAAAAAATTAAAAATAAATTAAATATTAAAAAAAATTTGAAATGTGTAGACGGCTTTAGCCGTCTACAAACATTATTTACACGTTTATTAACCGTCTACATAGGTGTTTATGTAGACGGCTTAAAACCGTCTACATAAGTTTATATAGACGGCTTATAAACCGTCGATATCATATTTATAGACGGCTTAGAAACCGTTTACATAAATATTTATAGACGCTTAATACCGTCTACTTAAATTTTTGTAGACGGTAAAGAAGCCGTCTACCTATCTTCGTAGACGGCTTATTGTAGCCGTCTACCTATCTTCGTAGACGCTCATTGTAGCCGTCTACCTATCTTCGTAGACGGCTTATTGTAGCCGTCTACCAATCTTCGTAGACGGCTGAATCCGTCTACATATAGATCTTTAGTAGACGGCTTATAAAACCGTCTACGTATGTTATGTAGACGGAATTTTCGTTGACGGCTCTCTAGACGGCTTTATAGCCGTCTACAAAACTTTTTGTAGACGGTTCTTGTTGCTTACGTAGGTCTTCAGCCGTCTACATATCCTTCATTTCTTGTAGTGCACACATGCGTACGGCTATACTAGCTATTAATATAATTGAAATCTTTTCGTACGTACGTGCCTAGCTTGATCTTCTGATGACTAATTAATTAGGGCGGGCCGGAATGTAGAGTATAATATTATATATAGCCTTGTCATATTGAGTACTAATGAGGATCTTTCTTTGCACCGCACGCACCTGAATGCGTATGTGTTGCTTAGTACATGCATTGAAGAGTAACGTTGTACAAACCTGAATTGTTCCAATATCCATATGTAATTAATTAGCTAGCCAGCTACTAGGTAGAGCACCCATTCCTTACTATATATTTCAATTCCTATTCTCTTTTAATTCAAATGTCGCATGTATATATCTTCTTTCTTTTTTCATATAATATACATTGTTAATTATCCGCTCTTAATTATTACAGTACGAAGCTAAGTTGCTACTAAAGAA
Source organism: Colocasia esculenta (assembly GCA_014218235.1). Taxonomy (NCBI): domain Eukaryota; kingdom Viridiplantae; phylum Streptophyta; class Magnoliopsida; order Alismatales; family Araceae; genus Colocasia; species Colocasia esculenta. Next base: position 48,324,278 of record CM024762.1, read on the forward strand.
AGCCATCCCCCATTTCCAACTATTCGCCGGCAACGAACAGAAGGAAAAGGAGGAATTAAACAAGAAACTGCTGCTGCTCCGCCGGAAGACAGAGATGGAGATCCAGTCCCAGATGGACAAGGACAGGGGAAAGGTCTTTATGGTGGCCATCCTCATCGCCGCAATTGCCTTTGCCGCAGCCTTTACGGTGCCTGCAGGAAGCAGTATTTTATACAGAAACGGCGGTACCATTAGTGCTGCTCAAGGAGGACGTCTGCCAATCCTGTTAGATGTGGTAGCTTTCATGCTCTTCATCGTCTCCGACATGATCGCCTTGAGCACCTCCCTTGCAGCCATCTTCCTATGCGTCTACGCGGCTTGGGATACCATCAACCGTGTGCTTCCTTACTGGACGGCTATACGATTACTGATGAAGTTCTCATTGATAGGGATAAGCGTGGCATTTGCGTCGGGGATGTTCGTGATCCCTGCAACAAAGGTCCTATGGCTCGCCATCTTAGCGTGCACCATGACTGGGAACCTCCCCTTTGTCATCCACACGTGGATTAAACCGGAGCCCCTTAAGGCGGCAGCTTATCATCTGTCGGAAGGGACTACCACAGAGAAATCCGGCCGGAGCAGCAACAATATTGGTCAGTCGTCGTCGCCGAAGAAGGAACCGATGCATGCACCTCAAGAACAAGAGGCTACAACAGCACAAGATAATGCAAGGACGACGTCGACACAGGGCCTACGTGATCAACCAATTACCGAACATAATGCCTAAGTATTGTCGGCCAATATTAATGATCTGGATCAGATGCATACCACCGACGGCATTTGATTGATGAAGATCGGTGGGAATAATCCTCTCACACGTCGTTCGATCGCCCACCAATTAGAAACCCTTCTTATGGATCCCAGAATAAATTAACTTTTATCCAAGACAGTATTGTCATGCCCTTTCAATAAGTGGGAGACTATACTTAGTCTACTCTCACATCAATTAATTTGGAAATTTGGGTGCGTCTCTCTATTTTCCTATGTATGTTTTTTTTTTTTTGCTTAATTTTTTCTCCTTTTGGGGAATCAAGGTTACTTCTTTATACTGTTTGCAGTGTGTATCTGATCCATCTCAGGTCAATAAAATGCATGTCACAGAATAAGACACCTAGCGTCATAAAAATGTATGTATCTTCTGTAAGATAATTTGAAGTTTTGGTTTCCATGGCGAAGAGCTCGAGTTAATTTGCTAAAGCTTAGATTAATTACGAAACCCAAGTCTGGTCATGTTCTGATTAAATTCAAAGAGAATGTGAAGCAACCGTCAACTACTTAGGGTTTCAACGGAGAAGACACTACAAAAAAAATAAGATTTGTCAACCACTTTATGTCAGGGGTTATAAACAGTCATTGATATATAAGGTATATGTTAACGGCTACAAAAGGCTGTTGCATAAGATTAGCATATGTCAACGACTGCCTACAGTCATTGACATAAAACTAACATATGTCAACGGCTACAGAAAGTTGTTGACATAACCGTAACATATGTCAACGACATCATGTAGCCGTTGACATAAGCATAACATATGTCAATGGCTTCTGAAATCCATTGACATAAGATTAGCATATGTCAGCAACTATACTGAGAGCTGTTGACATAAGCTTCATATGTCAATGAATCTCAGTAGCCATTGACAAATATTGATGAAAAAAATGGCGGGATTTTTCCCGCCAACTTCCCAATATTTGTTAACGGCTGCAAATAGTCATTGACATATGTCCCATTTGTCAACGGCTACATAAGCCATTGACATATGCTTTAAATTTTTTTCTAAAACAGCCCCGCCCCCTCCTTTATCTCTCCACCCCGCCGCCCCCCTGTTCTCTCCCACCCGCCCCCTCGGGGTCAAGCAAGGGGGGAAGGTAGATGCCGCCAAGCCATTCCTCAGTGCTTGGGCATCGGAAATATTCTGTTATGCCAGCGCCGCCGATTGGGACCCCACGCAGCTCACCCTCGCCGCCGCCAACGCCACCCTTAAGGCAGTCCAGGCCATCTACTCCTATGTTGCAGTGCCCTCGCCAACCGGACGGCAGACAAGAGGACCGCGGCGGCCCTGTGGGACTGCATGGAGTCCCTATATAACGCTTCCGACCTGACACGACAGGTGGCGGGGGAACTGGAGATGCTTCCGTGAGAGGAGGGGACGGAGGTGGCGTGGAGAACAAAACCCGATCAAAGAGAAACAATCTATGGAGTAGGGAATTAAAAAATCAACATAGTTATCCACAATTATTGGCACCCTCGTGCCATGATGATGCAATTCTCCCTCTGAATCTAGATGCCTTGGAAGCTGCAGTGGCCCTTTCCATAACATGATCTCTGTATGCATTCCCTGTCGATCGACATTGGTCTCTTCAATTTGAAGAGATAAGAACATGAAAGGAGATCACGAGGAAGAATTATGGGAGGTGATGGTAACACATGGTGATTGGATAGTGTTTATATATGAGGAGGACTTCGATATTCCTTCTTTTGAACATGGAAATAGGATGCATTGGCTTCATATATATTTTTGACGCACATTGTTTATCTTGTACAAATTAAGTTGTTGCTCCAGCGATCATGAGGGTGTTGCTCCGGCGGGGGAAGGTGGAGAACAGAGCCGCCACACAGTGCGAGGAGAAGGTGCAGGACCTGCAATGATGTCCACAAGAACATAACCGTGAAGATGGTGGTGTTCATTGCCAGGGGGGATGCTGGGGCGGGGGAGGGGGGGTAGGTTGCAGGGCGGAGGCTGCGATGGAGATTAAAAAAAAAAAATTGTCAGCGGTTGTGGTTATTCGCTGACATATTTATAATATGTCAACAAATAATGGTTGTTGACATATGTCTCATATGTCAACGACTGTCATTCGTTGAGATATCCTATATATGTAAGCGGCTATAAACCGCTGACATATGTCTCATATGTCAACGACTGTGTGTGGCCATTGACAAACATTAGTCGACGACTAATTTGTCAACGGTTTTATCAACAAATTGTAAGTCGCTGACCTATATTTATGTCGACGGTTTTACTTCTTTTGTCAACAATTTAAGTCACTGACATTTGTGTTGTTTCTTGTAGTGAGAGACAAGAGAGAGACACTCAAATCTCAAAAATTGCATAAACTTCACTAACTCCTAGCTAGTTGGAGTAGTTAGACGTGAAAGAAAGACAATACGAAATTTCATAAAAAGAAAGGAGTTACAATTCTCAGCAACTCCTCAATAAAAAATGGCAAACATAAAATCCACTTCGTCCTTGCTTAAAGTGTACGTCTCCTTCTTTAAACTTATTTTAAAAGCTTCTTCGACTCTAAAAAAAAACAACAACCCCAGAATCGACTCCCTCCAGATCAACTCCCTAAATGCCTGAGATTGATTCTCCCTTAAGATCGACTCCCCAAAGTTGTACTCAGAATCGACTCCCTTATTTACTATAGACTGCCTTGAGAATCGACTCTCTTTTCTTTGATTCCCAAGAGAACCGACTCCCACTTTAAAGACTTATTTAAAAGAATGTGTCATTTTGACAAGTTGCCAAATATGTCCACCCTTTCATGCCACATCAGCACCACCTGGCTTACATCGTCCTCCTCTAAGTCGGAAGAACTCGTCTTGATCTAATTAGAGTCATCATTGGTGGAATCACCCACATACCGTACTAGATGTTTGACGTTGAACACATCAGAAGTCCAAAGACGACTAGGGAGCTTTAACATATTGTTGACATTCATCTTCTACACAATCCCAAAAGGACCCACCTTCCTTTGACTTAGCTTGCCATACTCTCCAGTGGGAAAACAATCTTTGGTAAGAATCATCCAAACCCAATCTCTTTCTTCAGAAGACACACACAATCTATGCTTCTTAAAAGCCACTTGCATCATTGGTTTCTCTCCCAAGCTGACCATACACATGTTGATATATACTTTATAAATACTGAGCAAACTCCTCTGCCTTGTCATTGAAATAAATGCTCCTTGTAAGGAAGTGGAGCAAGGTTCAAAATGCCAGAGAGATTGAACCCGGAAACAATCCTAAATGGGCTCTTCTTGGTGTTGCAATTCTGAGACCTGTTGAATACAAACTCGGCTTGCCACAAGGTGAGATCCCATTACTTCAGCTTATTGTCTGCCAACTTCGCAATAAGTTACCAAGGCTTTGGTTCACTACCACAGTCTGACCATCCGTCTGAGGGTAATATCAATTGCTGAACTGCAATTTGGTACCCAACTTGGCTCGTAAACTCCTCCAAAAATGACTCATAAACTTGGTATCCCAATCATGATGGATGGGACACCATGTAGACGTACAGTTTCTTTGACGTATAAGGCAGCATTATGAGAAGCATTCATAGCCTTCCTACAAGGAACAAAATGCATCATCTTAGAAAATCAATCCACCACCACCATCACAGAGTCCATACCCTATTGTGTGCAAGCAAGGCCATGCATGAAGTCCATATTGATATCTCTCCATGGTGCAGTAGGAATAGTTAATTAGTAGGGTTTATAAACCAGCATTTGGTAGCCATATCATGGGATACCTGACAGATGTAACACCTTTTCACATATCGCTACACATCCCACTTCAATTTGGGCCAATAGAAATCTTTGGACACCAAAGCCAAGCTCTTGACTCTACTAAAATGCCCTTCGCCATGTGGCTCTCTGATAATCTTCTCGCAAGGGTAGAATTGGGAGTGCATAACTTCACCCCACAAAATAGGAACCCATTTGCAATGGAAAAATCATCACACTTTCCATCTCTCACCACTTAGATAACTGGCCTGAAATGTGGATTAGCATTATAATTCTTGAAAGGTATCAAACCTGACCACTTGAGTCCTCAAGGTTCCCAACAACATCGCTTTTCTATTTAAGGTATTAGCCAATCTTGTTGAGGGCATCGACTTTGTGCCTTAGATTGAAAGTGATTATCCTTTCCTTCATTTTTATAATAAAATTTTGGCCCAGGTTCTACGCTGGTGGAGTGGGTCCATTCTCCCCCTCTGGGGTAGGGTGCACTCTCCCAGACCTTGAACCTGAGGACCACTTTTGATAAAAAAAAAAAAAAAAACTCTTGTCGGAAAGCCATCCATTTAGCATGCTGATGACTAAGTTTGTACTTGCCATTGATGTACTTGAATGCATAGTGGTCCGTGTATAGGATGAACCCACAATTGTGCACTAAGTAGTGCTTCTAATGATGAAGGTCCTAGTCAATAGTAAAGAACCCAACATCGTAAGTGGAATATAGAATGCCACTAGTCGGCCCTCCTGGCAATGCACTACTCCAATGCCTACAACAGAGACATCACAGTCCACCTTGAACACCTTGTAAGGTCCTTGAATTTTCTCTCTTATATGGGTGTTTGATTGTGTGAGGAATTGTGCTTGTGTGTGTAGATGTAAAAATATTATTTGATGTATTGTTATAGATATATGTATATATAATTGTATTGTGCATATAATCTATTTACATTGCATGAATAGTATTATTTGATGTATTATTTAATATATATATTGTATATATATATATATTGATGTATTATTATATATATATATATGGTTTCTGTAGTTTTAAGTTCTGTGCAGACGACCTGTTGGCGTCAACATGAGTTGACGTTAATAGTGAGTCAGCGGCCACATCGATGGACGCCAACTCCATATTGGCGGCCAGTGATGTTGACGTTAGTCTCTCAGATCTGTTGCGACTTCAAATCCGGAAACGCCCCCGAAAATGTCGCCCCTGGTTTAGGAAACCGTTCCCCAACGGTAACATAGCCTACCCTAAATGCGTCTTCGACCCTAACTCTATAAAAGACTCAGTTTGGGGTGCTGTTGGGTCCTTTTGGCTCTCTTGTCAAAAACCCTAACATTCATGTGCGAAACTTGAACTTTGGACCCGTGGATCTGGTGATTGGAGGCTTCTTCCGGCGTTCTTCTTCGACTGGGAGGAAGGCTGGACAATGAGGATCGTCTTCCCAACCCCGGTGGACATTAAGACCATCTCAAAACCCAAATTTGGAGGACTTCGGGGACTCTTTGGCTCAGGCCGAGGAGGGCTTCTCCGACTTGATTCACTGATTGTAGAATTGTTTGAAGACAAGTAAACCCTCCACACTACTCATACATGCGTCTAGTAGGTCCTAGGTATTTTTCTGGAATTTATTCGAGTCCTGGAACCCCCTCTTCCTTCAAATTTTGAGTTCAGTCTGTGTTTTGCACAGACAGGAAGTTAACGGCACCCTTTGTTGCCGTTAAGATCCGAGGTTAGTAGCCACCGATGTTGCCGTTAACCAGGTAAGCGGCCACACCCTTGCCGCTGAGTTCTTCAGGCAAGAACCGTGGATTGTTTGCCCCTTATAATCTATATTCCGGATTTCTGCGCATGAGGATATACTGTAAATTTTATATGCTATGTAATACCTTAAGTGTATGATGTTGTTGAATTTTGTGGATTTTTTGTTAAACATTTATTTATTAAAATGTTTTTCCAAAGTAACTGTCAGATAGGTTTTGATCTTGTAAATTTATGTTTATGTGATCTATGTAGAATTTAAGTGTCATAGAATTGATGTGCGATGTTGCTAGATGTCAGTACATGCCATAAAATTTTGGAAATTTTTTGTTGTCCTTGTAAATGAATATAATTTCTGAATTGTAAAACAGTAAACATGTATTGTTAGTGTAAATTCTCAAATAATTGCATGAAACCAGTTAAATTCCAAGAAATTTTGTATGAATACATGACTGTCATATATATTATAATATATAGGATGATTTATGTATCTGTGACAAGGTAAATCATGCAAATTTAATTATTGATAAATTATGCAGTATTACTGTTCTAATTTTCATGATTAGTGTACTTCCGAAAAATATGAAATTTTACATGTAAGATGAATGATCTATAAACAGTCTGCCATTAAAATTTCAGGCGAATTGGACAACAATAGGTACTAAATTCATTATTTCATCATGAAAAGGTTAATTAGAGCATGTTTAGAGTAATTAACGATAACCTAGTTAGTTGCAGCATGATTTGAATCAAATTGTGATTGTTTAACTCTGTAAACAGTAGTACCATGCTAGGTAAACCTGAAATATGTGATTTTGTGTGAGCATGGAACATGTGTTTAAAACAGTGTATTAAGTGTGTTTTAAAATGAGAAAAAAATGTGTAAATGTGCCATGGGTGACACTGCTACTTTAGAGGGCTGAGGAGCTGTACCGTAGTGAAGTCCCTACGGGAAGGTTCATATGAGTAAGTGAAATCCCATGGGCATTGGGATAAAATCCTGGAGGCGGACAAGTACCACTGGTTAGGGTGGAGAGTGCTTCTCCCGGTTCTGCGCAGTAACTAAGATTTATCACTGTAATGCCTAGGTGATAGATATGTGTGTGATGTGATAAGTGTGTGTCCTTCTAGAGGTGGTTCGGACTATGTGTCACGGCATATAATGATAACAATGTGAATTTGTGTTTATGTGAAAAGTGAATGCATAAATTGTGTAAATGGGTAAGTAAGCATATGGATATGTGAGTTAGTGTGTTGACATGTGAAACTGTAAATAAGTTTATAAATGTGCTAAAATTTTGTCAAAATAGCAAGCTTAATGTGTTTATAAAAGTGATATGCGTGTGGAAAAGTACATAGAATCCATATTAGGAACATTCTTCCTTTATGTGTAAAACTCTATGTTTAATTGCCATTATGATACAACATGAATGTGAATTTAGATAGCATGTTAAAAATTGTGTAGAAAGCATGTGATAGGTTTATTACTGTGATATGAACATGAACCATGTACTATGTGTCATGAAAATTGATAGAAGTATCATGTTAGTTTTTTTTTAGATTGTTTAAATCCACGTTCAAGTACCTGTGAAATTGTTAAAGAGTAAAATGCCATGTGATGTATGTATACTTAATGTATGGGAATTTACTTGCTGAGTCTTTGGACTCATTCTTGCTTCGGCGTACAGGTGCATGTGTCTCTACTTCATCTGAGGAGTTAGTTCGGAGTGACTCGGAGCGAGAGTAGGAGATTGCTTGCAGAGATTTACTTTATTGTATTTCCTTTTCATAGTATGTAATAAAGGAGGACTTGTACTACATTGAATTCTTGTAATTTATTTAGCTACAAGTTGTGGACAATGTACTTCATTTTAAATTTCTCAGTTATGAAATAGTTAGTTTCTTTTTGTACTATATAGACTGTGGATAAATGTAGATGATGGAATAAGATATTTATTTCCAGTTCTTTTATTCCGTTGTTATGTGCTCATATTTATGTACATCTCGACCTAATAAATGTGATGGGTAAATGTCCCACTGTGGCAACACTCTCTATATTGTTGTGGGTTGGTATAACCGTACCGGTATAAGGAGGGTCGTCACACACCTTCTCGAAGTCTAGAAGTGCCAAGATAGGTGCCTCTGTCATCTTCTTCTTCACAAGATGGAAGGTTTGATCTACTACATCAGACCATCTGATGGTGAATGCCTTTAAGCAGTCACCGACTGGTACCATAATGTTGCTAAAATTATGCATAAACCTCCTATAAAAAGAGACTAAGCAAGCGTTTGATAACACTTATTTAAAATATCTAAATCTAATTATTTATCTAATATTTAAATCTTAAATTTAAAACATACTTAAACATATTAAGACCAGAAAAAAGAGTTGTTTGATAATTCCCTTAAACAACATCTAAAGAAAATGTTTGGGACATAACTTAAATAACACAATAAAGTCATACAAATAACGGTCAAAACTCAATGCCTGGTGGCCAACCACGACACTCGATGTCCAGTGTCTGATAGTCGACGATCGACAACGATGTTGGTAGTCGGTGATGACTGACGACTAACGTCCGACGCCCGGTGGCAACCACGACGACAGTAACTTAAATACCAAAAGTATTTGTAAGAACTCTCAACCAATAGAATTATTTTCTCACAATTCACCTCACATTATTACAAGTCCTTTTTTACAATAAGCATTTCTCTAGCCGATTATCCGATAAACTCTCTGAGTTACATGGGAGGGAGAGAGAGAGAGAGAGAAATCATCATGCATGTTTTATGCATATATTTTTAGTGATGTGAGCCATGTGTCTGTACTCTATTATTCTGGCGATGTTTATGTTGTAAAGCACACTAATTGAGGCTCTTCTCTTGCTCTCATGCAAGAAATGTTTTACTGCGGATTGAAATGTGTTGACCATTTCCAGCCTAATTAGAGGCCACATGTGAGGATGAGAAGGAGTGGTTTACACAACCAACTCCCACCCACATACATAGCATACAGTGTGTGCGGTTAATATTTAACCATTCTCCCTATAAAAGGGAGGAATCGATGCATGCAAAGATAATCAACAAAAGGAGAAAAGAGAAGAGTTCTCTTGTACACACCGATAAGAGAGAGAAGAAAGAGGAGAAGAGAAGGAAGAAGGAGAAGGGCGGAAGCATCTCCAGACTTTCTTAGGTATCTCTTTTCTTAGAGTTCTCATCTCGGGTAATCTCAAAAGTTGTCATTGAGATATCAGGTGTGTGGTCTTCATAATTTTGTGGAGGTTGTAATTCTTAGTTTTGTAGTCTGAGAGTTAAGCTGATGTATTAAATTATTTGTTATAGTGGATTGGATTTGTCAAGTTGTTTTTCATATTTTTGGATTTTTCACATAATCCTATATTAGTCTCTGTTGTATTTTTTTTGTCATTCTATATTTTGTGCTCGTATGGTTGCTGAGTTCATCATCAGTCTCTCACACAGACAAGAAAATGTCAGTTTTCTCAACACAGTGGTATCAGAGCCTGGTCATAATATTTTTGATCGCGTGAGACAAGATGGATGCAACTGTCGGCATGATGATATCACTCAATGGTAGCAATTGGGTGATATGGAAGGCCAAGATGGAGGACATCCTTTATTGCAAGGATCTCTATACACTCATCGAGGGTGTCGAGCACAAGCCGGAAGAAATGAGAGAGGCCGCATGGAAGTTGCTAGATCGGAAAGCTATTGGCATCATTTGACAGTGGCTGGATGATAGCGTATTCCACCACGAGTTAGGTGAGACGACGGCAAAATCTCTGTGGCAGAAGTTACATGATCTCTATGAGAGAAAAACTGCAGGCAACAAAACATTCTTAATCCAACAACTGGTCAACCTCAAGCTTAAAGAGGGGAGTTCAGTTGTAGAGCACTTGAATGAAGTGCAGAGCATCGTAAACCAATTGTCGGTGATGAAGATGGTGCTAAAAGATGAGTTGCAAGCTCTGTTGCTACTCAGTTCCTTGTCAGACAGTTGAGAGATGCTTGTAGTCTCTCTAAGTAATTCTGCTCCATGGTGTGCTGACTTTGAAGCATGTTACCAATAGTCTCCTAAATGAGGAGGCAAGAAGAAAGTCATCTTTAGGTGCCTCAACTTCACAAATCTTAGCAATAGAAGACCGTGGCAAAACGAGATACAAAGACAAAGCTCATGGAAAAACAAAATCAAGATCAAAATCCAGATCTAAAACCATTGGCAAGTGTTATCATTATCGCATTCCTGGCCACAAAAAGATTGACTGTAGAAAATTTAAAGAAGAAAAAGATCAGAAGAGAAAGGCTGAAGACAATGGAAAGGACAAGGAGGTTGCTGCGACTATGTCAGATGAAGAGGTGGTAGTTCTTCTCTCTAATGGTGGTATTTGTCTTACAATGGAGAAGGGTGACACAATTTGGATTTTAGATTCTGGAGCATCCTATCATGCCATGCCGTGTCGACATTTGTTCTCATCAACATAACTGTAGTTACACAAACCTCAGACAGCCAAAGCCATGTACATTGAGGCCAACGAAAAGTATGCAAGGGCTCATTAGCTTCAGTTGGCAAACAAAGAATTTTAGATAGCTCTTACTTGTTCCAATTGCCAGTGATGATTTAAAAATATCAGCTCATTTGCTTTGTTCACAAATGATGATGAAAGGAAAATAAACTTGTACTAAAAATTCATAACATCATACAAGGAGGTCCAAAGACAGAATATGCTGCAAGAAATCCCAAAATTCAAAGCAAACACCATACAGATCACAAAGACAGTGTAACGACCATGAGGGCCACTTTCGTAGTGGATAGCCTATCCATGGATTTCCACCCATCCCTCCTTGGTAGCAATTTTGTAGTTTACCTAGGATAGGGCCCACTAACTACTCTATCCCACTTTGGTAAAAGTTTGAATCATGGTTGGCCGAACCAGAAAATCGGGCTGAACCATTTCCCATGGTAAAGCATGATCACTACAAGAAAAGGGACTATTAGGAACGGGGTATTAATGACGGCTTCATAACACCGTCACTAAAAGAGAGTATTTGCGACGGCCGTTAAGTAGTCCCCAAAAGTGTAGTATTGGCGCGGTTTAATGAAGCCGTCCTCACTAAACATTATTTGCAACGACTGAATATATGAACGTCGCTAAAAATAAATTATTCAGGACGGCTAAAAAATCCGTCGCTAAAAACATCATTTGAGACAGACATTGTCATCCCCAATAACGGTTAGAAAGTCGTCGCTAGTAAATTTATTCACGATGGCTAAAATTCTCTGTCGCTAATAAAATTACTAACGATGACTTTAGGCTCATCGCTAATAAACTATTATTAGGGACACTTAATTGAAGTCGTCTCTAATACTTTTATTAGCAATGGATAATTTGTTCGTCGCTACTAACGATTATTAGGGATGGCCCTAACTGTCCCCGATAGTTCATTATTAGGGACATTACAATAGCGACGACTACTATGGGCCGTCACTAATACTCTTATTAGAGATGGCTTTATCTGTCACAAATAAATGATATTAGGGACGATTATCAATGGTTGTCTTGGCGACGCTGTGACTGTCGCCTTTAGTTTTTATTAGAAACTGCTTACGTCCGTTGCTGTTAAGTTTTGGCGACGGTTTTGTTAGTCGCCAAAGCATAAAACGATGTCGCCATTATTTAATAGCGACGGTTTAAAGCCGTCGCCATTAACCAATTTTTCTTAAAAAAATGTTAAAAATAATTTACGTATAATTTTTTGTAAAGTATGGTAATGTATGTTAAATTATAAAGGAAGAAATAAAGTAAAAAAAAACTTATTTTTCATGTACACCTATCACCATATTACCTTATATCTTTTGAGGAACATACCAGTATTCATGTATGCATGTGTCGCTAAATTTTGTTTATGTGTTGATACAAAAAATTATTATACCACAGAATATATTTCATTTCATATTTCAAGTTATTATTGTCATCTACTTAATTAACTATTCTTATGTATTGTAAAATATTTATTTTCATTAATCATAATGAATATATAGTATTTTTCTACATTTAGCATGAATCATATAAATCATTAAGTATTTTATTTTAAACTCCAAAATGTTATGTCTTCTTGTAAATTAATTAGATTGTTTACACAATAAGTTATTTTGTTCTTTTAAATCAAAGCCTATTATATATTTATATTAAATTAATAATATTTGAATTTAAAGTGAGAGGGTGATAAATATTATGTAATATGTAGTCACACAAGTATATAAAATAGTCTTATATATTATTTTATTATTATGTTATTCATAATCAATTTTGTAATATTATCAATTTAAATACTTTTTTCTTGTACTATTTAAAAATAGAAAAGTGTGGAAGGGATTCTCTCTCTCGCCAACCACCTCCACCTTAGTCTTCATCATTTTACCTCTTCATCCTCTATTTTCACTCGTTATGGTTTGTCATCATTTTGAGTTGGATTAAATCTCTCTTCACTGCTCTTTTTGATGATGACAAAAAGAGAAATAACTAGTATATTGTGTCCTTACATAATACTTGTATGGTTTATTGTGTTTTTGTGATGGCAAAAAGGTGGAGAACACATAAATGATTTATGAATAGATTTGTGCTTGCTTACAGTACTGTCTTTATGTATATTAATAATCTGAGTGTAAATACATGATTGTTTAAGGATAATTTAAATCTTTCTATTTAAGTGTTTGATCACAAAACACTCAAGTTTGTTGGCTAACAAGTGAAGTTATGTGCAGCAACCAAAACATTTTTCAAGATATCGGATCTCAAAACTACTTTTCAAATCATCATGTGTTATGGAGTCGACCCCATATTTCTTCATGAGTCGACCCTGCATAACCCCATGTCAACTCTGGAAAATGGGGTTGACCTCATGTTTCAACTGAGGTCGACCTCAAATGAAAATCAGATCTCCTGTGTTTTGAGGTCAACCTCATACTTCTTCTTGGGTCGACCCCTCTATGTTGCTTTTTGGCACTGTGAAATAGGGTCGACCCCATAGTTCTTCTAGGGTCGACCTCACCTTTTCAACTGAGTTGCACCATTATATTTTCTATTTTCAAATATTATAAGAAAAAAGTATTTAAATTGATAATATTACAAAATTAACTATGAATAACATAATAATAAAATAATATATAAAACTATTGTATATACTTGTGTGACTACATATGTAATATTATTAATTTAAATACTTTTTTTCTTGTACTATTTAAAAATAGAAAAGTCTGGTTCAGAGCATAAGCAATTTTAACACGGCTAGAGAGTCAAATTGGGCATGTGGGAGCCGAGGTTGCCCAAATCAAACCCCTGATTAGGATTCAGCAGCTATATTTAGATTTATGTTTATGTGATTAATCTATCAGTGTGGAAGGGGTTATACGAGTCCAAACTTTGAATTAAGAGTTTGTTCCTAGTGCAAGAAATTTCAACATGATCAGAGAGTCAAATTGGACATGTGGGATCCAACGAAGTCTAAATCAGACTCTCAGTTTGGATTTGGCGGGGGTATTTAGATTTAGATTTATAGTTCATTAATATAACAGTTTGGGAGTTACATGGGTTCAAAAATAGAATTAACAGTCTTTTCAAGGTGTAGACAATTTTAACAAGGCTAGAGAGTCAAACTGGGCATGTGGGGGCTGAGGGAGCCTAAATCACACCCCCGATTAGGATTTGGTGGGGATATTTAGATTTAAGTTTATGTCATTAATCTATCAGTGTGGGAGGGGGGTTATATGGGTCTAAAAGTTGAATTAATAGTCTATTCCTAGTGCAAACAATTTCAACATGGTTGGAGGTGGGATTCAACGGAGTCCAAATCGGACTCTCGGTTTGGATTTGGCGGGGGTATTTAGATTTAGTTTATAGTTCATTAATCCATCAGTTTAGGGGTTACACGGGTGTAAAAATAGAATTAAGTGTTTGTTCATAGTGTAGATAATTTTAACATGTGGAAAGAGTCAAACTGGAAATGTGGGAGTTGACAGAGTCCAAATCGGACTCTCGATTAGGATTTGGAGGGGACATTTAGGTTTAAGTTTATAGTTCATTAATATAAAATGATCTCTTATTTCTTCTTCAGATTCATATATGTATAATATATATATTTTTTTAACTTACAGGCCGTTGGAGAACAGGCTAAATGGCGACGAGCACGAGGTTCATTTTGTAATTGATTAGGAGTCTTGTCATTTGACTTTTCTATTTTTATCTTCTATATTATCTATGCAAATACTTTTGTGACTTGTTGGTAAACAATTAACTTATTTTTGAATTAGTGTGAAATATTTAAATTTTATTTAATTACTTATGTGATTGCGTTATGTTTGAATGATGATTCTGATATATTTGTTTTTAGTTAATTGTTATATTGAAATGTATATAGGTGTAAAAAGGTATTTTTTAAATATATTTTTATAATATTTTTATTTATTTAGGGACGAAATAGCAACAGAATAGCGACGGATTAGCACTATTCTCTCTTGACATACAGCTACGAATTTGCGACAGTTAAATCCACCACTAATATCCATCGCCATTTTATTGACAAGAGTTGCAATGGATTACCTGTGTCGCTACATTAACATGTCTGTCACTAATCTAGCGACGAAATAGCGACGAGAATTGAACTGCCACTGACTAATTAGCGACAGATTTGTGACGATAGTTTGCGATCGCTAATTCGTCGCTATTAGCGATGGTGTAGCGATGAGATGTTGGTCCATCCCTAATTAGCGTCCAATATATAGCGACAGGCTTGTTCCGTTGCTAAACTATCTCTATTCTGTCGCTAGACAGTCTAGCGATAGAATACAGATAGTTTAGCGACGGAATTGGTCCATCGCTAAATTGTCTTTTTCTTGTAGTGCTAGAATTAAAATAGAGGCCGTTTCAAACTCAAATATGTGGTTACATACATGTTGCATGAAAAATACTTGAACACGATCTATCATATGACTGCCTCTTGGATGCTGACATGCGATAAGCGTATCTCCGAATTTAAGTTCTAGAAGGCATCATTCACCATGACCATATTTAAGAAATCTATAAGATTTTGACATTTTGAGTAAATCTTGGCCTTCGAATGGAAATTGGGCATGATTTTAAGGATAAATAGATGAATGACAACTCAAGAAACGTCTCCAATGTTATGGATGACTTGAGGCATCAATGATATGAACAAGAAAATGATCTGACATATGGGTTGAAAATGTGTGTTTGCAAGAATATGATTGGAAGAAGTGCAGCATGTCCTCACAAAATTACCCTTGGTAGCCTCCTAGACTTGGGAGCCTTAGGATTATATTGATAAGGAGATCATTTAAGAAGTTATCATTTCACATGCTATCACAAGAATTCATATTAACATGTAATCATTTACACAATTTCACAATTTTCACATGCATATTCACATAAACACAATTTCACATTATTTAAATGCCGTGACACATAGCCCAAACCACCATTAGAAGGACACACACTAATCACAACACATATCTATCACCTGAGCATTCCAGTGATAAATCTTAGTTACTGCGCAGAACCGGGAGAAGCACTCTCCACCCTAACCAGCGATACTTGTTCGCCTCCAGGACTTAATCCCAATGCCCATGGGACGTCACACAGTATGAACCTTTCTGTTGGGACTTTACCACAGTACAGTTCCACAGCCCTCTAAGGTAGCAGTGTCACCCACCGGCACATTTACACATTTTCCATTTAAACACACACACAATCTCACACCATTTTAATCCGTTAATCTCATTTTCACATTTATGCACATGGTTCAGTTTCCCTATCATGGTACTACTGTTAATAGAACTAAATCAGTCACAACTACTAATTGATTCTTATCATGCTGTAATTACATTAATCATTTTTAAGTACACTAATTCATACTCTTTTCATGATGAAAATATTGAAATCAGTACCTACTATTATTCAATGAACCTGAAAATTTAACCACAAGTCATTTACTGTTCACATATAACATATACGAAGTCTCATAATTTTCTGAAATATTCACTATTTAATAATGTTCAAACAGTGATATTATCTCAGGTTAAAATAACTCAATTTACATAATTGTTATAATTCAGATCTATAGTTCATGCTACACCTGCATGCTGACCGTACTAAACATATGCAAATTTCTGAAATTTTAATTGTTTTCACACTATTTATAAAAATTTCTACACTAAATAGGCATGCTCACTGTTTTTCAATTCAGAAAAATGTAATAATTTATACAGCTATCAGAAATATATCAAATTATAACAGTACATTCTGATGATGATTTAACTACCTTAGAAAATTTATGACGTCAAACTTTATCACAAAATCATGTAACAGTAATTTAACATGCTCCCAACAATGTTTCAAAATTTTCCAGTAATTATTGTAGTAAACGAAAATTCATCAAAATTTCATAACATACTCCATGGTATATATATATATATATATATGCATACTTTATAACATACAAGATTTACCATATATCCTCATGCACAGAAATCCCAGAAAATAGGTTATAAAGGGCAGACAGACCAACTATTTCTGCCTGAAGAACTAAATGGCAAGCGGTGGCCGTTTACCAGGTTAACGACAACAAAGATCGCCGCCAACTTAAGAGCTTAACGGCAAGAGATCCTGTCGTTAAGTTCCTGTCTATGCAGAA
Organism: Colocasia esculenta; assembly: GCA_014218235.1. Taxonomy (NCBI): domain Eukaryota; kingdom Viridiplantae; phylum Streptophyta; class Magnoliopsida; order Alismatales; family Araceae; genus Colocasia; species Colocasia esculenta. Next base: position 48,341,337 of record CM024762.1, read on the forward strand.
CACAGACTGAACGCAAAAGATCGATTGAATGGGGGTTCCAGGACTCGAGAAAAAATCCGTAAAATTTCTGGGACATACTAGACACATGTAGGGATGATGTGGATGGGTTAATTGCCTTGGATAAAATCCTCAATCGATGTTTTGAGTTGAAGAAGCTCTCCTCGGCCTTAGCCAATGAGCCTTCAAATCCTTCTTTATTAGGGTTCTTAGTTGATCTCCTCTGTACTCCAGTGTGGGGAAGTCATTCCCGGATGTATTGACTCCTCTCCTGTCGTTGAAGAACGCTAGAGGAAGTCGCCAGTCGCCGGATCCAAGGGTTCCAAAACAGGTTTTCGCATAGGAAAATAGGGTTTTTTACTCAAGAGTCAAAAGGACAAACTTGGCTGAAAATTGGACAATATAAAGGGTTGGGGGTCGGATACGCATAAGGGTTAGGCTAGGTTACCGTTGGGGATCGGTTTCCTAAACAAGAGGCGAAGATTTCGGGGGCGTTTCCGGATCTGAAATCGTAACAGATTTGGGACATTGACGTCAACATCACTGGCCGCCAATGTGGAGTTGGCGTCCATCGATGTGGCCGCTGACTCACCATGAACGTCAACCCATGTTGACGCCAACATGTCGTCTGCACAGAACTTAAAACTGCAGAAAATTTATATACACCACACATGATATATATATATATATATATATATATATATATATATAATCTACAATGCATACATTATAATAATACTTATTCATACAATGTAAACAAGTAAGTACTATGCACAATAGAATTTATACATCAATGGCATATATTTATACATACATAAGAAATCACCCAAGATGAAAAATCAAGGGCCTTACATCCTACGCATATTGTAGTACCTCGTAAAATTTCTTAATTTAAAATGTAGGATAAATTAAAAATTTATCTATTAATAAATTCAAACTAGTTAAAAAGATGTGCATCATTATCACATGCGTAAAAACCTATATATAAATGTCATAAAAATAGTAGTTATACTTTAAATAATATTCTCTAGAGACCCGTCAAGAAATTTTGGCATAGAAAAATCATTTGGACCAAGTTTAAGTATTTATGCGACTTATTATCGTAATTAAAGAGTAAGTCGGAGAACCAATTATTATATGAGCCAAAGTGGATTAAAAATTAAAATAAACATATGGGTAGACTTAAAATAACATGGGTTGATAGCCCATTATAATAAATTAGACCAACGGGCAATATTGGCCATGAATAAACTCTCTAGTAAAAGGATAATTAAAACCCATTAATTAAATTAAGCTTACGGGTTGTACAATTAAGCTTCACATAAGTTATTGGGCCGAAAGCAAGAGCCCAAATGATGAAGGTTAGAAATATTGGGAATAAATAATATTAACTTAAATAAAATAAGAAATTAGTAAATAAATGTGATAAAATAGAATAAAGAGGGAATAAATAGAATAATAAGGGGATTAATTCAAAACCCATTAAGTAAAAATAGTAGATGGGTTTTACTTATGGTCCTAGCATTAATAGTTGGGCCCAAATGTGAAGAGCCCATCATGAGATGGGAGCTAATTAAGTGAAATTCGTACAAAAAATAGTAATAATTAGAAAAAGGTTAAGATACATATTAAATGACCTATATATATCCCTAAAAAGAGTCATAGACCTACCCTAACCCACCACCCATGAAATTAACTCTCTCCCTAAATCCTATTAGGTAGATAAAGGCAAGAAATGGATGATAAATATAGAAATTCGGAATTTTAAAGGAAGGAGGAGTTTTTAGAAGGAAGGACTCTCTAAACACCCCAATACACATCCCAAATCGTACCAACCCAACCCTAGATCATTGCTGGAGCTCTGGAGAATGAGGAGAGGAGGCTTTGGATGTGGAGAGCAAGGGAAGAAGGCTAGGAACAAGGGGGAGCTCAATCTCCTTCACGTTTTCAACCCTAGGATTTAAAAGCGCAAAAAGGTAGGAAATCTCTCAAGCACAAAACATTAAATTTTAACCCTAGGTAGCCCGCATGATCCTCTTTGAAAGCCCTATGGTTTCACACGTTTTCGTTCTTCCATGAGGAAGAATTAAATGATTCAATCCCTATCATATCCATGCACTCAAACCCTCTTGTTTACCTTAAATCCCTACATATACTCGATCCCATGCCATGCAATTAATCTCATAAAAACTACATGCTGTTAGTTTTCAAACGTCCCTATTTGCCCTAATTTTTATCTTGTATCTGTTGCCAATTAAATCATTGTTCCATGACTGCGCAAGCTTAGGTCACCGAAATGTAACTTGTTCAAAACATGCCTTAGACATGTCTGTTTTCTAATTAATCGTGCCCAGTGATAGATCTCCATGTCTATTGTTGTTTAAAATTAGTTTCACGATTTTTGGACTGATTGACTAGTGTAGTGGTTATGTAGCTAGTGCCTTTGTCCAGGCAGTGGTTTACCGTCTGTGTTTACAGCCTTGGGTTCTTCCCAGTGCCGTGTTTACACGGGTTTTCGGTCACGACGTTTGGCTTAGACCGTAGACCGTGTGTTTTCTTTACGCTTCCGCACTAGACTCTGTTAGTAGGATAGAATTACTGCTTTATTTAATTATTGCTCATATAGATCTATTATGCTGTTAGAACTAGTGGGAGATTGGTAGTCCCTACTGGGCTTCTTCGTGAAGCTCATTCCCTTCTTTTCAGGTGAGACTTCACAGCAGCACCCTCCTAGGCGGGCTGAGGAGACGGGACCATAGTAGACGACGTCTTCCGTGAGCAGTGTTCTCTGTTATTTGTGTACTTCACCCTCAGGGTATGCCCCTAAGGGACCTGTTATCCCCTTTACTTTCTGCACTTGTACTTTACTACTTTGGGACTGTACTAGACTTGTACGTTGTGTTGGACTCTTTCCTTCACTTGTAGGTACATTTTAGTGCGTTTGGTTGTTACTTATATCGATTACATATCTTGTTGGACCGATCCGTTAGCCCTTCCAGGTCTCCGGACCCGTGGGTGGCGGTGCCGATGGTCGGATCCTTGGTGGGAGCCGAGGGTCCGGGCATCGAGGCCATTACACACTCCCCTCATGGTGGCCCCCGAACAGATTATGGCCGAAATCCGAGACGAACAATATGTTCAATGGCCACCCAGGATGCGCTCTGATCCCCGCAGGCGCAACCAAGACAAATACTGCCGCTTTCATCGTGACCACGACCACGACACCTCGGAGTGCCGCCAACTCAAGGACGAGATCAGGTCCTTGATCAAACGCGACTACTTGGGGTACTACGTGTGCCGGAATGAAAACCGCCTGAGATGCCGATAACGAACCCCCGAGCGGCCCTTCAACAACGAGCCAAACAGGCAGTGTAACGACCCAACCCCCCGGACCCACGCCAGGGACTCTAGGAGGTCGCGCCGCAACCCACGGATCCGAAGACCCGGAAGGGTTAGAATTTAGTCTAGTGAGATAAGCAATGAATTCAAATAACTATAACAAGAAAGTTCGTACATTTAATAAAGAAATTATGTACAACATGTCCCAAATAAAAGTATAGGTACAAAAAGAAAGGTGCAGTCCTTAAGGGGTATACCCTGAGGACTTGCTAAAAGGCCACTCTCAACTCACGCTACAAGCGCTCACACTGCTGGCAATGCACGGCGCAATGAACTACCACCACGACCGTCCGGAAACAAACTCCTGCGACATCGAGTCCCTACCTGAAGAGAGTAGGAGGGTGAGCCTTGCGAACAAGGCTCAGTAGGGATTACCAGTCCCTTACCAGCCAGAGGAGAAGGAACTCCAACAAAGCAGAAGCAAAACTACTCTACAAAGCAGTAAAGCGAGAAACACGTACTGTAGAGTACTACAAAGTAGCGGAAACAGAGCATCGCCCCGACCCACAACCAGGGACGGGCCAGACACGACTCCCGCAGAACCAGCAGAGTCAAACACATGCGGAAGCAACCCTCGGCACGCACCCGCCGACACAAAGAAGCTCACAGAGCACCAGAGCGACCACGTGAGACTAGAGTCTCACGACACAAGCACTAAAACATCCCAGACCTCCACGAGGTCGGGAAGGAACAATCAGGTGTCACCTCGAGAGACACCAAGCAACCATGTGAGAAGCAACGTCTCACCACAGGCACGGACACCTCAGACCTCCACAAGGTTGAGGGCCCAAAAGCAAAACCACCCTAGACCTCGGGCACGCCACAAGGTCAGGGAACTACACCTGCCGGTGCCACCACGAACGGCACCAAGGAACGGGTTACGGAACCAGCGGTCGGGTGTCAACACTCGACACCTCGAGAGAACCTGCAGAATGGAAACCACTAAACATGGCCCACGAGGCCAAACCAACCACGCCCATGGAAGACACGGCTTGGCTACAACCCCCGTGTTAGCTAGGGCAACGAGAAACACATTCTCAGAAACAACGTGAGAAACACCGTCACACAAGAGAACACAAGCCACCGCCACAGGAACCTAAGAGGTGGACACACAGTCCACTCCTCCAGCCCACCAGCCACTGACTCCTGCCTACAACCTCCCCAGTAGAGTGAGGCTAGCAAGTCACACAAAAGAATAACACAACCACCGCAGCCCGGGGGAGCTGCGGCCCCATGCCTGACCTCCCTACGCGGCTCCGGAGCCAACGTAGAGCGAGGCAATGAGAAGGACTAGCTGGTCCGCACCAGAAGAGCTCCACAACCACCTCAGAGACCCAGACCATCTAAGAGAGCTCTACAAACGACTCTATGCTGCTGTCCCCACCATTTTCCCCTTTTGCTCCAAGTCAGAGACTTGAGTGCGCCCGCCGCCCGGAGAACTCCCTCTAACAGACGTGCGGGGTTGGGGGTCCTAGGAAACGGTAACAACCTATCTCACGGACAAGCCCTCAAGTGTCGAGCACCGGGCGAAAGAGAACTGGCGTGGTAACCACCAACAAAAACAGCACAGCTGGCTTGTAACCAAGACAAGCCCAGCAGGCACAGGCACGCATGGCACCCCTTTCGGAAACCCCCAGAAGGGCCGTCAGCCAACGTCGGCACACAAGGCACAGCTCGAGAAAGTCGGAACACCACAGACAGAACAGAAACCACCGCTCTTCTAATAATCGATTGACAGACAGACAATTGATTATTAGACAGACGTGAGCCTCCTAGCACAGCCGCTAGGACATGGCCACAAAGGTGTCAGCTTCAGTCACTGAACGCAGCGAGACAACCTGCCGCGTTACTCCCTAGAAGGTCCGGAGGGAAACCCTACCCTGGGGCACAAGCCGACACACCAACCGCGGCCACGGTAAACACCCGAGGCAACCCAAGCCTTGTCGCGCCCTCCTAGCTCGTCGCAATCTCATCGCAACGAGCAGGGCAACCGCGACAAGTAAGTCGTGACGGGGAAGCGTGTCGCGACAAGGCTCTTATCATGACAACCCTGTCACAACAAAGCTGGGCGTCGCGACAAGAACCTTGTCATGAGGGGCAGCCGGGTCGCGACACTCCTTATCGCGACGGCCAACCGCACCGTGATAAGGTCGCGTCCGATTGGGGCGATGCCTCCTCTGATGTCGTGACGCGCTCGGCGGTCGCGACATCAACAGGAAGGCCGACCGCCGGGATGCTACATCCCAGGGTCCCCCACACAACTACAAACACACAAACATGGGGAGGGGATCATGGTGAAAGCAGTAAAAGCTTGCATTTCACAATTTGGATCTCCGATCCACACAAACAAGTAAGGCTACAAGAATCCCTACCCATTTATACGAAACCAAACCCCCAAGGGGCCTTCACGACACCACGGCCGCCACCTCCTCGCTTCCACGATGCCGCACCACCGATCCGCACGAGCCGCCACCGCTCCGCCAAGCTCCACCAATGGAGAAGGAAGGAAGAAGACTTCCCTCCTCAGAGAGGAGGAAGGGAAGGAGAAGGGAAAGAAAGGGGAAGGGAGAGTCGGCTAAGGCTTTTAGCCTTCGTCCCTCAGAACGCGACGGGGCGGGGCATCGCGTTACCAACCGTAACATGACGGCCGCCCCGACCGTGACCAGAATGTGCCCATCAGGGGCTCCGCGACAACCCGACATGATAGTTTGCCACGCCTGCCACTCTGACAGGTGTCAGACGACTGAAAAACGGAAAGCAATCACGACCCGTTGACCGGGCGCGACAAGAACGCGACGACAAGGGCGGTCGCAACAAGGGATGACTGTCGCGATGGGCACCTCTGTCCTGACACTAACGCACCGCCCAAGCCGGTGCGTTAGTAGCCAGTCATCCAAAATGCGGACGAAGGGAACCGGAAAGCCCAAGATGTTACAATACATCTAACAAAAAAAATAATTTCGTCCTCGAAATCAAGGGCGAAACCCGGTCGGAGAAACAACAGGAGAAAAAGGACCACTAAGTCGTACCACGACTTCTCGATGGTCAACACCATGACCTCACCACCAACGGAGTGCCTAACCAGACATATGACATCTCACAGAGCGCACACCAACCGGCGCGGAGCACACAATCGGATGCCGATCACTCCACAGGCGCGGCGCGCACCAAGCCGACCAGAAACACAGAAACCACCAGTCGGAAACCACGCGATTGAACCCTCAACAGACCACACTGTTGAGACCAACCGGTCAGTAACTCACTCTATCACCAGCGGCTAGATAGAGGTCCTAGTTACTGACGACAACCGAGGAAAACGCCAAGAGGTCATCCGCAAGACTCCACTGAATGGCTCCGCACAACTAGCAACTGCTTGTGCCTACGGCAAGGCCAAACGAGAGCTTGTTAAGGCGACCCAAAACCAAGCGATAGCATGCACGTGGAAAACACCACGGCACGCGGAACAGTGTCCACCGACACCACTCGATCTTATCCAGATCATCCTTGTGGTCCGACAAGGACACACAACAACTGTGGAGCCACGGCAACAACCAAACGCTCCACAAGCACAAGCACCAAGGCAAAACCAAAGAAGACGTCTGAGGTTGGCAAAGCCAAGCAGCTCAAGATGTCAGCAAACTGCATGGGAAAAGAAAACAACTCTAAAGGTCGAAAGCAACACATCGATCTCAAAGGGACCCAAACCGAAGCAGGGTACCCCAACTGAACACACTCGCTTCCCAAAGCGAGAGGGAAACCCCGGACACAGGCCACGGCCAAGGCCTAGCGTACCATCGATAGGGCTGCCTAGACAAGGCAAAGCAGCTGCCCCACAGTGGTAACGGTACAGCCAAAAGGCATCGGCCAGCACAAAGTGTCCCAGAGGCGGAAAGCTCCACGCCTCCGACACCGAGCAAACTCGCGAAATGACGCACGAAGCTCACGATCAAGGAAAACAGCACAACCCACGGTGCTAACACAAGCACCAGGAGCCACCCAAGGCACATCACAATGCACCAAGGCTCCAGACGGCATGAAACAACCACTCGAGCATGAGCGCAGGGTGCCACCACTAGCAACAAAACTAGACAAGATGCAACACAATTGCACCAGTGGCCGAAACAACATAGGCTAACAGGAAGGACTCTCCACAAGAGGCATGCCAAAGCCATACGCAAGAAACCACAAGCCTGAAAGGGTAGAACAGGCCACACCGGCCGCGAACCCTTAAGGCGCAAGGACACAGAGCGTCGAAAAAGAAGCACGCTCAAGGTGCAGCACAAAAACCGCACCAACGGCCCGAAACAACACAGGGCCAACCGAGAGGAACTCTCTACCAGAGACCCACAAGAGAAACATGCGGAAATCCAACAGCTTCAAGAGCACAACCACCACACCGGCTCTTAGAAGCACACAAACACAGGGCACAACTCTTACCACCACAAGTGGAGAGGGCCACACGCCTAACAACGACAAGTGCCTCCAAAGCACAGCCGAGGCACACATAAAAACACGCACCAAAAACATGCTTGCACAAGCAAGCCAAACAGAAGAAACCTGGTGCTGCCTCACACAGAACACAGGGCACGCTGCCCTACATCGTTCCGTCCGGCAACAAGAAACCAGCACAACGAGAGACGGTACAATAGGTACACCACGACCCACCGCACCACAAGGAAACAACGCGCACGAGGTGAGCAACCAGCTCAACCTCAACACAGCACAAGGGGAGGGACCTTCACCACAAAGGTCGCCACGGTGCGCGACACGGCACCAAATGCCATGCGAAAGCACCACCAACCCGAGCAACCCACAGAAAGCAGAGGAAGAAGGCACACAATACGCCTCCTCCTCACACGAAAGAGGAAACAACAGCACAAGGCTAGCACTCACACGAGAGGCACAGCCAGCCAAACATCCATGACGCTCGCCAAACAACCGTCGACAAGAGTGTGTCGGCACGAAAACACAAGCAGCAACAAAGTAGACCACGGGGACTCACCAGTAGTCCCGCCGGCACAACCAAGAATCTTGGAAGCTAACAACACGGTGAACCAGCCAAACACATGGCCACACACAGGGTCATGGTCCACACCTTGACCAGAGGCAGAGAAGCAGACTGCATGCAACAGTTTGACCCAGAACCAACTCAAGGGAGATGACTCCACCAGAAGGCCACAACGATGCGCACCCTGGCGACAAAACACCACAGTGGAGCATCATCATCCCGAGCAACCAACGGAAAATAGGGGAGGAGAGACCCACTACGAGTCTCCTCACCCGCAAGGGAAAAACCACTAAGCGGGACTGGCGCTTCCATAGAAGCACAACTAGCCAGACACCTATGGAACTCGCCAGACCACCATCTGGTAGAGCACATAGGGCGTGAGAAACGGAGCAAACCTCCCGACTATGGGGACACACGAAGTCCCACCAACGCAGTCGGGAAACATCAAAAAATAGTCAGGAAGACAACCTGACTAGCACAACAGCCAGACCCACAGTCAAAGGCACCACACCCTGACCGAAAACGCCAACACAGACTGCGACACAGACAGTCCAACTGGCAACAAACGACAGCTCATCTCAACAGAGAGAGTAGCGACAACCAAAACAAACATAGGGCAGCTCTGTGGAGAACCTCCACCAAAGCACCAAGAGCAGTTCTGGGAAAACATCACCAAAATGTAGCTCAAACAAATGGCCAAGACACATGGCCAGCAGAGAGAACATAGAAGCCAGCGGAAGCAACACAAACTGGTTTTGGGAGAACCTCCACCAGAACCACCAAGGCTCCGTTCTGGGAAAAACCCACCAGAACGTACCGGCCAACAACAGCAGCATATCTCATCCCTGAGGTAGCACAACACACGGCGGAAATAAGCCGGAATAGCCCTGAGAGCAACCCTCATCAAGACAATAGCCAAGCGATGCACCTCAACCCAGAGGGCAATGCAACAACAACCAACCGGACAACAGAGACCTCAAACCAAATAGGTAACACAGTGGAAGACTTCAACGAGCACTGAAGCAGTCCCAGAGAGAAGAACCCTCACTAGGACAACTACAGTAGTTCTGGAAACCCTCATAAAAACACGAGCAACCAGGAATGCACCTCAACCCTGAGGGCAGCGCAACAACAACCAGAAACGAGCACAACACAGTTCTGGGGAAAACTTACTTCCACCAGAACCAGCAGAGAAGAACTCCGGGAGCACCTCACCAGAGCTCGCAACCAGTCAACACCAGGCCGACAACAACCACAGATAGGTGTCGCAGCGCTCAACCAGTGGTACAACATAGCACACAAAGCATCTGCTTAGCTCGAGCATAGACGGCGACTGAGCAGAGCACAGTGCACAGCGGCGCACAGGCACACAAGGCCAAACATACAGCCAACACAACACACACCCCAACAACAAGGGGACATCCAACAAGGACACACCCCAACAACATGAGGACATCCAACAAGGACACACCCCAACAACATGGGGACATCCAACAAGGACACACCCCAATAGAAAGGGGGTTGCCAACCAGGCAAGGACACCTTCGACCGGTTCCGCAGACCACAACTCTGCACCGGTGAAGGCCACACCACACAGACGCGCAGGCCGCAGACGAACCTAGCCGCAGCACGAGCGAACCAGCAACCACGCTCGCAACACGTGCACCCAGCAACCGCAACAACACTCTTCTGCAGCTCAACCTCGGACCCTGCTGGAAAGCTAGCCTCCTGCAACAAAGAGCTAGATGCTCACCTAAAAGCAACTCTACAAGGACGGGTCAGCAGCGTACTAGTACATTTCTTTGGGACAGCCATAGTTATTAACTCATTACAAATCTCGTTGGACCCCTGAGCTCTGATACCACTGTAACGACCAGACCCCCCAGACCCCCGCCAGGGACCCCAGGAGGTTGTGCCTCCACCCGCGGATTCGAAGACCCAGAAGGGTTAGAATTTAGTCCAGTGAGATAAGCAATGAATTCAAATAACTATAACAAGAAAGCTCGTACATTTAATAAAGAAATTATGTACAACATGTCCCAAATAAAAGTACATTACAGAAAGAAAGGTGCAGTCCTTAAGGGGCATACCCCGAGGACTTGCTAAAAGGCCACGCTCAACTCACGCTACAAGCGCTCACACTCATAACTCACATTGCTGGCATCGCACGACGCAACGAACCGCCACCACGACCGTCCGGCAACGAACTCCTGCAACAGCGAGTCCCTAGCTGAAGAGAGTAGGGGGTGAGCCTCGCGAACAAGGCTCAGTAGAGATTACCAGTCCCTTACTAGCCAGAGGAGCAGGAAATCAAACAAAGCGGAAGAAAAACTACTCTATAAAGCAGTAAAGTGAGAAACACCTACTGCATAGTACTACAAAGCAGCAGAAACAGAGCAGCGCCCCGACCCAAAACTAGGGTCGGGCCAGACACGACTCCCGCAGAACCAGCGGAGTCAAACACATGTGGAAGCAACCCTCGGCACGCACCTGCCGAGACAAAGAAGCTCACGGAACACTGGAGCAACCACGTGAGAGCAAAGTCTCACGACACAAGCACCAAAACATCCCGGATTTCCACGAGGTCGGGAAGGAACAACCAGGTGTCACCCCGAGAGACACCAAGCAACCACGTGAGAAGCAACGTCTCACCACAGGCACGGCCACCTCAGACCTCCACAAGGTTGAGGGCCCACAAGCAGAACCACCCTGGACCTTGGACACACCACAAGGTCAGGGAACTACACCTTCCGGTGCCACCACTAACGGCACCAAGGAACGGGTTACAGAAGTAGCGGTCGGGTGTCAACACTCGACACCCCGAGAGAACCCGCAGAACGGAAACCACTAAACACGCCCCATGAGGCCAAACCAACCACGCTTACGGAACTAGACACGGCTAGGCTACAACCCCCGTGCGAGCTAGGGCGACGAGAAACACATTCTCAGAAACAACGTGAGAAACACCGTCACACAAGAGCACACAGCCACCGCCATAGGCAGCTAAGAGGAGGACACACAGTCACTCCTCCAGCCCACCAGTCGCTGACTCCTTCCTACAACCTCCCCGGTAGAGTGTGGCTAGCGAGTCACAACAAAGAACAAGACAACCACCGCAGCCCGGCCGAGCTGCGGCCCCACGCCTGACCTCCCTACGCAGCTCCGGAGCCAACGTAGAGTGAGGCAGTGAGAAGGACTAGCTGGTCCGCACCGGAAGAGCTCCACAACCACCTCGAAGACCCAGACCAGCTAAGAGAGCTCTACAAACGACTCTACGCCGCTGTCTCCACCGTTTTCCCCTTCTGCTCCAAGTTAGAGACTTGAGCACGCCCGCTGCCCGGAGAACTCCCTCTAACAGACGCGCGGGGCTGGGGGTCCTAGGAAATGGTAACAGCCTGTCTCACGGACAAGCCCTCAAGTGCCGAGCACCGGGCGAAAGAGAACTGGCGTGGCAACCACCAATAGAAACAACACAATTGGCTTGTAACCAAGACAAGCCCAGTAGGCACAGGCACGCACGGCATCCCTTCCAGAAACCCCCAGAAGGGCCGTCGGCCAACGCCGGTACACAAGGCACAACCAGAGAAAATCGGAACACCACAGACTGAACAGAAACCACCGTTCTTCTAATAATCGATTGACAGACAGACAATCGATTATTAGACAGACGCGAACCTCCTAGCACAGCCGCTAGGACACGGCCGCGAAGGTGTCACCTTCGTTCACTCAACGCAGCGAGACAACCTGCCGCATTACTCACCAAAAGGTCTAGAGGGCAACCCTGCCCTGGGGCATAAGCCGACACACCAACCGCAGCCAAGGAAAACACCTGAGGCAACCCAGGCCTTGTCGCGCCCTCCTAGCCTGTCGCGATCTCATCGCGACGGGCAGGCCAACCGTGACAAGTAAGTCGCAACGGGGAAGTGCATCGCGACAAGGCTCTTGTCGCGACATCAAACCAGGTCGCAACAACCAAGTCGTGGCAAAGCTGGGCGTCGCGACAAGAACCTTGTCGCGACGAGCAGTCGGATCGCGACACTCCTTATCGCGACGGCCAACCGCGCCGCAATAAAGTCGCGTCCCACCGGGGCGACACCTCCTCTGATGTGACGACGCGCTCGGCGGTCGCGACATCAGCAAGAAGGCCGACTGCCGGGATGCTACATCCCGGGGTCTCCCACATAACTACAAACACACAAACATGGGGAGGCGATCATGGTGAAAGCAATAAAAGCTTGCATTCCGCAATTTGGACCTCTGATCCACACAAACAAGTAAGGGTACTAGAATCCCTACTCATTTATACAAAATCGAACCCCCAAGGGGCCTTCACGACACCACGGGTGCCACCTCCTCGCTTCCATGACGCCACGCCACCGCTCCGCACGAGCCGCCGCCGCTCCGCCAAGCTCCACCGCTGGAGAAGCAAGGAAGAAGACTTCCCTCCTTGGAGAGGAGGAAGGGAAGGAGAAGGGAAAGAAAGGGGAAGGGAGATCCGGCCAAGGCTTTTAGCCTTCGGCCCTCAGAACGCGACGGAGCGGGGCGTCTCATTACCAACCGTAACCTGACGGCCGCCCCGACCACAACCAAAATGTGCCCATCCGGGGCGCCGTGACAACCCGACATGACAGTCTGCCACGCCTGCCACTCTGATAGGCGTCAGACAACCGAAAAGCAGAACGCAGTCGCGACCCGTTGACCGGGCGCAACAACAACGCGATGGAAAAGGCGGTCGCAACAAGGGATGACTGTCGCGATGAGCGCCTCCGTCGCGACACTAACGCACCGCCCAGGCCGGGCACGTCAGCAGCTAGTCATCCAAAATGCAGGCGAAGGGAATCGGAAAGCCTGAGATGTTACAGGTAGGAGATCAACGTGATCGCGGGAGGTTTCGGTGCAGGTAGAGAGAGCAGCCAGAGCCAACGCGATTATGCTTGTCAGGTGCATCAGGTTGAATGGCCCCCGGCGCCACGACCAAGCCCTTATCCCAGTTCTTCACACGCACGTTCTGTGGAGGCTATCACCTTCTCAGACAGTGATCTTGTAGGAGTCACGACTCCACACACTGATGTGTTGTTCATTGTAGCCACCATCAATCATTGTACTGTGCGATGCATACTGGTAGATAATGGAAGCTCCCCTGACATGTTGGCTTACGACTGTTTCTTTGCGATGGGCTTAAAAGCTGACTAGCTCTCCCTAGTAGAATCACCTTTGTTCGGCTTCTCTGGGGTCTCGATGCATCTCATAGGACAGGTACGCCTTCCCATCACCCTAGGGACAGCGCCAAAAAATGTAACCAAGCTGGTGGACTTCCTAGTGATTCAGAACATGCCTGGGTACAATGCCATTCTCGACAGAGGCCTGATCAGCCGTATCAAAGCTGTACCATCATCTCTAAACCAGAAGATGAAGTTCCCTACTCTGCACGGCGTCGGAGAGGTGCTCAGTAGCCAACGCGAGTCCCGACGGTGCTATGTCCTCTCCCTCCGGAATAAACAGCCCGTTGCGGAACCCACTGTTCTACCCGGGCCGACCAGCAAACCCTCCACCAGCCGAGGAACTCCAGCCGAAGATCTATTGCCGGTACGGGTGGACGATGACCCCGGGCATGTTTTTTACATTGGCGCACTTTTGCCGGAAGCCGAGCAGCAACTTCCTGTTCGCCAATTTTGGACGTGTTCGTGTGGTTGGACGACAAGCTGCCCGGCATCCCTCTCGAGGTAATGACTCACCATCTCAACTTGGATCCGAGGGTGCCACCTGTCCAGTAGAGATGATGACCGGTTAACCGAGAACGATGGACCATGATCTACGATCACATTGTCACGAGCTGAGTAGTTGGGCTTCTCCGAGAAGCCCGTACACAAGATGGATTTCCAATGTGGTCCTCGTGCGCAAAGCCAACGGCAAATGGCGCGTTTGCGTTGACTACAAGGATCTCAACAAAGTGACGCCCAAGGAAAATTTCCCCCTGTCGCGTATCGACCAGTTGGTGGACGCCACCTCTGGGCACGAGCTCCTCAACTTCTTGGATGCCTACTCTAGTTATCACCAGATCAACATGCATCCCCTGGACTAGGATGCCACGACGTTCGTCACCGACCTCGGCCTCTAGTGTTTCACCAAAATGCCATTTGGTCTAAAAAATGCGAGCGCGACCTACCAGAGACTAGTCAACAAAATGTTCGAGCAATAGATTGGGCATAACATGGAGGTCTACGTAGACGACATGCTGGTCAAAACCCTCCTGAGCGCCGACCAAATTATCGACCTCGAAGAAACCTTTGCAACTCTATGAAGGTACAATATGAAGCTCAACCCGGCAAAGTGCATGTTCGGAGTATGCTCGTGGAAATTCCTCAGCTTCCTCATCTCTAACCGAGGAATAGAGGCTAACCCCGAGAAGATCCAAGCCATACTGGAGATGAGCAGCCCCAAGACCGCATGCGACGTCCAGCGGCTCATCGGACATCTCGCAACACTCAATCGCTTCATGTCCCGAGCAGCAGAAAGGAGCTTCAACTTCTTCAAATTTCTGCGAGTCCCCAAAGGTGCCTCACTGCAAGGGGGGTAAGTATGGTGGACCGAGGACTGCGAGGCGGCCTTCACCGAGCTGAAGCATTCTTGGCTGTCCCACCAATTCACTCAAAACCTGTGCTCGAAGAACCATTATTTGTGTACCTTTTGGTCACCGAACACTCCATCAGCACAGTGCTGATCAGAGAAGAGGCAACGGCACAACACCCTATTTATTACGTAAGCAGGGTGCTCCACGAGGCTGAGAGAAGATACCCCGAGCAGAGAAGCTCGCTCTAGAGCTCGTTACAGCTGCTCGGAAGCTCAGGCCCTACTTTCAGGCCCATCTGATCACGGTACTGATCGACCAGCTACTGAAGCTCATCCTTCAACACCCAGAGGCTTCCGGTAGACTCATCAAATGGGCTATTGAGCTCGGGGAATTCGACATTAGCTATCGACCAAGAACGGCCATCAAGGCACAAGCGCTAGCAGACTTCGTGGCGGAATGCACCCTTCCGACCGAGAAGGACCCTCCACTGGCAGACAAGCCCCCCTAGGAGCTCTACGTCGATGGGTCCTCTTGCGTTAGGGGAAGCGACACAGAACTGGTTCTTACCTCCCTGGAAGGTTTGGAATTTTAGTACGACCTTAGGTTTCGCTTCGCTGCCTCCAACATTGCAACTGAGTATGAAGCACTCCTGTCTGATATCCACATGGCAAGGCACCCCAGAGCGCCTCAGCGACTCCCAACTGGTCGCCATCCAAGTTAACGGGTAGTTCGAGGCTAGAGAGCCCCGCATGGCGCAATACCTCCAACAGGTCAAGCACCAGACGGAAGGCCTCCTCTACTTCGAAGTCCTGCACGTCCCACGAGAGCAGAACGCCCAGGCTGATGCACTTTCCAGACTAGCATCTTCAGGCGACATTGCCCCTTCTCACTCCGTGTTCATAGAAGAGCTCGCTTCACCGAGCACCGAAGTAGATGTAGCGGCCATTGAAACCAACCAACCAGCTCCGAACTAGAAGGACCCACTTCTGGCCTATCTACTTCGGGGAGAACTCTTCCCTGACCAAACTGAGGCCTACAAGATCAAGCTGTGCTGTCAGAGGTTCGCCATCATCGAAGGACAACTGTACCGACGTTCCCTCTTAAGACCCCTCTTACAGTGCCTTAGTCCTTCCGAGGCAACTCCGGCCATCGAGGAGGTCCATGAGGGTTTGTGTGGAAGCCACTTGGGCAGAAGGACTCTAGCATGCAGCATCATCCGAGTAGGGTTATGGTGGCCTTCACTGCAAAAGGACTGTATGTCCTACGCAAAGAAGTGCCCGGAGTGCTAGAAGTTTGGGCAGCTTATCTGTCAGCCTACCAAACAGCTGCACACCCTCTTCGAACTGCGCCCTTTTGCTCAGTGGGGAATCAACATCATGGGACTGCTCCCAGAGGCCCAAGGATGGAAGAAATTCCTACTCGTCTCCATCAATTACTTCATCAAGTGGATCGAGGTAGAGCCTGTTGCCTCCACACCGACCAGGTAGCTTGGAAGTTCTCCTAGATGAGCATCCTCTGCCGATTTGGCGTCCCAAAGGTGTTCACCACCGACAACGGGAAGCAATTCGACAACACATTCTTCAAATAGAAATGTTCGGAGCTTGGTATCTACAACCACTTCACCTCAGTCGCGCATCCCCAGGCTAACGGTCTAGTTGAGAATGCCAACCGTACACTGCTACATGGGATACGCACAAGAGTGGAGGGCTCTGGAGGTTCATGGATCGAAGAGCTCCCCAATGTACTTTGGTGCCACTGAACAACTGCTCGGTGGCCACCGGGGTGACGCCCTTCCACTTGGCCTATGGCACAAAAGCCGTTGTGCCTCTGAAGGTTGCTCTCCCCACGATCCGAACAGCTCACTTTGACAAAGCAGCCAACAACCATGCACTAAGGGAGAACCTAGACATGCTCAGCATACGTCAAAGCGATGCCAGCATCAGACTGGTCTCCTATCAGCAGCGGCTCGCACAGTACTACAACTCTCGAGTTCGGGAACGACGCTTCTTTTAAGGTGACCTTGTTCTACGCTGTTGCTCGGCATCGGACCCCCGAAGAGCAACCGGAAAGCTTGCCCCAAAATGGGAAGGACCTTATTAGGTCATACAGGTTCTCGGGTAAGGTTCCTATAAGCTATCCACCCTTGGCGGTGAGACCATACCGAGAACCTGGCATGTATCTAACTTAAATGCTTACTATTTATAAAAGCCTCCTATTCGGCGTCCTACTTCTGTTCTCTCTGTTCCCTCGACCTGTGAAAAGGGGTGTGCGGTACATCCCCTAGTCGAAAGCTTTTTCAGCTTGAAAGGCTAGCGTGGTACCAAGAAACCCAGAACACAATGACATTCAGTCCCTTGGCTAAGAGCTCTTCAGCTCGAAAAGCTTGCGTGGAACCTAAGTCCGAGAATGGAGGTGTTTGGAACAGACCCAAGGTCGGAACTTTTTCACTTCCAAAGACCTACGCGGTACCTACGAGCCTCCAAATGCTGATGAATTTCGGTTCGAACAGAACATAACAACAGAAGAAGATAGAAAAAGGAGCCATTCATGTGCTCAAAACGATGATCTTTCCATTTTCAAAAGTTCTACAAAGGCCCACTAGGGCCAAGTTATATACACAAAAAAAAGAGAGATACACAGATCAGGGTGCTTGGTCGGAGGGGCTAGCCTCTTCATCCCCTAAAGGCATTTGTCTGCCCGAAAGCTTGCAAAACGGACCCCATCCAGGAGAGGGTCTTGGGTTCATCGTGAGCATTCTCAGAGAGCAACTTCGAAGGCTTCGCGCGCATACTCTAGGGTAGCAAGCCGTCGCCCTCGGTCTTCACCGACTTCGAGCCCAACCTTGTAGCAAGACGCGCCATACTGCTCCAGATCTTCGCGGAACGCCTTGTACGCGGCGACCCCACGAGCTTCAGCTTCATAGAGGACCCCCGTGAGGGTGGTCTTCTCTGCCTTGGTGATGGCGAGCTCCCACTCGGAGGCCTTAAGCGCGATCCTGAGGTTGTTGTTCTCCCTCTGCAACTCGGCCTCCCGGCGATGGTAGCGCTCCTCGCGCTTGGCCGAGAACGCGATCTCGGCATCCCACATGTGTCGGTGATCTTGCTCCCGGGACGCTAGCCTCCGAAGTGTCTCCACTGACTGTGTAATGCCACCGACCAATTTGTCAATGTCGAGGTCGACATCGTCATCCGAGTCGCTCTCCCTCCGAGCTTCCTCTTTAATCTGCTCCGGGGTCCCCTCCGAACTCAGGCCCTGGCACCGCATTAGCACCTCGAGCTGCTCAGCGGTGGGGTAGGGGGGTAGGCTCCTCGACGGACCCCCTTGAAGGCACTCCAGCACTGCCTCCAAGTTCTTCTCCATGGGTTGGGCCGGAGACCATACATTCAGCACCCTTGATAAGGGTGCACGGTCCTCCTCCGACCCAGCCCTGATCTCTGCCACGCTGGTAGCTTGCTCAGAGGTGAGGCCAGGCCCCTTGACTACCAGTTCGGTGGCCGCTGCAGCCGCCGCCACCTTCTGGTCTTCGGCCCCACCGGTGGACGCCCTTTGAGAAGACCCCGCTTTGTTCGGCTCGATTGGCTGCTCGGTGATGGGCACGAGTGCGAGCTCCTGCGACTGGCCTTCAGCCGTGGCGCAAGTCGACATTGGGAGCCCCAGTGCTCCCTCCTCATCACCCCCCACAGTCGCTGTCCCGGGCGTTAGATCAGGCGCAGGCACCTGCGCGGGGGGCGTCCTCCTCACCCGCTGCCGCGGTGTTTGACACTCCCACTGTGTACGCCTCCTCCTCGTGGCCCCCAACGAGGCCTAGGGGCCCAACGCCCCGACCTGCTCCTCGACGGAGCCTCCATCTGATGGGTCGTTGATGACGACCACGTCCTTACCTCCGAGGCCCAGCTCCGAGATGACCCCCTCGACTGTCAGGGGCCTGGTCTCGATTGAGACCCGCGACCTCTCCTACTTGGCCGCCTTCACCAGCTTCCTCTTCTTACAGAGTTGAAGCAAGGGGGCAGCGTCTTCCTCTTCCTCGGCGTCCTCCTCGCCCCCCTACTGCGTGCTCCCCACTACCGTCAGAGGGGCAGACTCCCTCCGAAGGCTTATCTTCAGTGGTCGCCTCTTGGCAAGATGCCCACTGGCAGGTCGGCTCGCTCCGAATGCGGCCAGGGTTGTGCCCTTGCCCAGATACGTCAAGTATGAGTTGCCGGTTATTTGTTCGGCGTAGAGGGCCATGTCATCCTGGTCCCGGTCGGCGGCCAGATCGGCAACACCTGCACAAAAAAGAGGAAGGGTCAGAAGATAGTCCCCTAATGAATCAAAAGGGGAGAATGTTGGGTTCTCATATTGGAGAATGTTGGGTTACAACAAGTGCTTAAATGTTTTTGATGATGAGCAATACTAATTGATGTTATGTGAAATGTTCACAATGGTATGTTTGTTTTTGATGATGAACATTTCATGAACAAGACAAAATTGTTGTGTTATGAATGTGTGAAACATGATGAGAATGACAATTGGATGCAAATGAAACACATGTTTTATATGTTCATTATATCTCATAATTATGTCTTTTAATGTAGGTGAGATTCCATGCAAGACAAAGCCCAAAATCCAAGTGCAAAAGAACAAGACAAGTTGCTGAAATAGTGCACCTATCAACAGATGACAGTGCATCTGTCAACAGATGAATAGTGCATCTGATGATCTGTCGACAGATGATTTTCGCCTGTCGACAGATACACTCAGAAATCTATCCAGAAAGCCCAGTCTTCCGGTTCTTGCAAACCTGTCAGCATCTGTCGACAGCAGCAAGTCGCTGTCGACAGACGGAGTTTTGGGAAGATCTAATGGCCAGGATATGATCTATATTTTGGTGTTTCCTTTAGCATGACTCTCTATGCTTGGACACCACTATATATGGATCATATGAGGCTATTTTCGCAGCAAGGAGCCACCATACCAAAACCCTAACAAAGGTCAAGATCAAGGCTTTCTTCCTGCTGCCCTGCTTCATCTCTCTGCCAACAAAGAGAACAACCTTCCAAGCGGAGTTGAAGCCAGTTCGTCCGTGGTTCAAGCTTCTCCATCAACTGATACTGTCAAGACGACTTGGAGTCTTCTGGACGACCAACGAGAAGAGATCTACATCGGGATTGATTCTTCATCTCTAAACTCTTCTCCTTTCACTACTTTCTATATCTGTGTGTGTGCACTGATTTGAGATCAGTACGTGGATGTTGTGGAAGTGTGGATTGTTGTTCTGATTGCGTGTTTGCATCAGACAACGTGTGTGTGGTGTGTTGTCAGATCAAGGCTAGAGGATCTGATCTTTTGTGGACTTGATCTAGCGTGTGTGTGTGTGTTTTGAGCCGTGTGCTCGTGTGTGTGTTGTACTCAGTTCTTGAGTAGTGTGTCCTCACTGTGTGTGGGGTGGACGTAGGAGTCACGTGGTGTGTCTCCGAACCACTAAAAAATCCCTTGTGCACTGGTTTGACTTGTGGTTTGCATTATGTTCGCTAGATGCATGCCTAGGGATTTCGTTCACACACTACTTGTTAATCTATTCACACACATTACATCAGATCAGAGGGGTTTTAATTGAGTAGGTCTTTTAATCCGAAGTATTTTTAAATTGCTTAAGTTTCCGCTGCAAATCTATTCAACCCCCCCTTCTAGCTTTGCCATCACCGAGTATCCGATCCTAACAATTGGTATCAGAGCAGGTTCTTTGTTTATCGGTACTGATTTGGCAGATCTATTTTTGTGCACTTAATTGCTCTGATTCCTAACAATTGGTATCAGAGCGGGTTTCTGTTCATCGTTGTGATTTGGCATATCCGTTTATGTGTGCTTAATTGCTCTGATCGGTTATAATTGATTCTGAACTGATCTGATCACTTCGTTGGTTGGTTTATTTATCTACTACATACTCAGAAATATGTCTGAGTTCTCAAGTATCATAAGTAGACCAATGATTATTGAGTTTGATGACAAGTTCATAAAATGCAGGTCTCCTATGAAACATGCAAGTCTGGAAGGGAAATCAATGAAAAATGCTACATGGCTCATGGAAGCTCAAGAGGCTCTTCTCGTTCAGACGACTCTAGAGGATCATATGTCAAAGATGTCAAGAAATTCTCAAGAATCAGGTAAATCCAATTCAGACCCATTTGATGCTTCAATATCCAATTCTGATTCAGAGAATGATATATCTTATAATGAATTGATAGAATGCTATGAGCACATGTGCAAACAATTTAAAACTATTAAACATCAAACAAGAAGCTAAAAGAAAATCTGGAAAAGAATGAAATGATAATTGATAATGCTCAAGCATTCTATGAAGAAAATGAAACATTGAAAATGGAGAATGAAAAATTGGAAAATGAAGTCAAAACTATGAAATCAAGTTTTCTAAGTTGAAAGAAGATCATGATCACGTGGAATCTGAAAATTCTGATTTGAAAAATCAAAATGAAAAATTGATTGATCATAATGAAAATCTCAAATTTGATAATGATCAATTGATCAAACAAATCTCCAACATGGCTCATGATCATCAAATAAAGAGAAATGCAACCAATTGATTGAGGAAAATAATCATCTGAAAAGAAGATTGAATGCATGTATCATGACAGACCGTTAAATGATGAATGGAACAATTCTAAGAATAAAATGTTGATCTGGAACAACAAATGCTCAATTTGAAAATGAAAGAACAAAATGAAAAATGGTTTGGATGTCATGCTAAACAAGCTTCAGACTTCAGAAAAAGAAGTTGTTGCATTAAAGCTGAAAAATAGAAGATTCAAAATGAATTGAAAAACACAAGTCTGCTTCTGTGAAAAATAAGAAAAATGTTCAAAAACAAAATAAAATTTTGAACAAAAAGGCAGCAATTAAAAGGAATGTAGTTACAACTGAAAATCCGAAAAAGGAAGTGAAAAAGAAAGCAGGATTGTACAAGGTTTCAACTCCTCCAACAGCTCAAAAAGCTTCAAGGCAATCTCCAACTCCACATCATGCCAAGAGATACCAAAGGGTACCACCTCCTTCTTCTCAACCCAAGGGTGATCAAAGGTACTCTAAAGGATCTCAGAGATTCCAGCAAATGCAATCACACTATGGTAAGCTCCAAGTAAATGCTCAACCCGTTTGCTACAAATGCAATAAACTTGGTCATCTTGCTAAATTCTGCTGGAAGAAAAATCAACACTCTCATAAAAATCATGATGTTGTGCATGCTTCAAGGCTCCATAATAATCCATGTGTTCATACACACAAGGATAAACATGTTCATAAAGATCAGAAATTTCATGTATCTATGAACAGGAAAACTGCACAAAACAACAAAATCCAAAAATCAAATCACTTTGGATTTTGAAATCTTTGTTATATCCTAACATTAATGTCGTTGCAGGACCCAAGCAAGTGTGGGTCCCAAAACAAGCTTGATCAACAAGCTGAGATGTCTTGCACCAAAAATTAGAAATGGATTCATGACATTGGCTGTGCAAGGCAAGAAATGATGGAGAACAAAGGTAAACTGTTTTTACTATGATTGAAGACTGTTCAGGTAAAATCTCCCTATCACTTCATATATGAACTGCTGAAATTGAAATGGATTCTTACCTTTATCTGAGCAATGCAAAATGTGTCTTAATGCTACCCCACATGACAATGCCTCTTAGCAATTGGAATCATGCCATCTTGCTTGCATAACTGTGCACATGACCTCTTGGTATATCAAATGATGACATGTGGAAAAACAAGTTATGCTTGTTTGGAAACTATCATTATGCGTGAGTAAAATACTCCGCCAAGTACCAAAAGTCATGTAATCATAAGGCTAGTTGTGTGCTAATAACGTGTGAATTGCTTGATACATTTTCTATGCATATGTTATGGGGGAGTAAGTTTGAAAATGCTCATGAATGCTCATGAAATTTGTGTGCAATGCTTGTGATGAATGTCTAAATCATGATTGAATTGCTTGAATGTTATCTCATCACATGCACACATTATGGGGGAGTAAGTTTAAGGCTAGGTGAGTGAAATTCATAAGGGATACCCTTCATATTCAATATGTACTTATCCCTCAATCTTATGGTTCAAATCACTCTCAATTCAAAGCCTTAAAGCTGAAGTTTCAAAGCCCCTGTCGACAGCCCCAAACAGCCTGTCGACAGATATGGCCTCACAGAACCAAGAAATTGGACTCTGTGTGCTTCTGTCGACAGACAAAAATCCTTCTGTCGACAGCTTTACTCAATTCCTGATTTGCCAGAACCCCAACTGCTCTGTCTGAGTGCATCTGTCGACAGACACTCCCTTGCTGTCGACAGATACACATTTTCTGTAAATTCTTCATCCTTCTTCATAATTTCTTCATGAGTATGTTCATATCATTGATGCAAGGGGAGAATTGGGTATAATATTCATTATAACCTTTCATCCTCACATAGTATCAAAGTCATATGGTTAATCACAATGATTTTGAAATAATATTTTGAGATTGAGTCTAGGTTGTATCATCTAGAAAACATTGAACAAATCTAATGATTTTAACCTAACTCACTTGAATAACTCCCTTGTGGATGATCATGTTCCTATATGGATTGACAAGTAAGAAGGTTTTTGAACTTAATGTCTTTGCATTGGCCTTTGACCTTAATAAACCTTTTGAACTTGATTTTCCAACTTAAAAAAAAGAGAAAAGCTACCTATTTCTAAAGTCAAAAATTAAAAAAAACAAATATGTGAATTGGGACAAAGGCAGAGCAATGATGAGTATCACTGAGTAACCGGGGACAGGGGCATCACAAATGTCTGTCTTCGCGTCAAAAAGTCCTTTCATTATCTCTGCATAATGGTATGATGGTCACTCACACTGAGTAACTGGGGGTACAGGCATCCCAAATGTCTACCTTCACGTCAAAAGATAAAGTGATCCTAATTACCACTTAAATTGTTCAAATGCTAGAAATAGAGTGGAGCCTCCAAGATTTAAATCAAGGGCAATAGGTTGTCTATTGTCAATTGTTCATGTAGACATTGCCTTCATTTACCAACTGAACATCACCCACTAAGGTATATGATTTTCTTCAATGGTTTTATTCAAAAGGGTTATCTCATTTTCATGTGTTTTTGAACGATGTATTCTAAATGCTATAACTTGAGATTCCCGGAGTATTATCTCTTAACCATTGTAGAATTTTTATGTGTCTTAATACTAGTGTTTATGACATTTTGTAGTGGGTATCAACCTATTCTCAACCTTGCAATCTCATTTGAACACTCATTCCCCACTCAATTCTTTCACAATTCAGTTATGTGGTCACACAATTCTTTGCTTCATTCTTTTACTTGTGTGCACCCATTATCTTTTTGAATGTTGCCAAAAGGGGGAGAAACATCAATTGTGCATAAATTGAAATTTTGTCATCATCAAAAAGGGGGAGAATGTTGGGTTCTCATATTGGAGAATGTTGGGTTACAACAAGTGCTTAAATGTTTTGATGATGAGCAATACTAATTGATGTTATGTGAAATGTTCACAAATGGTATGTTTGTTTTTGATGATGAACATTTCATGAACAAGACAAAATTGTTGTGTTATGAATGTGTGAAACATGATGAGAATGACAATTGGATGCAAATGAAACACATGTTTTATATGTTCATTATATCTCACTAATTATGTCTTTTAATGTAGGTGAGATTCCATGCAAGACAAAGCCCAAAATCCAAGTGCAAAAGAACAAGACAAGTTGCTGAAATAGTGCACCTGTCAACAGATGACAGTGCATCTGTCAACAGATGAATAGTGCATCTGATGCATCTGTCGACAGATGATTTTCGCCTGTCGACAGATACACTCAGAAATCTATTTCCAGAAAGCCCAGTCTTCCGGTTCTTGCAAACCTGTCAGCATCTGTCGACAGCAGCAAGTCGGCTGTCGACAGACGGAGTTTTGGGAAGATCTAATGGCCAGGATATGATCTATATTTTGGTGTTTCCTTTTAGCATGACTCTCTATGCTTGGACACCACTATATATGGATCATATGAGGCTATTTTCGCAGCAAGGAGCCACCATACCAAAACCCTAAGCAAAGGTCAAGATCAAGGCTTTCTTCCTGCTGCCCTGCTTCATCTCTCTGCCAGAACAAAGAAGAACAACCTTCCAAGCGGAGTTGAAGCCAGTTCGTCTGTGGTTCAAGCTTCTCCATCAACTGATACTTGTCAAGACGAAGCTTGGAGTCTTCTGGACGACCAACGAGAAGAGATCTACATCGGGATTTGATTCTTCATCTCTAAACTCTTCTCCTTTCACTACTTTCATATATCTGTGTGTGTGCACTGATTTGAGATCAGTACGTGGATGTTGTGGAAGTGTGGATTGTTGTTCTGATTGCGTGTTTGCATCAGACAACGTGTGTGTGGTGTGTTGGTCAGATCAAGGCTAGAGGATCTGATCTTTTGTGGACTTGATCTAGCGTGTGTGTGTGTGGTTGAGCCGGTGTGCTCGTGTGTGTGTTGTACTCAGTTCTTGAGTAGTGTGTCCTCACTGTGTGGGGGGTGGACGTAGGAGTCACGTGGTGTGATCTCCGAACCACCTAAAAAATCCCTTGTGCACTGTGGTTTGACTTGTGGTTTGCATTATGTTGCGCTAGATGCATGCCTAGGGATTTCGTTCACACTCTACTTGTTAATCTATTCACACACATTACATCAGATCAGAGGGGTTTTAATTGAGTAGGTCTTTTAATCCGAAGTAGTTTTTAAATTGCTTAAGTTTCCGCTGCAAATCTATTCAACCCCCCTTCTAGCTTTGCCATCACCGAGTATCCGATCCTAACAAAAAGCAAAGTCAAAACATTCACTCCATGCTCGACTGAGCCTGTGCTTGACGAGCTAGAACTCCGTCAGGTAGTCCTCTGCGTGCTCCATGAGCACCGTGTTCAGACTCTCCGAAGCCTTCGTCGCCTCTCGAATCAAGAGGGGCACATTGTCCTTCTTCAGAGGGTCACGAATCCGAGTAGGGAACCCCCACTCTTCCACTTCGGCTCCTTGACATTGGCCGATGAAGAAGACACAGCTCGTCCAACCTTGTTGTTGGAGTGCTTGCTCGAAAAGTGCATCCACATTTTGTTCGGTCGGTGCTTGGTTTAATACACACCATTGCTAGACTGCGGCAAAGATGCGAGGCTGAAGTGCCCCCGGAAGATATCCGTTGTGGCTTGCACTCCTCGCAACTTACAGATGATGCAGAAGACACAGATCATCCTCCACGAGTTGGGCATCAACTGGATAGGCGAGATCCTCCACGCATTCAGTATGCCCTTCGCCACCTTCGGCAGCGGTAGTCGGAATCCTGCCACTAAGAGGTCCCGGGAAAACGCAAAGCAGCCTGGCTTGTCCAGTAGATACGACTCGTTCTCGTTGTCCAGGATGATGTCGCATTCCTCGCCGATGCAGAAACTCTCCCGGAGGCCCTCAAAGCATCTATACTTCGGTCCTTTTGTTGTCCCCAGTGTCGTTCCGCTTGCTCCGGCAACAACGATCGCCTTGCCCTCTCACTGCGACATCTCTGCTTGTAGATGGAGAGGAAGAAGAAGACGAAGAAAGTGGCAAGGAAGCAGGAGGAAGACGATGGGCAGCGGCAAGAAGGAGTGCTTTTCTGGAGAAGGAAAGCGCGGGGCCCTGCCTTCCCCCCTCCTCTTCCTTATAAGGAAAGAGAGGCGCGAAGTTCAAAGGCAGAATTGGCGGTTCACCCACTCCTACGAGCCATTCAAACGGGCCGTTCTGGACTCAGAACGCGACACGTCTCCTCCGCCATCATGAAACGCCGTCCCCGAGGAGAGGTTCAACGACATCGCCAAGAGACCGTACGCACCGCCGCGGTCGGTATTGTATTTAATGCGAGGGTGACATTGAGTAGACATCTCCCCTCTCAAGTGCTCTTGATCGCTTATTAGCAGACTTGAGAGGGTGGGGGGCAAGTGTAGAGGCTATTTTCAGCCTCTTAGGCCTATAGGCTCATCATGGCCCATCCAGACATCTAGGCTCTGGTTGTGGCACCAAGTGTCCTCGGGTTCAGCCACTGGCTTTCGAACACGCTCTGGCCCCCAGACGTCTAAGGGTCCCAAGAGTAGTCTCCGGACACCTCACAGCCTATTCGAGCAGGGCACGGCCCACCAGGCAGACTGTGTGCCCTCTGTTCGAACCTCCTGCAGCTTATCACCGAGCACCGGGCACCGCGCGGCTTGGATTATGTCTGAGTAGGCCCCTGTGCGGCACCCCTTGGCCTGTGGCCTAGAGCGGCCCTTCACCTCTCAACGACAGTTAATACGATGGCGCGACACACGCCCCATGCTTAAGATCATTAACCACAATGGATCCCAACAGGCGCCTCATACGGACAGCTCCCCGCCTAGGTATTCCAACCGACGCGTCTCTTCGATCATCATTGAGGGAGATTGCTTCTGGACCCTTCGTCTCCCTTTCCTATAAAAGGCATAGGTAACCCCCATGCAAAGGTACATAACCTCTCTCCCACACGCTCACCCACGCACGAACACACACCCAATGAACCTTCCACTCCTGCTTCCTTTACAGTCTGAACTGACTTAGGCATCGGAGGGTTCTCTCCGATTTTTCAGCCGGGCTCCCCTGATCTTTCTGGGTTTTGCAGGCCATCGTCCGCACCAGCGACAGTTCATTCCCTCTTCTTAGTGGAGACCCGTTCGGCCCACGACCGAATATGAAACAACGTCCACACCAAATATCATACATCAAAGTTCAAACAAGAAAAACAAAAAGAATAAAAGTCAATCACCTAAAGAAGAAGACTAATTTTGATGAATGTTAGGCACACTATACGAATATTAGCTCAATTTAGAAGATATATATTTTTTCTTGATAGAAAGTTTGCAACTTCCAATTAAAAATACATATTGTGATATTATCTTATTTATTAAATTATTATTCCCATAAACTTATTACTCATGAAATTTTTTCCAGTTTATTCAAATAAATTTTACTTCACATAAATGCTAATTGTATAATCTGTTTTATGTCCAAATATTACACCGACAAAACATATTATAAAAAGTACAATTGATTTTCTATTATATAAGAATCTAACTAAATATTAATTAATTAATATAATAATATATTTTTAATAAATATGCTAGGAATGCAAATATTTAAAATAGAAAATATATCTCATCCAACGCACATATTGAGGATCATGTTTAGCTAAACTACGCCTAAAATATACATAATTCTTGTCATTTTGTCATCTTGAATCAAGTACAAACATTTAAAAAGTTCAATACACACGCAACGTGTTTGTTTAATATATATATATATATATATATCGGAGCGATTATTATTCAATATGTATATCAACAAAAAGTCCCGTGCATATTGAAGATGGTTTCACTTTTAAACCATTGTTGAAATTTTCATCCCAGGGTGGAAAGTTTCATCTTGGGTGCCCAATATATTCTACTCCCATCTTCCGAAACGAGCACCCCCCCCCCCCCCCTTCAAATCAGATTTTAGAGTAGAAATTTCCAGTCATCTTACTATCGATCACCTAATAAATAATAGCAAAAAGGGGCAGCTTTACATTTATGTTTTGCTGTGAGATTGTATTAGCTAATGATTAAAAGGTTGCTTTTGAATACGTACATTGCTAAAAACCTAGCTAGAGTGAAATGGATCCAGTTGGCGTCCTACACCATCAAGAGCTCCTGTTTATTTTTCTTCTCGTTTAGTGCTCTCCTTGTACTTCTTACCTGAATATTCAGGCTGTGAAACCGGAGGGGGGGTGTTGGTATTTGGAATATAGTATGGTATGTGACCCTTCAATATATATAGACTCGCGAAGAGCAGCAACTTTGATTAACCCTCCACTGTTTGTGGAGAAATATAGTATATCCAGTTCATATATAGTAACCACGAGATTCATGAGATATGCGAATTGAAGGCCATCCAGAGAGAGATAGAGAGAGAGAGACAGAGGAAAGTCTTATTACGCAAACGAGCACTTGTAAGATTGTTTGCATGACAATACAAGAAGCAGATCATACGTGCTCGTTTTGGGTTGAGGAGTGCTCGACCAAGCAGAGCCTTTGATTTGACACGAACACCTTATTATATATCCTTGTGCAGATCACTTAGAGCTAAGCCAAATTATAGCTCTTATACATACAGACATACTCACATATACATATGTGTAAGCATATATAACTAATGAGGTTCTTCTTCCGTCGACGTGCATGCATGGGGGTCGCTTCCACTGTTACTACATCACATCAAACGAGAATCTCCTAACCGTCGGGGCAGCAGCGACGGAAGCAGCCGATCCGGGAGAACCCGCAGCAGCGGCACCTCCCCCTCTGGTCCTCACCAACAACATTGTTCCCCTGATCTCTTCGAGACGTCCTCGTCTCCCCGGCCGCAGCTCCCTTGTTGTTGCCGTACTCCACAGCATCTGATCCACCTGTAACTACAACTACGTTTAACACTTTGTTTCCTCAGTCATCGATAGCGTATTTACCAGCTGTACACGTGCATATGTATATATGTCTCTAATTTATACCATGCGACACGGGTGGAAGAGCCGGCAAGTACTCACCAGCACTGTGCTGCTGCTCGGCCTTCTTCATTATGGTGACTTGTTCTTCGGCAAAAACTACGCCCGAGGAGGCGATGCAGAGAAGAGCAGCCAATAGAAGACCCAGCACCATCAAGGCCTTGGAAGAAGCCATGTTTTTGCGCTGTCCACAATCAAGCAGCTACCTAGCTAGCCAACTTATCCAAAGAGAGATACAGGCAATGGATACTATATATAATGCCGATGGATGGAGGACTGAGAGATAGTGGCGATGGGAAGTGGGGATCGCGCGAGAAGGTCCCTTGCCTTGGGCATTTTTATTGAATAGAAGCCGCCAGGTTGGGCTGATCTAAAACACACTGAAGCCGACACAAAAGATAAAATATTTGGACCGGACGGGGCTTGTGCGTTCCCTCTCATCATGAACCGACGGGATGAGTCGATAATGTTAACTTTGGACGCACTTTCCACTTGCCCGATGACTCATCTCCACGTCTACTTCAATCTCGTGTTGGCTGTGGGAGATATATTCTCATAATTGGATCTATCGGATCGAATCGATTGGTACGTTCAAACCGTATTGTGGTTAATATTTTGTAGGCACTGAGGGCTCAGCAAGAACGTTTCTTTTTTATTATTAAATTTAAATACAAATAATACACTCTAATTCGTTTCATACTTGTTCTTCAATCTGGTTCGACTCATCTGTCCAGCCCACCCACCATAGATATTCTTTTGCTGGCATCATCAACTTTCAGTGCTGTGTGTGTGGGTACACTTGGGCCGGCGGCTTGGGGAGGTTGAGAAATATTTAATGCTAAAATTCAATTTAATTCAGTTTTATTACAAGTTGCTTTCCGACATAAATATTTCTCAAGTAAGATAATGTGTGAGACGAGATAATAAAAAGAGGGGCCTAAGAAAGTTATCCTCTCCACACTACTAAAAAATTGACTTTTACCTACACCATATGCCTACGCGTTTGATAGTTGTAGGTATTGGAATGATATACTTACGCAAAATAAAAAGTATACCTACAACATATTTTATAGTAGGTATAAATGTTTGTTTCCTTTTTTTTATTCTTTTCCGTCCCGAGCCCGCATTCCCTTTTCCCCTTTCCCCCTTTTTATCTTTCCCCCCTTTCCGTCTCGAAGCCCTCCGCCTTCGCCTTTTTCATTTTCTCTACTCACGCTTTCTCCCTCCTTCCTGTGCCCTACTCCGCCAACGTCGGCTGCGCCTCACCGTCGACGTCGCCACCGCTGCGCTGCTTTCTATCTCTCCTCTTCCCCTGTGCTGCGTCGACATCTCCGCCTGCTGCCATCACTACCATGGCCCCGCCTTGCCTTCGCGATGCTGCCTCGCACCGCTGCCGTCCTTCTTGCCACCACGGGGAGATGCCTCCACCTTCGCCGTCCCCGCTGCAGTAGCCGTGTCGACACCATTGCTGCCTCGCTGCAGCCACTGTCGGAGGAGCTGCCGCAGCAGGTTGCTGCTGCCGTGGGTAGGGCAGTTGCCGTCACCATTGCCTCTTGTCGCTGCTGTTGGAGATGCCCGAGATGGAAAGCCAATAGATAAGAAGATGAAGAAGAAGGGGCGGCCTCCTTTTGGATCTCCAGAAGTGCAGCCTTCGCCTGTAGAAGTAGAAGGAGAAGGAGCAGCAGCAACAACTGGGAAAGAAGAGCTCTTTATTTTTTTTAACCTTTTTCCACCCCTTTTCTAGAATAGCTAGAGAAATGGCTGGTCTTTTATTGCTGAAAGTTCTAGGGTGTTCCCAAGTGGAGCGAGAAATAGTAGAGGCCGCCACCATCTCCGTTGTTGCTGTCACAGGGTTTCAAGTTTGGACCTTCTCTGCTCTTCCTCCCTCTTCTTCATTTTTTCTTTTTGATTTGAAAGTAAAAGTTGTGGTATTCTTTGTTTCCGTGGTGATTAAGCCCTTGACGGCAAATGTGGTGTGTTCTTCGAATCCGATCTCGTGTTCGTGTTTTTTTTTCCGTGCTTGTTGCAAAATAAACAACTGATATGGTGATAATAATACCTGCAGCTATGTGCTGAGATCCAATTAATTGAAGAAGACAAACTTTTAAGAACACCCAAGGATTCATTTTTCTGGTTCTTAAGGACTATGGAAGCAGAACAAACATGAATGAACAAGTCATGGTAAAAGCATTGCTTCTGATGTGAGAAAGGGATCTAGTCCAGTGAAACTATCTAGGAAGGATGAAGGACAAGGAAGGACTTCATCTTTCAATGTATCAAAAAGTTCTTGCAGAGCCCCATTGTCTTTCTGGCCTCACTGGGTCTACCAAATGTATGACTCATATTCTCTTGCTCAGAGAGCTATAGGTAGCAGGATTTTTTCCCCCTTGTTTGGGGATTCTTTGTTGCTGCATTTTTCTGGTTCTGATCTCTTGTGTGTCTTTGAGATTAAATTCCTAAGCTATGCACTGACTCTTTGACCTTATGCTAAATAGTTGAAGTATTTCATTTTAGTTTAGATGATTTGGGTAGAAAAGTGAATTGGATTTTCTACAACTACGTGGATAAATTACAGTAGAAATTGTCAAAAGTATGAGAAAATGAAAAGAGATAGTGAAAATGAAAAATGAAAAGTGAAAATAGGCATAGAAATTTTAGAGTAGAGCAAGGGGACATAGGGGTCGTTGTCATTCTGTCACTGTTATAAAATAAGAATGAGAAGTTTGATCTACTCTGCATTCTATAGGAAACTGCAATAAGTCTATTTGTTGATACTCTACATTGCCCATGATTCTGGAAACACAACGTGCTTTCCATTTATAATACTGTCTACTGGTGTCTTTACATTTTCTGGTCTGTTCCTTTGAAATGCTAGTGAGTTTAACGTTACTGCTTTGCAGATATGTGGAAGCAGATAATTGGAGCTCCTAGCATGGATGATATTTGAGTTGCTAATTTGATTGACACCAGCCTATTCAAACGAACTCGATTTTTTCCCCTTCTTTCTATTGACAACATCATTTAGAAAAGAATATATATCTTTCTTCGTGATCATATATGTAGTGGATTTTGTAAAGAGCATTTGGCGATTGCTATATGGGTGGATATGATCTGGACCCTAATTTGTACTAGTGTTTGTTTGCAGGTGCAAGTGGATTTTCCAAAGAGTCAAATATTCGTGATTAGAATAACATATGATTCTTAGAAACATGTTTTTGTCTTGTATATAACTTTAATCATAGTGATGAAACTTTCTTATATGTATATTTCAACTTTACTTTTGATGTTATTTAAATTGTGAATGTTTGTGAATGGATGTGTTAGATGAATGTGTTGGATGGATGTGTGAATGGATGTGCACATTAAGTCCTTAATATTTCTCCATATACAGGAAACTTCAAGGTTGAATGCACAAGTGCCTACTCCTTAAAGATGCCCCCTAAATTTTCATCTTCCATTTACCAGAAAGAGCATGAACTATTCATTTTTCTGTTTGGAAATATTTGCTCCAAAATTTTGAAGCTTGTCAAGGCAAGTTCTGCTAATTATTTCTCAATCTGCACTATGATCAGAAAGTTCAGAAAGGTACAAATGAAAATGGTGGCATTATAAGACAGGGACTTTTGGCAGCGGCAACAGTTGGTGGAGTTATTGGTCTCACTTACTTCCTTATTGGTTTATGTGAAAGCATGATAGATTCCTTACTGGGTGCAACATTTCAGTTTAGTGGAATCTGCAGCATTCGTAAGAAGGTATTACCTTCATTTCTTCCCTGTTGCTAAATCATATCGCTAGTTTTTTCTCACTTTTATTCACACAGCAAGGATTCTAAAATTTTATCTATTTTATCATTATTTCTAGAAATCATGATTTTTTCTCACTTTTACAAATCATGATTTCTAGAAATATTTTTCTGTTTTATCTATTTTATTATGTATTTTTTCCCTTTTCGTATCTAGAATACTTTACTTATCTTTTATTTGAATTAATAAATTCAGGTATTCACAATGTCAATTGGTGGAAGTCAATGCACATTCCTTATTCAGCAAATGGTTCTTTGAGAGTAGAAAGTTGGTACTATCATAAGTTCCTAAAATCCTTTTCACTTTTATTTGTGGAAGTCAATGCACATTCCTTGTTCAGCAAACAATTGCACTTTATCCATTGATTGTCATCCTCTCATAATTCATATATGGTGGAGAAAATTTTTGACAATCTTTTATATTTTGCAGAACTTTCTTTTCACCTCAAAGGAGGAGAATGCTTCAAAGGCTATAGATTTGGCCTGTCAAATTTTTGAAGCCTAGTTAGTTATGGAAACCACCTAAATCTATTTTTTTTCTTGAACTTTCTCATCTTCTACTTTGGACTTAGACCTGTTGGCTATCATGATTGGAGGTTACCAGATGAAAGACTGAATGACATTGTTAGAAATGCATTTCATGTTGCCCTCAAGGCAAAAGCAAGCTTTGAAGAACTGCCTTGGCCTTCATTGTCTTGCAAAATCTTATTTCTGATCATCACCTTTACGAAAATCTACCTTGGAGGTATGGTTTTTTGAAACTTATATCTGTTCATCACCCTTAGCCCAAGAAGCAATGTTGAGGGGAAAATATAAAGATTGGATGTTAATAGAAGGGATTATATATGAATCTCTCTAAGGCACTAACACCAGCTAAATATATGTCCATATTTTTTTCCATGTCAATGCTAGTGTTATCTTTTGATGTTAAGACTCAGAGAGTGGTGGGATGAAGTAATGAACAGATCTTAAATGCATCTTTGTCCCTTATAGGGCCTTGGGTAAACGATTTACCCTTAGATGTTTGGTTTTGAACTAATATTAAAATAGCTCCCTTAAGAGGTGTGTCAAGTTTAGTTGCTTCCATTGCCACCAGAGTAAAGTGATGTACTGTGATAGTCAATTGCTAGAGTAGATATCACTTTGGATTTTTTTGGTGCATCTTTGTGCGATAAACTGTAAAGTAGGATTGAGGCTGCCATCAACTCATCATCCCATTTTGGTGCATCTTTGTAGATCTTAATTTGCCAATGTTGTTATCTTTGTGGATATATGGAGAAGAATTCTGTGTTGGTAAACTAGGTTATTACTTTGTACTAAATTTGGATATAAAATAATGCTAGTTGCAGCCACATGGGTTTATTGATCAAACCATGTGGATATAAAAAAATCACAGGTTCATTCCATTCTTCTTTTTCTTTTCTGATGTTTGGAAAACTATCCCCCTAACTTGCCTTGCATATGGAAGAACTTGCCCCCGGACCTTGGAGGCAATAAGCAGGCATATAGCCTGCACGTGGCTCTATTATTCTTAGTTTGAATGGCGTTCATCTTCCATTTATCCTACCCAAACTTTTGTTTTATTTATCCATGCTATAGCTTTTTATCCACTCCACATTGAGAAAAGTTATTGGTAATTTTGCAGGTTCGCAGCAGAAATATTTCATGAGTTACATGAGTAGGTGATTGCTACTGCAGCGAGAGGGCATAGAATGATGACTCGAATACATTATATAGAAGAAGCACTCCCTACAATTGAAAAGGCTTCAA
Source organism: Colocasia esculenta (assembly GCA_014218235.1). NCBI lineage: Eukaryota > Viridiplantae > Streptophyta > Magnoliopsida > Alismatales > Araceae > Colocasia > Colocasia esculenta. Next base: position 48,376,485 of record CM024762.1, read on the forward strand.
AACCAAAATAGCCATATCCATTTTGCCTATATAGCAGGTATATTCCATGCTATCCTCAAGGCAGAACCAATCTATCGTATATGTGAATCCTATCTTATCTCATGTATACGAAAATTATACACATCTATGTCATATATAATTCTTGCTATGTTCTTTTTGAAGTATTTTCCCAAGTTATACACATTTATGTCATGTATTTACTTTCTACAAAAATTATTTTTGGGGATACAAAATTATGTAAGTTTTTTGTTTGTTTAGAATTTATACTACATAAAAAACCATATACCATTTTTGTCTTCTTCTTTTATTGTTTTCTTTCTATGTAGGTCCTGGTGGATGAGAAAAAACGACAATTCTTTAGTGGTTAGCACTATATATTTTTGGTCATTTTGAAACTCTAACCAGTTTTCTTTAGATTTTTTATTGTGGAACACTCTTGGATGACATGGATGGAAAATGTTGAATGAGATAATGTGAATGTGAATGAGGTTGGTGGATGTAACTAATGAATTGTGTTTGTTAAAATATGAAATGTGTGTGAATTTGATGTGTATGAGGATGGGTGTAAGTGAATGTATGGATGAAGAACAAGTGGTTGTTATGAATCTATATGTAAGAATATGGGGAGGAAAGGCAGGTAAATGAATGTATATGTAAGAATATGGGGAGGAAAGGCAGGTGACATTTTAACTCAGGTACACAAACCTACGACATTTAACTTTGTAGGTATAAACGACCTATGACATTTGATTCTGTAGGTGTAAAAAACCTACGACATTAAACGTTGTAGGTAAAGTCCATGTACTTTACCTACGACTCTGTCGTAGGTAATAGTATTACCAACACGTACTTTACCTAAGACATAAGCCGTAGGAAATGTCGTAGATATAGATATGTACCTACGATATTTGTCGCATTACTGACGTTTTTGGTCGTAGGTAAAACTATGTTTTGTAGTAGTGCAAGAAACGTGTCTGGTCAGGATCTTATAGATTGGATACTTACGGCATAATAAAATTTAAGTGAAATATTAGAGTGCTCATTCTTATTCCATCCTTGTTATGTCTCCCATAAATACACATATCAAGTTGTTTGTTTTTAGATTTGCATTTGGTATAGAAATTGATACAGTTGCTCGGAAGATGTCGGCCAGAGCCAAGATGACATGGATGGAGGAATCCACACATAGCCAATGAGAGATGCCACGTCTGAGCTGGAGATCTATAGGATCACTAAGAGAGTTCGGTGGGAAAACACTATGATGTTCAAGTTAGTGAATGGTCAAGAAGCATTGGAGGGTTTAGAATTAATAGATTGCGCACCGTCCCTCTGGTAGAGTGTCTTTCCCCTTTTATAGAAGTTGGCCCATCCTCCAGTCCTACGAGTGATCACCTTGGATCGGCATGGACTCCTTCGGATCGACGTGGATAGCACCTTCCTCCATACTAGGCACTTCATGCCGTCACGCCTAGCATGCCTTGCCACTATACTAGGCACACTTTGCTGCCACACCGGGCAACCCACATCGCCGCACCAAGTGCATCGATTCCAGTCACACTACATTGTCGTATCGAACGACCCATATCGGCGTGCTAGGCACTACTTGACGGTCGCAAAATGGGTGGTTGCGTATGCTACATCAGTTGGAATCGACCTCTTCACCTCAGCCTTCATCCAAGACAAGCCTCCTCAGGTTTGACATCCTCTCTCAAGTCTTGACCCTGAGAAAGCCTCATCAAACTGAGTCGATCCACTATCTCATACTCTAAACCCGAGATGAGCCTCGATCAAAGGGTATCAAGGCGTTAGCCAAGCCCGACACCCCAGACCGATATGTGAGAGTTAGCAGTGTCATTGGCCCCCCATATTCACGTTGGAAGGTTGATAGTGTGATGTGAAGTTGCATTTGTTACGTGGTACGATGACACATATCTTGCAAGAGGTCACATCATGACCCACGCCCTTCCACGTGGCCATGCAAAGCATTAATGATGCCAAGAGCGACGATGGATACTCCTCCACTGTCAAGCACGACGATGACTATCGCGTCACCACCTTGAAGTCCACAAGCCATTATTTCAGATCTCGTAGGTCGCATCTGAGCCTAATACGAGGTTGTGGTCAGGAGCCTATGGAAAGACACCACGTGGTCACATCTGAGTCCTCAGAGTGACGCCGCAAGTCACGACCATTGGATCCACCAGGTCCCCCAGCCCTATAAATTGGAGGGTCTGGGTCTGAAATGAGCATCTTAACGCATGCATGAGAACATAAACTGACATGTGAGCTAGCATGCGAGTCTTCATCTCCTTCTTAGCTTCCAACCTCCTCCTCGACTTCTAGATTCTCAGCTTTCTTCCTTCTGAGGTAAGTCATGTCATCTTCTAGCTCTTCAGATTGTGTCAATTCCTCATCCTCCATTCCTCAGCTCTGAGAGGGTTTAGAGTCTTCAGCTTCTTCCCCTTCAGCGTCTATGTCCTCGCAATCGTCCTCAGTGACAAGTTCTAATCCCGAAGTGGAAACCCCCTGTAAGGCCCTCGAATTTTGTTGTATTATTTTAATTTTGTGTAAATAATTCATGTTGTGTATGCATAGATGTGCATATCTATGTATGTATTAACTATTTATACTTATGTATGCATGTGTATAAGTTAGATGTAAATAATGTATGAATGGTATGATGGTAGTATGTACATAATAGTAACATATGGTACATATATAGGTGTAACTTGTGCATGGTTTCTGCATGTTTTGGAGTTCTGGACAAAGACCAAATTGGCGTCAATATCAATGGACGTTTGAGTTGTGTAGGCGTCAACCCTATGGACGCCTACACTAAGTCCAGCGTCCAGCGATGTGGACGTTAATTTCTCTGACCTGCATGCGTTGCAGAGCCGGATTTCCGGGAGCAAGCTAGCTCACCCATTGGGGAGCTTTCTCCAACGGTCTGAAAGGGCTCACATCAACCCTGTGGGAATGGGAGAGGTCTCTCTCCTATATCTGAACCCCTTTGCAACCAGAAAACCTCTCTTGACTCTCTTTGCAAGAGGAGAAGAAGGAGAAGAAAAGAAACCCTAGAAAATCTGTGAGAAAACCCCACCTTTGCAAGCTTGGATCTGACCTTCTGAAGTTGTTCTTGGCCATCTACCCCGACAAGGAGCTAGCTGAACTGAAGGGGGAGGCTTCCCCGACCTCATCTTGGAGTCATCTTCGTCCTAGAACCCGGCGTGAAGACTTCTTGGGAGCTTCTTGGGACTCGCCAAGGAGAGGTTCACCAAGCTTTAGATCCCTTCGGAGTATTTTCTAGAAGCAAGTAACCTACCCCTATCGTCCATGTAGATGTCAAGTAGGGTTTTATCATTTTTATGTATTTTTCCTCGTGTCCTAGATCCCTCATTCACCCTGTTATTTGGAGCTCAGTCTGTGTTTCTGCACAGATAGGAACTTGGCGTCAATGCCTTGAAGCCAAGATTCTCCGTGTGCATCCAGCGATCTTGCCGTCCACTCTTGGAACGGCCAGAGACCGCCGCCAAGTTCGTCTGGACAGAACAATGAACTGTTCTCTCCTTATATATAATTACTTTCGATATGTTTTGCGATGAGGATATATTGCAAACCTATTATGCTATGTAATGTGAATGTGGGAATGTTTGGGAGAATGGTTGTGCATTTATTGTGGATGGTTGAGTTATTATTTATTTAAATTGCATGTGGAAGAAGACCATGTATGTTCACCATGATCCTAATAATCCGTGGGAAATTATGATGCCCTAATCCTATTGAATCATGTTTATACACGTCAGTCTCTGCTCTAAATTTTCTGGAATTTTCCCATACCAATGTGATTTACTGCAAATTTATACTTGGGAAATAGAAAACATGTGTAGGATTGCTAAATTTCCAGTAAATCGTGTGTTGTGTAATAAATTTGGGAGAAATTCCTGTGGTATTGTGTATATTAGGATCAGGGTTATGATCTGTTAAACTGAACTTTTATGTTATACACCATGATAAATTGAGTTTTGAATAATACGGGAATTTGTGTTAAAGTTTTCTGCAATTACATTTTGGATCAGAAAAATGTGAAAATTTTCATATGGGGTCCTAAACCCGAAATCAGCATGTGGTTAAGTTCTCAGGCCATTTGGACAACTATACCATGCAATATGAATTTTCCATGCAAAAATGGGTAATTAATGCATGCCATTGTGAAATGATTTAATTTCTGTGTAACCCAACCTGATTAGTGAAATTTCCTGAATGATAAATTTTGTCATCTGTAGTGGCATGATTAGGAAAAACAGAGTCATGTTGCGAATGAGAGAATGAATGAGATGTGAGTGTCATGTGTAAAATGTGTGTAAAAACCGATATGTGTAATGTGTAAAACTGTGCCAAGTGTGATACTGCTTCCATAGAGGGCTATGGAACCGTACCATGGAAAAGTCCCCATGGGAAGGTTCAATGTGTTGTGATCCTAAGGGCATTAGGATGAAATCCTGGAGGTGGACAAGTACTACTGGTTATGGTGGAGACTTGTTCTCCCTGTCTGCGCAATCCAAGAGTCGTCACTGTATTGCCTAGGTGACGTCTATGTGTATGTGATGTGATGTGTCCTTCTCTGGTGGTTTGGACTATGTGTCACGGCACTAAAGTGAAAAATGTGAATGTGATTGTGATAATGTGCAAATTGTGTAGTGTGAACAATGTGTAAATGTGCAATGTGTAAAAAATGAAGTATGTGAATTAGAAATTGTGTAAAAATGTGAAACCAAAATGTGAGGATGTGAAATTGAAATCTATGATATGATGATCTGAAATCATGTTAGGACAGTAACATAAAGGTGGTTATGATCATGTGTTATATGTGTACAATGCGTAGATTCCATGCTAGGGACAATCCTTACTTATGTGTAACCTATTCCATGTGTGTTTACTCTCACGTTGTGGTTTGAATGAGAATGTAGCTTTCATGTGTTAGATTGTAAAGTGTTAAACCATGTCAAAACAGCAAGCTTAAAGCATGTGAAATGATTATGTTCATGTGTAAGAATGAGTAGTAACCATGTTAGTAAATGTTTCTTTCACGTATTAAGCTAATCATGCTAGATTGCTTTCATGCTTTAGCTTAATTGGAAGTAGAACTTTCATGTGTTGGAATGATTAGAGAGCATGTGATAGGAGATTTTAATTTAGAAAATCTGAAAGCATGAATCATGTGTTTAATTAGTAGAACTAGCATGATAGGTTGTTAATTTCAATGACAAGCATGCTACGTGATTGTGTCTTGTAAATGTGTATGTAAAACTTGCTATGACATGTACATGTATGGTATGTGTAGAGTTATTTGCTGAGTCTTTTAGACTCATTACTTGCTTCGGCGTACAGACATAGTTGGTGACGACACACTTGCGGAGGAGGCAATGGAGACCGACTCCGAGCGTGGAGATTAGATCGTTGGTGTACTTTGCGATATTTGATTTCATAGTATGTAATTGAAACATTGTACTAGCATTATCATGGAAAAATGTTTAAGTGTGGACAAGTATGTATTTGAATTTTAGCAATGTAATTATGTGGACTTTTAGTTCTTTAAATGTTATCAAATCATGTATGTTAAATGTGGATGATGAATGAAATGAAGACAGTGGTTCTTTTGTTTCCGCTACTCTGTTATTATATTCACGTGTATCTCAGCTGAATGTTATCGTTTGGGTAAATGTCCCACTGTGGCAACGTTCACTATACCGACGTGGGTTGGTATAACCGTACCGGTATAATGAGGGTCGCTACAGAGATTGGTATCAGAGCGAACCGGTTGAGATTGCACATGAATATACATAAGTCATCATCTTCATTACATGCTAAGTCTACATAGGAGTGTCCACATGTGTAGAGTTGATTAATAATGAATGAAAAATAGATAAGAAAGCGGTTATGAAATAAATTGAAGTAGCTCTAATGGTGGCTGAAATTTATTACAGCCATGGCTTCGAGAGGTAGGCGTGGCGGAGCGCCGGCCCGTGAGGATGAGCTGAGACGTGACGAGCGGGCGGAGCAGCAGGCCCCAGCACCGCAAGGTCCTGTACTTCCCCCACCGCCGCCTGTGGATTATGGAGTATTCATGCAAGGTCTGGTGCAAGCCATGCAGACGCAGGCTTACACTCAGGCAGCACTCCAGGCACAGTTGGAGGCTCAGGTTAGACTAATAAAATGATTAATAGTCTGTCTTATTTAATAATGCAATATTGTGTTGATTGTGAATTGCTTGTGTGTACTGTAGCAGGCTCAAGTACCAGCTCAGGACCATGGTGGACCTTCTACCATGGAAAGATTCAAGAGGATGCTGCCACCCTCTTTTAAGGGCGAGAGCGATCCGTTGTTGGCAGAAAGCTGGACGAGGGAGATAGAAAAGATCTTCCGAGCCATTAGGTGTGCAGATGAGGATAAGGTTACATTAGCCACCTACATGCTACAGGTATGCTTTAGTTTATATGCTTGTATGTTTTGTTAAGTTGGATTTGTTTAGATGGTGCTTATAAGCGGTGTACTGCAGGAAAGAGCTGATGTATGGTGGGCTTCATTGCTGCGTACCCAGTTTGAGGACGGAGCTATTGATGTTGCTTGGGACGAGTTCGTGAGGCTCTTTCGGGCCAAGTTCGTCCCTGAGCATGTTCAAGATCGGATGGAGCAAGATTTCCTATCTTTGGCTCAAGGCTCCATGACCGTGCTAGAATATGAGGCAAGAGTTTCTGAACTCTCTAAGTATGCACCTCATATCATGGCAGATGAGTGCAGGAAGACAAAGAAGTTTGTGATGGGACTCAAGCCATCATTGCGGACGAGACTCGTGGCGTTTGACCACCGCACGTTAGACGAGGCCCTTAGTGCTGCTTGTAGGCAGGAGGGAGAGATGGAGCAATACCTTGAAGAGAAGAAGGCTTCGCAGAAGAGACCTGCAGCTATGTTCCAGCGACAAGATAAGAAGAAAGCAGTATACCAGACACAGCAGCGATCAGTGGCAGTCGGCAGTTCTCAGGTATCTTCTGTACGTTCCCCTGGTGTGAAGAAAGAGTGTCCCCACTGTGGGAAGACATATGGTGGTACCGAATGCTGGATGATTACGGGAAAGTGCTTGAAGTGCGGAAGCAGTGACCACAAGATCAAAGATTGCCCAAGACTTCAGAAGGGAGTCCAGCGCCGAGTGCCAGCCCTAGCGGTAGCGGCAGCAGCGCCAGCTACAGGAAGACCAGGAAGGCCTCGAGCCCCAGCTTGAGTGTTTGCTTTAGCGTGCGAGGACGCCGAGCAGGCGGAGCATGTCACCGAAGGTACGATTTTGCTTCTAGGAGTGCACGCTCGGGCTTTGTTTGATACGGGTGCTACTCACTCGTTCATTTCCGAGCGGTTCGCTAGGCAGTTAGCCCTAGAGTCAGGTGTAGAGTCTGAGGAGTTAGAGGTCCCTTTGTCTGTGCACACCCCTGCGGGTACGGTATCGACTAGGAAGTGCATTCCGTCGTTACCTGTGTGCATTGAGGATAGAGTCCTAGAAGGGTGTTTCTTCTTGCTAAAGATGAAGGACTATGATGCTATTCTTGGTCTGGATTGGCTAGAGGAGCACTATGCGTTAGTGGATTGTCGTTGGAAGAGGATTGTTTTCCGCATTCCTGGTGAGGATGAGTTCTCTCACCCCTTGCCAAGGAACTTGGCGGGAAAGTTAGTCATCTCTGCCATGAAGGCGATGCGCATGGTAAACAAGGGTTGTGACGCTTTTCTTGCCAGCGTGTTGTTAGTACCAGAGGCTGATGAGTCACCTACTCTTGCGGAGATTGAGGTAGTGCAAGACTTTCCAGATGTCTTTCCTGATGACTTGTCTGGATTGCCACCGGATAGAGAGATAGAGTTTACCATAGAGTTGCTTCCGGGCACCTCTCCTATCTCGAAGGCTCCATATCGGATGGCACCTGCGGAGTTAGCCGAGTTGAAGAGGCAGTTGCAAGAGTTGCTTGATAAGGGATTTATTCGCCCGAGTGTTTCCCCTTGGGGCGCACCTGTATTATTCGTCAAGAAGAAAGACGGGTCACTTAGGTTATGCATTGACTATAGAAAGCTGAACCAAGTGACTATAAAGAACAGGTATCCCTTACCTCGTATTGATGATTTGTTTGACCAGTTGCGAGATGCATCAGTCTTTTCTAAGATTGATTTGCGATCTGGTTATCATCAGTTGAGGATTCGGAGTGAGGATGTGTCCAAGATGGCGTTTATAACCCGTTATGGACATTATGAGTTTTTGGTCCTTCCTTTCGGATTGACCAATGCCCCGGCAGCGTTCATGGATCTCATGAACCCCTGTTCAGGCCTTATCTAGATAGCTTTGTCGTAGTGTTTATTGATGATGTGTTGGTCTACTCTCCGGACGAGGCCACACACCGTCAGCATTTGAGGGTAGTGTTAGAGGTTCTTCGTGAGCACAAGCTGTATGCTAAGTTCAGCAAGTGCGATTTCTGGTTGCACGAGGTTTATTTCCTCGGGCATGTCATCTCTGGTACTGGTGTAGCAGTTGATCTAGCAAGGGTCTAGGCTGTTATGGATTGGGAGATTCCCCAGACCCCTTCGGAGATTCGTAATTTTATTGGGTTAGCTGGTTATTATCGGCGATTTATTGAGGGATTTTCGTCCATCGCCGCCCCATTGACTTAGCTCACCAGAAAGGGAGTGAAGTTTGTTTGGTCCGAGAAGTGTGAGAGTAGTTTTCAATTGCTGAAGACTAAGCTCACGTCAGCCCCGGTGTTAGTCTTACCGAGCGGTGTAGAGGGTTTTGCTATCTACACGGATGCGTCTCGGATTGGTTTAGGCTGTGTGCTCATGCAGTAGGAAAGGGTAGTGGCTTATGCTTCTCCTCAGTTGAAGGAGCATGAGAGGAACTATCTGACTCATGACTTGGAGCTCGCAGCCGTGGTTCATGCACTAAAGATCTGGAGGCACTATCTTTGTGGTGTCAGATTTGAGGTGTTTACCGACCACAAAAGCTTGAAGTATCTTTTCTCCCAAAAGGAATTAAACCTGAGGCAGAGGAGATGGATTGAGTTCTTGAAGGACTATGACTTCGACCTTCAGTATCACCCTGGGAAGGCGAATGTCGCAGCGGATGCTCTGAGTAGAAGGAGGCCATCTCTCCAGCAGGATTGGAAGATGCTGGAAGATGCGGCTTGCGCGTTGACTGAGTTAGAGCCATCGCTATGCCAGGCTTTTGTAGCTCAGTTATCCCTTAGGTCCTCGGTTTTGGATAAGGTGATCGAGCAATAGGAAGCCGACCCTAGACTTTTAGAGTTAGTGGGCAAGGCAGGCAATGCTCGGGATGAGGACGGTGTGATTAGATTCCATCACCGTGTTTGTGTCCCTGATTTGGTAGATGTCCGTGAGCATGTGTTAGGGGAGGCTCATAGATCGCGATTCTCGATTCATCCGGGTAACACTAAGATGTATTAGGATCTGAAGAGATCATTTTGGTGGTCCGGTATGAAGAAGGATGTAGCGGATTATGTGTCTAGGTGTTTGGTGTGTCAGCAAGTAAAGGCCGAGCGACAACGACCATCTGGACTTATGCAAAGGATGGAGATCCCAGTGTGGAAGTGGGAAGCTGTCACTATGGACTTTGTTTCGGGTTTGCCTCGATCTAGAAGGGGCAATGACTCGATTTGGGTAGTTGTAGATTGATTCTCGAAGACTGCTCATTTCTTGCCTATGAAGAAGAAGCAGTCGGTTGAGAGCTTAGCTAGATTGTATGTTAGTAGTGTCATTAGATTGCATGGTGTGCCGAAGTCGATCATTTCGGATCGAGATCCGAGATTCACTTCGAGGCTGTGGAAGGGTCTTCAGGATGCTTTAGGTTCGGAGCTAAAGCTCAGTTCGGCGTTTCATCCCCAGACCGATGGACAATCCGAGCGGACTATCCAGACGCTCGAGGATATGTTGAGGGCGTGTGTCCTGGATTGGAAGGATGATTGGGAGCGCCATTTACCTCTCATGGTGTTCTCATACAACAACAGCTTTCATGCGAGTATTGGTATGGCTCCATTCGAGGCGTTGTATGGTAGGCCTTGCAGATCTCCTTTATGTTGGGAGGAGACCGGTGACAAGCAGCTGATCGGTCCGGAGTTAGTTCAGGAGACTTCGGATAAGATCCAGCTTATCAGGAAGAGGCTTGTTGCGGCTCAGGATAGGCAGAAGAGCTATGCCGACAACAGAAGGAAGGATCTTGAGTTCGAGGTGGGTGATCATGTCTTCTTGAAGATATCGCCTACTCGAGGTGTTGTCAGATTTGGCAGGCATAGTAAGTTGAGCCCTAGGTTCATTGGCCCATATGAGATTCTCAGACGTTTGGGCAGCGTGGCATATGAGCTAGCATTACCCCCAGCTTGGCTAGTGTTCATCCGTCTTCCACGTTTCGATGCTCAGGAAGTATGTCCGAGATCCGTCTCATGTGATTAGTCATGAGCCAGTGGAGATTCAGCCAGATCTGTCGTATGTCGAGCAACCAGTAGCTATTCTTGACCGGAAGGTTCAGCATCTCTGGAACAAGAGTATTGCGTCGGTGAAAGTTCTCTGGCGGAACTTCTCGAGAGAGGAGGCTACTTGGGAGCTTGAGGATGCGATGAAGAAGAAGTATCCCCTTTTGTTTGAGTAGCGTCGTTCTAACTTCGGGACGAAGTTTCTTTAGGGGGAGAGGGTGTAAGGCCCTCGAATTTGTTGCATTATTTTAATTTCTGTGTAAATAATTCATGTTGTGTATGCATAGATGTACATATCTACGTATGTATTAACTATTTATACTTATGTATGCATGTGTATAAGTTAGATGTAAATAATGTATGAATGGTATGATGGTAGTATGTACATAATAGTAACATATGGTACATATATAGGTGTAAGTTGTGCATGGTTTCTGCATGTTTGGAGTTCTGGCCGAAGACCAGATTGGCGTCAATATCAATGGACGTTGAGTTGTGTAGGCATCAACCTATGGACGCCAACACTAAGTCCAGCGTCCAGCGATGTGGACGTTAATTTCTCTGACCTGCATGCATTGCAGAGCGGATTTCCGGGAGCAAGCTAGCTCATCCATTGGGGAGCTGTCTCCAACGGTCTGAAAGGGCTCACATCAACCCTGCGGGAATGGGAGAGGTCTCTCTCCTATATCTGAACCCCTTTGCAACCAGAAAACCTCTCTTGACTCTCTTTGCAAGAGGAGAAGAAGGAGAAGAAAAGAAACCCTAGAAAATCTGTGAGAAAACCCCACCTTTGCAAGCTTGGATCCAACCTTCTGAAGCTGTTCCTGGCCATCTACCCCGACAAGGAGCTAGCTGAACTGAAGGGGGAGGCTTCCCCGACCTCATCTTGGAGTCATCTTCGTCCTAGAACCCGGCGTGAAGACTTCTTGGGAGCTTCTTGGGACTGCCCAAGGAGAGCTTCACCAAGCTTTAGATCCCTTCGGAGTATTTTCTAGAAGCAAGTAACCTAACACTATCGTCCATGTAGATGTCAAGTAGGGTTTTATCATTTTTATGTATTTTTCCTCGTATCCTAGATCCCCCATTCACCCTGTTATTTGGAGCTCGGTCTGTGTTTCTGCACAGACAGGAACTTGGCGTCAATGCCTTGACGCCAAGATTCCCCGTGTGCGTCCAGCGATCTTGCCGTCCACTCCTGGAACGGCCAGAGACCGCCGCCAAGTTCGTCTGGACAGAACATTGAACTGTTCTCTCCTTATATATAATTACTTTCGATATGTTTTGCGATGAGGATATATTGTAAACCTATTATGCTATGTAATGTGAATGTGGGAATGTGTGGGAGAATGGTTGTGCATTTATTGTAGATGGTTGAGTTTTATTTATTTAAATTGCATGTGGAAGCCGACCATGTATGTTCACCATGATCCTAATAATCCATGGGAAATTATGATGCCCTAATCCTGTTGAATCATGTTTATACACGTAGTCTCTGCTCTGAATTTTCTGGAATTTTCTCATGACAATGTGATTTACTGCAAATTTATACTTGGGAAATAGAAAACATGTGTAGGATTGCTAAATTTCTAGTAAATCGTGTATTGTGTAATAAATCTGGGAGAAATTCCTGTGGTATTGTGTATATTGGGATCAGGGTTATGATCTGTTAAACTGAACTTTTATGTTATACACCATGATAAATTGAATTTTGAATAATACGAGAATTTGTGTTAAAATTTTCTGCAATTACATTTTGGATCAAAAAATGTGAAAATTTTCATGTGGGGTCCTAAACCCGAAATCAGCATGTGGTTAAGTTCTCAGGCCATTTGGACAACTATACCATGCAATATGAATTTTCCATGCAAAAATGGGTAATTAATGCATGCCATTGTGAAATGATTTAATTTATGTGTAACCCAATCTGATTAGTGAAATTTCCTGAATGATAAATTTTGTCATCTGTAGTGGCATGATTAGGAATAACAGAGTCATGTTGCGAATGAGAGAATGAATGAGATGTGAGTGTCATGTGTGTAAAAACCGATATGTGTAATGTGTAAAACTGTGCCAAGTGTGACACTGCTTCCATAGAGGGCTGTGGAACCGTACCATGGAAAAGTCCCCATGGGAAGGTTCAATGTGTTGTGATCCTAAGGGCATTAGGATGAAATCCTGGAGGTGGACAAGTACCACTGGTTAGGGTGGAGACTTGTTCTCCCGGTCTGCGCAATCCAAGAGTCGTCACTGTATTGCCTAGGTGACGTCTATGTGTATGTGATGTGATGTGTCCTTCTCTGGTGGTTTGGACTTTGTGTCACAGCACTAAAGTGTAAAATGTGAATGTGATTGTGATCATGTGCAAATGTGTAGTGTGAACAATGTGTAAATGTGCAATGTGTAAAAAGTGAAGTATGTGAATTAGAAATTGTGTAAAAATGTGAAACCGAAATGTGAGGATGTGAAATTGAAATAATGATGATGATCTGAAATCATGTTAGGACAGCAACATAAATGTGGTTATGATCATGTGTATATGTGTACAATGCGTAGATTCCATGCTAGGGACAATCCTTACTTATGTGTAACCTATTCCATGTGTGTTTACTCTCACGTTGTGGTTTGAATGAGAATGTAGTTTTCATGTGTTAGATTGTAAAGTGTTAAACCATGTCAAAACAGCAAGCTTAAAGCATGTGAAATAGTTATGTGCATGTGTAAGAATGAGTAGTAACCATGTTAGTAAATGTTTCTTTCACGTATGTAAGCTAATCATGCTAGATTGCTTTCATGTTTTAGCTTAATTGGAAGTAGAACTTTCATGTGTTGGAATGATTAGAGAGCATGTGATAAGAGATTTTAATTTAGAAAATCTGAAAGCATGAATCATGTGTTTAATTAGTAGAACTACCATGATAGGTTGTTAATTTCAATGACAAGCATGCTACGTGATTGTGTCTTGTAAATGTGTATGTAAAACTTGCTATAACATGTACATGTATGGTATGTGTAGAGGTATTTGCTGAGTCTTTTAGACTCATTACTTGCTTCGGCGTACAGGCATAGTTGGTGACGACACACTTGCGGAGGAGGCAGTGGAGACCGACTCCGAGCGTGGAGATTAGATCGTTGGTGTACTTTGCGATATTTGATTTCATAGTATGTAATTGCAACATTGTACTAGCATTATCATGAAAAAATGTTTAAGTGTGGACAAGTATGTATTTGAATTTCAGCAATGTAATTATGTGGACTTTTAGTTCTTTAAATGTTATCAAATCATGTATGTTAAATGTGGATTATGAATGAAATGAAGACAGTGGTTCTTTTGTTTCCCCTACTCTGTTCTTATATTCACGTGTATCTCAGTTGAATGTTATCGTTTGGGTAAATGTCCCACTGTGGCAACGTTAACTATACCGACGTGGGTTGGTATAACTGTACCAGTATAATGAGGGTCGCTACACCCCCACTACCCGGTCACAAAAAACCATCATAGAGTCCTCAAAGAAGAACTAACTCGACCTTCCTCCGATCACTCTGAGCCCCTATCTTGTGAGGTCACCTTCGGCCCATACATCTAGCTCGCAAAAGAGAATCGACTCGATGGCCGATGTGATCTTAGAGGTAGACGCGATCACCCTTGAGTGGGCCGTATTAGTATCCAGATTCTCTAGCCAATAGGGAACATCCTTTGAAACTTCTACCACCACCTGAGCTCACTGCTTGGTAGAACTCGAGTTCTACCTTTATACCGAAGCCATTTGTGTTGCTTCAGATTTCCTTTTCCAACCTTGACCTTGGCTCTCCTCGAGCATCTCGAGGTTGCTCCTTCGCAATTCGCCCCAAACACTTGGAGGTCGGTCACCGGTTTCCTCATCCTCTACTCCCAAGCCAAGGTCAAACCATCTCTTCGACTCATTCTCTATTCCTTCCTTGTGAAGGCCTTCGGCGAATGGATATACTTCGTAGCTCAGACTGACCAAGGTCTTCTTAAATGCATTCCCTCTTCCATTCACAAATGGAAGATAAACTTCTTCTTCATCTAGTGCCCGATAGCATGGCCCTTCCCCACTTCCTAGTCGGCCATCAATTAGAAGAGCAAGGCCTTCAAGTCCCTGAAATAATCTGAGACCTAGCTCTCGTGCTTCAAGTTGCTGCAAGCGGTGACTCCTCCTGACCTGCACAAGCTGTCTAAGTAGCTCCTCAAACTGATCAGTGAGCCGAGTTGAGGTGTGCCCCAACTCGTTAGTCGAGTAGTCTTGTAGCTTTTCAAACCACGTTGGATTGACCAACGTCTTTTCTGGTAGCTGGGATGACTGACAAGGGGAAGAATGGCTTGCTGGAGGAGTTTTGATCCCACACCCTCAGCAAAGGGGGCAAGAAGGCGGCTTCTCAGTCTAGGGAGAGAGCAAGGGAGGACGAGGTCGAAGTCATATCGCCTCTCCGAGGTGCCCCTAGACACTCGCAGACAGTCAAAGGGTCAGGCCAGACTGCCAGCGTACCTGTGCCGACATCGACACCTTCTGGTCCTCAAGTTGGGTTAGAGGACGACCTGTCAGCCAAAGTGTGGGGCTTATACCTGCTACCTCCATGTGCTCTGACCGAGATGTCGGCGAAGCACACTGACAATATGATCAAATCTGTGTTCGACGCCAACTGGGAAATCTTGGCATCGTTCAGAGCCTTCACGTGCAAGATTGGCCTCTCCCGCCAGCTAAGCAAGGATAGAGTGATGAAGGTCAAGAAGCAGGTGGCGGCGGCAGAGAAAGTAGTGGCTGATTCCAAGAAGAAGATTACCTCACTAGGGGTGCGGCTTTGGGAAAAGGAGGAAGCTTTAGCGAAATTAGAGGCCGACTTTGAGAGGCTCCTAGCAGAAGCTCCAGCCCAGATGATTGAGGAGTTCTGCACCTCAAAGGAACTCACTGACCAGGTGGACGGGCTCTACTTGGGTGACTACAACAATTTACATGAAGTCGTTTGGAAGCTCTATCCTGACCTTGACTTGTTGAGATTAGATGGTGAGGATGAGCCCGAGGGGACCGAGGCTGTGCCCCAGCATGGCTTCTCCAGGCGTCGCCGAGGACACCGAAGTGGCTGCCAATGTAGCGTATCGGCTATTCAGATCGATTTTCATTGTGTTGTGAGGGCCAGTGTGTGGCCTATGTGATGTGCAGCAGGAATTTACGCAGGGTTTTGTGCATCGCGGACTGGCTGGTTTCAGCCCAATTAGTCAGTCTGTGTTCTGTTCTTAACGCGACAGAGGGGTATGTCGCGACCTGAACGCGACACTCAGGGACGTCGCGTTAGGGTAACCGCTGTTTTAATTGATCGTGGGCATGTGCGCCACATGTCAAGTGCTGGGTTGTCGTCGAAGGGGATCAAGACGCCCAGGTATGTCGCGACCTGGTCGCGGTCGGACTTCATGTCGCGTTTCGAACCACTGTGGGTTTTTAATAAAACCTGACAGAACCAAGCTCTCATAAGCATAGCTCGTCCAGGGGAGGTGCTGTGCGAGGGTTTAAGGTCGACTTCGACTTTTGAGCATCGATTTGTAGCCTTCTCGCCGCGAGGATCGCGTGTGGAGCGGGAGGAACGCCAGATTATCGTCAATTTAAGGTTTTACATAGCAGGTAGGGAGATTCCACTCGTTGTTCTTCATGGAATTCGTGTATGTGTGGTTTGTGGGGTGTTTTACTTCTTTCTGATATTAGATACCATGCTAGGGTATCACAAAGAGCATGTAAAATGAACCATAACTGGGTGTAACAGGAGGTTTCTAGGGTTTCTGGCGAAGGGGTCCGGATAGGGTTTTCACCTGCTAAGGCGACGGTCATGCCTGTCGCATTCTGAACGTGTCGGCGCGATATGTCACGACCTAAAAGCGACTATGCGACCTGTCGCGTTAGCAGCCGAACGCAGCAAATGTGCATGCGTTGGCAATACTTATGCATGTTTAATGCATTCTTTTGTATCGTAGGAGATTACCGTTGTGTTTAGAAATGTGTGTAATGATGCTGGGTCATCAATGTACTCTTTGAGAATACTGCTCACGTGATGAGCGTGTGGCTCACATGGTAAAGTGTGTGAGTAGCTTAGAGACTCACTTGTGGTTTTCGTGACGTGCACGTGTTTCTGTGTGCGTGGCAAGTAGTGTTACGCCTTCCGTGGTTACCTCTTCAGTTTGGAGCCCCAGGTTCCGAGGTGAGCTAGGCACGTGGGTGTGCTCGGGGTTTGTCCCGGTACAGTGGTACCGTCAGGGTCTTGCCATCTTCCTGGACACCCTCACTCATGAGGAGAGTTGTCGTCTGGCTGAGGGAAAGATGACAGGGGATAGTGACTCCTGACTTTGTTGTTTAGTTACTTGTAGCGCGCTCTTAGTTGGGGGATCGGACACCAGTAGACGTACTGGACCCCAACTAGTCCTGTTCCAGTGCCTCACTTTAGGGAGCTTAGGCCAGAGTCCCTAAAGATGCCAGGCATGGGCCTACGGGGTGTGTGACCGTAGGTGTGGTGGTTTGGTTGGTCTCCACAGTTCTTGTTGTTTTAGTGGAGCAGTAGCTGGACCTTTCGTCCGTGGCTGCGGGACTGAGAGGTAGACCGTTGTGCTTGTCTGGGTCGGTTGCTGGTGTCGCGAGCCAGGCTACGTGGCCCGAGTTTGGCGTTTACCTACTTTAGCTCGTACACCTGCTTGGGTCTTCCGTTTATGTATTATAGCTATTTTGTTGAGATTGGCTAGCGGTAAGTACGTTTACAGGTTTAATAACCTATTTAAATGGCTCATATATATATTGCTAGAGTAGCTCCTGCTTTAATTCCTTGTGTGTTGGTTTGCTCGGTTTCTGGGGGAGTTTCCCTACTGAGCCAGTGACTTGTGAGGCTCACCCCCTACCCTACCCCTTTCAGGTGAGGGAGAGTAGGAGATTTCCCGTCCTTCTTCTAGTTCCGAGCCGCACCGTAGCGGAGCAGGGTCTGCGTGACCTCCAGCAGTATAAATTTCCTGGCTTGTACGCCTCGGGGTATGCCCCAAGTTTCCTCTGTACTAGTTTTGGTTCTAGTCGAGAAACTGGCTATGCAATCTCTGTAATTATTTGTGGAATGAAATGTTTACTTCTGTTCAGCTGTTTCTTTATATTTCTACGGACGTTCATGAATGGTATCCCTTGCGAGGCTTCGGCCCGATCGCGGGAGACGGAGCCGTGTCAAGCTCGTTATCAGGTTAACGGGTTTGAACGGTGTGGTCTGTCACAGTTGGTATCAGAGCATAGTCCATATGAATGTAAGGGAACAAGGAAGTTATATAGCCTATTCTCTACTATAACCCACTGCTGGAAATGACCCTGCGTTTTATGTTGATTTGTGTTACGTTGTGTGTTGGAAATTATTTGCGCAGGATCTGAGATGGCTGATCGGAGAGATTGGGGAGGAGGTGGTGATGATCAGGAGGATAATACTCAAAGAATGATAGAATGGATATGGGAGAGTCTTACAGAGATCCGCACTAGATTGGATCAGCCAACACCCGTATAGACAGCAGTGCCAATTGTGGAGGAGGCAGTGCCAGCAGCACCAGTTATACCACCAGTAGGAGTTGAGGTACCACTTGTGGTGCATGTGGTTCCTGCAGTTACAGCGAGGTCGGCTGCGGCAGAGGAGACCACAACTTTGGTGGAGAGGTTTCTGAGGTTACAGCCCCCTAGTTACTCAGGTGGCCCTAACCCAGATACCGCTGAGCATTGGATCCATGAGATCGAGAGAGTCTTCATGATTATGAGATGTTCTTCAGGTGAGGTTATTTTAGCTACTTATCTTTGAGGGGATTTGCTCAGGAATGGTGGAGGCTTAAGTTGCAGACTGCATATGCTGGAAGGACAGAGGATCAGATCACTTGGTAGGAATTTTTAGCAACTTTCAATGATACATTCTTCCCATTGCAGATTCAGCAAGCAAAAAAGAGCATTTCGAACTCTACAGCAAGAGAAGTTATCAGTGTTAGAGTATCAGATGAGGTTCATGGCATAGAGAAGGTATGGTCCTTATGTGGTAACTGATAATACGATGATGGTAGAGTATTTTATTAGAGGTTTGAGGCCGGAATTGCAAGATGCAGTAGCTCCACTTATGTGCAGAACTATAGAGGAGGCAGCTCAGAGGGCAGCTGTGTTGGAGAGGACTTTGCAGTTTAGGCAGAATCAGTCCCAAGTAAGTGGTTATGGTAGTTTTCGTCTCCCCCAGCAGTCACAGGGTGTGAGTAAAGGGAAGGCACCTTCTGGAGCATTGTCGTCAGGTATTTCGAAGTGGTAAGCAAATTAAGAAATTTTTCCAAGGAGGTCGAGGCAAGAGGCAGGCAAGGTTTTTCAGCAGGGTCGTGGCTATAGGCACCGTTCCAGAAGAGTCTCAGCAGAGTACAGTAGGTCAGCCATTCCGGGAGGGCAGGTGTTACTCTTGTGGACAGCTAGGACATTATGCTAGAGATTGTCCATCTCGAGGATATGATTATGGCAGAGGAACACAACAGCAGCAACAGACATATCAGCCGCCAGCAGATAGAGGTAGAGGATTACCTTTTCAGAGAGGAGTCGAGTCGAGTGATGGCAATCACCAGGCGCAGCAGAGGCATCAAATCTCATTGAAGGTATACTTCCAATCTTTGATTTCTCAGCTAGAATATTAATTGATCCGGGTGCCTCTCATTCCTTTATTTCCGAAGATTTTCTGGATGGTATGGCTCATCCTTTCGAGGAGAAGCAGTGTGAGTTAGTTGTTGAAGTTCCTTCTGGTGATTACATGCTTATTTCTAGTTATTTAGATGAAGTTCCTATAATGGTTTGTGGAAATTGATTACCGGCACAGTTGTATGCTTTTGGCTTTGAAAGAGTATGATTTGATTCTGGGAATGGACTAGTTAGAGGCATATGGTGCTTTAGTAGACTGTAGAAAGAAGAGAGTCAGATTTTGTGGACTAGACGGGGTAGCTTTTGAATTTCAAGGTATGCCCTTCTATTCTTCTAAGTTTATTATCTCTGCCTTTAGAGCTAGAAGGTTGATTAATGATGGGTGTGTTGCATATCTTGCATCTGTGAGTCTGGTTGAGTCTGATAAGTCCATAAAGTCTGTGCCAGTGGTTAGGGAGTTTGTAGATGTATTCCTAGAAGATTTACCAGGATTAGCACCATGTAGAGAAGTGGATTTTATTATTGAGTTGCAGCCGGGTAGCATACCGATTTCCAAGGCACCGTATAGAATGACACCAGTAGAATTGAAAGAGTTAAAGAAGCAATTACAGGAATTGTTAGAGAAGGGTTTTATCAGGCCAAGTCATTCACCGTGGGTGCACGAGTGTTTTTGTTAGAAAGAAATATGGTAGTATGAGGAGGTGCATAGATTACCGGCAATTGAATAAAGTTACTATTAAGAATAAGTATCCACTCCCAGAATAGATGATTTGTTTGATCAGCTCCAGTCAGCTAAGGTATTCTCCAAGATTGATTTAAGATCAGGGTATCATCAGTTAAGAATCAAAGAAGAGGATATTGAGAAGTCAGCTTTCAGGACCAGATATGGGCATTATGAGTTTGTAGTCATGCCATTTGGATTGACTAATGCGCCATCAGCTTTTATGAATTTGATGAATAGATATTTCATCCGTATCTGGATTAGTTTATTGTTGTGTTTATTGATGATATTTTAGTATATTCAACATCGGAGGAGGAGCATGCAGCACATTTGAGGATTACATTGCAGATATTAAGAGAACATCAGTTATATGCCAAGTTCAGCAAATGTGAATTTTGGCTGAAAGATATTCAATTTTTGGGGCATGTGATTTCTGGTGAAGGAGTTGCGGTGGACCCAGCAAAGGTAGAAGCAATATTGAGAAGGGAGGAGCCAAAAACAGTGTCAGAGATTAGAAGCTTTTGGGGCTAGCAGGTTATTATAGAAGGTTTATTCAAGACTTTTCCAAGATAGCAGCTCCAATGACTAAGTTGACTAGGAAGAGAGTTCCTTTTGTATGGTCCTTCTGAGTGCAGGCGCAGTTTTTGTAGAATTAAGGAAGAGGCTCACTTCAGCACCGATATTGTGATTCCATCAGGCAAAGGTGGTTATGTTTTGTATACAGATGCATCCAGAAGAGGATTAGGAGCTGTGTTGATGCAGCATGGTAAAGTTGCTGCTTATGCATCCAGGCAATTAAAGAAGCATGAAGAGAACTACCCGACTCATGATTTGGAGCTAGCAGCAGTGATATTTGCTTTGAAGATTTGGCGGCATTATTTATATGGAGAAAGGTTTGAGATATTCACTGATCATAAGTGCCTAAAGTACATTTTCTCGCAAAAAGATTTGAATTTGAGGCAGCGTAGATGGATAGAATATCTGAAAGATTATGATTTCAGTTTGGAATATCATCCAGGGACAGCTAATGTAGTAGCTGATGCATTGAGTAGAAAAGCTGTTATGAATCAACTTATGATCAGAGAATGGAAATTATATGAAGTTGTGGCAGAGAATTCACTGTATGTACCCAACAGTCAGCAAAGAGCACTGTTATCAAGCAGTACAATTGAACCTCTTTGTATTGGCAAATAGTGAAAGCTCAAAGAACAGATGACAAATTGGCAGATATTCTCAGAATGGATGAAGTGACCTTGGGTCATGATAATGTGGTCAGGCTGAAGGGACGAGTGTATGTCCCAGCTGAGGTAGAAATTAAACAGAAAGTGTTAGAAGAAGCCCATAGGTCAAGATATACTATCCATCCGGGCAGTACTAAGATGTTCAAGATCTGAAACGTTATCTTTGGTGGCCAAAATGAAACGAGAAATAGCAGAATTCATAGCAAGGTGTGTCATTGTCAGCAGGTAAAAGTAGGCATCAGAGACCAGGAGGTTTGTTGCAGCCGTTGCCTATTCCACAGTGGAATGGGATGATATAGCTATGGATTTTATAGTTGGGTTACCCAGTTCAGCAGGTCATAATGCAATTTGGGTATTTTGACAGATTAACAAAAGTTTGCAGATTGTTGCCAGTTAGTATGTCATGGCCAGTTGACAGACTAGCAAAGTTGTACGTTGAAAGAATAGTACCGTTGCATGGAATTCCAGTCACTATTGTCTCAGATCGAGACCTAAGATTCACCTCTGGATTTTGGAGGAGTTTACAAAGGGTAATAGGCACAGAGTTGAGATACAGTTCAGCATATCATCCGCAGACAGATGGACAGACAGAGGACCATCTAGACAATAGAAGATATGCTGAGAGCTTGTTGCCTAGTTTGGGGTAGTATTTGGGAACGACATTTAAGTATGGTAGAATTTGCATACAATAACAGCTATCAAGCAAGCATCGGGACGGCACCTTATGAAGCACTTTATGGTAGACCGTGCCGAACACCATTGAATTGGCATGAGGTCGGTGAGAAACAGATTTTGGGTCCATAATTGGTTAGACAAAGTGCAGATACAGTGAAAATTATTAAGAAAAGCTTCAAGCAGCTCAAAGTCGTCAGAAAGTTATGCAGATGTCAGACGCAGGCCATTAAAATTTGAAGTGGGAGATTATGTGTTTTTAAGAGTTTCTCCAACTAAAGGTATACTCAGGTTCAGCAAGCGGAGTAAATTAAGCCCCCGATATGTTGGTCTGTTCCAAATTATTGAAAGAATAGTAGAAACTGCTTATAGATTGGACTTGCCGGCAGACTTTGCGAATGTTCATAATGTATTCCATGTTTCTATGCTCCGAAAGTATATTAAGGATCCGTCCCAAGTAATTAACTATCAAGGAGAGCAAGTGAAGCCAGATATGACTATGCCAGAATATCCAATTCAGATTACAGGCCGCAGAACACAAAAGCTCAGAAATAAGAACATTGATTTGGTAAAGCATATGGGAAAACAGACAAGGTGGTGAAGATACATGGGAATTAGCAGAAGAAATGATGAAGACGTATCCATACTTGTTTGAGTAAGCTTGTAAATTTCTTTTAGATGATAGTACCTGTCTGTTTAATTTGAAATTCTTGTGGTTGAGTTCTATTTTAAATTTCGAGGATGAAATTTCTTTTAGGTGATAGTAATGTAGCGTATCGGCTATTTGGATCGATTTTCATTGTGTTGTGAGGGCCTGTGTGTGGCCTATGTGATGTGTAGCAGGAATTTACGCAGGGTTTTGTGCATCGCGGACTGGCTGGTTTCAGCCCAATTAGTCAGTCTGTGTTCTGTTCTTGACGCGACAGAGGCTATGTCGCGACCTGAACGCGACACTCAGGGACGTCGCGTTAGGGTAACCACTATTTTAATTGATCGTGGGCATGTGCGCCACATGTCAAGTGCTGGGCTGTCGTCGAAGGGGATAGCGACACCTAGGTACGTCGCGACCTGGTCGCGGTCAGACTTCATGTCGCGTTTCGAACCGCTGTGGGTTTTTAATAAACCCTGATAGAACCGAGCTCTCATAAGCTCAGCTCGGCCAGGGGAGGTGCTGTGCGAGGGTTTAAGGTCGACTTTGACTTTTGAGCATCGATTTGTCCCGTTCTCGCCGTGAGGATCGTGTGTGGAGCGGGAGGAATGCCAATTATCGTCAGTTTAAGGTTTTACATAGCAGGTAGGGAGATTCCACCCGTTTTCTTCATGGAATTCGTGTATGTGTGGTTTGTGGGGTGTTTTACTGCTTTCTAATATTAAATACCATGCTAGGGTATCACAAAGAGCATGTAAAATGAACCAGAACTGGGTGTAACAGGAGGTTTCTAGGGTTTCTGGCGAAGGGGTTCGGATAGGGTTTCACCTGCTAAGGCGATGGTCATGCCTGTCGCGTTCTTATTATGCGTCGGCGCGATATGTCGCGACCTAAAAGCGTCCATGCGACCTGTCGCGTTAGCAGCCGAACGTAGCAAATGTGCATGCGTTGGCAATACTTATGCATGTTTAATGCATTCTTTTATATCGTAGGAGATTACCGTTGTGTTTAGAAATGTGTGTAATGATGCTGGGTCATCAATGTACGCTTTGAGAATACTGCTCACGTGATGAGCGTGTGGCTCACATGGTAAAGTGTGTGAGTAGCTTAAAGACTCACTTGTGGTTTTCGTGACGTGTGCGTGTTTCTGTGTGCGTGGCAAGTAGTGTTACGCCTTCCGTGGTTACCTCTTCAGTTGGGAGCCCCAGGTTCCGAGGTGAGCCAGGCACGTGGGTGTGCTCGGGGTTTGTCCCGGTACAGTGGTACCGTCAGGGTCTTGCCGTCTTCCTGGACACCCTCACTCATGAGGAGAGTTGTCGTCCGGCTGAGGGAAAGACGACATGGGACAGTGACTCCTGACTTTGTTGTTTAGTCACTTGTAGCACGCTCTTAGTTGGGGGATCAGACACCAGTAGACGTACTGGACCCCAGCTAGTCCTGTTCCAGTGCCTCACTTTAGGGAGCTTAGGCCAGAGTCCCTAAAGATGCCAGGCATGGGCCTACGGGGTGTGTGACCGTAGGTGTGGTGGTTTGGTTGGTCTCCACAGTTCTTGTTGTTTTAGTGGAGCAGCAGCTAGACCTTTCGTCCGTGGCTGCGAGACTGAGAGGTAGACTGTTGTGCTTGTCCGGGTCGGTTGCTGGTGTCACGAGCCAGGCTACGTGGCCCGAGTTTGGCGTTTACCTACTTTAGCTCGTACACCTGTTTGGGTCTTTCGTTTATTTATTATAGCTGCTTTGTTGAGATTGGCTAGCGGTAAGTACGTTTACAGGTTTAATAACCTATTTAAATGGCTCATATATATATTGCTAGAGTAGCTCCTGCTTTAATTCCTTGTGTGTTGGTTTGCTCGGTTTCTGGGGGAGTTTCCCTACTGAGCCAGTGACTTGTGAGGCTCACCCCCTACCCTACCCCTTTCAGGTGAGGGAGAGCAGGAGATTTTGTCCTTCTTCTAGTTCCGAGCCGCACCGTAGCGGACCAGAGTCTGCGCCACCTCCAGCAGTATAAATTTCCTGGCTTGTACGCCTCAGGGTATGCCCCAGGTTTCCTTTGTACTAGTTGTTGTTCTAGTCGAGAAACTGGCTATGTAATCTCTGTAATTATTTGTGGAATGAAATGTTTACTTCTGTTCAGCTGTTTCTTTATATTTCTACGGACGTTCATGAATGGTATCCCTTGCGAGGCTTCGGCCCGATCGCGGGAGACGAAGCCATGTCAAGCTCGTTATCAGGTTAACGGGTTTGAACGGTGTGGGTCCGTCTCAGCCAACACCGCCAACCCTAGCAACTAGGAGGCCCCCCCCCCCCCGCGTAGGTTGATAGTTTTTTCTTTTATTTCTCCTCACCTCTTTTTTTTCTCTTCGACCTTGAGCGGAGAACTTATGTAAGCCTCCCTTCTCGTCTTTAACTGAGGACTTTTGAAATGAATTTCCCCTTGCTCATATCTCATGCTTATTTATGGATGAATGAAGTCTTTTGATGTCGAAGTTCACCATTTACCCTTAGGTAAACCCAAGCCCTTGAACTTAGACGAGGGGGTGATGTTAATTCATGACATAAGGATGAAGCGACATCCATGACATTAATCTATAATTTGAGATGTTGAAGTCAGCCATGAGTGTCGAAGTGAGCTCATCCTCATGCGACTCCGACACTGAGAACTAAGAGTGTTGATTTGTAACATGGGGTTCATCAGAGAGTGATAAAGCGACCTTGTTTCTCTGGCTACCCAACGCCTATGCCTTTTACCAAAAGGGTGTCCCAGAGGGACCATTCATACCATCAATATCTCTCCCTTACCTGAGATCCCGAGCCGAGGTTCCATGGTTTCACGGGCCATCTAATGTGTAAGGGCGTACAAAAATTGATGTGCCAGTGTTACGTCTAATCTAAATCAGTCCTTACTTGGCACTTTGTTCATGTGAAGGTGGTCATGCCTATCTTGACACGACACTACCTTCATGAGAAAGTTTCAGTGGAGGTCACATGAACCTGACGCGATTGCTTGATGTGGCCACTGTTCATGGGCCCTCCCTTTCACTCGCCAATAAATAGATCGGGCCAGAAGGTCGCTCGACTTCCCTCAACTATTTCTCTCCCACCTTTCAGACTCTTCTCGGCCTAGGAGCGATGACGAGAAGACATCTTAGGAAGTCGAGGAGACCTTAGTTGATCTTGCACATCGTTCATAGCTCAAAGCAATGAAGGGGAGAACGAGTCTTCCTCGT
Source organism: Colocasia esculenta (assembly GCA_014218235.1). Lineage (NCBI taxonomy): Eukaryota > Viridiplantae > Streptophyta > Magnoliopsida > Alismatales > Araceae > Colocasia > Colocasia esculenta. Next base: position 48,402,178 of record CM024762.1, read on the forward strand.
TGGCTGGCCAGGAAGACTCGAAGCAATAAAGGCAAGAAAGTGTCACCAGTATTCTTGATAGGACCCGTGGTCGAGGTCCTCAATGATACGATATGGACCTTCCCAGTTTGAGGAGAGCTTACCAACTGCCGCTCATGGGGCTGAGATGTCAAGCTTGCATAAGACAAGATCGCCGATGTTAAAGCGTCTCGACTTGACCTTAGTGGCGATGGTCTGTTTCATCCTCTACTGGTAGATAACCATTCGAACAGTAGCCTTGGCCCATCTCTCCTTGATCCAACTCAGCTCGAAGAGACTTATTGTAACATCCCTTTTTCTTGGTCAGCCACCTTTTGCTGAAGGTAGCGACGTATCAGGTCGTTGCCTTTTGAAGGCGACGAGATGCCTGTCGCGTTCTGCTCTTTGAAAGTGACAGGCATGTCGTCGCGTTCCCCTTCTGACCACAGCATGCATTTTTTGTCATCTGGATGTCGGGATAGTTTGAACACATGTCGAGGCACTGTCAGATGAAGGCGACATGCCAGGTGTCAAGTTCAAGATGTCAAGCCTACAAGGTTGACACATGGCTGGTCCATTAGTCAGGTTTGACCGGGACTTTGGAATCGTGATAGGGTGGTTGTTGTGTTCATTAGTGAACACGACCACCAAGCTATCGCGTTCTCATGTCCGTGGCCTATATAGGCAAGGCCATCAGACCTGTCTTCTTCCTCCTCTTTTCTTATTTCCTTCCTTCCTCCGACCTTCCTATATGTGAGCAACTCTATGGGGAGGTTTTGAGAGGTTTGTGGTGAGGAGTGTGGTGTCTCTCCTCAGCGTGGTGTTCCTCTCTGGCATGGTGTTCTCCTCTTCGTGGTGGTAACCTCGTCTCCGACGCGTTGGAGGGCGTAGCTTGCTTGTGGATAGCGTGAGCGTGGAGCTTGGAGTAAGGAGGAGGTGGCCATGCACATGCGTAGACCCCAACATGTTGGCTCTTCTATTTAAGGTAGGGACTCTTATCTTTCCCCCTAGTTCTATCATGCTAGGATCACCTTCCCCTTTTTCCAAGCCTTGTAGAATCCATGATAGGTGATTATGGATCCTTGGTTTGATTCTATGAGCATGTTTGGGGGTTTGGGGTTTGAGTGTTATCATGCTTGCATGTGAGCGTTTTGGAGTGTAGATGCATATCATTAACATGCATGGGTGTCGATGAGGGTGGTTTGTGCCTATGGCATATGTTTACATCATTCTCCATTCTCCCCTCCCTCTGTGTACACCTGATTTGCCGTTTAGGGGCGTTTTGGGAGGCCTTGGGTTGGCACCAAGGTCTCTGTCTATGGTCGCGACAAGTTTCTTGTCACGAACCAAAATGCAACATATCGCCCCGTCGCCTTCTGGTCTAGTAGCGACACTCACCCTGTCGCATTCTGGTTGCGACAGGGTGGTCGTCTCTTTTTGATCTGGTTCACCTATGGGGTTATGGGAGGTCTCAGGTAGGCACCCGGACTACTGTCTGTGGTCGCGACAAAATTATTGTTATGACCCAGATCGAGACATTTCGCCTGTCGTCTTCTAACCCAGGTCGCGACTGGCCGGGTGTCGTCATCAGGTGGCGACAACGCTTATGTCACCTCCTCTGAGAAAGCGACAGTGACCCAATCGCCTTCTCAGACCGAGAGTGACAGGTGTTTTGGATCGAAATGGCACTAATGATGTCCTAGAGGGGGGTGAATAGGACTTCTTGTGCTTTTAAAATTTTTATCTAAAATTAAACAGCACTAAATAAATCTATTAGTTTAAATCTGTTACTATTTAGTGTCGTGTGTGATTCAAGTGTAATTGGCGAAAACAATCACACAAATGCACAAGGAGATTTATCCTGGTTCGGCCCTTCCCACATGGAAGTCCCACATCCCGTCCTCAAGCCAACCACTTGAGATTTCACTAACTGCCAATAAACTTGGCCTTCTCTCACCCTTGAGAGGAATTACAAACCCACTTGCTCCCAAGCAAGTCTTCCCTTACCAGGGGTACAAGCACTACCTTCAACAAGGTCTTCCCTACACAAGAGGGGAAATGCAAGAACAATCCTCCTGCTGGAATTTCACAAAAGAGTATAAAAACACTTGTGTGTGTGCCTCAAAGATGAGCAAACACACACAATTCAGAAAGGATAAAGGATAGGATTTGAAACTACAATCCTTTTTGAATAAGGAGGGTGGACTGAAGAAGTATTCTATTACAATTACCACCCAAACAAGACTTCTGAGAATGAGAGAGCTTTTGAGAATTTTCGAACTAAGGAGTTCTCAATCTTGCAGATTGGAAGAAGGCTTGTAGAGATCTCTTGCTTACTAGCTGGCCTCAGAAAAATTCTTAGTGTATGCGCACTTCAGTTGATGTCTATGTGTCTTCTCCTTTCAAACTTCAGCTTCTTTTATATTCATCAAATGTAGCCATTCAAAAATGGCCGTTGAGAATCTGGCCGTTTGAGGAGAGGTCTTGGATCCTTTGGATGCTTGCTGAGGTTGTTGTCCATAGGTCCTTCTGCCTTTGCTTCTTTCTAATGTCTTTTGAACGAGGCTTGCAGCTTCACAGCTAAGGGGTCAACTTCCAATTAAATGGACTGTGAAAGCTCCATGTTGAAAGCGTGCTTCAATAAATGACCTGTAGTGGAGACAAGACAAAAAGGCAGGGTACCTCCATACTTTTGTAGGTAGGTGAGTCATAGAAAAATACAAAGTATGTAAACCTCGGACAGAAAGCTTTTCAGACCAATAAAAGATGGACAGACAGTTTGCAACAGAAGGTATAGACAAGTTCTGATAGTGGTAGGTGAGCCCCTGTCAGATGCCATGCGCCTGAAAAACAATAAATGTAACATATCTTCTGTATTGAAGAAAATCTGGACTACTGTCATAAAGCAAGAGACCATTTTGAATAAATGTTACAGAAATAATCTAAACAGATTTAGATGAATATTTTAAGCATAATATGTCTCATCTTGTCAGAAAATATACAATAATAATAATTTGATAGATTAATGAAATATTCGTCAATGTAGGTTCTAACAGAAATTTTATAAAGGAAGTTAAAAAGATATGCAATTAATGTTTCATAAGATAATAAAATAGTATTTTCATATGAAAAGTACAAGTACAGGACTTGTCAGTGAAGTCGGATGCAGAAGAAAGTGTAATTCGACTTTAGGAGTCGAAGACAGAAATATGAGAATAGACTAATTCGTCTTCATTGGAAGCTACATCATTCGATTTTGAAAGTCGGACAGAATTGCATTAAAAACCATAATTTGACTTTAGGAGTTGGATAGAATGAATTTGACTTCTATGGAGATTGACAGAAACAAGACAGACATTTCGACTTCATCAGTCAGACTCAGAAGAATTCGACTTCTGTGGAGTTAGACAAAATAAGACAAAGGATTCGACTTTAGGAGTCAGATACTAAAGAGTTAGATTTATGAAGCATTCAACTGTATGAGTTGAAGTTGGCAGCCGAATATAGTATAGTTGACTAGACTTAGAAAATTTTGAGATGATTTTTGTGCAAAGTCATTTCGATTCTAAAGGAGTCGGAGTTGACAGTCACATTCAAAGAGTCGTATGTGGACTTAGGAAAATTTTCGAGATAGAGTTTGTCCAAACTATTTTCTGTGGTATGTATAATATATATTTAATTTGTAGAAAGTCTTTCAAAGGTTTTGTCATTGCAAATCATGATATTATAATATTTTAAATCTTAAATGATTTTCTTAGGGGTAGTTGCTCAACAAATCTCCCCTTTTTGTTAATGACAAAACTTTAATAGACAGTGAAAAAACAAATTATGAGTTCAAGACATGTGATCTTCTGGAAAATTACAGTGATTTGTTTCTTTCTTACTTTCTTCTTTCTCCCCCTTTGTGGCATTAACATAAAAGGTAAAATATGATGAGAGAAAGAAAGAGAGATATATATAGAACAAAATTAAGAAAGCAAAGGAGATTTGCATTCATAAATTGAAATATGCAGATTACATTATACAGAAAATGTTTAAGAACTTGCCAAAGAACTAGGCAAATACAGAGAATGAGGCACTTGGACTAGGAAGGGTCGAATAAGGTCCCACACTTTCTTCCCATTTTCAAGGAAGTTGTGTTCAAAGAGACTTGCATCAATCTGATAGGTGGGGCCAATGGAAGGATTTTCCTAAAAGATTTTAAGTGTCAGTATGGAACCATGTGAGTCTTTTGTAGTAGTGAGTTCGGGTCAAAAGAGATTTCAGAGGAACAAATTTCTAGAGGCTGCTAAATGAAGGAAATCATGGATTGTGAGGTTCCAGTGTAGGCCTTGATTTAGAGCAGCTTCTTTGGCTTGATAGTATATCAAGCACCTCTGCTTCCACTTATGAGCAATGGAGTTCCAAAGATTGGTATAGCCGTGGCAGAGATATTCAACAATAGACATCTTCAGTTTCTCACAATCAGAATGATCTTTAGGATATGCAGCTGCCCATTGATCTTTAGTGAGCCTCTCAGATTCAGCAAAACATAGCTGGAAATCTAACATGATATGAGAGTTCTTGGGAGCTTGCAGAAGGGCAAACCTATGAAAGGATAATGATATATTATACTTGATTCTGAACTTTGTGGCTATCCGGATGTGCCTATTGAAGAGGAGCTGGGCAAAGTCTTTCTTGGCAGATATAGCACCAACTAAGCTGGGGTATAAGCCAGAAGACAAGCCAATAGACATGGAGGGGGAAAGCTACCTCTGACTTCTGAAAAGTATTTCCCACTGACCTTTGTTGACATCAGGAAGGCCCAATCTGAATCTGGAAAGATTGAATTCTTTCATTTTGGTGTACTTGACCTGAGAATCCCTAATGTGATTGCTAAACATGTCAAAGAACCTCAGGTTAAGATGAAGATGAATATCCATAAATTTGTTCTTGGAAAGGGTTTGGTTGTATCTGGTTGCTTCTTCAGGATAGAGGTCAAGAAATTCTTTGGGTTTTACACTGTGGCCTTTCTGAGAAATGAATTGGAGATCAGCCAACAGTATTTCTGAAGTGTGGAGAAGGGAAGGAAGCCAGTCTTCAAAAGTAAATCCTGGCATTTCATGAACTTCAAGGAATGCCCTGATTGACAAGAATTCCCTGAATATTTTTATGTGATGTTCTGAATGGTGGATGAAGGCATACCAGAAAGGTGGAAGTAACTTGGCAGGGTTGTCTTTAAGCATGCGCCCACTTTTAGATGAGAGTTTAATGCTTGGCATTATTTCAGATATTGAGAGGGTGGATCTCCCAACTAAAGGAGTTGAGGCTGTAGGCAGGGTGGAAAAGAAAGAGGGAGCCATGGAATGAAGGGTAGGTACATTGGCTTTGGATGGATTGAAGTAGAACTTCAAAGGAGATTGTTCTTCAGTGGAGAGAATAGGAGCAGTAGGTTGAGATGAGGATGTAGGTGGTTGTTCTGGCTCAAGAGGAGCAGTAGTGGTAGGAGCCAGATTAGTGGCAATGGTAGGAACAAGTCCAGTGGCAGTGGTAGGAGTAGGAGCAGTGGGTTCAGGTGAATGAAGAGAGGACATAGGGTGACCATTTTGATGGAGTCTTCTCTTCACCTTTCTCCTAAAAGTCTTGACTTTGGACCTAACATCACCATCAGAATCCTGGGACTCTAAAGGTCTTTTAGGCCTAGACTCCTGAGGGGATGCCTGCTACTCTACTACTGCTGCTTGAGGCTGTTCTGGCACTGATGACTGCTGCTGCTGATCCTTCTGCTGAACTTCTACAATTTCCATTGGGGGCAAAATTTCTTCTGTCTCTTGTTCTTACTGCTGCTACTGCTCAGACTGCTCTTCTTGTTGCTTAGGCTGTAGCTTCTTCTCTTGTTCTTGCTACTATTGCTCTTGCTCTTGCCGCTTAACATGATCAAATTGTTGTGCTGGGGCTTCTTGGTGTTGTTGATGTGCTGGAGGCTGATCTTCTTGGAGGACAGATGAGGGAGCAGATGGCTGATTAGTGCCCTATTGGCACACTAACTGAAGTAAGAGGTCCTTCATCTGCTTGACCTCATCAGCCAGACTATCAAACTTTGCATCAACAAATTCTACTTGCATATGAAGAACTGCAAGCTTTCTTATTGCTTGTTCAGTAAGTCCAAAATGGTGTTCAAGCTGTTGCTACTCTCCCCCTGAGACCTTGGCCGGGTCTCAAACTGAGGAGGGGAGGAATAGTGTTGCCTTTCTTCAAATTCTTATTCTATAGGAGTAGATCTGGGAATGTCATCTTGATCTTGTGCTACTCCTTTTCCTCTTAGATCTCTCAGAACTTGATTGATTGTTTCTCCTGGTGCATCTTGTTCTGGAGGGATGATAGGAACTTGACTTTGCTCTTCAAACTGTTGAGATCCTTGTTGCTCTTCCTCTTGAACATTGGTTACTATTCTTTCTTCTTCTTCTTCTTCTACTTCTACTTGATGACTGACTAGTACTGATGATGGATCTAGTGCTTCATCAGGAAACACTTCACGGGTGCACTCGAGTACAGTGTCCTTAACCCATAGATTTTAACTTCTGTTCACCAAGGTGTAATGGCTTCTTCTCAATGTGGATAGGCCAATTTTCTCTTTGACACCTGTAGGAATTTCATCACACAAGTCTGCTGAGAATTTCTTGAAAATCAAAGATAGCAGAGGTCCATATGGAAGAGACTTCGGCTGATTCTCTGATGCTATCATTTTCTCCAAGATAACAGCTGGTAGATTAACTTTATGCCTCTGAATGGCACAAAAAAGTAAACTACCATCCCTGGTAGTGATGGATGAGTGAGTACCAGCCCTGGGTGTGACAATGTTGGTGATTATTGAGTGGATGAGTTTTTTCTCTGCCGACAATTCATTAACCAAAAGATCTTTCTTGCTAACAGTCCCCAGGCTTCCAATAATTCCCATCTTTTGCTTCTCCAAAGGGACAAACTCACTGAGCTTGTGCTTGGCGTTGGAACAACCCAAAATCTCTACTAAAAGCTCTTCAAAAATAGTGACCTTGATCCCTTTTACATAGCCAGAGACTGAGTTTTCTGATGAGACTTGAAGGGTGACAAAAAAGGACTTAAGGGCACCTTCATAGGAGGGCTCAGAGATCCTACATAAACTAGCCCAGCCCATCTCCTCTAGGGTTTCTGCTACCCATCCCAGGCTACCATGCAAGTGAGAAAAGTCCACAACCTTCCCTAAACAGATGGAGGACTTTGCAAGGGAAAGGCGTAGGAACTGCTCAGGGGTGAGCATGGTTCCCTCAGAAACCTTGGAGGATGCCATCTAGATAGAAAACGAGATAGAGAAGATTTAGGGAACTGTCGAAGGAGTGAAAGGAATGTAGTTTAGGGAACAAAGAGCCTACCTTTCTTCAGAGGAGAGGAGGAAATCCGCAGAAGCTCTGAAGAGGGTTCTGGAGATGAACAGTGTGCGTGGGAAGAGGAAGAAGACGACTAGAGAGTTGGAGAGAAGGTTTGAACGGGTGCCTTGGGACAGGAAAGGAGTTGTCCTAATAAAGGCTGAAAAGAAACTGACCAGAGATTTTAGGGTGAACAGACGCGATTGATTGATTGAACCGTTGCATAATAAATGTGTCTTAATTTCATTTATTATTTTAAATTAATTCGCACATTTTCAGACAACAAGAACTTAACACATAATTCAACCATGAATTTATCATAGCAATTTAATCAGGATTGCACATACCTATTTCTCTTCTAATAGATGTAAATCTATCTTCAGGAAGAGGTTTGGTAAAAATATCAGCAAGTTGATTTTCTGTAGAAACAAAATCAAGTAAAATGTCACCATTACTTACATGGTCCCTGATGAAGTGATGTCTAACCTCAATATGTTTTGTTCTTGAGTGTTAGATAGGATTTTTTGTCAAATTGATTGCGCTTGTGTTGTCACACAACATTGGAATTTCTTAAAGTATGTGACCATAGTCTTCCAATTGGTGCTTGATCCACAACAGTTGAGTACAACAACTTCCAGCTACAATATATTCAGCTTCTGTTGTGGATAATGCCACTGAATTTTACTTTCTGGAAGACCAAGATATCAAGCAACCTGCAAGTAATTGACAAGTACCACTGGTGCTTTTTCTATCTATTTTGCATCCAACATAGTCAGCATCACTATATCCAATTAATTTGAAATATGAACATCTGGGATACTATAATCCTAATTTACTTGTATTTATAAGATATCTAAAAATTCTTTTAACAGCATGAACATGATATTCTTTAGGATCAACTTGAAATCTTGCACACAAACATACACTGAACATTATATCTGGTCTACTAGCAGTAAGATCGAGTAGTGATCCTATCATGCCTCTATAGATCTTTTGATCTACTTTCTTGCCAAGTGAATCACTATCTAACTTAATTCCTGAACTCATGGGTGTTCTTAAGGGCTTACACATGCCAAAACCATATTTAGAAAGTAAATCTGAAATGTATTTGGTTTGACAAATGTGAGTACTTTCCTTGGTCTGCTTAATTTGCAACCCAAGAAAATAATTAAGCTCACCCATCATGCTCATTTCAAACTCACTTTGCGTAAGGTTTTCAAAGAATTTACAAAGTGATTCATTAGTAGAACCAAATATGATATCATCAACATATATTTGCACTATTAAGATTCCATCTGAAAATTTCTTAATAAATAATGTGCTATCAACTTTACCTCTTATAAAATCATGTGATATAAGATAAGCACTTAATCTTCATACCAAGCTCTTGGAGCTTGTTTCAGACCATATAGTGCTTTCTTTAAATGGAAAACATGATTTGAATATTTGGTATCTTCAAAACCTGGTGGTTGCTCAACATATACTTCTTCTTTTATAAAGCCATTTAGAAAAGCACTTTTAACATCCATTTGAAATAAGTTGATATTAAGAGAGCATGCATATGCTAATAAAATTTTGATTGCCTCTAATCTAGCGACTGGGGCATAAGTTTCATCAAAATCAATGTCTTCCTCTTGGGAATATCCTTGAGCTACAAGTCTGGCCTTGTTCCTAGTTATTACTCCTGATTCATCCATTTTATTTCTAATGACCCATATGGTCCCAATAACTGGATGGTCAGAAGGTCTAGGGACAAGAGTCCAAACCTGGCTGCGTTGGAACTGATTAAGTTCCTCTTGCACAGCAAGGATCCAAGATTCATCAGTCAGTGCATCATCGATTGTCCTAAACTCAATTTGAGAAACTAAAGCAGAAAAATCACAAGGAGTATGCATACCTCTTGTTCTTACCCTATCTTGAGGATCACCTATTATGTTTTCTCTAGGATGATCTCTGTGATATCTTAATTCTCTAGGCAGTCCTTCTTGTTGTTCTTCTTGCTGTTGAAGTTCTTCTAGTGGAGGATCTTCCTTTTCTTCTTCTTTTTCTTCATCTTCAAGAGATGTTCTCTCTAGATCCCTGTACAAATCTTCAACACAATCTTCTTCTTCTTCTATTCTTTTAATATAAGGGTTAGTTTCATCAAATAATATATGCACAGTTTGTTCTATGGTTAAAGTTCTTTTGTTAAAAACTTTATATCCCCTAGGTTTTGAAATATATCCTAATAAAAATCCTTCATCACTTTTAGCATCTAGTTTTCCTAAGTTATCTTTACCATTATTCAAAATGAAACGCTTACAGCCAAAAGGTCAAAGATGACTGATGTTGGGCTTCTTTTCCTTGTAAAGCTCATATGGGATCTTCTTTAGAATTGGTCTGATCATGCACCTGTTGATGATGTAGCAGGTGTAATCACAGGGATTGGTTCCCCTCGACACGGACATGGATATCAAATATGATAGCGTAGGAAAAGGATGTGATCGCCACCTAGATAAGTTGCCCATGATGTAGAAGACAATGGCTAACTTAAACTAGAAAAAGGAAGAGAACAGAAATTGACCTGGTGTCGCGGTCGTCATGGCCGCCGCGTCTCTAGTATCGCGTCAGGGAAATCGATGCGTCTTTGTCGCGTCACCCTAGGCCGTCGTGTTTTCTCTGAATGCGGGAGATTTGTTGTAGTGACCTTCTTCTAGTCCTCCAGCCGGCTAGAGCACCAGAGCTCCTCGTAGACTTTGCTTGCTTGCCTGCCAATCAAAAGAAAACACAAAGAAAAGACCCTATTAGAACGTGTAAAGTGTAGTATCTATTCCAAAAATGAAATGAGATGGGAGATCATGGCGGGAACGCACCTGGGGTGGTTTTAAACCCCTGTGGGTGTGGAAAACATGGGTGGATGGTGGATGTGCTCTATTTAAAAGAACGTAAAATGCATGTAGAAATAGAAAAGAGGAAGAGGAAGGGAATGAGCCCCATTAGGGCAACTTCCTAGCGCGGATGCAGCTCCGATGATGTGCAAAGAGGTCCGGGAGATTGCTGAAGTCGCCCTCTTCACGTTCCTTGCTCCATTGATGGTGAAATGAATGAGTTGTGAGGAGTGGAATGTGAAGGGAAATGAGTGGAATGAGCGGCTGCGTGGCTAAGTCTTGTTCAGAGGAAGTTTTGGCAGCCCTTCGGGGTGATCATGAGGCTCCCCCCGTTCATGAGGAGGGGCCCTCCTTATATAGAGCTTGGAGTGAGAAAATTAGGTATTATCTCCTCAAAAAGGTGTGGAAATTAAAAAGGGGATAAAGCTCTATCAAAATCGGGTGTAGAGTCCTTAGGGGAGCTTAGGAGAGTCCCTAGGGCAAAGGATCCATCCAAGGGTTGGGATAACCCTCTTAGACCAAGTCAAGTGCATGGAGGATAAATAGGTATGGTTACGGAGGCCAGAGATCTCGGGCATTGTTGCGTCAGATCGTGGGGTCGCGACTAGAGACGCGACGGTGCGGGGGGGGGGGGGGGGGGGGGGGCGCGCGACAGCATTGCCCACGTGCATGTATAATGCATGGGCTGTCGCGGCGGCCCAACCCGTCGCGACTATAGTCGCGGCGCCACGATGCGTCGCGACAAGGATCCCGATTTATCTTGGATTATTCTCTCTAACCACATGATTAAAATAGGAGTTTATATTCCTCTAGGGACTCTCAAATGATTGATTTCGGGATTTCAAGGTATTTTAATGGATTAATGGGCTCAAATCAAGGCAAGTGATGGCTCAAGGTGAGCCATTAGGGGCCCACTAAGGTAGCAAGAAATGCAGTTCAACCCATTAGTCATAATCGGGTGTCTACATATTGCCCCTCCTTGGCTTCTACTTTGTAGGGGAGCGAAGCGGAAGTGGTGTGGAGATGTCATGAAGTGACGATGGAACGGAGATGACGCGAGGTGGACCGAAAAGCGGAAGCCAAGGTGAAGAGACACCCGATGTTAACTAACAGGCAATTGGAATCCTCATGAAAGCCCCAAGTCGGTTGTTCGAGTAGAATGCAAAGAAGAGCACAAGTTTGGACGAGGGAGAGAAAAGAGGACGATCAACCCCTCGATTGAGAGGTACCCTAGCCGATTGGCCTGCGGGTTTCGTTTTGGAAGGACATGTGCGTGCCAGGCAGGTAACTCATGACTCTGTCCCGGGAGCGGTTCGCAACCAAAACAGATCAAAGGAAAAAAGGAAAGTTTGGATAAGGAATCCAACAGGGAAATTCTTGTCAAACTGACGAGAACAACTCACTCGGAGGCAAACCTTCCGATTCGGAGTGGAATTGGATTTCTTGTTTGGAACATGAAGGATGATTGGGCACTCAACACGAGCTCATCAATGGTCAAGAATGAGTCAGGAAAGTTCAAAGTCCTACATGATGCATGCTGCTAAAGTAAAAGAAATCATCAAAGCGAATGCAAGAAAAGAAAATAGAAATACTCAAGGATAATATTGCTAAGATGAATAAGAATGGGTCAAGAAACTACCTGCACCCCAGTGTAGGCCTGAATCCATCGTCCCCATGCTTAATTAACTCAACGCCTATCCAGCGATTAACAATGTGCACCTAGATCATCACTGTTTTTGTTGAAGGGAACTCAGATCCCAAAACACATAGAAAACCAGCCGTTCCTTGAGATAATATAGTAATAAGTACCATATAGTAATGCAAGGAAGAAGGGATATGGATAACTGACCTGTGGAGCGCAGAACTCGCCATTTTGTTTTGGGTTTTGCTTTTTCTGATTTTTTTTTTTTTATTTTTTTGGTTTTCGTGTGTAAATGAACAATAAACAAAGCACTAAACAAGCTAACAACAACAAGCATAAACACCTCAGTCATCCACATGATTGAAACAAAGCACTGAAGAACATTCAGGTTCACACATAGAGAGTCCTCTCATGGAGCCATTGAGGGAGAATATGTAGGGACTTGAGAATGACTTGGTGGGATAATGAGTTTGAAATTCAATCATGGGTGGAACTGAGGAGGAGAGAGATCGTAAAGATGATGTGAGCAAGACTCAGACAAAGTAATGAAGAAATGTGAGATTTAAGCGAGCAATGCTTGGGAGTCAATGTACCTGCACACTTAGCATGTATGATTAGATCTGCTCATTTTTGTTATTTTTAGTTTGAAAACATTAATTTTTTTTTTTGGTTTTTTGGAATTATTGATTTGTTTTGGATTTTTTGCAATATTGATTTTTGGTTTTTTTTGGAAATATTTGATTTTTTTTAAATTTTTTTTGCAATATCTGATTTTTTTATTTTTTGGTAATATTTGTTGTTTTTTGGATTTTTGGCAATATTTGATTTTTTTGGGATTTTGGCAATATTTGATATTTTTTTTATTTTTGAATAACGCCTAAAGCCGACACTAGCCCTTCCTAAAAAGACACATAAGACGGAAGGCACTCACCCTTGCTACTACAGCACTAAAGCAAGATCAACTACTGGCAATGGGTCCTCATTCATTCACCTTTAATTAAAGACCACCAAAAGGTCGGATGTGCATTAAGATGGTGGCGCCCTATAGATGGTTGCCCCTGGCTTACAGTGTCACTACAAAGGTCATACCCGGGAGACGACACAGCCTTATAGAGAGAAGAGAAGAAAATTTTAGGGATAAGTTTAGTGCAAGCTTTAAAGGACAAGTCAAGTTTAGCTTCCTTCCATAACATACCTTAGAGATTCAATTTGTTGAGGAGGGACTTTAGGTCACTTTATTGTGCATGTTTTCTTGTTTGGGGCATGCGTACGACGGGCTCAAGGGCGTCCGCGGGAACTGTATGCCACTCTTGCCATGCCCCTATTCCTCATTTTTTTTGTTTATTTGTCCTTCTTCTCTTTTTATTTCTCTTTTTTTTTCTCTTGCAGGCTTGATTGACCGTCCCTATTTGAGATTTCCTCTTATCGAGATGTGCTTAGGTTGGTTGCCTTGCCCAAAGAGCCCTTTTCTGCCCTTACACTTCGACCGAGTAAAGAAGAGAATAGCTTTTTACACCTCCTAGGTATGGCCTAAGTAGTAACGGTGTTTGCTAGAGTAACCGACCAAGGTTGCCGTGTGAGTGTGTGATGATCCTTGCTTAAGGTGACCTTTAATGACAGGGGAAGGGATGTCAGACTCCTAACGCGGAGTAATCTCTAGCTTGAGTGCTGTAGAAGCAAAGTAAACCTAAGACTGACTCAACCACTCTTGCTGTGAACTGAGACGACTCTCTTTGATGTTTGGTGTTTAAGAAATATTGCATGGTTATTTGGTGCACAATGCGACCCCTTTATTGAAAGAATGACCTGCATTAGTCTTTGAACTTTGATTTTGGTTGATTATAATTAGCTCATTTGCAGGAAACTGTGAAAAGTAGGTGTCAGCAAGAATTGGAGCCAACTCAACACAACCAGAGGGAGACATGACACTACATGAAGATGGATAAGAACCCTCAAACAAGAAGGACTTACAAAGGAGAAAAAAAATGTTAGTGAGGACTGAAACCCTCTAGAACAGTGAGATAAAGGGTCGGGACCCCGAATAGGGAGTGAGGGAGGAATCGGGTCAGGCCCGTGAGTAGAGGGGTTGAGGAGGAACTGTAAATGGAGGGTGGAGGATCTGGTGGATCAGAAGGTGAAGTGGAAGGAAGGGAATCAGGACCAAGATTGGATGTCCCTGAAGGATGTGGGCCTGACCTATAATTAGGAGGCTCTGGTGGAAGAGGAAAAGGGAATCCTGAGCACTAGGAAGAAAGTCAGGTGACCCAGGTGGATATGAGAGAAAACCTGGGAACCCCGAGGGTGATCGGTGGCTTAGGAGGAAAGGATGAAAAAATGTTCCGAGAACCGAAAGGATGATCGGATGGCTCAGTTAGAGAAGGTGAAAAGAAACCCTGAGTACCCAGAGGGTGATCGGGTGGCTCAGGTGGAGGAGATAGGCGAGGGTCCAAAGACCCGAGGGGAGTAGGAGGGGAGGAATGCGGCATTAGTCCAGGATTGAGAGATCGGGCGCCTCCTCTGGGAACTAGATTGACTAGGATGAGTAGCATTGAAAGATCAAGGTCAGAGGATGACAGGATAGGGAGATCGACATTTTTCTTGAAGAAATTGAATCTTGATCGCAACCTCCTTTGCTTCTTGGCAGATTTCTTCTTGTGACGGCACAACTTCTTTGCTCTCACAGACAGATATGACGGTTTCATTTTGACATGTCTTCTTAAATAGCGGGACCATGCAGCAGATGGCCTCGCTCTCCTCTGCAGCCACACGGCTCTCTCATCAATTATGGTTGTCATGACTACCGTGTGTGTACTTGCCCCTTGGCTATTACTTGCATATTCAACCTTTATTGACACCCATGGGGGAACGCCATAAATTGACATCTTCGCTGAGAGGGTTTCCCTTGACAAGTGGACAGTGCAAATCCATGGGAATTTGATGCGTGTACCAGCAACTTGAGGCTTGGCATCTTGGCCTGACAATCTGGCATGAAGACCAACTCCCTTGACAGTTGAAGAGGGGATGCTTCTGGGAGAGTGATGGGTGGCACTAGCACGACCAACTGCTGACAGGCTGAGGCAAATTGCAAAGACTCTTGGCATAACCTTGAGTGTTCTTGGTGACATAGCAATGTGCCCCTCGTCAGGTTGAAAACATGGCAAGGAGGGCTTTCGATGCTTCGGGCAGCGTGACTTCTTGCCCCTTAAGTGATAGCTGATTCATGATGGCCTTAGCAGATGCATGAGATAGCACGACATTTGTAGAGAACCCCTTCTCTTGACCAGCCATATGCATATAACTGAGCGATGAGTGATGATGGCATTAATGGTAGCATTTCCATAAACAACGTAATGGCTACCGTCCCCGCTTTGGATTTGGCTGGCACTAGGGCCTGGGAACTCTTTTTGACAGTGCTCTTCTGAGGAGATGAAAGCTCATCCTTCCTGAATGCGCCCGAGATAAGGACATAGACCGGCATGCGACTGATGTAGTTGTAAGGGTCGAAACACATGACCGGAACTGGGCTACCTTCTCTCAGTCCATCTTGCATAGGGGAAGTAATTTAAGGCATGCTGCTGGTGATGCACACCCGCTCCATGGGATTGGTAATGGGATGTATGGTGGCTATGGTGGGTTCGTCAGATGCAGAGGGCTTAGTGTGAGGTGATGGGATGAGGCAAGAATAGGCTCATGCGGAGAGAGCTCTTCCTCCAACTCAGAGGCTGAAGCAGCCTTACTCTTGGGAGTAGGAAACTCTTGCTCAGGCTCAAGGTGAGTGGAGCTTGCTCGAGCCTTGGGTTGTGATGGTGGTATGCTCAGGCATAGGTGGTGGTGGCATAGAGAGAATGGCCATGGGTAAGGATGTAGAGTTTAGAGTAGATGAGGGATTAGTGGGTTGCGGCGTTGGTGGAGATGACGGACGGTGTATCGACACAATACGTCGAGCTGATAGCTTGTCGTCGTGTCGTGGCGCGGTGTCGGGGGGAGGTGTGGTGGTGCTAGCCTGAGTAAAGGTTGGTGGAGGGGGTTGTTGAGGTTGTGACGGAGCAAATGTGCACTTGGAGGATAATTAAAGAAGTACCTATGGCCTTGAACTGGTGGAGATGACGACTGCCTTGATACTTGTGCTAGCTGTCTTTGTTGCGCTGCTGGCTGCTCGGGCGGCTGTCCCGCTACCTACAATGGAGAGGGATGCTGCCCCTGGCTTTGTGCATTTCTCTTCTCTTGACAATGCAAGATGAGCCTGTGCATTTCAGACCAATTTATCTTCTGCTCTAGATCCAGATTACATATTACATCCCGGAATTCATAGCAGTTTGCGACTGTATGCCCCGGATGGCGATGATTAAGCAATATTCTGATCGGTCTCCACTGTCATGTCCCAGCTTGGCTTTTCTGTAGGGATTTGCAATGCATTAATGGACATCGGGCCGTGAAAACATCAAGGAGGGACTCAGGCAACAGATGATAATGGGTTCGCTTTGGGCCAAGTGAATGCCGTGATGGCTGGGTAGTGGATGGTAGGGTGCTGCGGCAATGGACGAGGTGGTTGTTTGTGTGGAAGCGGGAGAGTTTGCTATATGAAGGTGGAGGTGCATGGTGGTTAGTGGAGTGGGTAGGCGTGGGGTGGTGGATGGTATCAACTTGGGCATGGGTTTGGACTCCCTCATAAGTGGGCCCTTGAAATGAAGAATTCGGTTGTTGGGCCTCAAATATGGATGGCATGGGGAGTCAAAGAGTTGTTTTTAACAAAGAGAGCACGGCTGTATAATGTTGCATGGATGTGATTTGTCATAGCCAGGATGTGGCGGTACATGGGCGTTGCATTAGCAATGATGAGCTTGATCTCCTCCTCCTCTGGGATGTGCATCTGAACATGCGCAGAATCTGACGCCACCGTCAGCATAAGTTGCGAATTCTTCATCAGGCTTCATCTGCCAGCCACTAGATCGGCCATTGAATACGCGGGCTCGGCCCGGTCCTTGATATTGCTGCACGAATCTGGCCTTGACAATTTCAAAATCCTCGGCTTCATTGGGAGGCAGGGAAAAACCACTCCAGAGCGGGCCCGTCTAATGACCGCCTAAAAAGATAAGCCAGTAAGCGGCGATCATGTTGATAGGACACCGACTCTAGAGAAATCCTTTAGATGGATGTAAGGGTCTCCAGCCCCATTGAATTGCGATAAACAGGGAGCTGAGAAGGTGGAGGGATCCGGAGACCACAGAAATCAGGAAGAGTATCATTGAAGGAAGGTTTTGGCTTTAACTGCCTCTGCAGGTCACTGAGCTCTCGCTTCATAGATTCGAACTCGGATTGGAAGTCCTGATCCGAAGTGGATAGTGGATAGCGAGGGCCATTTTGGGATGATAGCGGAGTCGAGGGTCAAGGTCCGGCCAGATTGAGCATAATGGGCCGGCTGCAATGATGTGGCTGAGCAAAGGATGTCCCGTTCCAGGAGTGACAATGTGAGATGATCTAAAATGAGCAGGATGACGTGGGTCTGTTGGCCCATCCTGGAAGAAGACCGTAGAGCAAAGGTGGACAACAATTCGCGGGCCTGGTTAGGGCCCATTTTAGCAGGAGGCGCTCCAATTCAGCGGCCTCATTAGAAGAAGATGGCGAAGGAATAGATCGGGAATGGGCACTCTCACGCGGCCGATGGGCCCCTGGACTGGCCGAACTTGGAATAGACTCATGAGACAAGAGGTCTACATGAGGAGGAGAGGTTGGAGGATAGGTGAAGTGGAAAGGAGCCATGAGAGGATGATAAAATGGGAGGAATTAAAAAGAATACACTAAATACAAAATAAGGATACAACAACAAACAATTACACAAGAAGAGGATGAGAAGGAGTTTTCAAGCATCCACCCAGTTGATATGATAAGCGTTAGGATTTTAGGGTTATCACTTAGCCTTTTAATGGATTGATTTAATTGAATTGCACTCGGCTAAAGAAGACTCTAATGGGTATGAACTCAAGTACTCCGGTGATACTAAGGGGGATACACAACTCACACGGGGAGATGGCTCGAACTAGGGTGCAACGTTCAACCGGTACAACAAACCCCAACGAACGCGTAACGGCGTACTGCCACGGGGACTTACGGAGTCCTCGGAAGGTGGGCCCGAGTTAGCCTATGAGTGCTCGTAGGTGAGAGGACTCACTCAACCAAGGGGGAACCTAATCAAATGGGATGAACAGCGTATGCAAAGGACTAAATGTAGCAAAATTGAGATGGGATGAGCAAACAGGGTGACAAAAGGAGTCCTCGGGCAGAGTCGCGACGGCCAGATACGCCGCGACCCTATCGCGACAGAGCGGGCTCCGCGATAAAGACAGAGGCCCGAAAACACACTGAGTCACCACCCAATTCAAACAGACTTCCTATAAAACTAAGGAACACCAAGAGAACTAAGTGATACAACATGAATCAGAGCATACAGAAGCCGATTCAGGGCTGAAAACAAGAACATACAAGGCAAACCTGCTAACGCTCGCCTGTCCAAACCGCGACAAGGTCGCGTCCACTCGTCCGACCGCGATAGGAACTGGAATCTTACAGATGAAACTTAAACGGAAATCCGAACCCTAACAGGATGTTATCAGACAGAAACACGAGCAACATCATCTACACATGTAACAACGACACATGTTCTTATGGGCATTGAACAAAGAAGGCAAATGAATAGCTAGCACTAACCTGATGACGCGTCCCCCGCTTGCGACGCAAACTTGTCGCGACCCCCGCGATCGGTCCGCGAAATGACAGAGCGAAAAGTGCAGGGAATAAAGAACAGAACTCTAACAAGACACTATGATGACAAACACAAGGAAACATGGCAAGCAGACAATCAAAAAAATCTACGAGGTGGCAGTGAAGGTCCCCCCGTGATCGCCAAAAGGTGTAATCACAGGATTGGTTTCCCCTCGACACGGACATGGATATCAATATGATAGCGTAGGAAAAAGGATGTTATCGCCACCTAGATAAGTTGCCCAATGATGTAGAAAGACAATGACTAACTTAAACTAGAAAAAAGGAAGAGAACAGGAAATTGACCTGGTGTCGCGGTCGTCATGGCCGCCGCGTCTCTAGTATCGCGTCAGTGGAAATCGACGTGTCTTTGTCGCGTCACCCTAGGCCGTCGCGTTCTTTGAATGCGGAGATTTGTTGTAGTGACCTTCTTCTATCCTCCAGCCGGCTAGAGCACCAGAGCTCCTCGTAGACTTTGCTTGCTTGCCTGCCAATCAAAAGAAAACACAAAGAAAAGACCCTATTAGATGGGTAAAGTGTAGTATCTATCCAAAAGACGAAATGAGATGGGAGATCATGGCGGGAACGCACCTGGATGGTTTTAAACCCTGTGGGTGTGGGAAAACGTGGTGGATGGTGGATGTGCTCTATTTAAAAAGAACGTAAAAATGCATGTAGAATAGAAAGAGGAAGAGAAAGGGAATGAGACCCATTAGGGCAACTTCCTGGCGTGGATGCAGCTCCGATGATGTGCAAAGAGGTCCAAAGATTGCTGAGTCACCCTCTTCACGTTCCTTGCTCCATTGATGGTGAAATGATGAGTTGTGATGAGTGGAATGTGAAGGGAAATGAGTGGAATGAGCGGCTGCGTGGCTAAGTCTTGTTCAGAGGAAATTTGGCAGCCCTTCGGGTGATCATGAGGCTCCCCCCGTTCATGAGGAGGGGCCCTCCTTATATAGAGCTTTGGAGTGAGAAAATTATGTATTATCTCCTCAAAAATTGTGTGGAAATTAAAAAGGGGGATAAAGCTCTATCAAAATCGGGTGTAGAGTCCTTAGAGGAGCTTAGGAGAGTCCCTAGGGCCAAGGATCCGTCCAAAGGGTTGGATAACCCTCTTAGACCAGTCAAAGTGCATGGGAGGATAATAGGGTGTGGTTACGGAGGCCAGAGATCTCGGGTATTGTTGCGTCAGATCGTGGGGTCGCGACTAGAGACGCGACGGTGCGGGGGGGGCGCGACAACATTGCCCACGTGCATGGATAATGCATGGGCTGTCGCGCGGGTGGCCCAACCCGTCGCGACTATAGTCCGGCGCCACGATGCGTCGCGACAAGGATCCCGATTTATCTTGGATTATTCTCTCTAACCACATGATTAAAATAGGAGTTATATTCCTCTAGGGACTCTCAAATGATTGATTTCGGGATTTCAGGTATTTTAATGGATTAATGGGCTCAAATCACCATTAGGGGCCCACTAAGGTAGCAAGAAATGCAGTTCAACCCATTAGTCATAATCGAGTGTCTACAGCAGGCTGTGTTGACTGCTTTGCCCAGAAATATCTTGGTAAATTATACTCAGTAAGTATAGTTCTGGCCATGTCTAGCAATGTCCTATTCTTCCTTTCTGCTACTCTATTTTGTTGAGGTGTTCTTGATGCAGAAAAATTATGTTCAATTCCATTCTCTTCACAGAACTTCATGAATTCTTCATTCTTGAATTCTCCACCATGATCAGATATGATACTGACAATCTGGAATTTCTGATTCTTTTGAACTAGCTTGCTGAACTTCAGAAAAGCTGAAAAGGTTTCTGACTTGGCTTCTAGGAAAGACACCCAAGTATCTTGAGTAGTCATCCACTATCACATAGCCATATACCTTTCCTCCAAGACTGACTGTTCTTAAAGGTCCAAACAAATCCATATGAATTAACTCCAAAGGCTTGGATGTTGTGACCACTGTTTTGGACTGAAAAGATGTCTTGGTTTGCTTCCCTTTACACAAGCTGAACATATTCCAGATTTCTTTAACTTCATCTTCAGAAGACCTTCAACCAAATAATGCTTAATTAACTTTTTGATGACTGAAGTACTTGCATGACCCAATCTTCTGTGCCACAGATCAGATTCTTCACTCTTAGTGGTTGCAAGACATAAATTTACTTCCTTTAATTCGGCTAACTGTAATGTGTACAGATTCTTCACTCTTTGAGCTTCAAATATAATTTTTCCATCCTTTTGAATGATGCACTTATCATTATGAAATTTTACTAAATGGCCTTTATCACATAACTGACTGATGCTTATGAGGTTATGATTCAATCCTTCTACATACATGACATCTTCAATCAAATTCTTTTCTTTAGTTCCAACTATTCCACATCCTAAGACTTTTCCTTTACCATTATCTCCATAAGTGACTTGACCACATTCATCTCTAAAGCTTGTAAACAACTTCCTATAACCTGTCATATGCCTTGAGTACCCACTACCTAAATACCATTTGGATGCTCTCAGCTGACCCTGCAAATAAAGTTAAGTTGCAACTTTTGGTACCCAAATTTTCTTGGGTCCTTGATGGTTAGTCTTAGGAATCCAGCGCAAATGTCTGGTAGTGCATGTGCTGACAGTGTGTCCTAATTGATTGCAGTGACTACAACATAAATCAAAAGCATTCTTAATGTGTGTAGTGTTGTTAAACTTCTGTTTTTGTTTATAGACATGCTAATTGACCTTTTTGGGGTTTTTAATTTCTTTTTCTGATACAAATTTAGGAGTTGGATAAACTTTAGGACGAACAATGTCTTCTTCATTAATTGGAGGTGTGTACCCTACTCCATACTTTTTCTTACCTGTCCTAGAGCCTTTTAGTCTAACAAATAGAGAGGTTTTACAATTAGAGATTTTCTCTATAGTAGCTCTTAGGTAGTTGTTTTCTTCTTTTAATTTTTCTTCATCCTTAAGTTCTTTTAAGTTTGACTCTATTTCCAAGATCTTATTATTATTATTTTTTAAGTCTTTACATAATAATTCATTTGCTCTTTTGGTTTCACTTAAACTTTGACCTAACCTTTCTGCTTCATTTTTCAGAAAGGTGTTTGCCTTTTCTTGGTTTAGAAAATCTAATTTAACTATTTTCATTTGCTTAATTACTGTTTTATATTTTTCATATAGCTCATTGAAGGCATCATCAAGACTATCAAAATTGGATTCAGAACATGAAGTAAAAGAAGTTTCTGAATTTACCTAATCTAGTCCTACCATGAGGGCTACATTTGCCTTTTCTTCATCTTCAGATTCTGAACTTGAGGAGTCTTAACTGGTGGCCTCTTCATTATCCCATGCTGCTGCCATTGCCATTTTCTTGTATTTTCCGAACTTCCTTTCTTTGTCTTTTTTCTTGTCGGATCTTTCTGCTTGGTCCTTTTTCTTCAGCTTTGGACATTCGGATTTGTAATGTCCAGGTTGGTTGCATTCGTGCAAGTTGGCTCCTTCTTCTTGTCTTTCTTGAAAAATCTTTTGGAGCCGAACTTCTTCTTCTTTGCAATTTTCTTGATAGCATTGCCTCATCATCACTGTCATCTGATTTCTCCTTGGAATCTTTAGATGAAGAGGAATCTGCAACCTTCAAAGCATTTGGCATTTTCTTTTTCAAAGAATTTTCAGAAAATCTCTCTATGTTAATTTCATGGGCCATGAGGGATCCAATTAGTTTATCAATAGATAGTTGAGTTTAATCATGTGCTTCCTCAATGGCAGTGACCTTAGGAGTCCAAACATTAATTAAAGATCTTAGGATTTTCCTTACTGTTTCTTCATTAGTAAGAATTTTCCTAGAGAGTTTAGTCCTACTATTATGTTGGAAAACCTATTATACATCTAAGTTATGTTCTCATTTGGGAGCATTTGAATTTTTCATATTGTGATACAAGAATGTCTATTCTAGTTTGCTTAACCCTATCTGTACCTTCATATGTGACTTGCAGTTTGTCCCACATTTCTTTTGCAGTTCCACAAGCCGATAATCTATTAATCTCTCTTTTAGAAGGGCACAACAAAGATAATTTTTAGTCATATAGTTTAATGACATATTTCTCTTATCAACTAGTGAAGAACCAGAAGAGGAGGACTCACCAATGATTTGGAAATCACCTTGTTCTATTACTTGCCACAGATCAAAATCTGTACCTCTGATGAAGCACTCCATTCACATCTTCCAGTATTGATAATCTTCACCATCAAAGAATGGTGACCTTGTAACGGACTGGCCTTCATAGTTGTGAGCTTTAGCTGCCATTTCTTCTCAAATCTTTAGATTCTTTTGAGAAGACCTCATTCTAATACCACTTGTTGGATCGAAATGGCACTAATGATGTCCTAGAGGGGGTGAATAGGACTTCTTGTGCTTTTAAAAATTTTATCTAAAATTAAACAGCACTAAATAAATCTATTAGTATTTAGTATAGTGTGTGATTCAAGCATAAATTGGCGGAAACAATCACACAAATGCACAAGGAGATTTATCCTGGCTTGGCCCTTCCCACATGAAAGTCCTACATCCAGTCCTCAAGCCAACCACTTGAGATTTCACTAACTGCTAATAAATTTGACCTTCACTCACCCTTGAGAGGAATTGTAAACCACTTGCTCCCAAGCAAGTCTCCCTTAATAGGGGTACACACTACTGTTCAACAAGGTCTTCCCTACACAAGAGGGGAAAGTAGGAACAATCCTCCTGCAGGATTTCACAGAAGAGTATAAATTGGATCCTTTGGATGCTTGCTGAGGTTGTTGCCATAGGTCATTCTGCCTTGCTTCTTTCCAATGTCTTGGAACGAGGCTTGCAGCTACACAGATAAGGGGTCACTCCAATTAACTGGACTGTGAAAGCTCCATGCTAAAAACGTGCTTCAATAAATGACCTGCAGTGGAGACAAGACAAAAAGACAGAGTACCTCCATACTTTTGTAGGTAGGTGAGTCATAGAAAAATACAAAGTATGTAAACCTCGGACAGATAGCTTTTTAGACCAAGAAAAGATGGGCAGATAGTTTGTAACAGAAGGTATGGACAAGTTCTGACAGTGGTAGGTGAGCCTCTGTCAGATGCCATGAGCCTGAAAAACAATAAATGCAACATATCTTCTATATTGAAGAAAATCTGGACTACTGTCATGAAGCAAGAGACCAGTTTGAATAAATGTTACAAAAATAATCTATACAAATTTAGATGAATAGTTTAAGTATAATATGTCTCATCTTGTCAGAAAATAATAAAATAATGATAATTTGATAGACTAATGAAATATTCATGCAATGTAGGTTCTAACAGAAATTATATAAAGGAAATTAAAAAGATATGCAATTAATGTTTCATAACATAATAAAATAGTATCTTTACAGGAAAAGTACAAGTACAGGACTTGTCAGTGAAGTCGGATGCAGAAGAAAGTGTAACTCGACTCTAGGAGTCGAAGATAGAAATATGAGAATAAACTAATTCGACTTCATTGGAAGCTACATCATTCGACTTTGAAAGTCGGACAGAATTGCATTAGAAACCATAATTCGACTTTAGGAGTCGGATAGAATGAATTCGACTTCTATGGAGATTAACAGAAACAAGACAGACAATTCGACTTCATCAGTCGGACTCAGAAGAATTCGACTTCTGTGGAGTTAGACAAAATCAGACAAAGGATTCGACTTTAGGAGTCGGAGACTGAGGAGTTATATTTATAAAGCATTTGACTGTATGAGTTGAAGTTGGCAGTCGAATACTGTATAGTTGACTGGACTTAGAAAATTTTGAGATGATTTTTATGCAAAGTCATTTCGATTCTAAAGGAGTCGGAGTTGACAGTCAGATTCATAGAGTGGTTTGTGGACTTCGAAAATTTTTGAGATAGAGTTTGTCCAAACTATTTTCTGTGGTATGTATAATATATATTTAATTTGTAGAAAATGTTTTAAAGGTTTTGTCATAGAAAATCATGATATTATAATATTTTAAAATCTTAAATGATTTTCTTAGGGGTAGTTGCTCAACAAGGTGACCTGTTCGGAGATTTCTTTTCACTGTGTCTCTGATTTCTTAGCACCTGTGCAGTTCTTAGCATGGTCCAACACTAGTCGTTCGCTTGGTGCTAGGCACTTGTGGGCTTATCCATTGAGTAGTTGTAACCATTACTTGGACCCCCATCCCCATACACCGGTTGAGGGAGTTCTCTTAGTGCTGGGAGTGCTCAAGTTGCGGACTCTGGAGCTAAGGGGAAAACGGTAGGGATAGCGGCGTAGAGTCGTTTGCAGAGCTCTTTTAGCTGAGTCTAGTATGCCAAGGTGGTTAGGGTCTTCCATCATAGATTGGCTAGTCCTTCTTACTGCCTCACTCTACGTTGTTCTGGTACCTTCTAGAGGGGCCAGGTGTGGGGCCACAGTCCGACCAGACTACAACAATTGAGTGGTTACTTTTAGTTCCGCGTCTCACTCCTACGAGAGGTGGTAGACATGGACTAGTGGCCTAGTGGTAGTTGTCCTCCGTGGCTAGTGTCTTTATCTAGACAATGGTTCTCTGTCTGTGTTTACAGCCTTGGGGTTCGTCCCAGTGCCTTGGTTTACACGGGTTTCCTATCTTGATGTGTTTAGACCGATGGCAGTGTAGTTACTTTCTGCTTCCACACTTACTTTGTTAGTAGAATAGATACTTACTTAATTTCAGTTATAAAAAAATATATATATTCTGCTTGTTAGAACCAGTGGGAGATTGGTTGTCTCTATTGGGCTTCTTCATGAGGCTCATTCCCTTCTTTACAGGTGAGACTTCACAGCAGTACCTTCCACGGCGAGCAGAGGAGATCGGGCCATAGTAGACAGCACCCTCACTGAGCAATGTTCCCTTTGTACTTGTCTCGTCACCCTTGGGGTATGCCCCTAAGGGATCTGTTATTCCTTTTCTTTCTGCACTTGTACTTGTTACTTGGGATTGTACTAGACATATACTTTGTGTTAGACGTCTTTACTTCACTTGCTAGTACATTTTTAGTGCTTGTTGTCATTACTTACTTTTGTTACATATCTTGTTAGACTGGTTCGTTAGCCCTTCCTGGTCTTAGGGCCCGTGGGCGGCGATACCGATGATCGGATTCTTGGTGAGAGCCAGGGGTCCGGGCGTCAGGGACGTTATAGTGGTATCAGAGCAAGGGGTTTATCAAGACTTGTAATAGAACTAAGTGACAACGCAAAGTCCCATAAGAAGTTCAAGTAATATTGCTAGCCTCTAGGTTAATCTGTTAACTTGATTAATAGTTTGTGTCACAGAACATGGCTCCACATAGACACAGGCAGGTCAGAGAGCTGATGGAGCATTGGGACGTCGCGTCGGACGAGTCGGTTGCAGCAGAGGACGCACCGGTAGATGCTCAGACTCAGCACAATAACCAGCAGAGTATCCCTTTGCCTCAGGGAGCACGACAGTAGCAGTGGTACTAACCCTCGCCCCTGCCAGAGGTTATGGAGCAGCGGTGGAGAGCTATGTTCCAGGCCCCTTGGCAGTACCAGCAGATGCCAGCAGTTCGCAAAGATGACAATAGAGGAGCAGCCACCAGTGACTCTGCAGGCAACACTCATATAGTTAGGGGTATCACTAGTGGTACGGGAGTAGACTCCAGTAGTGGTAACAGCACCTGAGGACTGCACGAAACTTCTAGAGAGGTTCCTTCATCTTCGGCCTCCGACTTTCTACGGTGACTACAATCTTGACCAAGCAGAGAGTTGCGTCCATGAGCTCGAGCATACCTTCGAGACCAGAGACTGTGCAGAGCAGGATCAAGTCCGATTTGTAGTCTATCAGCTGAAGGGGTCAGCCCACGAGTGGTGGAGGACATTGAGGCAGACCAGTTTTCAGGGCAAGAGGCTGAACCAGATAGCTTAGGAGTAGTTCTTGGAGGTCTTTCACAGAGAGTACTTCCCCGACTATGCACGCCGTGAGAGGAGGAACCAGTTCCACGAGTTGGCACAGGGAGAGCAAACTGTGTTGCAGTACTACCAAAGGTTTGTTCAGATTTTTCGGCACGTCCCTCACGTAGCCACTAATGAGCAAGCTCGCACTGAGCGGTTCATTAGTGGGTTACGATCGGAGTTTAGGTGGGCCATGGCTGGCCACCTTTGTGACACCTTGACGTTAGCAGTAGCCAGAGCTACCGCCTTGAAGAGGGAGTCTCATTTCCAGCCACGGCAAGGAGGAGGTTCAGCGAGGTCTACCCCGTACCAGTGCCCTTTAGGTAGCCGAGGGAGTGTATCATCTTCTTCTTCTTCGAGCACAGGCGGCACTTGCCTATGCTTGAAATTTAAGAAGATGTTCACTAGTGGGGGTAGACAGCGTCCCCAGCAGCCACAATACTGATGTCAGCTAGAGCATGTGGAGTAGTCAGTGTAGTAGGGGGCAGAGTAGGGTTAGCGAGACACAACTAGTTTTCACTGCGGACAGTCGGGTCACTTCAGGCGGGAGTGTCCGTTGAGGTATGGGCAGCAGTAGTTAGCACTCCACCGTACAGACAGCAGGCACCGTAGACGCAGTACCCTCCACCCCAGTAGGCACAGCATCAGCAACAACACCCGGGATAGTTCTAGCCACCTCAGTAGTGCAAGTAGCAGCCATAGTGAGGACGTGGACGCAGTCGTGTGATGAACATCACTAGAGAAGAGGTGGAGGCCTCTAATCTGGTCATCCATATGATTCCTATACTTGGTAGAGCTACTTGTGTTTTGATTGATCTCAGTGGTACACATTGTTTTGCTTCAGAGGAGTTCTTTGGTTCACTTACCGAGTTTGCTCTGAAATAGTCCTGTAACCTAGCAGTTGAGCATACAACGGGTGACTACGTGCATACTCTGGGTTACCTAAAGGGTGTCACTGTCGTGGTACAAGGCCATCTTCTACCAGCCTGACTGTTTGCCTTACAGATCCACGACTTTGATGCCATTCTTGGCATGGATTGGTTGGAGGCACGCTCTACGATGGGGGACTATTAGCAGAAGACCGTGTGGTTTGAGATACCTGGAGCACCCGTGCTTTGCTTCTGAGGTACACGGTCTACCAGCCGACCCTTTGTTTCTTTCTGTAGAGCTTGACGTCTGATCCGAGATGGTTGTGTGGCATACTTGGCTTCTGTGAGTTTCTCGGATTCTAGCAAGTTATCTGTTTCAGATGTGACTATTGTCTATGATTATGCTAATGTGTTTCCGGAGGATCTACCTGGTTTACCGCCGAAGCGGGAGGTAGATTTCTCCAATGAGTTGTTTCCTGAGATGATGCATATCTCCAAGGCACCATACCAGATGGCGCCATCGAAGTTGCAAGAGTTGAAGTGCCAACTCGATGAGTTACTCAAGAAGGGCTTCATTCGTCTGAGTCGTTCACCGTGGGGCACGCCAGTATTGTTTGTGAGGAAGAAGGATGGCAGTCTATGGATATGCATCGATTATCTATGGATATGCATCGATTATCGGCAAACGAACCAAGTTACAGTGAAGAACAAGTATCTGTTG
Source organism: Colocasia esculenta (assembly GCA_014218235.1). Classification (NCBI taxonomy): domain Eukaryota; kingdom Viridiplantae; phylum Streptophyta; class Magnoliopsida; order Alismatales; family Araceae; genus Colocasia; species Colocasia esculenta. The sequence continues at coordinate 48,430,371 of CM024762.1, forward strand.
CCAAGGATTGATGACTTGTTTGACCAGTTGCAATCGGCTTAAGTGTTCTCGAAGATTGACTTGAGATCAGGCTACTACCAATTGAGGATTCAAGAGTCAAATATCGCCAGATCAGCCTTCCCTACTTGCTACGACTACTTTGAGTTTGTCGTGATGCCTTTTGGGCTCACGAATGCACCGACAGCCTTCCTGGAGATGATGCACAATGTGTTCCGAGAGTACCTGAATAGGTTTGTAGTAGTGTTCATGGACGACATCCTAGTATACTCAGCGATAGTAGAAGAGCACGAGCTTCACTTAAGGCTTGTGTTGGAGGCACTGAGGAGTCACCAACTTTATGCCAAATCAACAAGTGTGAATTTTGGCTAAAGAAGGTGCACTTTCTTGGTCAGGGGGTTTCAGGTGCAGGAGTGGTAGTGAATCCTGCCAAGGTCAAGGTAGTGGTTTCTTGGGGCCAGCCCACTACAGTTGTAGAGGTGTGTAGTTTTCTAGGGTTGGCAGGCTACTACAGGAGGTTTGTTCAGGACTTCGCCAGAGTTGCTGAGCCGCTGACAAGGTTGACCAGGAGAGAGACCAAGTTCGTATGGACAATAGAGTGAAAGCAGAGCTTTCAGGAGCTGAAGAGCAGGTTGACTTCAGCTCTAATCCTTGTTGTACCATCTGGTAGCGGTGGTTTTGTTGTCTACACCGATGCTTCAGGGACTGGTCTTCGTGTCGTGTTGATGTAGTATGGGAGGGTAGTCACTTATGCTTCTAGACAACAGAAGAAGCATGAACAAAACTATCTGACTCGCAATTTGGAGCTTGCAGCAGTCGTGTTTGCCTTGAACTTGTGGAGACATTACTTGTATGGCGAGGTGTTCATGAACCACAGGAGCCTACAGTATGTCTTCACTCAATAGGATCTGAACTTGAGGCACTGCAAGTGGGTCGAGTACCTGAAGGACTACGACATTACTCTTTCCTATCACCTGGGAAAGGCTAATGTCGTAGCGGATGCTTTAAGCACGAGAGCCCACTTGAGTTCTTTGTTGGTTAGACACTAGAGGTTGTTGGAGGACGCCACTCGGGGAGTGTTCTCTCCATTGAGACTCAGAGACAGAGCAGTGTTGACAAGTTTGACAATTCGTCTAGTCATATACCAGCAGGTGATAGAGGCTCAAAGTGCAGATTCAGACCTAGTAGAGATTTCGCAGATACTAGAGATGGATCTAGATGAGGACAATGAGGTCAGGTTCCGAGGAAGGCTGTATGTTCTAGCGGACGTCAAGCAGGAGCTGTTAGCAGAGGCACATAGATCGAGGTACTCTATTCATCCTAGTTCCACCAAGATGTACCACGACTTGAGGGGACTCTTTTGGTGGCCCGGGATAAAGAGAGATATTGCTAAGTTTGTCGCTTATTGCCTTACCTGTCAGCAGGTGAAGGCGGAGCACCAGCATCCTAGTGGTGAGCTTCAGTCGTTGCCCATTCCTGTGTGTAAGTGGGAACACATCACCATGGACTTTGTGGTTGGTTTATCTCGTACTTCGCAGGGTCACGAAAGTGTGTGGGTGATCGTCAACCGTCTGATGAAGATAGCTCGTTTTCTACCACTCAAATCAGCCTGGTCAGTGAACAGACTTGCCAGATTGTTCGTGGACAGAGTAGTATCGTTGCATGAGATCCCGGTCTCTATTGTTTCAGATAGAGATGTGAGGTTTACTTCTCATTTTTGGCACAGTTTTCAGAGGGCACTGGGCACCGAGTTGAGACTGAGTTCAAACTACAACCCGCAAACAGATGGTCAGTCGGAGAGGACCATATAGACCCTCGAGGACATGTTGAGAGTGTGCTGCCTATACTGGGGGCGGCACGTGGGAGTTGCACCTTTCCATGGTGGACTTTGCTTATAGTAATAGCTTTCAGTCTAACATTGGGATGGCGCCCTACGAGGCTCTGTATGGCAGACCGTGCCGAACCCCTTTGTACTGGCACCAGGTCGATGAGAGGCATTTGTTGGGACCAGAGCTTGTACAGTAGTGTGCACATGCAGTGAGACTGATCAGGCAAAGACTGTAGACAACACATAGCAAGCAGAAGAGTTATGCAGGTGTTCATCGGAGGGCACTATAGTTTGAGGCAGGTGATAGTGTGTTTCTACGAATCTCTCCAACCAAGGGTGTTCTCAGGTTCGGGAAGAGGGGCAAGCTCAGCTTGAGGTTTGTTGGTCCCTTTCCCATTCTGGAGCGGGTTGGCAAGGTCACGTAAATGTTAGATCTTCCTTCCGAGTTGGCGGGCGTTCACGACATCTTCCACATCTCGTAGCTGAGGAGGTAGATGTCAGATCCATCGCACGTGCTTGACTACTCACAGTTAGAGGTTGCCCCAGATCTATCAGTGGTAGAGTACTCAGTCAATGTGGTAGGCCATAGAGTGCAGCAGTTGCACAGGAGGTAAATCCCTCGTATCAAGGTTGTTCGAGAGAATAGTGTCGGTGGTGAGGCCACGGGGGAGCGCGAGCACAAGATGCGGGAGCATTTTCCTTTCTAGTTTGAGTGACTAGTATGTTGCTCGCGTTCGCCCCCCAGGTTTCCCACTTAATTTTGAGGACAAAATTATTTTTTGTGTTGGTTAGATTGTAACATCTTGGTCAGCCACCTTCTGCTGAAGGTAGCAACATATCGAGTCGTTGCCTTCTGAAGGCGATGTGATATCTGTTGCGTTCTGCTCTTTGAACGTGACAGGCATATCGTCACGTTCCCATTTTGACCGCAGCATGTAGTTTTTGTTGTCTTGCTGTCGGAACAATTTGGACACGTGTCGAGGCACTGTCAGATGAAGGCGACATGTCAGGTGTCGCGTTCAAGGTGACAAGCCTGCAAGGGTGAGACGTGGCAGGTCCGTCAGTCGAGTTTGACCAGAACTTGGGATCGCGATAGGGTGGCTGTTGCGTTCAGTAGGGAACACGACCACCAAGCAGTTACGTTTCAGGTCTGTGGCCTATATAGGCAAGGCTATCATATCTGTCTTCTTCTTCCTCTTTTCTTCTTTCCTTCCTTCCTCCGACCTTCCTCTGTGTGAGCAACTTCGTGGGGAGGTTTTGAGAGGTTTGTGGTGAGGAGTGTGGTGTCTCTCCTCAGCGTGGTGTTACTCTCCGGCATGGCGTTCTCCTCTTCGTGGTGGTGACCTAGTCTCTGACATGTAGAAGGGTGTGGATTGCTCATGGATGTCCTGGGCGTGGAGCTTGGAGCAAAGAGGAGGTGGCCATGCACACGAGTAGACCCCAACAGGTTGACTCTTCTATTTAAGATAGGGACTTTTATCATTCCCCCTAGTTCTATCATGCTAGGATCACCTTCCCTTTTTCCAAGCCTTGTAGAATCCATGATAGGTGATTATGGATGCTTGGTTTGATCTTATGAGAAAGTTTGGGGGTTGGGTTTGAGTGTTATCATGCTTGCATGTGAGGTTTTGGAGTGTAGATGCATATCCTTGACATGCATGGGTGTGGATGAGGGTGGTTTATGCCAATGGCATGTGTTTACATCGTTCTCCATGCACCCCTCCCTCTGTGTACACCGGATTTGCCATTTAGGGGCATTTTGGGAGGCCTCAGGTTGGCACCCAGGTCTATGTCTGTGGTTCTTCTCGCGACCCAAAACACAATGATCGCCCCGTCGCCTTCTAGTCCAGTAGCGATGCTCACCCTGTCACGTTCTGGTTGCAACAGGGTGGTCGTCGCTTTCTGATCTAGTTCACCTGTGGGGTTATGGGAGGTCTCGGGGGCACCCAGACCTCTATCTGTGTCCCGACATGGTTCTTGTCGTGACCCAGATTGCGTTGTTTCCCCCGTCATCCAATTGAGCCTAAAATGCATCCTTTATAAACCGTCGCTATTTCCATATCGACTGTTGAACTGTCAATCGATTGATCTTAATGCATCAAGAATCCATGTCTTGATTCTTTATCAAGTGGTGAAAAACCATCGATTGGTGATAACCTTTGACGTGTCGAGATGCCTGGACGTGCTTCTGTCAATCGATTGGTGAGTTCATGAATGTGGCGGTGTACCTGGTCGTGATTATGCAATAATCGATTGATGATTAAAAGAGCATTCTTTAACGCGTCGGCCTTGTACATCGCAATTTTGAACTTCCATACTTCTCAGCAATTTCCTTATTGTTTTTTGGAAATACTTATTCCCTTTTCTTGAAACATGTTTGAAACCCTTGGCATTATTAGGCTTTCTATATTTTTCTTTTGGCAAGTTTTCATAAACAAAATTTGTAAATTCTTAAACGTGTCAAGTCTTGTTGTCGCGATTCCACTTTAAATGTGACCATTGAACCCGTCGCAATTTTCATTTGTTGTCAACCTCAGACTTTGAACCCCTACTCCTACAAATATAATCCATGTCTCATCGTTCACAAGGTTGGAACCACCAGAACCACTCCCAGGTCGAGTGCGTTGTGAGAGAGCTTTTCTTTTTTCTTTGTGGCAAAGCTGTCACGCCCCGAGATTTAGCAGCGGAAAATAAACGTCGAGAGCGTGAGCCATACAAGTGTGTGTATCACAGTCGAGTAATTCAGAGTAACAACTAAATATAACTCAAGGTTAAGACAATAATATTGCCATCCCAATAATCTTTATTTCATTTCCATCAAACTAGTTTAAAAATCTTAGGGCCCAATATTGTATTTCAACTACATAAGACATCAAAGGAAATAAACCTATCTATTATAGACTCTTTAAATCTAATCTCCTTAGCTGACGTGCTAAAGACGGGTACAGTTGAACAGCTCATCACTCTCCCTCGGTCCCATCATTCTCCAGTTCCTCATATTCATTACCTGAAATTATTAAGGAAAACAGGTGTGAGCGCACTAGCGCCCAGTACGATTTACATCTCATGGTGCGGGCTTGCTTTACATAATTAACATGTTAACAGTGGCAATGCTATCATGCAATACTCATGTCAATAACAATAGTGACAAACCCAAGCAATAACATGTATGAGAAAAGTTTAATAAATAGATCAGATGATGATTCTCATGAGGCAAGGAACGATTATCAATGAGATAGATAATAGTATGATCACTTGACATATAGAGGAGATTCAATATCATGCATCATGTACAATGGGTATCTCAAGTTGAATTTCGTAGAATTCCAATAGACAATGACATGTATGGTTCATTAACGATGACATGTACAATAGATTTGGCCATTTCACATATAACAGTTCAATCAATCAATCAATAACAGTGTGGAAATTACCAATATCAATCTTACATTCAATTAGGTGATTTCCAGACACCTCAATGGATCATATACTCTCGCGATTTATAAGTATTTCGGGTGCTCCTCCTAGAACCAGTCTGGGCCCTATTTGCACAGGCATAGTTGTGAACCGAAGTTCCAATAGTTCTTGGTAATTCCATTCATTCATTTATGTCCAACATGACTTTCCAAGTAATGGACAATGATGAACTAAAGATCATGTCAATGATGATAGAGAACAATGCATGGGGACATGATACAGATTAATTTCGATAGCATAACGACTTAATCTCATTAGTTCAATCTTTACACTTAATGGCTTAGTTTCAATGTCAAATCACTCTTATGAGATGATGATAAGAAGAGAAGTGTATTCTATCTTCCAGGTACTTCATTGGTACAACCAGCTCGGTCTCCATGAGGGAATCCACAGAGTACGGAGAATTATAGAGGTCTTAAGAGAAAGGTCACTCGATTGCCGATACGGAATGATCGGCCATGAGTTTCCAATCCCCCAAGAAAGGGCTGCCTTATGTGTAATGTGACATGTAGAGCATGTCTCAATCCACAATCCACCAGTTTAAAACAAGACAGAAAGCTTATAACAACTAAGCATGACATGTATGCAATTTAATATATCACATGGTTGCTGTACTTTTAACATATATAACATTTAAGTTATTGACAAGTCAGAATATGGACATAGCATATATTCATCACATGATCACATGGTAGATGACATCAATCAATCATTAACACTTAGAATAGATATTCATATTCTTATAGTTTTCATGTAGGTTGATAACTTTTAGGCCATTGAATAACTAAATGACATGATATAACAGTAAGAAATGCACATGGTTGACTGTATAACTAAAGAAAATAGTCTTGGGTCGGCCTTTAAATCATGACGGGTTCAGACGTCGCACTTAAAAGGATAGTACACAGTCAAATACGACTCTGTGAGTAATCTCTAAATCGTGATTGTCTTACCTGTCGTGTTTAAATCACGACGAGTAAGGTGGACGCGTTCATGACAATCGATGTAAGCAATCGAATACTAAACATAAACGTGACGTTTCTAGGCGACGCGTTCATGCAACAATCCTTCAATACAAAATAGTCCCGAAAATCGAGGGCGGGAAAATGAATCTAATCGCGACAGTACCACTGGTCGCGATTTAGACTTGCACAGAAAATTTCGTGACACACAGCTTTATGCAAAGGGATCTTGTCAGAACGAAAGAAAAATGTGACGGCTTAAATGGTCGCGTTTATAACGCGACAACCAACGGGTCGCTACGACTCAGAATCATGATGCCTCGATGCGTCGCGTTGTTGAGAGGTTTTCAAAATCTGAATATAAAAACATGCATGGAATCCATGGGCAAAAAGCAGTCAAATCGTGACGGTACGACCGATCTCGACCTCACGGTTCACAAATGGCCGAAAACCAAAATACCATGCAAAATGAAGCATATGGGGTTAGGGTAAACCTATATGTCATGATGGTCAATTGGAAATCATCAAAAATGTTAAAATCACGACGGACACAGTCGTCACGATTTAAGTCACTGAATCCCAACCACTGGACTGGTCGCGATTCAAATCGACAGACAGATCGCGAATTGGGTTGCGCGATCATGTGTTTTGGCTCAAAACTCAAGGTTCTAGAGATTTTTAGATAAAATGCTCAACATGAAACTTGTTGTAAACTTGGAGAGGAGAACCCTATCTCTTGGGTTTTACCTAATTTGACCTAGGATGCATGAATCATGAGATTACAAGAAACGCTCTAAACTGCACGACGATGGAAAAATGCTTAATACTCTTAACATAGGGAATGAAAATTGTGAAAAATATGGGCGAATGAAAGTAGACTTGATGATCGTTCTGATGGTATATGCCATGTTAAGTTTGAGCTTGAGATCACCTACTTTTGAGTAGATCTAAGAGGGGTGATTGCATAGGTCGCAGCAGAGAATAGTTGTGGAAGAAGCACGGTTCTTGGCCGTTCTCCTCCTCCTCTGGTACCCTAGCTCACCTCCACATGACCCCAACTCGATGGTAAACCTTCCAAGTAGTTTAGAATGATTATATATGATTAGGGTTTTTCAAGTCCTAACAAGACTAGGAAAGATGGGCTGTGGTTTTGGCTAGGCCCCTTCCAAGTTTTGTGGATTCTCTTCCCATTGGAAGTAGGAATGCCATTTGGGAAGGTCCTAGCATGGCTAGGTACGAATTTGATTGCCATGAATGGCCAATTACCCTAGTTTTAGCCCTAATTTGCCTTTCCTATTTTCTACATATTTATGGTCACGAAGTTTGGGGTTTATTACTATTGGGTTTTGATCTTTGGCCAAATGGAGTTGTCTTGACCCAATCTGACTTAATTAGTTGATTTCACACTTTAGGAATTTAATCATGACTTTTATTTTATTTCTATTCTCTATTTTATTTTTGTTATTTTTTATATTTTAAATCATTTAATTTTCTGGGGCGTTACAAAAGCCCTACCAGATTCCCACATCAACGCCTCCTCTCCTCTCCACAATCAAGCTAAGCAAGAGCTCCACCAATGCAGCCTCCTCTTCCTCCCTCAAGCTTCAACAAGCATTTCCATCAGCAGCTATCTACGCCATCCTTCAGGGAAGCACCTCCTTCTCTTTGGTCTATTTGCTTTGTTTATGCTCTTTAATCTTCTACATAGCTCCCATGAGAGCATCCTCTTCTTTTTTTTTATTCTCTTCCAATCAACACACACACACTATTACATACATGCACACAACCACCTAATTCTAGGGGTTTAAAAAGCCAACCACTCAAGGTGAGATCAACTCCATGCTTCATCTCCCTTATTTTCATTTGAGAGTTTGATACTACATGTCTTTGGCTAATTCATATTTTCCTATCTTTTATTGTGTTTCTTTTCAGGATAATCAAATCAAGAAGAAGCCTTCTAACACGGTCAGCCGTGCTCGTAGAAGAAAAAATGAACCTGCTCTCTCCCTCACAATCCCCCGCTACTTGAGGTATTCCATGCGATCACTCATTATTTGCACTTGCTGCATTTCGTTCCTATTTGTACTCCTTCGGCACCCACGTGTTGCTTGGTGATCACGATCACATCGAGGAGTAGTGTTTCATCCATTCTTTGTCTTCTCTTTACTTTCCTCGATATTTGTTTGTGGAGACTTTAGTCTTTTTATATGAGAGTTAAGATCCACAACATGTAAGGATCGTCTGCACCTTGTCTAAGTTGATGTTGATTCCTCGACAGGAGACGAGGTAGCGTAGGAACTTGCCTACCGGAGCGCCGAAGATGCACTTCTCGGGGTTGATCTTCATGTCATATTGCCACAATACCTCAAAGGTCTCAATCAAATCTTGGACATGGTCCTCAGCGCATCAACTTTTGACTAGCATGTCATTGATGTAGATCTTCATCGCCTTGCTTATCAGATACTCGAACATCTTATTGACGAGTCATTGATACATGCCCCTACATTATTTAAACTAAAAGGCATACTGGTAAAGCAATACAAACCCTTCAGGGGGTAACTGTCCTTGGAGGAAGCCTTGTTGAGGTCAGTGAAGTCGACACACATTCGCCACTTCCGATTGGCCTTCTTCATGAGGACGATGTTCGCCACCCATTCTGGATAAAGGATGTCTCGGATAGTACCTACATGTATGTACTTCTTGACACCTTAGTCAACAACTTTCTAAGAATCGGCCGGCAACAACCGCTTCTTATGCTTCACAGGTCAAGAGTTGACATTGAGGGGATGCTGGATGACTCCCAGATCTATCCCAAATAGGTCGACTTCTAACCAGGGGAAGATGTTAGGATTGGTCATCAAACATTCCTCCAATGGACACTCTAGCTCTTAGATCTCGGCTCCTATGATGAGAACTTTGTCTTCTTCACCTAGGAAATGTACCTAATGTTAGGATCGAATGTTCGGTAATGGCAAAGCTAGAAGGGGGGGAGGGTGAATAGATTTGCAGCGGAAACTTAAGCAATTTAAAAATTACTTCGGATTAAAAGATCTACTCAATTAAAACCTCTCTGATCTGATGCAACGTGTGTGAGCAAAACTAACAGTTAGTGTGTAGACGGAATCCCTATGCATGCATCTAGCGCAATATAGATCAAACCACAAATCAAACCACAGTGCACAAGGGATTTTTTAGGTGGTTCAGAGATCACATTCAGTGACTCCTACATCCACCCCTCACACAGTGAGGACACACTACTCAAGAATTGAGTACAACACACACACACGAGCACAACGACTGAACCACACACACACACACGCTAGATCAAGTCAACAAAAGATCAGATCCTCTAGCCTTGATCTGATCAACACACCACACACGCACGTTGTCTGATGCAAACACACAATCAGAATAACAATCCACACGTGGATCAAGCACAAGGAACGCTCGAACCACAACCGCACACACAGAGATATGAAAAGTAGAAAGAAAGAAGAGTTCTGAGTTGAAGATCAAATCTAGATGAAGAACTCTTCGTGGTGGTCGTCCAGAAGAACTTCAGGCTTCGTGTTGATGATGATCAGATGATGTAGATGAAGCTTGATTCGTGGACAAACTGACTTCAACTCCTCTCGTGAGATGGATCTTCTTTGAACAGGACAGAGGGTTGAAGCAGAGCAGCAAGAAGAAAGCCTTCTCTTGGGTTTTGCTTAGGGTTTTGGTATGGTGGCTTCTTGCTGCGAAAATACCTCCATATGATCTATATATAGTGGTGTCCAAGTATGGAGAGACGTGCTAAAAGGAAACACCCTAATACAAATCATATCCTGACCATCGGATCTGAGTTTCTCTTCATCTGTCGACAGGCACCATGTAGCTGTCGACAGCTACTGCTCAAATATGGTTTCCAGAACCATGTAAGTTCTTGGAACACTGGGGCTGTCGATAGACGTTTCCTAGCTGTCGATAGGCAGCATTATCTGTCGACAGGCGATTGCTGGTTGTCCACAGGCAGTATGTATCTGTCAACAGGCAGTCATCAGCTGTTGACAGCTACTGCTCCATTTTAGCTTCCCGTAGCTTGTTTTGTTCTGGATGGTCTATCTGTCGACAGGGAACTTCCTGGTTGTCGACATATGACCACTTGAATTGTTTTTCTTGATCTTCTGCACTTGTATCTTGATGCTTCTCTTGTATGCAATCACACCTACATTAAAAGACATTCTAAGTGAGATACAATGAATACATAGGTGTTCATCAAAGCATTTACTCATTTGATCATTTCATTCATGTCTTTGTCATATTGATCATGTTTCCAACATTAAGACAACATCAATTATGCCACTCATCATCAAAAACATTTAAGCACATGTCATCATACACATTGTAACCCAACACCTACTTGGTCTACAAGCCAGGCTCTCCTCTCTCCGAGCTCTACTCAGGTACATATTCATACTCAGAAGCTATTGGCTCTTTTGCATTAATGGAGTTTACATAACAACATTGGGCCTTGGCTTGGTTCCCAATAATCTCACCAATTCCGTTAGGGCTCGGGGACTTGAGCTTTTGGTGGTAGGTGGATGAGACTCCCCCCTTCTTGGCAAGCGTACCCTGATAAAAAATTATGTTGTAGGGTGACCTAACTTTCATAACTAGGAAGTTGACCTCAATCATTACATGATGTGGTCTGGTGCCGAGGGTGACCTTTAGTTTTTTCAACTCCTCGACCAACACCGGAGACCTATTAAACCTAAAGAGGGATTGGAGACTGGCTTGAGCTCAGCGCTCAACTCGATCATATTTACAAAGTAGTCGTAAAACAACACATCTAGGGTAGCTCCATTATCAACCAAAATGTGGTGTACAACATACCCATAATGTCAGCAAGCACAATCAATCCATCATTGTTGGGACATTGAGTCTGACAAGGTCCTCATCCTAAAAAGAGATTACACAACCATTTTGTTGCTTCAGGTTTGTGGAGCTCGGCCTGGCCACCAATGTGTACACCTTCCTATTTCACCCACTATCACGTACCTGAAGGGATATGCGGAATAACACAATATGGTAATCTAGAAGGGGGGGTTGAATAGATTACGGCAATTTCTAATTATTGATGGCTTCTTTTCGGTGCTACAGTGATCTTAATGAAACTTGATTGGAATTCGATTGAGTATAAGAAAGCTTGAGTTGATCTAACTGAGAACAGGGTATCAAACGTGCGTATGAACAACGTGCCTACCAATTATCTATCGCAAAATGCGAGCAAACCACAGGACACGATGATTTAAGGTGGTTCGGAGTACACAACTCGTGTATCCTACATACACCGTCCACACACACACGCAGAAACCACTGCTTATGAGCAAGTTCAATACATCAACTCACACACACACACGTTGTCTGATGAACCACGATCAGAACAACCACAATTTCGTGGATCAAGCACAAGGGATGCTTGAGACACAACCACACACACACAATGGAATGGAAATTGTGAAATGGAGAAGAATTTAGAGTTGGGGAACAAATCCAGTTGGAATTCTTTTCGTGGATCGTCCAGACGCTCTTCAAACTTCGATTGGATGTAGACTGATCGATGTAGAAGGTTGAATTGACGACGATCCGGCTTCAACTTCGCATGGATGGTGATTCCACGACGATCTGGGCGGAAGATTGAAGCAGGCAGCAATTTGGGCTTTTCCTCTTGGTCCCTTGGAGGCTCTTGGTTGGGAGGCTGCTCTCTGCGAATTTGCTCCAAAAGGATGCTTATATAGTGTTAGGTAAAGGTGGGGGTCGTGGAGGAAGGAAACACCCAAATGGGGCCGGAGTTGGAATCTCTAAATCTCATGTTTCCGTCGTCTGTCGACAGGTGCACTTGCATCTGTCGACAGATGCACTCAGGCTGAGAACTGGGTTTCAGAAATCTGAATTTCTGAGTGTATCTGTCGACAGGTAATTTGCATCTGTCGACAGGTGCACTCAGGGAAACAAAACCTGAGGTCTGTCTTGGGTTGTCTGTGTGTATCTGTCGACAGGTAATTTGCATCTGTCGACAGGTGCACTCAGAGATGCAAAAACTGAACTCTGTCTAGGGTTGACTGTGTGTATCTGTCGACACATGCCCTGGGCCTGTCGACAGATACACTTCTTTGACAAATTCTTGTGCTATTTGCTCATCTCTTCAATGCTCCATCTTTCATGCTTGTGCACCTACATGCAAATACATTGTTAGTGATATACATTGTATGATTTAGCAATATTTAACACAATCACTTTCATGGTGTTTTTCATGTTAGTTAGCACATCAATTTTGCATTAAATCAATGTTCAAGGATATTAATGTGATCATAAAAAACATGATATAATGAAAACCCAACAATCTCCCCCTTTTTGATGATGACAAAAACATTCAATTGATGCATAATATTGATGTTCTCCCCCTTTTTGACAACATACAAAAAGTCAAGTCATGCACATTATGAGACAAATAAATATGAACTGTGAGTTTCATTGATTGATCATTCAAATTTCACAGTACAAGAGACAATCATTACATGACTCAATAAAAATCAAAAGGAAGGGAAATAACATGAACAAGCAAGATAACAGGACTAGTGAGACTAACTCCCAGCTAAGACTCTTAATGACCTCTAAGGACCCTGAGACCCTCTATTCATCGTCATGTCCAGCAGGTGGAGGATGACGGGATCCATCTCTCTCGGAGTAGAGGTAATCAAGCCGGTCTCGGATATGCACGTGAGACTCATCCAGAGAGTTGAGGCGAGCATCCACTTGATCAAATCTAGAGTTCATTTGAGCAAATCCTGAGATCATTTGTTGATGCATTTGTGCCAAATAATCACGAAGAGATTGTTCTTGAGGCACAGGTACATCATCAAATTCTTGAGGTTGATCAGGCATTTGCTCATCCTGAGAGTCTTCATCAGCCCCTTCATTATCTTAAGGTCTTCATTGTCTTCTTCATCATTTCTTCATCATCACCTTGTTGTTCTTGCCCTTTGAGATTCTTGTCACAACACCGTCTACAAACTTGTAGCCCATTCGGTGAGCGGCAGTGAGGTCAAATGCACTGCGGGATTTTAAGGAGATGAGCTCACTTGAAGGGATAGGAATGCCAATGAAAATGAGAAGAGAGGTGATGGGGCAAGCATATGGCATTGATCTCTTGGTGTTAGAGAAACACCGACGGATGAGGCTTAGCATGAGTTCAGGCAGATTGATTTGTTGACACTTGAGGAAGAATATGAACAAGACTTATGGACCTCAGTGACTAATTCTCGGCTTCCATCCTTCGGACGATCAAAGTAGTGAAGATGTGATGGATCATCCGGATCAAAGGAGGAAAGGAGTTGGCATTCAAGCGTGCAATTTCTTAGTGGAGTCATAAGGTTGCAGAGTGAGAAGTTCATAGTACTCAGAAGCGGAAGGAGTATAGTTGAAGATTTCAACTCCTGAGTTTGGGATTTCAAGGGCTGTCGAGATGAGATTTGCGGTGAGGCGAAAACGAGTGCCTCTCACCGAAGAGAAAATGTCTCCCTGATCGGAAAGCCCTAGATTATTGAAAAATTCTGTGACGGCATTTGGAGAGTATTGTAAGTGCGAGTACAGAAAGGATGTCCACCCTTGAGTGTCAAAGTAGGGTAGGAGTGAGGGGAACATCGATCCTAAGGACTCAAAGTCCACATACCGGGATTGGACAAGTTTCTTGAAGGTGCCGTTGAGTCGGATGAGATGGAGACCCTGAGGAACATTGAGTTCCGGCAACCGATCTTCACGATGCTTGCTACGATGTTCTGAAGGAGCCCTGGAACTCTCTCCGGCGTCCGTCGAAGCGCGACGACGGCGAGTGAGAATCTTTGTCTTGGGTGCCATCTCAGGAAGGAGGGTGAGAATGGCGTTTGGGAAGGGAGAGTGGAGGGATCTCAGACGAGGAGCAGCGAGATCGTCGGGGACGGATCGGATCTTGAGCCCTGGAGGGGGAAGAGAGGGGTTTGAAGAAGAGGAGGAGGAGATGAGAGGGGAAATGGTGGGAAATGGTCGTGGGAGGTCTTTAGAATAGGTTTAGAAGGGTTTTTGAAGAAAGGCCCCACAAAAAAAACTTGAACCGGCGCGATGGTTGGCTTCAAAAACGGATCTGGGCGCCGGCTGTCGACAGATGACCATCTGTCTGTCGACAGATAACTGCTTTTTGGGAAAAAACTTGATTTTTTCAAGATTTTTCAAAAGGGCAAGTGTTCATTTGGCATTTTTAGGGTAAAATAGGTGTATGTACAAGATAAAAATGCATATCCATTATGATGAAGGCATGACACAATTCTACAATGATTTTGAAATAAAACCGACGAGTTCTTTAATTAGAGCATAAAGAACACATTTCACAAAAGCCAGTGAAAATTAAATAACTCTTTTGATTAAGGCCATTGAAGAAAAACATGCATCCAAATAGAGATGAAAGTCAGATGAAATTTGAATTAGATGGCCACAAGAACATCTTACCCATAAGAAGCACATTGGACTTGACGTAAAAATTTTTCGGAGGCTTCACTCTATTTCTAGTATGATTTTAGGATCTTTAAACAGCGAAGATGGAAAAGAGTGGCAATGAGGAGCACTTTCACTTTTTCATGTGAAGGTAGACATTTGTGATGCCAATACTCCCAGTTACTCAATGTGAGTGTCCATCAAGCCATTGTGTAGAGATAATGAAACAACCTTTTACGCGAAGACCGACATTGGTGATGCCCATGTCCCCGGTTACTTAGTGATTTTCATCATTGCTCTACCTCCATCCCATAAATAAAAAATATATTTTTTTATTTAAATGTAGAAATAGGTAGCTTTTCTCCCTTTTATTTTGTTTTTACTTTTCGTCAAGTACATGAGATTTCTTTAGGCAAGTGATAATGTAGAACATTAAATTCAAGAACCTTCTGATTTTTCAAATCATTTTGGATTCATGTTTAATGACAAGGGAGTTATTCAAAGGAGATGTTTAAAAATCATTTGGTTTGCTCATTGTGTTCAAAATGATCTAAAAAGTCCTCAATCAAGTGTTGCATCAAATATCATTTAGACTTGGTTCACGACTTTGACATGAAGTGGATATGAAAGGTTATATTGCACAAAACAATCCAATTTTTACCTTCAAATTAAGTAATGAACACTTTCTTGAAAAGTATGAAGAAGGAATGAGAAAAGAGTGAGAATGTGTGTATCTGTCGACAGCAGGAATCTGTCTGTCGACAGATGCACACAGACTGATGAATTGGAGTTTCAGTCAGAGCAAGTCTGAGTGTACCTGTCGACAGATGGAATGTGTCTGTCGACAGATATGAACAGAGTGGATTTTTCTGGTTTCAGTTTGAGTGCACATTGAGTTCAAGGAAGTAAGGATTAAAAATTGAAGTGAAGGAAGAGTTTCCTCATGAAAATACTCATCTACCCTTAACTTACTCCCCCATAGTGTGTGCACGTGTTGACACAACATCTAAGCAAGGATTCACACAAGCATTTGATACAAGGCAAACATGTTCATTTCAAGAATGTCATACACAAGCACATGGTCACAGAAAAAGCATTGTTTTAGGGAGTTAACATGATAAAATGTAAGGAAACTAAAAACCTATGTGAAGTACAGGACCTTTATATGCAATGGGACTATGGATACTTGGCGGAGAATGTTTTCTCACGCATGATGATAGTTTCCAAACAAGCCGAACTTGTTCTTCCACAGTTCACCATTTGATATACCACATAGTCATTCACACATAAAGAGCATGTACTCCAATATGGAGAGTTAGTTTCATTGCATTTTACACAAACCCAATTCTCTTCTTAAGGATGTGAATCTATCTTCAGACAAGGGTTTGGTGAAAATGTCAGCCAATTGTTTTTCTGTGGGAATGAAATTAAGTTCCAAGGTTTTATTGGCAACTTCATCTCTCAAGAAATGATGACGGATTTCAATGTGTTTAGTCCTTGAGTGTTGGACAGGGTTTTTTGAAAGGTTGATAGCACTTGTGTTGTCACATAGGATAGGTGTGCATCCAATTTCAACATTATAGTCAGCTAACTGACTTTTGATCCACAACACTTGAGCTGCACAACTTCCTGCAGCGACATATTCTGCCTCTGCAGTGGAGAGTGCAACCGAGTGTTGTTTCTTGGATGCCCACGAAACCATGCAACCGCCAAGGAATTGGCAATATCCACTAGTGCTTTTTCTATCAATTTTACATCCAGCATAATCAGCATCAGAATATGATATCAAATCAAAACTACTGCCTGCTGGGTACCAAAAACCCAAATTGCATGTGCCTGAGAGATATCGGAAAATTCTCTTGACTGCAATTAAATGGCTTTCCTTTGGACTAGATTGATATCTAGCACAAAGGCAAACACTGAATTGTATATCCGGTCTACTTGCAGTAAGATAAAGGAGTGAGCCAATCATACCTCGGAAGTGCTTTGCATCTACCGGTTTACCTTTCTCATCATTTTCCAATTTGATGCTTGTGCTCATTGGGGTGGAGGCCGGTTTAGCTTGCTCAAATTGAAATCGTTTGAGAAGCTCTTTGACATATTTTTCTTGATTTATGAAGAAGCCGTCTTTATGTTGTTTCACCTGCAAACCAAGAAAGAATTGAAGCTCCCCCATTAGACTCATCTCAAATTCACTGTGCATGTGTTTAGAAAATTCTTCACACAGTGAAGGGTTAGTAGAACCAAATATGATATCGTCCACATAAACTTGAACAACAATTATGTGATTGCGAACTTTCTTAGTGAAGAGTGTTTGGTCTACTTTACCTCTTGAGTAGTTTTTGCTTACCAGAAAATTGCTTAGTCTATCATACCAAGCTCGAGGTGCCTGTTTCAACCATAAAGAGCTTTGTGCAATTTATACACATGGTTAGGCATTTCAGAATTTTCAAAACCTGGTGGTTGAGAGACATAGACTTCTTCTTTGATATAGCCATTTAAGAAAGCAGTTTTAACATCCATTTGATAAGTTTGAACTTATGGGAGCATGCATATGCCAATAAAATTCTGACTGCTTCTAACCTGGCTACAGGAGCAAAGGATTCTTCAAAATCTACACCAAATTCTTGATTATATCCTTTTGCAACGAGTCTAGCTTTATTTCTGACCACTTTTCCTTCTTCATTAAGTTTATTCCTAAACACCCATCTAGTTCCTATGATAGAAATTTCAGGGGTTCTAGGAACTAAACTCCATACATTGTTTCTTTGAAATTGACCAAGTTCCTCATGCATAGAATCAATCCATGAGTTATCTTTTAAGGCTTCTTCAACATTTTTGGGTTCCACTTGAGAGACAAAAGCAAAAAGATCATGTTCAATTATTTGTCTAACTTGAGACCTTGTTTGAATAGAGTCATTTAAACTACCTATCACATCATCAAGTGGGTGATCTTTGGAATACCTCACATTTGTGATTGTTGAAGGGCCGGGATCATCTTGTCCTTGAGGAATTTGATCTTGTGAATGTTGTTCTTCAGGAGGTTCACCTTCTAGTGGATTTTCTTCATGTGTTTCATTTTGTTTTCTGAAGGCTATTTCATCATCTTCATCATAGTCCTTGCGAAGATATCCACCTTTGGTCTTGGAATCTTCTTCAGATTTGTCTTTTGCTTTGACGTGTAGATCCTCAAGTGATGTTCCTTCATCTTCTTTTTCAGTTCTGTTAACAGTCAAGCTGTTAGATTTGGCATAAGTCTCATCAAAAATAACATGTGGAGTTTCTTCCACAGTGCGTGTTTTATTGTTAAACACCCTATATGCCCTAGAGTGTTCGGAGTAGCCTAGAAAAACACCTTGATCACTTTTGGCTTCAAATTTATCTAAATCAGATTTATCATTGTTATGGATAAATACCTTTGAGCCAAATACTCGGAAGTACCCAAGGTTGGGTTTCTTACCTTTCAACAAATGGTAGGGGGTTTTCTTTATCACAGGTCTTACCATGGCTCTGTTCAGAATGTAGCATGAAGTGTTCACTGCTTCTGCCCAAAAGCTTCTTGTGAGTTGGCCTTCAACCAGAAGAGTGCGAGCCATTTCCACCAATGTTCTGTTTTTCCTCTCCACTACTCCATTTTGTTCTGGAGTCCTTGGGGAGGAGAACAGATGTTCAATCCCTTGGTGCCTGCAAAAATCAGAAAATGCATTGTTATCAAATTCTCCCCCGTGATCGGTGCGGATTGAGCATATTTTATTCACATTGCCATGCTCAATCTTGTTAAAGAATTCTTGGAAGATTATAAGTGTTTCACTTTTGTGTGCCAAGAATTTGACCCATGTGAACCTAGAAAAATCATCTACAATGACAAAACCAAAACGTTTGCCATTGAGACTTAAAGTTCTAGTTGGTCCAAAAAGGTCCATGTGCAACAGTTCATATGGTTTAGATGTGCTTACCGGTGCTTTGGATTTGAAAGACTTCCGGGTTTGTTTTCCCTGTGCACATGCATCACAAAAACTTTCATTGTTGTTAAAAGAAATGTCAGGAAGTCCACTTACTAATTTGAGCTTCATGATCTTGTGCAATACGTTGTAGCTCGCATGGCCAAGCCTACGATGCCACAATGTCAATTCATCCTGTCTATTTGCAACAAGACACAAGTTGTCATTTTCTGGATCATCTAAGTCAACTAAGTAAATGTTATTCACTCTTTTTCCAGAAAATTTTACACTTCCTGTTTCTTTATCAACAATTTGACATGAATTTGATTCAAAAATGACGTTGTGACCTCTATCACATAATTGACTTATGCTAAGCAAAGTTGTGATTAAGGCCATCAACCAACAGTACATTTTCAATTGAATTGGAGGGACACTTACCAACATTACCTGTGCCAATGATTTGGCCTTTGTTGTTACCTCCAAAAATGACTTGTCCTCCGTCTTTCTCCACTAGGAAACAGAATTTAGATTTGTCGCCCGTCATGTGCCTCGAACAGCCGCTATCCAAGTACCATTTGTTTTGATGTTGGGCTGCTAGGCATTCCTGCATATGTGGATCAGACAAGAGGTTTTGGTACCCAAATTACTTTGGGTCCCAAAATTTCATTCATGCAACAAAGTAGATGTTTAGGAATCCAAACTTGTTTGAATTTTGTTTCTTTGGATTATTCCAGCATTGTTTTTCATCATGACCAATCTTTTTACACACATTGCATGAAGGAATTTTCTTTTCAATTTTTTGTTGCTTGATAGACTGTTTATTGGTTGAAGTTGTTCTTGCCTGTCGACAGGCACCATTCCATCTGTCGACAGGTGGCTTTTTCTTTTTTTGTTTGATTGTTTGGGTTGCAATACTTTGGTCTGAGATTGACTTGTTTTATGCTTTGTGGGAACATGCTTGCTTGTGCTTGGGCTAGGATCAACAAAGGAAGTGATCAATGACTCTCCTATTTTCTTTTGTTTGACAGGTTGATATCCTAACCCATGCTTGGTTACATGTATTTTAGCACCCAAAACCGCATCTAGATTTTGCTTTCCTTTTACAAATTTCATCAAGTCCTCAGATTTCTCTTTCAATTCCTTTTCAGTTTGTTCCAACTTTTTCCTTGTTTCTAGATGTTCTTCTTGAAGGAATTCAAGAGAATGGCTTAAACAGTCCTTTTCTTTTGTGTTTCTTGTAATTTCATTTTCAAGCAATCCATCTCTTCATTATGAGTCTTTTCATCAACTTTCATCATTTCTATTTCTTTTGTCAGGAATGCAATTCGTTCATCATTGTTTTTATCATGCACAAGGGAGTTGCATTTCTTTTTCAATGCTTTATTTTCAGATCTATATTCACAAAATTTTTCAAATAGAGTAGTGTATGCTTCCTCCCATTCACTTGCAGTGTAATTATCAAAAGAGAAATTTACCTCAGTGGAGTCATCACTCCTTGCCATTAAGCATTTTACTTCTTCATCATCGGATGTTTCTTGTGCATCTTCATCTTCATCTTCATCACTCCAGGTTGCCAACATTGCTTTGGCTTTCTTGGAGATGAATTTTTCTTTCTTCAGCTTCTTCTTGAGTTCCGGGCATTCTCCTCTCATGTGCCCCTGTTTCTTGCATTCATAACAAACAATATCAGATTTTTTGTTGGACTCATATTTCTGTGAAAAAATTTTCTTTGAAAGGGTTTGGAGTTACCTGAGTCTCTCCTTTTGAACTTCAGAAATTTCTTGAATTGTCTAGTGAGCATTGCCATTTCATCATTATCACTCTCACTAGATGTTCTTGCTCATCACTATCTTGTTGAATGGATTTCTTGGAGCTTGTTGATGTTTTGTTGGATGCTTTTAAAGCAATTGACTTCCTAGGATTTTCTTCTAATTCTTTTCTTTTGATGTTGATTTCATATGTCATTAAGGAGCCAATTAGTTCATCCAATTTCATTTTGGAAAGGTCTTTGGAATCCTCAATGACAGTGGCCTTAGTATTCCAAGATGAAGTAAGAGATCGAAGTATCTTTCTTACTAAGTCACTTTCAGAGTATTCCTTCTTAAGACCTTTTAGCCCGTTAACTATTAGCATGAATCTTGCAAACATGTCTGATATGTTTTCATCAGTTTTCATCTTGAACATTTCATATTCAGACACTAACATGCTAACTTTAGTTTCCCTTACCTCGGACGTACCTTCGTAAATGAGTTCAAGTTTGTCCCACATCTCTTTGCTGTTGAGCATGTGGAGACTCTTGAGAACTCCTTTGGATGCACCGCACATTGCATCATGTTTAGTGCGCTCCAGTTGAGAGTTCCTTTAGCTATTTGGTCTTTCGTCCAGGTGTCTTCGTCCTCGGGCAACACATATGGTCCCTTGCTGACTATCTTCCATAGCTCGTAATTTTGAGCTCTCAAAAATACCTGCATACGATTTTTCCAATAAGAATAGTCAGTGCCATCAAAATAGGGTGGCCTGGTTACTGAATGTCCCTCGGCCATATACCCTTTGCTAGAATCCATAAGATCGAGAATCTCCAGATCGCTAGATCAAATTACGAAAACTGTAAATCAGAGAAACCTTCTCTGATACCAATTGAAGGGATATGCGGAATAAGACAATATGGTAATCTAGAAGGGGGGGTTGAATAGATTACGGCAATTTCTAATTACTGATGGCTTCTTTTCGGTGCTACAGCGATCTTAATGAAACTTGATTAGAATTCGATTGAGTATAAGAAAGCTTGAGTTGATCTAAATGAGAACAGGGTATCAAACGTGCGTATGAACAACGTGCCTACCAATCATCTATCGCAAAACGCGAGCAAACCACAGGACACGATGATTTAAGGTGGTTCGGAGTACACAACTCGTGTATCCTACATCCACCGTCCACACACACACGCAGAAACCACTGCTTATGAGCGAGTTCAATACAACAACTCACACACACACACGTTGTCTGATGAACCACGATCAGAACAACCACAATTTCGTGGATCAAGCACAAGGGATGCTTGAAACACAACCACACACACACAATGGAATGGAAATTGTGAAATGGAGAAGAATTTAGAGTTGGGGAACAAATCCAGTTGGAATTCTTCTCGTGGATCGTCCAGACGCTCTTCAAACTTCGATTGGATGTAGACTGATCGATGTAGAAGGTTGAATTGACGACGATCCGGCTTCAACTTCGCATGGATGGTGATTCCACGACGATCTGGGCGGAAGATTGAAGCAGGGCAGCAATTTGGGGCTTTTCCTCTTGGTCCCTTGGAGGCTCTTGGTTGGGAGGCTGCTCTCTGCGAATTTTGCTCCAAAAGGATGCTTATATAGTGTTAGGTAAAGGTGGGGGTCGTGGAGGAAGGAAACACCCAAATGGGGCCGGAGTTGGAATCTCTAAATCTCATGTTTCCGTCGTCTGTCGACAGGTGCACTTGCATCTGTCGACAGATGCACTCAGGCTGAGAACTGGGTTTCAGAAATCTGAATTTCTGAGTGTATCTGTCGACAGGTAATTTGCATCTGTCGACAGGTGCACTCAGGGAAACAAAACCTGAGGTCTGTCTTGGGTTGTCTGTGTGTATCTGTCGACAGGTAATTTGCATCTATCGACAGGTGCACTCAGAGATGCAAAAACTGAACTCTATCTTGGGTTGACTATGTGTATCTGTCGACACATGCCCTGGGCCTGTCGACAGATACACTTCTTTGACAAATTCTTTGCTATTTGCTCATCTCTTCAATGCTCCATCTTTCATGCTTGTGCACCTACATGCAAATACATGTTAGTGATATACATTGTATGATTTAGCAATATTTAACACAATCACTTTCATGGTGTTTTTCATGTTAGTTAGCACATCAATTTTGCATTAAATCAATGTTCAAGGATATTAATGTGATCATAAAAAACATGATATAATGAAAACCCAACAGTACCAACCTGCCTACGAGCACTAACACCGCTCCCTTGGTAGAGGGGCAGCCTTCTTATTGTCGGAGTCGAAAAGCTTAGGCTTCCCTTCGACGACGTCCTTCCTGATGATGCCCTGCTTTAGCAAGTCCACTATCTTAGCCTTCAGACTAGGGCACTGGTCAATCGTGTGCCGAAAGTCTTTACAATAGTTGTAGTACTTGTCGAAGCCCTTCTTCAATGGGGTCCCTTTCATGGGCTCTGGCCTCCTGACCTAGGTAGCTTCGTGATCACCTAAAGAATCTCAATGGGAGCCTACCAAACTGAGGTAGGTCATGACCCCGACGTCGTGTGTTGGGCCAGTGAAACTAGTCGAGGCAACACAAAGTGTCTCTCCCGAGCACCTGTTCCTCCCACTTTGGCTTCTTTGGGGCTGCTGCACTCCTTGACACCCCTTGGTCTATATGTCGATGCAGCTTGCCAACAATCTTCAAAGTCAACTCAAGCCACTCATACTTTTGCTTACGCGAGAGGAGGTCAGCTAGCGTCAATGGGGGATTCTTTGCAATTGATGAAGGGTGTGTTGCGACAAACCCTCCTGAGAATGTTGATGGTCATGCATAGGTCGAGGTCAATAACCTTCATGACCTCGAGTTGGAACCTTTTGGCATAATCCCTAAAGAGCTCAAACTCTCCTTGGGATATCAGCCAGAGGTCATCGGTACATAGAGAGTGCTACACCTTGTTGTAGAAGTGGTCCAGGAACCTCTAGGCAAGGTCGACAAAGTTTCATATTGACCACACCAGTAGTGCTTTGAACCACGATAGTGCCACGTCGTCCAGGGCCAACATGAACGCCCGACACTTTAAGGCATCTGAAATATTTACCATCTCGATTTGCCTCTAGAAGTTGTCGAGATGGTGGTTGGGGTTGGTTGTACTATTGTGCCACAAAAATTTAGGGAGCTAGAGCTTGTAGGAAAATGTGCAAGAGCATCTAATGTGCAGCAAAATGAAGTTAACAAAAAAAAAACATGTTTCCCACAAGAACTGTGACACCGCGAGTGCAGCAGAAAACCTGGGTGCACATAGATGTCATTCGATTAAGTGCAACAGCATGCAGATAGAAGAAAAATATGACATTATATTTACATAACAGTCATATATTACACAGTCATAGTCCTTTACTTGGTAGTTACCAAGTAACTGTACAATAAGAGACAAAAAGAAAAGTAGAAAAGTGATTCTTTTGATCTAATGCTCAGTTCCTTGCTCGCCCACTTCCTTATCGGTCTCGCTAAAACCTAGAAAAGTGTTGTAATCACATTATGAGCTAATTGCCCAGTAGGTATGTTCACACTACCCTGGGTTTAAGTGATTACTACATTAAAACAATGGTACATAGACTCGATGAACAAGTACACTGAAAATTTACATGATAATGAGAGAATATATCAAGTTGAATTAAAACACCTTGAATCATGTGTTGCAAGAATGTCACTGTAAAAGTGTTAGGCATGTACTATCAGGTAAAGGATTTAGTTAGAATAAGAAGAGTCAATCTAGACAAGTTTATAAGGGTAAGTTCTCAGGAAGTGAGAATTTTTCATGTATTGAACAACTAGATATTGAGCACCAAGTACTCACATGTACATTATCTGAAACCAGATGTCTAGTAAATTGGACATGTCCTTTAGTTGCAATGCCACACTAGACCATTCACACTCCCATGAGCACAAGTACTTTCGAGTGCTCCTCCTAAGACCAGGTCAAGGCCCTTAAATTGGCTCATTCTGGCATTGTAAAGCCACGAGAGATCTAGAGATCCCAAGTTCTAGACATTGCAAGTGAATTTTCAGGGAACATAGGACAAACTAACATGTAAGAGTTGATCCATGAATACTTTATAAATCACTTTTAGAGGAGTAAATAGCTTAATAATTATTTCAAGTAAATATAGAATTAAATATACCATAATTCGTGTAAAAGTTGCTTCAAGAAAAAACTCTGATTAACAGGGTGTGTCGACCTAAAACAAGAGTGTGTCGACCTGAGTCATTGGAAACAAAGGTTAGGTCAACCTGATTGCAGAGTGTGTCGACCTGACTGAAGGGTTAGGTCAACCTGAGTACAGGGTGTCTCAACTTAACTGAAGGGTTAGGTTGACCTGAGTGCCAGGTGTGACAACCTGATGAAAGGGTTTGGTTGACCTGAGTGTAGGGTGTGTCAACCTGATGAAAGGGTGTGTCGACACATTGAAGTGTGTGTGTCGAAACATTCTTCAATCTTTTATTCTTGTAATGAAACTGCCTTACTGGAACCCAGCCTGTGTCGACACCCTGATCAAGGTGTGTCGACCTACTCTAGCTTTTCAAAACCTACTAATCAAAGATATTGGTCTTAATAGAATTTAACCTCATGCCCTTTACTAAAAGAACATGCTACAGATATCAATATCAAGGTTTCAGATAATAATGATGAACTCTAATTTTATAAGAAATTACAAAGGTCTACGATGGTACCAAGAGAAATTACATAATTATATATAAATGACCCAGAAATCATATGATTAGCTTTTAAAGTGAAACTTCAGATGAAATATTTGTTTCTGATCTATATTAATTAAAATTCTTGATTTTAAAACTTGGTTAAGGATCAAGGGAAACATTACTATCTTATAGATAATGTGAAGATACCTACCTTGCATGTTACTTCCTTCTTTTCTTTCTTCCCAATAGAACCTAGCTGGCCTATATTCCTTCTACGAAACGCCTTTCTTCTTCCTTTGAGTTTCTTCTCCTTCCAATGCTTCCACCGCCTACCCCTTTCTACCTATATGTACAAGCTTGTGCATGCATGCTAAACACTTCCACACACCCACACATAACCATGCCATCATTGCACCCACTTTCTCTTAACACCTCACACACATGCATGCTACACTAACATGCACACACATACACATATGTATGTACATGCAGAATTATGCTTATCACTTTCTTTGTTATTATTTTATCATTTCTTTTGACACACACAAGCATATGTTTACACTACTGCGGATGCAAGTTACTTCTAGGTGAAGGAACAATTAACTTACGTAAACATGTTACGTAGATAGATTGTTTGTAAGGCCCTAGAATTTTACTCTCTCTTATATAAGAGTTTGATTGTGTGAGAAATAGATGTTTGTATGTGTATGCATATGCATGTGTATATAAATAAACTATTTGATGTATTGTTGTAAATATATAAATATGTATATCTATTGTATATATATTATTCATTTACATTATATGAATGGTATTCATTTTCTAATGTATACATTGTATATTACATGTATTTGCATTGTGTAAATATAGTTTTATGCATTTTTAAGTTCTGGCCGAAATGTCATTTGGCGTCAACATGAGTTGACGTTGAGTTGAGGTCAACGGCCATATCGATGGACGCCAACCTCATATAGGTGGCCATTGATGTTGACGTCTAAAACCCAGATCTAGTTGCACTTCAGATCTAGAAACGCCCACGATTTTATCGGCCCTTGTTTAAGAAACTGTCCCCAACGGTCATCCCTCTCTGCCTACGCATACCCAAGACCCTGAGGTTCTATAAAAACCACCCTTTTACGGTCGGATCAACCCTTTTGGCTTTTGTCAAAACCCTAGAATCCTTCTGTGAGAAACCTGATCTTTGAACTCTTGGATCCGACAGTTTGAGGCTTCTTCCGACGTTCTACCACGACTGGGAGGGAGTCTAAACAACGAGGAAGGTTTCCCCGACTCCGGTGTGCAGCAAAGATCAACATAGAAATCAGATCGAGGAGATTTTGGAGGCTTCTTGGCACTGGCCGAGGAGAGCTTCTTCGACCCAAATCTCCATTTGTAGAATTTTTTCTAAGGCATGTAAACCCTCCACACTACTCATACATGCGTCTAGTAGGTCATAGGTATTTTTCTAAAATTTATTCGAGTTCTGGAACCCCCTCTTCCTTCGACTTTTGAGTTCAGTCTGTGTTTTGCAGACATGAACTTAACAACACCCTTTGCTGCCGTTAAGATCCGAGGTTAGCGGCCACCGATGTTGCCGTTAACCAGATAAGCGGCCTCACCCTTACCGCTGAGTTCTTCAGGCAAGAACAGTGTGCTGTTTGCCCCTTTATAATTTATTTTTCAGATTTCTACGCATGAGGATATACTGTAAATTTTATATGTTATGTAATACATCTAGTGGACCATATTGTATAATTTCTGTGAAATTTCGTTAAATGTTTTATTTATCAAAATTTCCTGAAATGCATGTCAAATAGGTCTTAATCTTGTAAATTATTCGTTTATGTGATCCATGTAGAATTTGAGTGTCATAGAATTTCTGTACGATATTGGTAGATATCAGTTCATAGCATGAAAATGTGGAAATTTTTTGCTGTCTGTGTAAATAATTATAATTTCTGAACTATAAAATAGTAAGTATGCACGATCAGTTTTAAACCTTCAATAAATTGTATGATGCCAAATTAATTCTCAAGAATTGTATGTAGTATCATGACTGTTGTATACAAGTTTTAGAATAGAGGAATATGTATTTGGCACTATGTACCATGCTTCATTGATGACTTCATAAATTAGGCAGACTGCATGTTTTATTTATCATAAATTGTTTATGACTCAAAAAAATATGAAAATTGGTATGCATAATGCTTTATCTATAAAAGGTCTGTGGTTAAAATTTCATGTAAATTGGATGACAGTAGGTACTGAATTGAGTATTTCATGATGAAATGACTAGTTAAAGCATGCTTAAAGTGATTCGAAACTAATTAGATGATTTCAGCATGATTTGGATTAATTTGTAACTGTTTAACTCTGTAAACAGTAGTACCATGTTAGGTAACCTGAATCATGTGCAAATATGTGAATATAGAATTAATGTGTTAAATGGTATGCAAATAATGTGTGTTTAAAAATAGAAAATATGTAAATGTGCCATGGGTGACACTGCTACCTTAGAGGGTTGAGGAATTGTACCGTAGTAAAGTCCCTACGGGAAGGTTCATATGGGTGTGATGTCCCATGGGCATTGGGATTAAATCCTGGAGGTGGACAAGTGCCACTGGTTAGGGTGGAGAGTGCTTCTCTCAGTTCTGCGCAGTAACTAAGGTCTATCACTATGTTGCCTAGGTGATAGATATGTGTGTGAATGAGATAAGTGTGTGTCCTTCTAGAGGTGGTTCGGACTATGTGTCATGGCATGTAATGAGAATAATGTGATTTTAGTAAAAATATGAAATGTGCATGTGTAAAAATGTGTAAGTGATCTTGTGAACATATGAAAGTAATATGATAGCATGTGAATCTGTTTATGAATGTATTAAATTCATGTAAAACAGCAAGCTACACGTGTATAAAAGCATGCCATGTAAGTGAGAATATCGATAGAATCCATGCTAGGATTATCTTTTCGATTATGCATAAATCTGTGCTTACCTTGCTTTTATATCATAGCATGAACAGAACAAATTATGCCTTGAGTTAGCATGTTAAAGAATTTTGATAGAAAGCATGTGATAGGTTTCCTTATTGTAAAATGAACTTAAACCATGTACTATGTATTATAAATTGTTGTAGTATTATGTTTAGGTTTTATTAAAAGATTGTTTAATCTATGATACATGTATTAGTTATTTTGTTAAATGTAAAGTGTCCATGTGGTGTATGTATGCTTAATGTGAATGGAAATTACTTGCTGAGTCTTTTAGACTCACCTTTTGCTTCAGTGTACAGGTGCAGACATTTCTACTTCTTCTGAGGAGATAGTCAGGAGTGACTCGGAGCGTGAGTAG
This sequence comes from Colocasia esculenta, assembly GCA_014218235.1. Classification (NCBI taxonomy): domain Eukaryota; kingdom Viridiplantae; phylum Streptophyta; class Magnoliopsida; order Alismatales; family Araceae; genus Colocasia; species Colocasia esculenta. The sequence goes on from CM024762.1 coordinate 48,458,883, forward strand.
GAGACCTTCGTGGGGAAATTGTACTTTTGTATCTTTTTCATAAGTATGTAATAAAGGGCGATATGTATTTAAGTTGTGGACAATGTATTTGATTTAAATTTCAGTTATGAGAACTTTAGTTCTTTCTTGTACTATATAGACTGTGGATAAATGTGAATGATGGAATAATAAATTTACATTCAGTTCATTTATTTCCGCTGTTATGTGTTCATATTTGTGTACGTCTCAGCCTATTGAATGTGTTGGGTAAATGTCCCACTGTGGCGACGCTTTCTATATCGATGTGGGTTGGTATAACCGTACCGGTATAAAGAGAGTCGTCACATTGTTATTTATTTAGGTCTCTTTGGAACATTAATTTAGTAGTTAAACGACATCCGATCAATGCAAAATTTCAACCACAGTTTAACTACAATGTGGTAAATTTTTTAGTAATTTTTATTTAATTTTATGAAATAAATATTTATTAGGTACAAATTATCTTTAAAATAGATAAATCAGATTTACCTCATTAACCATTTATCAAAAACTCTCAATATTCACATTTTTGGAATCAACATATTTTTTTCTGATAATTATGATAATTTCAAACTTAAAATTCGTTACCAAAGTTCAGTGGCACCCTGTCGATGTACACATCTGGAAGTGGTACCGATGTGGAACAATATTCATTATACATAAATCTTTGAATAATTTCTTGGTGCAAATATGCTAGACTTATAACTTCAAACTTAATATTAATTTGAGGTGTCACATTTCCTCCCCTATTAAGAAAATTTGGTCCTCCAAATTTAACTAATATGTCAATTTAATTCTAGTTAGTACTGACCTGCAAATAATTTTGGGTATTTGGTTCTGATAACATCTTCCCATTCCCAAGTTGCTTCTTCATTCCTGTACTTGTTCCACTGTATTTTGACCATTGGAATATGCTGCCTTCGAACTTCTTGTGTTTTTCTGTCCAGTACCTTAATTGGTTTCTCCTCATAAGTTAAGTCTTTTTGTACTTCTGTATCATTAAACTGAATTATATGTGAAGGATCATAAACATATTTCCTTAGCATTGATACATGAAAGACGTCATGAATTCTATCAAGTTGTGGTGGCAATGCCAACCTATATGCTACCTCACCAACTAGTTCCAAAATTTCAAATGGCCCAATAAACCTTGGATTTAGTTTGTTCTTCATTCCATATCTCCGAATTTTATGAGGTGGTGACACTTTCAAAAACACATGATTACCCACTTCAAATTCCAAATCTTGTCTTCTTTGATCAGCATAGCTTCTCTGACGACTTTGAGCAGTTCCCAACCATTCTTTAATCACTTGAATCTTGTCTGTGGTACTCTGCACTAGTTCAAGACTAAGTAATTGCTTTGTACCTATTTCATTCCAACAGATAAAGGATCTGTAATTTTTGCCACATAATACTTCGAAAGGTGCCATTTGTATACTTGACTAGCAACTGTTATTATAAGCAAACTCAATCAAAGCTAGATGATCATTCCAGTTTCCTCCAAAGTCTAATATACAAGATCAGAGCATATCCTCTACCACCTGATTAGTCCTTTCAGTTTGACCACCTATCTGGGGATGGAATGTCATACTGAATAATAGCTTGGTTCCCAATGCTACTTGTAATCTTTTCCAAAAATGAGAAGTAAATCTTGCATCTCGATCTGATACTGTAAGATCCAGCTCCCTTGGTCCCTGGCCCCGTCCTCAGGGTCGTGACATTGTCGTGACAGCAGGGTCTCTCACGACATGGTTGTTGTCCCGCCCGCAGTGGACGACGCGTTCTCATCACGCTGTCTGGAGGCGTCGCGTTCTGGTCACACCTTTTGTAGGCGATGCAACTTTGTTCTGACCACTCTGACAGATTGTCCTTTCTGTCAGAACGGCCTTGTCGGGTGTTAAGTGCGTACAACGTTGACCCGACCTGGCAGGCCATTGCATTATGGTTTTCCTGGTCTTCGAGGTTTGACAACTTTTGGTATCGCGACATAGTTGCAACCTATAGGGAGGTCGCGACATGGTTGTTGTCGCGCCAGCCCGACCGGTCGCGTTTCTGGGGCCGTCGGTTCAAAACTGAGGCTAGCGCCCATTTCCCCCTATCCTTGTTTTTTCTTTCTTCTTCTTCCTTCTTCCTCTCCCTGAGCCCTCTTCCTTCTTCTAGCTTGTTCCTGGTGCTCATGGTGAGGAGGTGATGTCTCCTTGGTGTAGGCGACGTGCTCACAGTGGTGGGAGCGAGGAGGAGGTGGTCATTCCTATGAGAAGGCCCCAACGGGTTCGCTCTAGACCTTGAGGTAGGTACTCCTCTTCTCCCTCTCATTCTAGCATGATCCCCCTCCCCTGTTGGTTCTTGCTTCCTCATCATGGTTGGGGTTTGGGGAATGAGAGATCCTTGCCTCATTCATGGAGAGGTTTCCTTTGAGTGTAGATCTCCATGTTTATTGCATGATCCGTGGGGTTGAGAGGGTGGTTTGCCTATTTCTATGCTTTCCTAGTTTTTCCCATGCTCTTCTCCCCCTATTGGTATGGTTTGTATCTTTTGTGGGGTGATCCTTAGTAGGACTGTCCTGGGACCCTTCTCAACTGAGGTCGCGACCGGCCTGTGGGTCACGATGATGTCATGGCGCATGCGTCGACCGTGACAGCTTGGGCTGTCGTGGCGAGCATGGGCGCCACGACATCATCGTGACGACCAGGGGCGTCGCGACATTGCCGTGACCGACCTTGGTGTCACGACAGTGTCACAATAGCCAAGGGCATCACGACATTGGTAGACTCAGGTAAGTTTATACGAAGTCCATTTCTCGTTGAGTCTTCACCGTTTCTGATTCTTTCTGTACCTGTGGCACCAGTGCTAGTTCCTAGTACGATCCTACACTAGTCATTCGTCTGGTGCTCAGCACCTGAGGGCTTGTCCCATGAGAGAGGTTGTTACCATTTACCTGAGACCCTCATCCCTATGCGCCTATTGAGGGAGTGCTCCAGGCGGCGGGCGTGCTCGAGTCACGGACTTTGGAGCAGAGGGGGAAACAGTGGTTAGGACAGCAGCGTTGAGTCGTTTGCAAAGCTGTCTTGGTTGGTCTGGGACTCGAGGTTGTTTTGAGTCCTTCTCAATGTAGGCCAGTCAGTCCTTCTCACTGCCTCACTCTTTGTGGCCTTGGAACCACCTAGGGAGGCCAGGCGTGGGACCGTAGTCCGGCCAGACTACGTTGGTTACTTGTGTTCCTGCCCCCACTCTGATGAGACGTGAAGGTTTAGACCTGGGTCAAGGGTAATACGTCAGTGGACGCTCCTGACCGGTTGACTAGTGGTTGTGGTTTCCGTAGCTAGTGTCTCTTGTCCAGGTAGGGTTCTCTCTATATGTGTTGCCAACCGTGTGGTGGTCACGACATGCAGATTCTATGGAGTTTTTGACCATGTTGTCCCTTTCATACCATTGTTAGTTAGTGAGCATTGCTTCCACACTTTCTTGTGTAGCTTAGAATATATAGAACTACTATCATTTATTTTGTTTATATATATATATATTATTTCTCGCCTATTAGAGCCAATAGGAGGTTAGTAGTCCCTATTGACGTTCTGTTGTGAAGCTCATCCCTTCCTTTTTCCAGGTGAGTCTTCTCAGCAGTGGCTGGGTGCGCGTCGGGCGGAGGAGGCGGGGCGGTAGTCATCGTCCCCGTAGCTAGCAGTGGTACCCCCTTCAGTTGTACTTCACCCTCGGGGTATGCCCCTAAGGGATGTGTTCTTCCCTTCTTTACTTGTACTCGTTGTGTGTGTTGGGACTGTACCTAGAACGTTATGCAGCATACTCACTCTTCTTTCTGCTTCTGCACGTGTGCTCCTAGCTCAGTAGTTGACGTTTATTTCCTTTACATATTCTGTTAGACTTGTGTTATAGCCCTTCCGGGTCCCCGGATCCGTGGGCGGCAACCGCGGAAATCGGGTCCTTGGCTTGGGCCGAGGGTCGGGTTCTCGGGGTCGTTACAGATACTATAGTTGCTGGAATTCCAAGTAGTTTGACAATTTCTTTAACATATAATGCAACCAACATATCAATTGACCATTTATTTTTAATGGGTAGAAAGTGTGCAAACTTGGTCAATCGGTCCACAATTGCCCAGATGGCATCATATACACTTCTAGTCCTTGGTAAACGAATAATAAAATACATTCCTATACTTTCCCATTTCCATTCTGGAAGTTCTAGTGACTTCAATTTTCCAACAGGTTTTTAATGTTCAGCTTTAACTTGTTGACAAGTAAGACATCGAGATACATAACTAGCTATTTCTCGTTTCATGTTAGACCACCAAAAGTTCTTCTTTAGATTTTGATACATCTTTGTTTCTCCAAGATATATAGTATAATGTGACTTGTGAGCTTCTTCCAAGATTTTCTACTTAATATGTGCATAATCAGGAACACATGTTCTTTCATGAAATAACAATCTTCCATCTTCCACAAGTTTTTTTTTTTTTTTCAATTCAAAGAAGGTCTTCAGGGCCTCAACCTAGGAGAGTTCACCCTCCCCTAGAAAGGGAAAATGTTCCCACTCCACCAGTGAGAGCAACCTGGGCCGGAACTATTATAATATAAAAATATGCAATACAACAACTGAGGGGCATACCCCTGTCAGACCATTCTAACATGCATAAGACCAGATTTATCAATGACCACAGGCCCCTTACAAGGATGCGGTAAATTTTGAACCCCCAGAAAGCTTCATTCTGCCTAGATTTAACTGCATAGTTTGCAAGGGAATCAAACACTTGGTTGGTTTCCCCATAAACATGAGACAACGATATAGATTCCCGGTCAAGCATCATCTTCTGAAAGCTTAAAGTTCTTTAATATCAACTGACATTGGATCTTTTCTTGATATCTTTAATTTCTTCTAGTAGAACTGACTGAACTTTCATATTAACTAGTAAGGTACATTCTTCTTGGTGATTCATGTCCAAATTCAACTGAGAAAGTTCTTCCAATAACTCTCATTCCTTGATCATCATGGTAGACATCATTGTTACTAATTTTTTGCTTAAGGCATCCGTCAGAACATTACCTTTGCCTGGATGATACTGAATACAAAAATCAAAATCCTTCAAATATTCCAACCACCTCCTTTGCCTCATATTTAATTCTTTCTGAGAAAACAAGTATTTGAAACTCTTATAATTAGAGTAAACTCTAAATTGTTCACCATACAAGTAATGTTTTCAAATCTTTAGACCAAACACAACAGCAGCTAACTCCAAGTCATGTACAAGATAATTCTCTTCATGTTTCATTAATTGCCTTGAGGCAAAAGCTGTCACATCTTGAGAATTACCAATAGATTCAGGACATAAACGCGACGGTCTACACTGTCGCGTTCATGGCCATTTGTATAGAAACGTGACAGTCATGATTGACACGTTCATGCAAGCCTTATTAAATATGAAATGGACACGGAAACCCAGGGCGAGAAACAGCAGAATCGCGACAACATACATGGTCGCATTCTTATCATGCACTGAAAATGATGCTACACATAGTTTGATGCAGTCGCATCCTGTCAGAATAGGTCCAAAACAGTGACGACATAGGTTGTCGCCTTTTAGGTAATCGCGACGGGTTAACTTGTCACAATACCAGTGCCTAATACGCGACGTCTGTCCTTGTTACGTTTTAGGGTTCAACCCGAAAACGATGAAAACTGTACAACCATGCATGCAATGCTTATGTCTCGCGAACTAGGGCTCCTGGGACAAAACCATGGTCATGAAAGTTGCTGGGTACGAGGAGTAGAAGAGAATTACGGTTTTGGTTTCATGGGATTTGGCCTCGGGATGCGTGAGAACTAACACGAATGCAAAAGCCCTATTCATGCATGACCTTTGGAAAACGCTTAATACTCCATGTATGCTCGATAGAAATTGGGGAAAATGCATGCACATGAAAGTAGACTTGATGAAATTCATGATGGCATGTGTTTTGCTTAAGTTTGGCCCAAGATAACCTACCTTTGACTGAGATTAAGAAGAGCCTTCTGCAGGTCGATGCAGAACGCAGGTGGGGAAGAAGAGCTCCGGTTGGGGGCGATTTCCTCCTCCTTTGGTGCTCAAGAGCTGCTCCCCATGACCCCAGCAAGCAAGTAACTCATCCCCAAGGGTTTCTTGACGAGTATATAAGCATCTAGGGTTGTTTAGGGGTCCTAATACAACAAGGAAAGAAGGGATGCAGTTTTAGCATGAACCCTTCCATGTTTTGAGGATTCCCATCCCCAATAGATTGTAATGGCCATTAGGAAACCCTCTAATATGGTTAGGCACAAATTTGGGTTGCTGAGAATGGCTAATTGCCTTAGGATTTGCCCTAATTGCCTCTTCCTATTTTCTACTCAATTAGGGTTACAAATTTCTAGTGTATTTTCTTGCTTGGTTTTATTCTTGGGCCAGAAGTTGTCTATTGGCCCAACTCTGATAATGGGTTATCAATACATGTTGTTCGAAGTCTCTCCATCATTTTTATTTAATTTATGATCCAATTATCTACCCATGATAATAGATTTTTTATTTATTCCCTAATTACGATAATTAGTCACAATGTGTCGTAAACTTGGCCAATCGGATTTTCCGTTGCACGAATTTCTTCGTGGGTCATTTGGGAATATTGTTTGGGGTTGAACTATAATGTTTATGAAATTTTCCGATGTGTTCTTGCACATATGATAATGGTACGTATGTTTCTACTATTTCGATAATATGGAAATTATTTATTTAAATTTATTTTAGATTTTTAATTAACTAACTTTTCCGAGGTGCTACATAAGCAATTACCTTCTTTTGTTGCATTAACACAGAACCTAGTCCTATACAGGAAGCATCAGTATAGACTTCATATCCTCCTCCCATATAAAGCAAAGCTAATACTAGGGTTCATATCAAACAGTTCTTTAAGGTTTGGAAATTTTGCTCACATTGCCTTGTCCATTCAAAAGGATTTTTTGTCCTTGTCAACCTACCTAAAGTGTTGGATCAAAGATGCGGTGATATGGCAAATATAGAAGGGGGGTTGAATAGATTTATAGTGGAAACCTTATGCAATTAAAAATATGTCAAATTAAAAACTCTATTCAAACAAACACCCACTGATTTGATTAACTTATTGGAATCTAAAGCACATTAGATCATCTATCTAAAAGTGTGTGAGTGCTTAGAATGTGATCAAAATCTTATGCAAGCATTCTAGTAGAGAATCAACACAACAAACCATTGCACAATATATTTTTAAGGTGGTTCGGCACCCAGACGGAGACCTACGTCCACTCCTCACTTAAACCAAGTGAGGTTTCACTAAAACGCTCATTCACAACTTCAAACAACTGGTCACTAACAGCTTGAGTTCTGCTGCCTCACAGCTTGATCCGATGACACATAGCTTGACTGCTGACTCACTGCTTGCCAACCACTGATTACACAGCTTATCCGCTAATTCACAGCTTCAAGGTCAAACAAACCTTCTTAATCCATACACAAACACAGTATGGGATCAATACTCCTATCACTAGTAGAAGCACTCAATGAGTTCTGAATAATGTTTACAAGTGAAAAACAAATTCACATGGACATTAGAGTTAAGGGAGACAAATCCTCAAACACCAGTCCTTCAGCTTTGCCAAATTTTCTCTGGACTGATGAATTTGAACTCTGAATATTTAGATCTCGAGGGTTGAAGTCATGCTTCAGATCTTCTTTCACAAACACATCATCTGGTTGTGCTTCTCAGCCAATTCGATCTGAAGTCCGTCGAACCAGCCTTGAGTTGCGATGCTCTGCCTTTTCCCAGATGGTGGATCGTCTTCTTCTCCACGGCTGCCCTTTCTTCTCTACTGCTTGCACTGCTTAGGTATCTTTGATGTGATTCACATTCAGTTCTGCTTCTTCTTCTCAACTCTGCTGCTTCTAATTTGCATGACTGCTTCTTCTTCCTCTGTTGCTCTTCTCCTTGATCTGTTACTCTTTCAACACTCTAACTCTCTCTCTCTCTCTATGCTTGGCCTTGATCCCCATGTCCTCTATGATGGAAGGCTGCTTCAGATGAGACAAGAGGCTTTTTATAGCCTCAGTGTAGTCCCTTATACGTAAGAGGCATGTGCACAGAAACCTAGGGTTCACCCAAGGTTGCCACATGTCCTAAAGTTCTTCTCCTCATTGCCACTTGGATGAAAGGGTATTTTGGTAATAAGAGAATCTCATAAAAGACTTTAGAGATAGATCACACCCTTTGGAAATCATACCCTTTACATTTCTGAGTATTCACGCAATGTGTGTCGACACAAGTTTGCATGTGTGTCGACACGACAGACAAAATATCAGTTCCAGCTTACTGGGAGGAAATATGTGTCGACTTGATTAACAACTAGTGTCGACCTCCTGTGTTTTTCTTTAGACATAGCTCACTGGATGGATAATGTGTGTCGACCTGATTGATGACTTGTGTCAACGCAACTGTAACTTTGTCCTTCAGGAGCTTACTAGGCAGACTATGTGTGTCGACCTATTTTTCAACTTGTGTTGACACAACTTTTACAAAATTTTGTAAACATGTTTATATGAAGTTTGAACCATCAAAACATGTCATTATCATCAAAATGTGAAGTATCCAAAACATGTTGTTTAGTCATCATTATAATATGTACAATATGTCATCATTAAAATCAAAGTATGAATGTTTAGACATCATCAATATGTGTATACTATGTCATTATCAAAACACACAACTCAACAATCTCCCCCTTTTTTATGATGACATATTGTACATAATATAATGATGACTAAACAACATATTTTTGATACTTCATATTTCATATTTTGATGATAATGACATGTGTTGATGGTTCAAACTTCATATAAATAGGTTTACAAAATTTTGTAAAAGTTGTATCAAAAATAGGTCAACACACATAGTCTGCCCAGTAAGCTCCTGAAGGACAAAGTCATAGTTACGTCGACACAAGTCATCAATCAGGTCGACACACATTATCCATCTAGTGAGCTATGTCTGAAGAAAAACACAGGAGGTCGACACTAGTTGTTAATCAGGTCGACACATGTTTCCTCCCAGTAAGTTGGAACTGATATTTAGTCAGTTGCGTCGACACATACGCAAACTTGTGTCGACACACATTGCGTGAAAACTCAGAAACATAAAGGGTATGATTTCCAAAGGGTGTGATTTATCTCTGAAGATTTTGGAGAGGTCCTCTTATTACCAAAACACCCTTTCATCCAAGTGGTAATGAGGAGAAGAACATTTAGACATGTTGCAACCTTGGGTGAACTCTAGGTTTTTATGCACATGCCACTCACATACAAGGGACTGCAATGAGGCTATAAAAGGCCTATTGTCTCATCTGAAGCAGCCATCCATCACAGAGGACGTGGGGATCAAAGCCAAGTATAGAGAGAGGGAGTTAGAGTGCTGAAAAAGTAGCAGATCAAGGAGAAGACCAGCAGAGGAAGAAGAAGCAGTCGTGCAAATCAGAAGGAGCAGAGCTGAGAAGAAGAAGTAGATCTAAGTGTGAATCAAATCAAAGATACCTAAGTAGTGCAAGGAGCAGAAGAGGATCAGAGAAGAAAGAGCAGTTGTGGAGAAGAAGAAGATCCACCATCTGGGAAAAATCAGAGCATCGCAACTCAAGGCTGGTTCGAAGGACTTCAGATCAAATATGCTGATAAACACAACTAGATGGTGTGTTTGTGCAAGAAGATCTGAAGCACGACTTCAACCCTCGAGATCTAAATATTCAGAGTTCAAATTCATCAGTCTAGAGGAAATTTTGCAAAGCTGAAGTACTGGTGTTTGAGGATTTGTCTCCCTTAACTCTGATCTTCATGTGAATTTGTTTTTCCTTTTAAACTTTATTCAGAACTCATTAAGTGCTCCTACTGGTGATAGGAGTGTTGATCTCATATTGTGTTTGTGTGTGGATTGACGAGGTTTGTCTGACCTTGATGCTGTGAATCAACGGATAAGTTGTGTAATCAGCGGTTGGCAAGCTGTGAGTTAGCAGTCAAGCTGTGTGTGTGTGGATCAAGCTGTGAGGTAGCAGAACTTAAGTTGTTTGTGAGCAGTTGTTTGAAGCTGTGAATGAGCATTTTAGTGAAGCCTCACTTGGTTTAAGTGAAGGGTGGACATAGGTCTTCGTCTAGGAGCCGAACCACCTTAAGAATATCATGTGCAATGGTTTGTTGGGTTGATTCTCTGCTAGAAAGCTTGCATAGGATTTTGATCACCTTCTAAGTACTCACACACTTTTAAATAGATGATCTAATGTGCTTTAGATTCCAATAAGTTAATCAAATCAGTGGGTGCTTGTTTGAATAGAGTTTTTAATTTGACATATTTTTAATTGCATAATGCCCCCCCCCCCCACTTCTATATTTGTCATATCACCGCATCTTTGATCCAACAATTGGTATCAGAGCCTAGGCTCTCCACTCTTGTGGTCTAACAGCCTGGAGAGTTCAGGTGAAATGGATCTAGGGGGACATATGCCAGAAGGACACTCTATGTATAGGCCTTCTTGTTTTGATGGATCAAACTATACTTACTAGAAAACTCAGATGCAGGTTTTCTTAAGAGCCCAGGGTCATCAAATCTGGAAGGTGGTAAGTAGTGGACCATATGAGCTCCTAGAGGATGAAGAAAAATGGACACTAGAGCAAATCAAGAAGTCAAATGCTAACTGGAGTGCAATGAACATCATGCAATGCTCCCTTCATCCAATGGAGTTTTTAAGAGTTTCCTCATGTGCCACCGCCAAAGAAGTATGGGACCGTCTAACGGTAATCTACGAAAGTACTTCTGAGATAAAGGAAACTAAAGCCAACATGTTAATTCTGAGTATGAGGCCTTTAAAATGAAAAAAGATGAAACCATCTTAGAGATGTATGGTAGATTAACTCTACTGACAAATGGCTTGAAGAGTCTAAGAAAAACATATACTGAATATGAACTTGTTAGAAAAATTTATAGATCTTTGACTCCTATTTGGCATACAAAGGATACTGTAGTTGAAGAGTCTAGGAATCTGTCTACTACAACTGTTGACCAATTGATTGCTTCCTTAATGACACATGAATTGGGTTTGAAAAGGACAGATGATGATGTGAAGGAAAAAAGGTCACTAGCATTTAAAGCAAGTCCTAGTGTGAAAGAATCAACTGAGGAAGAAAAATCTTCAAGCTCAGTAAATGACTCAAGTGAATCAGCCTTGCTCATAAAAAAATTCAGAAAATTTTTAAGAAAATAAGGTAAAGGATTTCTTAAAAGAAAACCTCGGGTAGGCAACTCTTCCTAACAGAGACAATTTGTTAACAAAAGTTTTCACAGAATTGTCTGTTTCAATTGTAGGAAACCAGGGCATGTCAAACCAGAATGCCCGGATGCTCAAAAGAAGATTCAACCCAAGTGGAAAGCCCAGAGCTATGAATGGAACTTGGAGTGAAGAAAAAGGGGATGAGGAAGAAGAAAATTCAGAGGATGAAAGCATAATATGCTTGATGGCCAAGGAAAGCTCCATTGATTCAATAAATTCCAATAATTTTTTGAATTCATGTTCTTGCGGGGATGATGAAGAATTATCTTATAATGAATTGAAAAATCATTTTAATCATTTGTATGAAAGAACCAAGAAAATGAAATTTGAGAATAAGCTTCTAAAACTTAAAATTCAGTCAAATGAAACCATGTTGTAAAGTTCACAAACCATTTCAAAAGAAAATGAAAAATCTAATATGTAAAATTGAACAATTAAAGAAACAAATTGCCAACATGAATCATTATCATCAAGTAAATTAAAAGCTTAAACACAATTGGTTGAAGAAAATGATCATTTGAAAAAGAAAACTGAATGCTTGCTTTCTGACAGAACATTGAATAATGAATACAACAGTCTAAATAAGATAATGACAAGCTAAAAGTTGAAAAAGAAAAACTGACAAATGAACTTGAAGTTGTTTTGAACAAAAATCAAAATTCTGAAAAGAAAATCACTGAATTAAACAAGACTGTAGCTAAAATCTACTTTGTCTAAGTTTGTGTAGGGTACAAACAATTGAATAATCTTCTTGGAATGATGGTTAACTTTCAAAAGGAAGGTTTAGGATATAACTCTGTAAATAAACAGAATTTTGAAAATAAAACAAAAACTTCATTGTAAAAACTGCTGCTAACAAGAACTCCATTTTGCCAATTGAAAAACCAGTGAAAGTTCTTGTTTAGGAAAATGCTCAGAAACAAAAGAGAAAATGAAAAAAAAACTATAAATAAAAGGAACCCTATGTTTGCTAAAAACTAAAAACAGAAAATTGAAAAACAAATAGGTTTCTACAAGGGTTCTCAACCTTCTTCATCAACCCAAAGAGCTTCAAGGCAACCTCAACTCCCACATCATGTCAAGAGCTATCATAAAGTACCACATCCTTCTCAACCCAAGAACAATCAAATGTACTCTAGAAGGTTTCAGATGTTCCGACACATGCCCCAAAGCAAAGGTATGTACCAGGTAATGAATTCTCAAACCTACTTTAATTGCAATAAACCTGGTCATCTTGCCGAGCATTGCTGGAATAACAATCAAAATTTCTATATACATGCTAAACCAGTCCAATGCTTTACATGTCATAAATTTGGTTACATCTCTAGAGATTGTAGGCATAGAATTGATAATTTTGTGCATGCTCTAAGTTTCACGCTCATGTACATAAGAATAAAATTCATGTTCATACTGAAAATACTAAAAAATTCCATGTACATATGAAAAGAAAAACTGCACAAAAGAAGTTTTCTACTTCCAATGATAAAAATCATAAAAATAGAAAAATTCATGAAAATTTACACTACAAGAAAAAGCAGTTTTAGCAATCAATATTGTGACCAATATTTTCGGTCACTATTTGGTCACTAATTGGTGATCGATTAGTGACCAAAACAATTCGGTCGCTAAATGAGTATTATAGTGACTGAACGAAAATCGGTCACTAATTGGTGACCAATTTTATTTTAGTCACAGATTTTCATGTTTTCTTGGGTATGGAGGAAAATTTTGTGACCGATTACTTACAGTCACTAATCGGTCACAAATTTGGGACTGATTAGTGATCGAAAATAATCGGTCGTTATAGCCGACGAATTTAGAGACTGAATAGCGACCGAAATTTATCGATCCCTATTCTTCCCTTCTTCTTCATCTGTTTCTGCTCTCTCTCTCTCTCTCTCTCTCTCTCTCTCTCTCTCTCGTTCGTCGTCGCGGACGTCGTGCGCTGTCGTCCACCGGCATCGGACGCTATCGTCACTGCCGTCGGACATCGTCATTACACGACCAAAGCTGCTATCAGACCCCGCTACAGCCGCTCTCAGACCTCGCCGGAGCCGCAGTCGTCTTCTCCTCTGGTAATCCCTCTCTCTCTCTCTCTCTAGTATGGGGGTGGGAGTCGGGGGTCTCGATGGTGGGAGGCAGTGTAGGGGTGGGGAGAGGGGGGTGGCAGTGTAAGCCTGGGCGGGGGGGGGGGTGATGGTTGTGTGGGAGGGGGGGTAGGTGTTAGTGTTGGGGTGGAGTGGGGGCTGGCGGTGTAGGGGTGGGGGGGTAGAGTGAGGGTGGGAGAGGGGGGGGACTGGAAGTGTGGGGGTGGGGGGGGGGGGGCCAGCCTAGGGGTGGGAGAGGGGGGCTCAGTGGTGGGGGGGCAGTGTGGGGTGGGTGACAGTGTGAGCCTGGGGGGCAGGGGGGAACCATCGACACCGCCGCCCACGGGCCTGAAGACCCAGAAGGGCTAACAGACCAGTCTAGCAAGATATGTAATGGGACTAAGTAGCAACAACAACACTAAAATGTACCAACAAGTGAAGGAAAAGCATCCAACACATGTACAAGTCTAGTACAGTCCCAAAGTAAGCAAAGTACAAGTGCAAGAAGAAAAAGGGGATAACAGATCCCTTAGGGGCATACCCCGAGGGTGACGTAACAAGTGCAAGGGAACACTACTCACGGAAGACGTTATCTACTATGGCCACATCTCCTTAGCTCGCCGCAGAGGGTGCTGCTGTGAAGTCTCACCTGTAAAGAAGGGAATGAACTTCACGAAGAAGCCCAGTAGAGCCTACCAATCTCCCATTGGTTCTAACAGCAGAATAGATCTATATGTGCATAATTGAAATAAAACAAGTAAATCTATTCTACTAACAGAGTAAGTGCGGAAGCATAAAGTAACTACATGGCCATTGGTCTAAACCACGCGTCAGAACCGAAAACCGGTGTAAACTACGGCACTCGGAAGAACCCAATACTGCAAACACAGATAGTAAATAACTGCCTGGACAGAGACACTAGCCACAAAACAACTACACTAGTCAACCAGTCTGGTGTGCCACTCGCCTTACCCTCGACCACCAGTCCATGTCTAACACCTCCCGTTGGAATGAGACGTGGAACTAAAGTAACCACAACTGCCGTAGTCTGGCCAGACTACGGTCCCACGCCTGGCCCCTCTAGATAGTACCAGAACCATGTAGAGTGAGGCAGTGAGAAGGACTAGCTGATCTATGCCGAAAGAGCGCCAAACCACCTCGGCGTCCTAGAATCAGCTAAGAGAGCTCTACAAATGACACTACGCTATTGTCCTCACCGTTTTCCCCTCTGCTACCAGAGTCCGTGACTCGAGCTCGCCCGCCGCCTGGAGAACTCCCTCAAATAGGCACGCGGGGACCGGGGGTCCAGGCAACGATAACAACCTCTCAAAGGACAAGCCCACAAGTGCCTAGCACCGGGGAAAGACTAGAGTAGAACCGTGCTAGGAAACAGTACATGTGCTAAGAAATAGAGTCGCAGCGGAAGGAAAACTCCGAATAGGTCGCCAAGCCATTCTCTGTCTGAGAAGGCAATGCAAAGGCTGTTGCCACCTGAAGGAAACACCTTATCTGTCGCGACCTTGGTCAGAAGGTGACAGGGAACCTGTCGCGACCTGGTCGCGACAAGGGCATTGTCGTGACCACAAATAGAGGTCTAGGTGACCACCTGAAACCTCCCACAATGCATGGGAAAACTGGCATGAAGGCGACGGCCACCCTGTCACGACAAGAATGCAACAGGGTAGGTGTCACATTCCCCACCAGAAGGCGACATGTCGGACTGTCGCGATCTGGGTCACAACACCAAACATGTCGCGACCATAGACATACACACCTGAGAGCACCTTCCACAAACCATACACCCCAAATCCGGAAAACACCAAGGGAGGGGAGCATGTAGGATGGTATAAATAGGTAAATAGGGCTCAAACCACCCTCATACACACCCATGAATGTCAAGGATATGCATCTACACTCCAAAACCTCACATGCAAGCATGAACTCTCAACACCCAAACCCCATTTCAAGCACCAAGAAAAGCACCACACATACATGCACGGCCTAGCAGGGATTCTAAAGGCTTGGAGAACGGGTTTGGAAGGTCCTAGCATGATAGAACTAGGGGGAAGGTAAGGGTCCCTACCTCAAAATGAAGTGCCAACCTGTTGGGGTCTTCTCATATGCATGGCCACCTCCTCCTCGCTTCAAGCTCCATGAGGACACTGTCCACGAGCCAAAAACGTCCTACACACCGAAGGAGAGTCACCACCACGAAGAGGATGCCACGCCGGAGAAGAGCACCAATCCGGGAAGAAGAGAACCTCACCTCTCCACACACACACCCTCACACTCTCCCCACAGTGGAAAACACATAGAGGGGGGTCGGAGGAGGAGAAACACAGTCGAAGGAGAGGAAGGAGAATATTGTTCTAAGGCCTCAGCACTTTTATGCCTCGGAGTTGAGAACGCGACAACTTAGCTATCGCGTTCACTTACTGAACGCGACGGCTAACCTGCCTCGATCCCAAGGTCATGGTTAACCTGACCAACAGAATCGTCACGTGTCATTCTTGCAGACCTGATGCCATGAACTCGACACCTGACATGTCGCCTTCCTGTTGTTAGTGGTTGACACTTGTCTCGTCTATCCTGACAGCAAGACGACAAAAATGCATGCTGTGGTAAGAGGGCTGAATGCGACAATATGCCTGTCACATTCACAACCAGAACGTGACAGCCACCTCGTCGCCTTCAGAAGGCGACAGCCCGATACATCGCTACCTTCATCAGAAGGTGGCTGACCAATGAAAGGAAGATGCTACAATCTAACTAACAAAAAAACAATTTCATCCTCGAAATTAAGGGTGAAACCCTGAGATGAAGGCAAGCGAACACACCAGTCACTCAAACAAGTAAGTAAAATGCTCCTGCATCTCGTCCTCAAGCTCCCACGTTGCCTTGCCACCCATGCGATTCTCCCAAACGATCTTGACGAGTTGGATCTACCTTCTGCGCAGCTGTTGCACTCTGCGGTCCACAACACTGATCGGGTACTCTAGCACTGATAGATCTGGAGCTACCTCTAACTGTGAGAAGTCCAACATGTGCGACGGATTTGAAATGTACCTCCTCAGCTGCGAGATGTGGAAGACGTCGTGAACACCTGCCAACTCGAACGGAAGAGCTAACTTGTACGCGACCTCGCCAACCCGCTCTAGGATGGGAAAGGGACCAACAAACCTCGGGCTGAGCTTGCCCCTCTTCCCAAACCTGAGATCGTCCTTGGTGGGCGAGATCCGAAGAAACACATTGTCGCCTGCCTCAAACTGCAGTGGCCTCCGACGAACGTCTGCGTAGCTCTTCTATCTACTATGTGCTGTCTGCAGTCTCTATCTGATCAGCCTCACTTTGTCTGCACACTGCTGTACCAACTCGGGCCCCAATAACTGCCTCTCGCCAACCTTGTGTCAGTGCAATGGTGTCCAGCACGGTCTGCCGTACAGAGCCTCGTAGGGTGGCATCACAATGCTGGAGTGAAAGCTATTATTATAAGCAAACTCCACCATGGGAAGGTGCGACTCCCAGGTGCCATCCTAGTCTAGGCAACACGCTTTTGACATGTCCTCAAGGATTTGTATGGTCCTCTCCAACTGATCATCTGTCTGCGGGTAATAGGCTAAACTCAGCCTCAACTTGATGCCTAGTGCCCTCTAAAAACTGCGCCAAAAATGAGAAGCGAACCTCAGATCTATATCTAAGACAATAGACACCGGGGTTCCATGCAACCTTAAAACTTTGTCCATAAACAATCTGGCAAGTCTGTCCACTGACCAAGCTGATATGATCGGCAAGAAACGAGCTGTCATCGTCAGTCGATCGACGATCACCCAAACACTATCGTGCCTCTGCGAAGTACGAGATAAACTAGAAATGAAGTCCATGGTGATGTGCTCCCACTTCCACACAGGAATGGGTAGCGACTACAACTCACCACTAGGACGCTAATGCTCCACCTTCACCTGCTGACACGTAAGGCAGCGAGCAACAAACTCAGCAATATCTCTCTTCATCCCAGGCCACCAGAAGAGTCCCCTCAAGTCGTGGTACATCTTGGTGGAACCAGGATGAACAGAGTACCTCGATCTATGCGCCTCAGCCAGCAGCTTTTGCCTGCCATCTGATGGGACATAAAGTCTACCTCTAAACCTTACCTCGCTATCCTCGTCTAGCTCAACCTCTGGCATCTGCAACACGTCTGCTAACTTTGCATCTGCACTCTGAGCCTCTATCACCTACTGATATATGACTGGACGAATTGTCAAGTTGGTCAACACTGCTCCAACAGCCGCTAGTGTCTAACCAACAAAGAAATCAAGTGGGCTCTCCTACTCAAAGCGTCTGCTACGACATTAGCCTTTCTCGAGTGAAAGGAAAGAGTAAAGTCGTAGTCCTTCATGTAATCGACCCACCTGTGCTACCTGAGGTTCAGATCTCTCTATATGAAGACATACTACAAACTCCTGTAGTCCGTGAACACCTCGAGCACCTCGTCGTACAAGTAATGTCTCCACAACCTCAAGGCAAACACAATCGCTGCAAGCTCCAAGTCATGTGTCGGGTAGTTCTACTCATGCTTCTTCAGCTGCCGAGAAGCATAAGCGACTACCCTCCTGTGCTGCATCAACATGGCACCAAGACCAGTCCCCAAAGCATCCGTGTAGACAATAAAACCACTGCTATCAGATGGCACAACAAGGATCGGAGCTGAAGTTAACCTGCTCTTCAGCTCCTCGAAACTTGTGCATCATCTCCATGAAGGCAACCGGTGCATTCGTGAGCCCAAAAGGCATCACGACAAACTCAAAGTGGTTGTAGCGGGTACAAAAGGCTGATCTGGCAATATCTGACTCTTGGATCCTCAACTGGTAGTAGCACAACCTCAAGTCAATCTTCGAGAACGCTGAAGTTGGCTACAACTGGTCAAACAAGTCATCGATCCTGGGAAATGGGTACTTGTTCTTCACTGTTACCTGGTTCAGCTGTCGATAATCGATGCACATCTTGATACTGCCATCCTTCTTCCTCACAAATATTACAAATGCACCCCGAGGCGAACGGCTCGGACGAATGAAGCCCAACTCGAGTAGCTCATCAAGTTGACGCTTCAACTTCCGCAGCTCTGCTGGCGCCATCCGATACGATGCCTTGGACATAGGCATCATCCCTAGAAGCAACTCAATGGAGAAATCTACCTCCCACTCTGGAGGTAAAACAGGTAGATCCTCCAAAAACACGTTAGCAAACTCACAAACAACTGGTACATCTGAAACAGATAACTCGCCAGAATCTGAGAAACTCACAGAAGCAAGGAAAGCTACACAACCGTCTCAGATAAGGCGTCGATCTCTACAAAAGGAGACAAAAGGTCGGCGGGTAGACCATGTACCTCGGAAGCAATGCACAGGTGCTCTAGGTATCTCAAACTGCATGGTCTTCCGCTGACAGTCTACAAGCGCATAATGTGCCTCCAACCAATCCATGCCAAGGATGGCGTCAAAGTCGTGGATCTATAAGGCAAACAATCTGGCAGGTAGAAGGTGGCCCTATACCTCGATAGTGACACCCTCTAGGTAACCCAGAGTATGCACGTAGTCACCCGTCAGAAGCTCAACAGCTACGTCACAGGCCCGCTTCAGAGCAAACTCAGTGAGGGAACCAAAGAACTCCTCTGAAGCAAAACAATGCATAGCACCTGCATCAATCAAAACACGAGGAACTCTACAAAGGAAGGAACTGTACTGACGACCAAATTAGAGGCCTCCACCACATCTTTGGTGATGTTCATCACCTGACTACAACCACGTCCTCGCTGAGGCTGTTGCTGGCACTTCTGCGACAGCTAGAACTGCCCCTGGTGTGTTGCTGACATTGTGCCTACTGGGGTGGAGGGTACTGCGCCTGCGGTGCCTGCTGAGTGTACTGTGTAGATGCCAACTACAGCTGCCGCTGCCTTAATAAGCACTCCCACCTAAAGTGACCTTGTTGTCCATAATGAAAGCAACCCGTGCCCTGCTGGCTCTGCTCTGCGCCCTACTGTACTGACTGCTCCACTGGCTGCTCCAACTGACGTCGCTGCTAAGGTGACTGCTGGTAACGCCGCCTACCCACTCAAGAGAACAACTTCAACTTTGAGGTGAGGCCAGCACCGTCTGTACTCGAAGAAGAAGAAGAAGACACACTCCCTCAGTTGCCCGAAGGATGTTGGTACATGGTAGACCTTGCCAAACCTCCTCCCTACTGTGGCTGGAACCGACACTCCCTCTTCAAGGTGGTAGCTCTAGCCACTTCCAACCCCAAGGTGTCGCATAGGTGGCCAGCCATGGCCCACCTCAACTCCGAGCGTAGCCCACTAATGAACTGCTCAGTGTGAGCCTGCTCACTAGTGGTCACGTGGGGGACTTGTCGCAAAAGCTGTAGGAAGCTCTGGTGGTACTGCGCCACAGTCAGCACTCCCTGTGTCAGTTCGTGAAACTGGTCCCTCCTCTCACAGCACGCATAGTCGTGGAAGTACTCACTGTGAATGATCTCCAAGAACTGCTCCCAAGATATCTAGTCCAGCCCCCTACCCTGAAAACTGGTCTACCTCATTATCCACCACCACTCGTGGGCTGACCCCTTCAGCTGATACACTGCAAGCCTGACCTGATCCTGATCTGCACAGTCCATGGTTTTGAAAGTACGCTCGAGCTCATGGACCCAACTCTCTGCCCTATCTGGATCGTAGTCCCCACAGAACATCAGAGGTCGGAGATGAAGAAACCTCTCCAGAAGTGTTGTGCAGTCCTCAAGTGTTGCTGCCACAACTGGAGTCTGTTGTCATACAACTGGCGGTACCTCAGACTGAACGGGTGCTACCTGTGGGGTCGCTGGTGGCTGCTCCTCTGTTGCCATCTCTGCAAAGTGTTGACCTTCTGCTGGCATCTCCTGGTATTGACAAGGGTCCTGGAACATCATCCTCCACCACTGCTCCAAAACCTCTGGCGGGGGCGCGGGTGGATACCACTGCTTCTGCTACACTCCCTGCTGCAACGGAACGCCCTGCGGCAATGGAACACCTAGTTGGTCGAACTACTAAGGCTGAGCTTCCACCGGTGCATGCTCGGCTACAACCTACTCATCCGGTGTGGCATCCTGATGCTCCATCAACTCTTTGACCTACCTGCGTCTACGTGGTGGCATGTCCTGTGACACAGACTAACATTCAAGTTAACAGAAATAACCCGACGGCTAGCAGTGTTACTTGTACTTCCTATGGGACTTTGCATTGTCACTTAGTTCCATTACAAGTCCTGATAGACCCCTTGCTCTGATACCACTGTAACGGCCCCCAATGCCCGAACCCCCGGCTCCCACCAAAGATCCAACCATCAGCACTGCCGCCCACGGGCCCAAAGACCCAGAAGGGCTAACGGACCAGTCTAGCAAGATATGTAACGGGAGTAAGTAACAACAACAACACTAAAATGTACCAAAATGTGAAGGAAAAGCGTCCAACACAAGTACAAGTCTAGTACAGTCCGAAAGTAAGAAAAGTACAAGTGTAGGAAGAAAAAGGGGATAACAGATCTCTTTGGGGCATACCCCAAGGGTGACGTAACAAGTGCAAGGGAACACAACTCACAAAAGACGCCGTCTACTACGGCCCCGTCTCCTCTGCCCGCCGCGGAGGGTGCTGCTGTGAAGTCTCACCTGTGAAGAAGGGAATGAGCTTTATGAAGAAGCCCAGTAGGGACTACCAATCTCCCACTAGTTCTAGCAGCAGAATAGATCTACATGTGCATAATTAAAATAAAGCAAGTAAATCTATTCTACTAACAGAGTAAGTGCGGAAGCGTAAAGCAACTACACGGCCATCGGTCTAAACCACGCATTAGAACCAGAAACCGCGTAAACCACGACACTGGGAAGAACCCAAGGCTGCAAACACAGACAGTAAACAACTGCCTGGACAAAGACACTAGCCACAGAACAACTACACTAGTCAACCAGTCAGGTGCGCCACGCGCCTTACCCTCGACCACCAGTCTATGTCTAACACCTCCCATTGGCATGAGATGCGGAACTAAAGTAACCACAACTGTCGTAGTCTGGCCGGACTACGGTCCCACACCTGGCCCCTCTAAATAGTACCGGAACCATGTAGAGTGAGGTAGTGAGAAGGACTAGCTAATCTATGCCGAAAGAGCACCAAACCACCTCGGCGTCCTAAACTAAGCTAAGAGAGCTTTACAAACAACTCTACGTTGTTGTCCCCACCGTTTCCCCCTTTGCTACCAGATTCGGTGACTCGAGCTCGCCCGCTGCCCGGACAACTCTGTCAAACAGGCGTGCAAGGACCGGGGGTCCAGGGAACGGTAACAACCTCTCAACAAACAAGCCCACAAGTGCCTAGCACCAGGAAAAAGACTAGAGTAGAACCGTTCTAGGAAATAGCACATGTCCCAAGAAACAGAGTCGTAGCGGAAGGAGAACTCCGAATAGGTCGCCAAGTCGTTCACTATCTGAGAAGGCGACGCAAGGGTTGTCGCCACCTAAAGGCGACATTGTCTGTCGCGACCTGGGTTAGAAGGTGACAAGGATCCTGTCGCGAATTGGGTCGCGACAAGGGCATTGTCGCAACCATAGACAGAGGTCTAGGTGACCACTTGAGACCTCTCACAACCCATGGGAAAACAGGCATGAAGGCGACAGCCACCCTGTCGCGACAAGAACGCGACAGGGTAGGCGTCGCTTTCCCCAATAGAAGGCAACATGTCAGGCTATCACGATCTGGGGTGCGACACCAAACGTGCCGCGACCACAGACATACACACTCAAGAGGACCTTCCACAAACCATACACCCCAAATCCAGAAAACACCAGGGGAGGGGAGCATGTAGGACGATATAAATAGGTAAATAGGGCCCAAACCACCCTCATACACACCCATGCATGTCAAGGATATGCATCTACAATCCAAAACCTCACATACAAGCATGAACTCTCAACACCCAAACCCATTTCAAGCACAAAGGAAAGCACCACACGTACTTGCACGGCCTAGTAGGGATTCTAAAGGCTTGGAGAAAGGGTTTGGAAGGTCCTAGCATGATAGGACTAGGGGGAAGGTAAGGGTCCCTACCTCAAAATGAAGAGCCAACCGCTGGGGTCTTCTCTGTTGCCCAGATTGCAAGCCCAGAGGGGGGGTGAATAGATTGCTAAAAATTCTTTTAGAATAATGCCTATAAATAAAACGCTTGACAGAAAATACTAAGTTCGATAGTTAGGGTTAGTGTGGAATAAAGACAAACAAGCAAGCACACATAGACAACAGGAAATTTTATCCTGGTTCAGATCTCCTATCCCAAGGAGTCCTACGTTCAGTCCCCAAGCAACAACTTGGGATTTCACTAAACAAGGGTATTGTCCCCCTTAAGGACTCTTACACATCCAACAACAGCTGGCCTTCTCTTCTCTACCCGAAGAGGTACAACCAACACCTGATGCAACAGGTCTTCCTTCTCACCAAAGGGAAACAACCACCTGTTCAACAACAAGTCTTTTCTTCACAACCGAAGAGGAGCACTCAAGAAGATTGAGTAGAGAGTGAATGACCCCTAGACCAAGCTTATAGGATTGCTTGATCTGAGGCGAGGTTTGAGAGACAAAGATTTGGCAGTGGTGGATTCTCTCAGATCTTACACAAGCTCTCAAAAGACTAAGCAGATGGTTGTGGAGAGCTAAGAGCTAAAGGCTGATTTTCTGAATGAACAAGCTCTTCTACCAGGTGCTACAAAGGATAATTATCTGTGCATGGAGTCGTCGGTCTTCTATATATCTTCTCTTGAGAATATAGCCATTGAAGTATCTGTTGTCTCTATGTCTGAGGCATGCAAGTTGAGTATGGTCTAATGTGGGTACCAAGAATACCTGCAGCCATTAAATGCCCAGAGAGACACGCACACAGAGAAGGATCATCCAGATATCTTTTGCTTCTTGTTTGTCCAATGTTGTAGGGTGTGATTCTGGTAGAAATCTGCACAAAATAAATATTGAAACATAGACAGCTCAACTGTCTCTAAGCTGTCAGTCAACGTTAGATGGCATGCAACAAGAAGATACGCCAAAAAAGAAATGCCATTCAGTCACCCTGTAAAGCTTTTGTTTAAAGAACACAGGTGTAGAAAGCACACAGATATATTTCGTGCAGAGATATGTACTAACACAATAAAAGCTCAAGAGCACGAGATACAGTGTTATACACGGGAAGACTTGAACTCCACAGAGATTTAAAAAGAATACATTTAAATATCATGAAGGATAATTATTTTCAAGATTATCTAAGAAGATAATGAAAGTATATGTCAATTTATTTAAATCATAATCGTAGTGAAGAGAGTTGATGAATTCATGAAATCATTGTCATAAATATATAAATGAAATCTATATTGAAATAGAGTCGATGTGACCATAATCCATGTATAAATTTAGTGAAATCGTTGTTCTATACATAATCGTTATATGAAGAAATCGATGTGCAGATCAAGTCGTTGTTTAAGTAAAATCGTTGTTTCATAGGAAATCGTTGTAGCAGCACTCAAATCGTAATAGAGACCAAATCGTTGTTTAAGTGAAACAGAATCGTTGTAGTGACCAAATCGTTGTTTAAGTAAAAAGAAATCGTTATAGTGACCAAATCGTTATTTCTTTGAAGTCGTTGTTTAAGTGACCAAATCGTTGTGGCGATCAAATCGTGTTTTACCGAAATCGATGTTTAAGTGATATTGAAATCGTTGTATCAACGAAATCGTTGTGAGACCGAAATCGTTGTTTTACTTATGAAATCGTTGTGAGACCGAAATCATTGTTTTACTTATGAAATCGTTGTGCGATGGAAATCGTTGTTTTACTTATGAAATCGTTGTGCTATGGAAATCGTTGTTTTGCTTATGAAATCGTTGTGCGATGGAAATTGTTGTTTTACTTATGAAATCGTTGTGAGACCGAAATCGTTGTTTTACTTATGAAATCGTTGTGTGATGGAAATCGTTGTTTTACTTATGAAATCGTTGTGCGATGGAAATCGTTGTTTTACTTAGAAAATCATTGTGTGATGGAAATTGTTGTTTTACTTATGAAATCGTTGTGCGATGGAAATCGTTGTTTTACTTATGAAATTTTTGTGCGATGGAAATCGTTGTTTTACTTATGAAATTGTTGTGAGATGGAAATCGTTGTTTTACTTATGAAATCGTTGTGCACTTTGACAAAATTCATACTTTGAACTTCAAATAACAGTGTGTGTGTGTGTAACTTAGTAATTTTAATTTACTTGATGCTTATTAATGAACTTCAGAGAAAGATGTTAGATAATGTTTTCAATGGTTTTGTTAGTCACCAAAAATACATATAATAAAAGATAAATTATTTATGGAGATGGACTGATTATCAATCTCCCCCTTTTTGGTGATGACAAAACATAAAGATATGCAAGAGTAAAGGTGTTGAATTAAATTTTATGGAAAATTTTTAAGTATATATTTCAGAATATTTTCTCCCCCCTTTTGTCATTAAGCAAAAAGAAATACAAGGAGCCAAAGAATGATAGAAGAGAAGAGACTAAGATAAATGGGAGTCAAATCAGCATATTGATTACTTAATGGGGGTCAGAAATATAGAAGGTAGGAGACAGAAGAGAGGCATGGCGAGTAATGATTGGCCAAGCCTGGAGTTCCTGCTCTTCAAAGAAATTCTTAAAAGCACCCCAACTGATGTTGTAATAAGGCCCCATATCTGGAAGAAGTCTCTGGATGTGGATCTGCTTCTGAGCTTCAAGAAAATTGGCATACTCATCTTTTCTAAGAGATGTCCGAAAGAAGCTAATAGTACCAAAACTAGCATGCTGAAGAAACTTATCAATAGATAGAGGGTAGAAAATTTTGTGTTGTAACAGTTCCCTCCTTCGGGGTACATAGATTTTGTACCGCTCAACCCAAATGGCAAAAGGGTCTTGAACCAAATTAATGGAGTTGAGATCTAACAATTCTTCAGCAGATAGTGTGGGTTTGTCGGATCTAGCTAGAGAGAGGTTCAGATTGTTCAATTGCTGAGCAGCTAGGTGATAGTGCTTCTCCCAGTCAGAGGAGAAGTGTGGTTCATACTCAGACAAGAGAGGAGTGAAGACGTCGGACTTGATGGAACCCCTGTGAAATTCTCTAAACAGAAATCGGTGGAAAGCAAGAGGAGCTCCCTACTGAACTGTGATTCTGGCCATGACTCTAGCAAACCTTTCATAGATAGTAGGACCACAGCCGAGTCCATGAGCAAGGAATGTAGCTTAGGGAGAAAACAGAATCTCTGGCATCTTAAGAGTAGCAAAATCCACTTGAAGAGAGGTGTTGACTGGATTTTCAGTTCTGAGTTGAGCAATGGCTACCCTGAATTGGCCAAGCTGAACTTCTGGAAGTTTATTGACAAAACGGTAATCATTGAAAATCTTGAAGTGCTAGATTAACTTGATTTCCCTTTGGATGAAGGGACCCCAAGTATTTCTATGGTGGAGGACAAACCATTCAGTCAGTGTGAGAGGGTGGTCTGAGGGTGGGAACTGTTCAAATTTGGCAAGCACAAACTTCCTGTAGAGAGACTGATTACCCCGAGCCCACTAGTCTTCAGTCTTAGACTCAGCTGAGGAGAAGACTTTGGATTGATCGGCTTTGGATAATGGAGAGAGAGGAAGAATAATATACAGATGATCTGTGAGATTAAGGTGAGGAAGGCCAAAAAGTGCAGTAAAGGTGCATTTTTATAGGTATTCACAGTAGAGAAATCTCCTTCTATTTACAACAGAAAGAGAGAACCAAAGAGGAGGGAATCGAGGTTCAGAGGAGAGAGTAAGCTCCTTAGAAACTTTTCGCTTTTTGGGGGTAGGACTAGGAGAACCTGTCCTGTGAACATGAGAGGAAACAGACAAGACTGAGAGAAGAATTGCTTCTTCAAACTCATATTTAATGTCCTAAATGACATGACCTTGAACACGAGCACCCTCCGGAATAATGGTGATGAAGGATAGTGGAGTGGGTGGATGAAGAGAGGTGAATGAAGTAGGAGGAGATGGTGCAGATGGTCTAGCAGAAGAGGGACCAGTAGATGAGGGACCAGTAGAAGATGATGCTAGAGGTTCCTCAAATGTGGGAGGAGGAATGGCAGTAGAAGAAATAGGTGAAGAGGAGGAGGTAGTAGGAAAAGGTGTAGGAGAAGAGATGTGCTTTGGAAGTGGTTTCTTGGAAGGTTCAGGTGCAGGTGGGGCAGTGAAGGATGTAGGTGGAGAAGAAGGGGCTGGAGTCTGAAGATTTGACCGGACAGAAGGCTCTAGGGGCACAGCAGCAACTTCTATAGATGCTTGAAACCCAGTTGGCCCTGACTCTGCAACTGATGGTCGTGGTGGCCTGACTTCCTCTTCAGAAAGCCCTGGTGGCCTGACTTCCTCTTCAAAAGGCCCTGGTGGCCTGACTTCCTCTTCAACAATTGGCTCGGATGGCCCAGCAACTGGTTCTTCTGGTATAAATTCAGTGGGAGCAGGAGGGGCAGGAACAGAAAATTGCACCCTCACAAAATCTGAAAGATCTGACACTAGTTGCTTCAAACTACCCAACTCACTTTTCATCTCTTGGAGTTTAGTCTTAACTGCTCCAATCTCCTTGGCTTCAGTGCTCTGACTAATAAAGATGGATGTTATTCCAGATTGCAAAGAGCACAGAATCTCCCCATGTGCATTCAGTCTATTAATGACTGGCTTCAAGTGCACATGAATCTTCTTCTTCTTGGATCTGTGGTGTGCCTTCCTGGTGAGTAAAGGAATTCTTGAGGAAAACCCTTACCCTTTCTACTAGAGCTAATAACTGGTTCAACATCCTCATCTGAGGTGTCTTCAACAACACCTTCCTGGAACTGGTCAACAGGAGCACTAGCAGTAGGCTCCCCCTGAATCTCTGGCTCCCCCTGGGCCGGAGCATCTTCCATCTGAATGTCTTCAGTGTGGCCTAGTGCCACAGCTTCCGGAATGACTTCTGCCAAATTAACTTCCATAAAAACATCTGCAACAGGAACACTAGGGATGTCTTCCATGTGAGTATCTTCCTGCTCCCCCTCAGTGTGAGCAACAGTCTCTAAATATTCTTCAATAGCAAGTGTAGGGACTGTAGAGGGGATCACAACTTCAGATGATTGCCCAACGAGCTCAATGTGCCCCAATGATATTTCCTCAATCCTCCTTACAGGTGTAGGAGGTTCTTCAATTCTGACATCTGCCTCTGCCTCTTGTTCTATAGGAATTTTAGGGGCTTCACCAATGATGGCCTCTCGTTCAGCCATTGAAGTCTTTGTCCAAACATTCCCCACAAGAGAAAAACCACTCTTCTTTAAGTTTCTGGACCGAATAGGTTGGCCCATCTTCTCCATCACTTCACCCTTCAGATCAATTTCATAGAGCTTGAAAATTCTGGTAAGCAAATGAGCATATGGTAGTGATACTGCCAATTTATTCTTCTTATGCCAAATCATCGCTGCAGCAGAATTCATCCTCTCTATTATAACTTGAGCCATGTTGATATCTTGACCTTGGATGGCTCAGAACATCATATTAGAATCTCCCTTTGGGCAAGTTGAAAAAGTAGCACTTCTCGACACCAAAATCTGACAGACTATGAAATGCAATATTCTGTTAAAAGCATTAAGCTGGTTGATGTCGATCTTCCCATCCCTCAGTTTGTATTATGTTCCAATGATCCCTAGCCCCTTGGCATGAATGTCCACTGAGTTCACCAAACTGTGTCCAACTACAGAAACACAAATAATTTTTCCAAAAGATCAAGAGTGATATGAATGGGTGTACCTTTGAATGTGGAAGAGAGAGACCCATCTTCTTCTGATTTCAGACAAGTATAGAAAGCTTTCGCGAGGTCTGGATAACTCAGTTCAGAAACCGTGCACATCTTTGTCCACTTCATCCTCTGAATGGCTTTGACTATGCTGTGCATGCCATGCTTCTCTAGATCTTCTATATCCACTGCCTTGTTTCCACAGACCTTGATCCTTACAGAAGCAAAACGTTCATGTTGCTCCGTCATGAGGAAGGCGACGCTGTAACCACCCACACTGTCGGAACTCCCAAAAGCGGCCATGGAATCGAGCAAGGAAGGTTTCTAGAGAATCGGGGGAAAGAGAGGAACAAGAACCCTCAAGAAATTCGAGCGGGAACAGAGAGATCCTTCAAAACCGCACAGAGGGGATTCTGGAGTTGATGAGGGTTTCGCAAGCAAGCAAATCAAAGGAGATAAGAGAGAGAGAGAGAGAGGAAATCGATAAGGCAAGGATTTCGGACTTAACAGCAGGACATAAAGTAGCTTTTTGAAATGCCAGAGCAATAAAGGCGGATAGCGACAAAAGAGGAGAGGATTACACAAATAATAAAGAATTGATTTGAAACGCCATAGCAATTTATGACGCAAGCAATAAAGGATTTACTTAAATCCAACGGGAAGGATAAATATTATTCTGAAATTTATTATTTCAGTTACGTACAGACATATCTGTTACAAATTACACATGCCTAATTCCCTTCTGAGAGACGTAAATCTCTCTTCAGGTAAGGCTTTTGTAAAGATAACTGCTAACTGATTTAAAGTATCTATAAAAGAAATATTATATTACCATTAGCTACATGCTCTCTAATAAAATGATATCCGACCTCTATATGTTTCGTCCTAGAGTGCTGAACTGGAGTTATCGTGAGATTTATCGCACTTGTGTTGTCGCACAGCAATAGGATGGTCTTGATGTGCAATCCATAGTCTTCAAACTGTTGTTTGATCCATAAGAGTTGAGTGCAATAGCTTCGAGCAGCTACATATTCGGCTTCAGCTGTTGATAATGCCACTGAAGTTTGCTTCTTTGAGGACCAAGAAATCAGGCATCCTGCAAGAAATTGACAACCACCACTGGTACTTTTTCTATCTACTTTGCATCTAGCATAGTCAGCATCAGAATATTCAACTAAACTAGTTTCACATGATTTAGGATACCATAGTCCTAGGTCATGAGTTTTAGCTAAATATCTAAAGATCCTTTTAACAGATATTAAATGAGATTCCTTAAGATCAGATTGATATCTTGCACACATGTATACACTAAATAAAATATCGGGTCTACTAGATGTTAAATACATCAATGATCCAATCATACCTCTATAAAGTTTTTGATCAACTTTCTTACCATCTGGATCACCGTCTAACCTGGTAGATGTGCTCATGGGAGTGGACAGTGGTTTGACATTTTCAAAGCCAAATTTCTTTAGAAGTTCCTTGGTGTATTTTGCTTGATAAATATGATTTCCTTCATTGCCTTGCTTTATTTGTAATCCAAGGAAGTAGTTGAGTTCTCCTATCATGCTTATCTCAAATTCTCCCTGCATGAGCTTCTCAAAATACTTGCACAAGGATTCATCAGTTGATCCGAAAATAATATCATCTACATAAATTTGAACAAGTAATATATTTTGGCATTGTGTTTAATGAAAAGTGTGCTATCTATCTGACCTCTAATAAAACCATCATTTAGAAAGAATGCACCAAGTCTTTCATACCATGCTCTAGGTGCTTGTTTTAATCCATACAATGCTTTATGTAATCTGAAAACATGATTTGGATAATCTAAATCATTAAAACTAGGAGGCTGTTCCACAAAGACTTCCTCCTTTATATAACCATTTTAAAATCCAGATTTTACATCCATTTGAAAAAGTTTTAAATCCAATGCACATGCATAGGCAAGTAAAATTCGAATAGCCTCTAGTCTAGCCACAGGTGCATAGGTTTCATCGAAATCTATGCCTTCCTCTTGGGAATAGCCTTAAGCAACCAGTCTAAGCTTGTTTCTAGTGATAACACCAGCCACATCCAATTTGTTTCTGAACACCCATTTGGTGTCAATCACAGGATGATCTGATGGTCTTGGAACAAGGGACCAAACTTGATTTCTCCTGAACTGATTAAGTTCATCTTGCATGGCTAAAATCTAAGATTCATCAGACAGTGCTTCATTGATTGTCTTCGGCTCAATTTGAGATACAAATGCTAAATAATCACAAGGAATAACATTACCTCTTGTTCTTGTTGCCCAGCTAGCAAAACCAGAGGGGGGGTGAATGAGATTCTTAAAAATTATTTAAGACTCAAAACCTGTTCACAAAACAGTCACACAAAATACACTTTGCAGATTGTTAGTGTTAGAGAATCGAAAGATCAAACACACAAAAGCAATCTCACGACATAGAGAATTATCCTGGTTCGGATCTCCTCTCCTTAGGAGTCCTACGTCTAGTCCCTGAGCAATATCTCAGGATTTCACTAACAAGGGTACAGTCTCCCTTAAGGACACTATAACACCCCAGCTGGTCTTCCTTCAACCGAAGGGAACAACACCCTGGATACCCCACGAAGTCTTCCTTCAACCGAAGGGAACACACCCTGGATACCCCACGAAGTCTTCCTTCACAACAGAAGGAACAACAAGGAAATAGTGATCAAAGAGATGATCCCCCTAGATCAAGCTTATAGAACACTGCTTGATCTGAAGCAAGGATTGAGAAGAAGAGATCTACAATCAAGGACTCTTCTCAGACAAAAGGCTCTCTCACAGATCTGAACTTAGCACAGAGAGCAAGAGCTAGACTAATGGGAATTTTTGCTGGCTCTCAGAAAAGCTTGCAGAAGGTTGAGGGCGTTATAGCTTGTTGTTCCCACAACCACACCACTTTCTTGACGCTTCAGGAACTTCATATATCATCTTTGAAATTCGAACATTGAAGTGCCCGTTGTCTCTATGCATAAGTGTACTTAGACTGATTGACACTTGGAAGCTTCCAGTCAACAATCCTTTATCCTTTCATGCACGTAAAGATAGAGAGAGGGTCTTCTGTATCTCTTCTTTGGCTTCTATTTTGTCTAACGTTGTATGACGATATTGTCAGAGACCTGCACATATTTAAAGCTTGAACAGTAGACAACTAGCTGTCTCTTGTTGTCAGTCAACGTCAAATGAATGTTCATCAAAAAGTAATGCCATTTTGTTGTTCTAAAAATGTTTACGGAGAAGATACAATAATGGGAAAATATTGTCTGCATGCATGTAGAGATACGTACTATCGTAATAATGTACAGCTGTCAGAGAGATATACGTGAATCTTGACTTTTCAACATTTTCAAGAATTTGTTCGAAAATCGAATCGTTGTTTTCCATGAAATCGTTATATGCATGACTTATGAAATCGTTATGCAAATGAGTAAACAGATGCATACACAAAATCGTTATATGCATTAGTAATCAAATCGTTATGAAGTCATAAACAAATCGATGTATAATCGTTTGACGTTATGAGCAAATCGATGTACAAATCGGTATGACTTTATAAGTAAATCGATGTACAAATCGTTGTGATGTTATAAGCAAATCGATATGCAAATCGTTATGACATTATATGCAAAACAATGTACAAACGTTATGACTTTATAAGCAAATCGATGTACATCGTTGTGATGTTATAAGCAAATCTATGCAAATCGTTATGACGTTATAAGAAATCGATGTACAAATCATTATGACTTTATAAGAAATCGATGTACAATCGTTATGATTTATAAGCAATCGATATGCAAATCGTTATGAAAGCAAGTCGTTACAATGACTAAAAAATCGTTACGAGAGCAAATCGTACGATGACTAAGGAATCGTTTACGAGAGCAATCATTACGATGACTAAAGTAATCGTTACGAGAGAAAATCGTTACGACCACGTCAGTCTTTTGTGATCACTTAACGAATCGTTGTGATGGCAAATTGTTGCGATCACTTAATGATTTAACACTAGAATCCTTGTAAGTATAAAATCATTATAAAACTACGGAAATCGATGTGTACTTAGACAAATATGATGCTTTGAACTCTTACTGTTGTAGTGTGATGAATACTTACTTGATTGGCTTTGTTTTCCCTTGGTTTATTTCCTGTGTTTAGACTTCATAGAAGGTATGTTAGTAACCTTTATCATAGTTTTGTTAGTCACCAAAATAGATATGTAATTTATTTAAATTACATGGGGATAACCTGATCATCAATCTCCCCTTTTTGGTGATGACAAAACTTAAACCATTAGTAAAGATGATCTGAAATAAGTCTAAGCTAATTGAGGAAATAACATAGAATTAAATAATGTTTTCAGAAATGCCAATAATTCTCCCCCTTTTTGTCATTTAAGCAAAAGGATAAGGTATTAGGACAAGAAAGACAAATGAGAGAGGAAAGACAAATAAGAGAGCACAAAAATAATGTTAATATGCTTGTGAAGGTACATGGAGATAGAAAGCAGGAGACCAAAGAGAGGCATAGTGAGAAATAGTTTCCCAGGCCTACTCCTCCTGCTTTTCAAAAAATTACTAAAGATCCCGGTTCAATAGAGTAGCGGGTCCCATGATGGGGGTCATCCTTCGAAGATGATGTACCAGCTGCTCATCAAGAAGTCGAGCATACGATCTGAATCAAGGGAGACCTTGAGGAAGGAGACTTTCCCAAAACTGCACAGGCTAGAAATTGATCCATGGAGACTGGATAGAAATTCTGCTTGCGCTTCAAGTCTATCCTCATAGCTACATAGACCTAGTACCTTTCACCCAGTTTGATAAGGATCATGAACAAGATGAATGGAGTTCATATCCAGAAAGGTAGCTTCTGAAATCTGAGGTTGACCTTCCTTGGCTAGGGAGTCATTCACAATGGAGAGCTGCTGAGCGGAAAGAGGATAGAACTTGGTCCAATCTACAGGAGATAGCCTTTCACATTCTGACAAGGTTGAGGCAAGAACATCTGCAGTAACATGGCCGTGGTGATATTCTCTGAACATAAACCTGTTGAAGTGCACCAGATACCCTTTCTGCACTTTGATTCTGCCCATGACTCTGGAAAAATGTTCAAAGATAGTTGAGCCTACAGGGAATCCATTAAGGGAGAGTGAAGAGGGGGAAGAAAGGTGAATTCAGCAGCTAGAGGGTTGCAAAATCTACTTGGACGGCTTCAGTGTGAGCTCCACCTGGTCCAAGTGCTTTAATTGCCTCTACAAACTGACCCAACTGATCTCTGGAAAACGGTGAAGATACCGATAATCATTGAAGAGTTTGACTGTCTGATCACCTATCTCCTTTTGAATGAAAGGGCCCCAACTGTGTCCTTATGATGGATGAGGACCCATTCGATAAGGTCATGGAATGGTCCCTTGGAGGGAACCTTGCAGATCTAGCAAGTAGAAATTTGTTGTAGAAGTTTTATTGCTACGAGCCCACTACTCTTCAATTGGGATTCGCTGTAGAGAAATCTTGGATTTTAGGGATTTAGAAAGAGATGTGTAGGAAAAATAGTGGTGAATGGTCGGTGAGATGTAGATGAGGAGATTAAAGATGGAGGCAAAAACAACTTTTCGAAGGAATTCCCTGTAGAGAGTTCTGTTTTTGGTGACCTCTGTTAGAGAAACCATAGGAGGATAAGAAGGATCTGAGGATTTAGAGAGAGAGGAGGTGATTTTCGTTTCTTAGGAATAAGACTAGAGAAGTCTGTCCTATGAATATGTTCTCCACCTTCAGAACAGGTCGGAGAATGGCTACCTCAAACTCATCTTGATGCTCCTAAGGTAGGGACCATCATTTGGAGCATCCTCCGGAATGATAGTAATGAAGGAGGGGTGAGCAGAAGGATGAAGAAGGGAATGAGAGTGGAAGAAGGTATGGCAGGTGGTCCAGAAGAGAGGACCAGAGGAGGAGGAGGCTCCACTGATGATGATGCTGGAGGGTCCTCAAAAAGAGGAGGAGCTGGAGGAATGTGAGTGGAAGAGACAGGAGGTGTTGGATGGTGAAAGAAATGGGGCTGGAGAGGAGATGACTCTGGGTAGAGGTTGTTTGAAGGGTTGAGGAGTTGGAGGTGCTGTGGAGGATGAGGGTGGAGAAGGAGGGGCTGGTGTCAGAATAGGAGAAGGAGCTGGGGGCTCTGGAGCAATAGCTCTCTCTTCGATTTGGACCTGCTCAGATTCAGTCTCCACTCGCCCGGTTGGCCTTGACACATCCTCAACTGGCCCTCTTGGCCCTTGCAAATCCTCAACTGTCCCTGTTGGCCCTTGCAAATCCTCAACTGGCCATGTTGGCCCTTCAGCTGATGGCCCGGATGGCCCTGATTCTTCTGTAGGCAGAGACCCTGATGGTCTAGGGACTTCTTCTTCAGTTCCCTCAGAAGGGTGAGCTACAGGTGGTGGAGAAGTAGGCGGTGCTGATGATCTTACCTCCTTTAAGATATCTGAAAGTAGAGATTTCATGCTTCCCATTTCTTTGTTGAACCACCGGATTGCATTCTTGACTTGTGACAACTCCTTTGCAGCTGAGGCTTGGCTCATAAAGAGAGAGTTGACATCAGCTTGGACTGAACAGAGAATTTCACCTTGGGCATCCAGTCTTTCTATCACATGCTTCAAATTGATAATTATTTTTTGTTTCTGAGCCCTCCTGATGTGGAGAATCGACAATGAAGGAATATCTGATGCGACCTCTTTCCTTTCTCCCTTGCTTTGTCCACAGGATCCTGCTCTCTAATCGGAAGAACTTGCAGTTTCTCCTTCTCTAAACTGATCTTCTGGGAAATTTTCAGTTTTCTCCCCTGAGTCTCATTTCCCTTGTCACCCAAAATCTCCCCATCAACAGGGGCATCTTCCATGGGTGCATCCATATGCACATCTGCTGCTTGTTTTTCTTGGATAGGAGGATCTTCCCTTGAACATCATTGTGCCTGATGCCACATCTTCATTTTCTTGATCTTGCTCCCCCTGAACTGCTGCTGCCTCTTTCTCAATTGATTGCTCCCCCTAAACAGGAGCATCTCCCATAGGCACATCTTCAGTCTCGATTCTTTGCTCCCCCTGAATGGGAGCTTCTTCCATAACAATCTTATCAATGTGGCCTGATGCCACAGCTTCTATAGTTAAAACTTCTTCAACTACTGGATCCCTTAAGGAGCTATGGATGGATTCCAGTACATCTCTGAGTACTGAGCCTACTCGAGAAGAGGGAGGAGGATCCTCTGAACTACATCCTACAGGGATAATGTCCTCAAGAGGAATATCCTCGATCCTGCTGCTTGATACTGCTATTGCTTGCTCTTCTTGAACTTCAACTGATACTGCTGCTACTGGTTCTGCTGCTTGGACCTCTTGGGCTTCGCCAATGTTGGCTTCACCCTCAGCCACAGAGGTCTTCGACCAAATCCCATTGACAACTGAAAAACCACTTTTCCTTAAATTTCTGGACCGGATTGCTTGGCCCATCTTCTCAGACACATCTCTTACTGTACTTATACCATAGTGCTGAATAATCTTTGTTAGGAGATGGACATAAGGTAAAGACACATTAATTTTGCTCTTTGTGTCCCATACTTGAGCGCTTGCAAACTTCATCCTCTCAATCATGAGTTCTGTCGTGTTAATTTCTTAGTTCTTGATGGCCCAGAACATTAAATCTGAGTCAGCCCTAGTGCGGTGGAAAAGGTGGCACTTCTGGAACCACAATATGACAAACTACAAAGTGCAGGATGCGATTGAATGCATTCAATGGTTTACATCAACATTGTCATCTTTCAGTCTGAACATCGGGACCAACTATCCCAAACCCTTTTCTGGGACATTCACAGTGTGAACTCCACTGTGTCCAGAGGTACAACCACCAAAGAGAGATGCTAATAGGTCTTGGTGACCCTAATCTGGGTTCCCTTGACCATGGATCAAGGTCCCATCAGCCTCTGATTTTAGACACACATAGAAGCTTTACCAGTCCGAAAAACTTACTTCAGAGATAGTAGCCATCTTCGTCCACTTCAATCTGTGCAAGGCTTCGACGATTCTCCCCATTCCATTCTTCTGCAAATCTGCCACATCCACTGCTTTGTGACCGCATAGCTTGATTTTCACGGTCGCAAACCTTACTTGCTGCTCGGCAGTGAGAATTTCGGCTCTGTAGCCCCCGACGCTGCTGGAAACACCAGAGGAGGCCATGGATTAGAACGGAGAAAGTTTCTAAAGGACTGGAAGGAGGATTGGAGCAGAAGCCCTCAAGAAATTTTTTGCGGGAAAGAGATGGAAGCTTGAAATCTCAGAGAGTCGATGCCAGAGTCGATAGGGTATCGCCTCAGGCAGATGAATGAGAGAGAGAGAGAGAGAGAGAGAGAAATATAAGAGATGAATCGTTCCCACACGGATTTCGGGAACATTAAAAGAATGGCTTTTAGAATTTAGGAGCGCCATAATGGTAGAAAACGACAAAATTGACTAGATCGATAGGAATAAACTCTTATAAAATAACGAACCGTCATGACAAATTAAAGGATTAGCAATAATTGGAATTTTGCTTAATTTGGGAGGAAAATAATTCAAATTCTGAAAATTAATATTTAAGTTTTAAACAGATACATCTCTACACAATCACATACCTAATCCCTTCTAAGAGAGGTAAATCTCTCTTCAGGTAAGGCCTTTGTGAGATGTCTGCTAATGATTGTGTATCAATAAATGAAATATCTATGTTCCCATTTGTTACATGATCACGAACAAATGATATTTAACCTCAATGTGTTTCGTCCTTGAGTGTTGTACTGGATTCTTGGTTAAATTTATAGCACTGGTGTTGTCGCATAATATTTGAATTGTCTTGATGTGTAGCCCATAATCCTCCAAGTTGTTGCATGATCAAGGAGTTTGTTACACAACTTGCAGCACTCTACATTTCAGCTTCAGCTGTTGACAGAGCTACTGAATTTTGTTTTTGGAGGACCATGATATCAGACATCCTGCAAGGAATTGACAACAACCACTGGTACTTTTTCTATCCATTTTGCATCTAGCGTAGTAGCACCAGAGTATCCTACTAAGTTAAGTTCACATGATTAGGATACAAAGACTTATGTCATGAGTTTTAGCTAAATATCTAAAAATTCTCTTTACTGAAATTAGATGAGATTCTCTAGGATCTGCCTGATACCTAGCACACATGCATACAATAAATAAAATATCAGGTCTACTAGCAGTTAAGTATAGTAAGGTCCTATCATACTCTATAATTTTTTTATCTACTTCTTACCATCTTTATCACTGTCAATTTTTATTGATGTGCTCATAGGTGTTGACAGTGGCTTGGCATTATCAATCCGAACTTCTTTAAGAGTTCCTTGGTGTACTTAGCTTGGTAGATGTGAGTCTCCTTCCTTTCCTTGTTTGATTTGCAATCCTAGGAAGTAGTTGAGCTCTCCCATCATGCTCATCTCAAACTCTCCCTGCATAAGCTTCTCAAAGTACTTGCAAAAAGATTCATCAGTGGAACCAATATTATGTCATCAACATAAATTTAAACAAGCATATATGTTTGACCTTGGACTTGATAAACAATGTACTATCTACTTGACCTCTATGAACCATAGTCTAATAGAATGAGCAAGTCTTTTCATACCGGCTCTAGGTGGTTGTTTTAAACCATATGAGCTTTGTGTGGTTTAAAGACATGATTTGGAAATCAGTGTCATCAAAACCTAGAGGTTGTTCTACATAAACTCCCTCCTTAAAAACCATTTAGAAATGCAGACTTTACATCCATTTGAAATAATTTCACATCTAGTGCAGATGCATATGCAAGTAAAATTCTAATAGTCTCAGTCGAGCTATAGGGCATATGTTCATCGAAATCTATGCCTCCCTGGGAATAGCCTTGAGCTACCCATCTGGCCTTGTTGTTCTATGATCACACCAGCTTCAATCCAATTATTTCTGAACACCCATTTGGTGTCAATCACTGATGATCTGATGGTCTAGGACAAGTGACCAAACCTTTTTTCTCTTGAACTGATTCAGTTCATCTTGCATGCTAAATCCAAAATTCATCAGTGATGGCTTCATTGACTGTCCTAGGCTCTATTTGAGAAACAAAGCTAAATAATCACATGGAATTATATTACCTCTTGTTCTTACCCCTATAGATGGATCACCAATGATGTTTTCAGGAGGGTGATCTTTCTTGTATCTCCACTCTTTTGGAAGATTTTGGTAAGAAATATTTCTTTGTTGGATGTCTTCCAAAGGTGGATCGTCCTTGTCATCAATTGATGTATTCTTTAATTTCTTGGACAGTTCATCTGCATCATCATTATGACTATCTTCTTCCTTTCTCAAGGAAGGGTTAGTTTCATCAAAAATAACATGTACTGACTGCTCAATCAATAAAGTTCGTCTATTGAACACTCTATATCCTTTTGGTTTAGAAGCATACCCCATGAAAATGTCTTCATCTGATTTGGCATCTAACTTACCAATGTCTCTTTTGGCGTTGATGTGGATGAAGCATGGACATCCGAATGTCTTAAAGTGACTGATCTTGGGTTTCTTTCCCTTGAACAATTCATATGCAGTCTTTTTCAAGATCGGCCTGATCATTACTCTATTGATGATGTAACTTGTTGTGTTGACTGCTTCAGCCCAAAGTATCTTGGCAGATCATATTCTGATAACATTGTTCTTGCCATGTCCAATAACGTCCTATTCTTTCTCTCTCAACTCCATTCTGTTGTGGTGTCCTTGGTGCTGAGAAATTGTGCTCTATTCCTTAGTCATCACAGATTTTGCAAATTATCATTTGAAATTCTCCTCCATAATCTGATTTGATTCCAATAATGCTGAACTTCTTATCTTTCTGAACCTTTTTGTTGAAGCTTACAAAGCTATCAAATGTATCATCTTTATGTTCCAAGAATAAGACCCATGTGAATCTGGAATAGTCATCAACTATAACGAATCCAAAATTCTTTCCTCCAAGACTCGTGGTCCTCATTGGCTCAAATAAGTCTATATGAAGGAGCTCTAAGGGTTTAGAGCTGGTTACCACAGTTTTGACTTGAAGGAGCTCTTAGCATGCTTTCCTTTTGCACATGGTCCACAGACACCATCCATTTTGTGCTGACCTTTGGTAGACCTTCCACCAGGTTTCTCTTGATCAGCTTTCTCATGCCATCTAGACTGCAGTGGCCCAATCTTCTGTGCCACAACTCAGTTGACTGCTCTTTCCTGGCTGCTAAACAAATGTCTTGATCTTTTAACTCTTCCAGATGAAGTACATACAGGTTCTTTTCTCTGTTGGCTTCAAAGATGACTACCCCATCTTTCACAAT
This sequence comes from Colocasia esculenta, assembly GCA_014218235.1. Lineage (NCBI taxonomy): Eukaryota > Viridiplantae > Streptophyta > Magnoliopsida > Alismatales > Araceae > Colocasia > Colocasia esculenta. The sequence continues at coordinate 48,498,614 of CM024762.1, forward strand.
GCTGCACTTTTACTCCTGAAAACTTATCTGATGACCTCTATCACATAGCTGGCTGATGCTGATGAGATTGTGTTTCAGTCCTTTGATGCACAACACATCTTCAATGACAGTTGTGCCTCTACTGCACACTGATCCACTGGCTATCACAGTTCCCTTTCCATTGTCTCCATAGGTGACTGTGCCTTCTTCAGCCTTGAGGTGAGAATAGCTTTCTGTTACCTGACATATGCCTTGAGCACCTGCTGTCCAGGTACCATTTTGATGCTCGAAGGCCTCCCTGAAATAAAGACACTAAGCTTTAGGTACCCAAGTTCTTTTGGGTCCTTGCTGGTTAGTATTATCATCTTTCTTTTTAATTATCCAAATTTTGTGTTTAGTTGGACATGTTATTTTGGTATGTCCTAGCTTGTTGCAGTGACTGCAACATGTTGTTCTAGTTATTTTTTCATATGGAGTATATTTAAAGTTTGATTTATATGCTATATCTTGTTCAGGTACAAATTTTGGAGTTGGATATGTTTTAGGGTATATTGTTGTATCTTCATTATATGTTGGAATGTAACCTAATTCATTCTTCTTTTTACCTGATCTTCTGGCTCCTTTTAGTATTAAGAAATTTTACCATTACTAAATTTTCTAACGTACTTGATACTTTATCATTTTCTTCTATTAGTCTTTTGATTTCCCTTTTATTCGTCTGAACTTTCTTATTTTCTAATTTTGTTATTTGTGTATTTTTATCTTTTAGGTTTTCGCATAGCAACTCATTTCTTCTTTTAAGTTCACTAACTTGCTTCTCTAGTTGTTCATTTTCTGATTTTAAATCAGAATTAGTATTCTCTAGACATGCAACAATTTTCTTACTGGCTTTTAATAATTTAGATACTTTTCTATATTTACCATACAGTTCATTAAAAGCATCTTCTAAGTTATCTGAATCAGAATCATTACAGGAATCGAAGGACGAGTTAGAGGTTACCTTTTCTGCGATATCTGCCATGAAAGCTAGGTTAGCCTTTTCTTCTTCCTCACTGTTTGAGATTGACTTGCTATCCGAGTCACTGCTGTTGTCCCAAGCTGCTGCCATGGCTTTCTTCTTATAACTTCTGAACTTTCTTGAACTGTCCTTCTTTCTGAATTCAGATTTCTTGAGCTTTGGACACTCTACCTTAATATGTCCTGGCTTCTTGCACTCATAACAAATTGGTTCATTCTTCTTGATGTCTTTTGCTTCAGGTTTCTTAAAATCTTTTCCCTTTTTGAAGTATCGTCTGCCAGATTGATACTTCTTTTTCTTAGCCAATATCCATTGTAGTCTTCTAGACAGCATTGCTTCTTCATCTTCAGTGTCTTGACTGTTGGCTTCATCTTCTGATTGTTCCTCAGAGCTGTCTTCTGTTGCTTTGAGGGCATTTGTGTGCTTCTTTCTAGTGGATGATTCTCCTAATCTCTCCATGTTTATCTCATGGGCCATGAGGGACTCAATGAGCTTTTCCAATGACATCCTTTTCAAGTCATTGGCTTCTTTTATAGCTGTTACCTTGGGAGTCCAAGAAGATGGTAGGGATCTAAGAATTTTCCTTACCATGTCTCCCATCTCATAGTTTTTTCCTAATCCTGCTAACCCGTTGGTGATGTCTGTAAATCTGCTGAACATTTGGGTTATAGATTCTCCTGACTGCATCTGGAACCTTTCATATTGTGTCACCAGAATGTCTATCTTGCTTTCCTTGACTTTGTCGGTGCCTTCATAAGTGATCCTGAGCTTCTCCCACATTTCCATGGTGGATTTGCAAGCAGATACACGGTTGAATTCCTTTTTACTGAGGGCACAACACAAAATGCTTTTGGCTTTGCAGTTGAGAGAAATCTTCTTTCTATCATCTTCTATCCAGTTGTCTTTGTTGTTTAGAACAACTAGATCGCCTTCTTCTACTATGGACCATATTTGGAAATCGAATCCTTGTAGGAAGTATTCCATTCTTGTTTTGCAGTAGGTGTAATCTTCTCCATCGAATAGCGGTGGCATGTTGACTGACTGACCTTCTGAGTGACCTTGGATTGCCATTTGATCTTTTCTCTTCAGATCATTGGATCTTCTTCTTTGTCGAAGAGACTTGCTCTGATACCACTTGTTGCCCAGCTAGCAAGCCCAGAGGGGGGGGGGTTGAATGGGATTCTTAAAAATTATTTAAGACTAAAAACCTGTTCACAAACAGTCACACAAAATACACTTTGCAGATTGTTAGTGTTAGAGAATCGAAGATCAAACACACAAAAGCAATCTCACGACATAGAGAATTATCCTGGTTCGGATCTCCTCTCCTTAGGAGTCCTACGTCCAGTCCCTGAGCAATATCTCAAGATTTCACTAACAAGGGTACAGTCCCCCTTAAGGACACTACAGCACCCAGCACCCCAGCTGGTCATCCTTCAACTAAAGGGAACAACACCCTGGATACCCCACCAGGTCTTCCTTCACAACAGAAGGGAACAACACAGGAAATAGTGATCAAAGAGATGATCCCCCTAGATCAAGCTTATAGAACACTTCTTGATCTGAAGCAAGGACTGAGAAGAAGAGATCTACAATCAAGGACTCTTCTCAGACAAAAAGGCTCTTTCACAGATCTGAACTTAGCACAGAGAGTAAGAGCTAAGACTAATGGGAATTTTTGCTTGGCTCTCAGAAAAGCTTGCAGAAGGTTGAGGGCGTTATAGCTTGTTGTTCCACAACCACACCACTTCTTGACGCATCAAGAACTTCATATATCATCTTTTGAAATTTGAACTTTGAAGTGCCCGTTGTCTCTATGCATAAGTGTACGTTAGACTAATTGACACTTGGAAGCTTCCAGTCAACAGTCCTTTATCCTTTCATGCACGTAAAGATAGAGAGAGGGTCTTCTATAATCTTTTTTGGCTTCTATTTTGTCTAACGTTGTAGCACCTGGAAATTTTAATTCAAAGTAAATGGAAATAAATAATTTCCATAATATCAAGGTATTTAAAACATACGTATCATTATCGTATGTGCTAAAACACATCGGAAAATTACGTAAAATTATAAATAAACCCTAACATTATTACTAAATGTTTCACAAAGAAATTTGTGAAACAAAAATCATATTAGCCAAGTTTAAAGTGTTTCGCGACTTATTATCATAATTCATGAATAAGTCGACAAACCATTATCACACGTACTCGGATGAGTCAGAAAATTAAATAAAAATCATATATGGACTTCAAATAATATCCTCTAATGACCCATCAAAAATTTGGGTCAATAAAAATCATTTGGACTAGGTTTAAGAGTTATTGTGACTGATTATCCAAATTAGGAAACAAGTCGGAAAACCGTTAACACGGAAATACGACGCAACCATAAATTAAATAAAAATGTTAAAGAGACTTCTAATATTATATATTAATGACCTGATATCATAATTGGGCCAATGGACCACATATGGCCCAAAATCAAATAAAACTAGAAAATGCATGGAAATTCGTAACTCTAAATAGGCTGAAATTAGAAAGAGCAATTTGAGTTGAATTGGGATGCAATCATGCATTCTTGACAACCCAAATTCGTGCCTAACTATGGTGGGAGGTTTCCTAAAACCTCACACACTCTAATGGAGGAAGAAATCCTCAAAAATAGGAAACTAACCTATCAAAACCACAACTTGGCTTTCCTAGTCATAATAGGACTCCTAAACACCATGGTTGCTTAAATACTCTTCACCAAACCTTAGGGACGAGTTTCAGAACTTGCTAGGGTCGTGTGGAGGAGCTCTTGGTGGCTGAGGAGCTGTGGAACGGCCACAAGAAGCTCTTCTTCTTCCCCTTCTCATCTGCTGCGACCTGCACAAACCGTCCACTTGAAGTCGACCAAAGGTAAATCAAACCATAACCAAACCTTGCAAGGCCTACACCCCTGGAAAGAGGGTCAAGTCTACGTTCTAACCCAAGTGGAATGCCCAAATTCCATGCAGTATACACGGAGTAGTAAGCATTTTCCTCCAAGTGGTCTGAACATGGGTTTTCTGGAAAACTGGGACTTCTTCAACCCAGAAGATAGGTTTTCTCGGGCCAAACCTTAACATATCCTATACCAATGTGTAGAGAATCAAGTTAACTTTCATTTCCCACTAGTTGTATCGAATTTCATTTAGTAGATTTTGAATTATAAGCGTTTTGCCAAAGTCGCGCACTGTTAGGGCTTTTCCTGTTCTTAATATGTTGCATGTGATTCAAAACCGAATTAGAGTAAACTCATAACATGAATGTTATTCTACTAGTTGTCCTCGTCAGGTTATGTGTTTAATGTTTTGTCTAAATATCATTAGTTAGAGAGTTATAAACATGGTAAGAGGGTTGCTGCATGAAACTACGTCTTCAGGTTTCACTTGTCTTCTATGTTGTGTTTGACTTGATTAAAGCCTATCAAAACCATCATGGTTTTCTAATTCCGATTTACTGGAAGCACCCTTGCATGTCTAGATTAGTTTAAAATTGGTTTCGTTATTTTTCATACCCTATACAAATTGTTCTCTATTTTAGAAGCACCTTGTGTCAATATAAGGCAGTTCTGGACCGCAATCCAATAACATGTCCTTTCTCTGTCGACGTCAGGCGCAGACCCTGTGAAGGCGATGGCCCGATAGGCCGCATTCTGAGGTCTTGTCGTGACAGCAATGACCGTCGCATTCTGAAAGCGACGAAGCGCTCCGTCGCGACCCTGCTGCTTGATCTGACCGCTATGTCGCGTTCTTCACATAACCCTGTCGCGTTCTGGCCCCGACCCGTCGCGACCCTTACTGGGGTCTGTTGCGACCTGACCCCAGGCCTGACAGCCCTGTCGTTTTCCTTATATGTACCTGTCGCGATCTCAGGATTTTGCATTTAACCCCCACTTACTTTCTTGCAAACCTAACCGCTATACCCGAGGTCTGGTTAATATGTTATTTAGTGTGTGATTTCACATGTTTTGGGTCTGATCATTGCATGGTGGTTATTTTAATGGCTTAAAAGTGATTAACCCATTTAAAAGCTTTAATTATATGAATGCTATTTTAATTGCTCCTTAAATGTTATGATCCATTCATGCAAACTCATGATTTAATCTCTCCATGTTTAAAATGATAATTATTGTTCTTAAAATCTTGCAAACCCATGTGTAGTTAAATGCATTGTTCAATTCGTGCCATCATGTTAAGTGCTTTCCGTGAGATTGAAACCGATGGTTTAAGAGTTGAGACACGCGTACATCACTACACACTTGCACATCTAGGCAGCCCTTTTCTTGAGAAATTGGAAACTCTCTACCGGTCATTCTGAATCGGTAGACTAGCGACCTTTTCACCAAGGCCTCCGTAAATCTCCTCTGACCATGGATTCCCACATGGCCGACGAGTTGGTTGTACCATTGAAGTTCCCTGGAGATAGCGTGCACTTCCTTTTCTCTTCTTGTTCTCGTGAGTGTGATTTACAATCTAGACCAAAGCCATTAATGTAAAGATTGAACTAAAGTATAAATCGTACCGTTATGCTGTCGAATTTATCTCTTGACCAGTGTTATCAATTGAAAATCATGTTTAATTACTTATTACTTGTTCCCATCATCATCATGAACATGACATTACACATGCTTACTTATTGAAACTCTCATTGGCCATTATTAATGACTATGGGTATCTACATTTAAAATTTTACATGAGATTGCTGACAGGGCACGGCATGTGTCCAAGGGCTCCAGTCTAGCCCTAATGACGGAGAGTCATAAATATACTGTTAACCATGGGGTATAATGATTACTAGCGTTGCATCTGCGTTGGGAGTCTTGCTTGCTTGTTGAATGATAGATACAACAACCACATACACGTGTCCTGGTGTACATTCTTGATGGATCTTTTCTTGGTGTACATTAGTGTCTACGTGTCTGATTAGTGATACATTATCGTGCTCGTACATTCTTGCTTGCTTGCTTGCGTGATATGGCCATCCTGCATTTATTGTAATTTACACGATATCTTGCGTGCTTGTTACATGCCTCGCACTTGACAACCTATTGCTCGTTATATTCTTGCTCTATCACGATCACTCTCTATCTAGCTTGTTTCATGCATCATGTTTTAATCTGTTTCATTCCTACATGCATATCATGACATTCATTGTGCTTACCTAGTTCTAAATTGTTAATCACTTATATCATTGCCCGCACATTGAGATATAAATCCTACTGGGCTAGTTTGCTTATCCCCTACTTTTAACCAATCTAGGTGACTATGAAGTTCAAGAGGAAGAGCAAGTCGAGGATGGGAATGCGTTCGAGTGAAGAGCGTTCCAATTATGAGTCTATCTATAGTTAGTTTATTTTGAGTGTTAGAACAATGTAGTAGGAAGTGAGGTATTATGTACTTTTGCTTTTATTGAGTCTTAGTCCTGTAATAGTTTCCATTTGGAACACAATGAGTTGAGATTTGAATAAAAGATTAGTTGAGTTCAATATTTGGGCCCTATGATAATGTATGTTATTATATATTTAGTGCGTGCTAGCTAGAGGCTTATTTGCCGACTGTTCAAGTCTCGGGATATCGACTCGAATTCTTCGAACTAATATCCGCTGCGTAATTCTCGGGACGTGACAAACGTTGTATGATGGATATTGTCAAAGACCTGCACATATTTAAAGCTTGAACAGTAGACAGCTAGGCTGTCTCTAGTTGTCAGTCAACGTCAGAATGAATGTTCATCAAAATAGTAATGTCATTTTGTTGTTCTAAAAGATGTTTACAGGGAAGATACAATAATGGAAAATATTGTCTGCATGCATGCAGAGATACGTACTATCGTAATAAATGTACAGCTGTCAGAGAGATATATGTGAAGTCTTTGACTTTTCAACATTTTCAAGAATTAGCTCAAAAATCGAATCGTTGTTTTCCATGAAATCATTTTATGCATGACTTATGAAATCGTTATGCAAATGAGTAAACAGATGCATACACAAATCGTTATATGCATTAGTAATCAAATCGTTATGAAGTCATAAACAAATGGATGTACAAATCGTTATGACTTTATAAGCAAATGGATGTACAAATCATTATGACTTTATAAGCAAATCGATGTACAAATCGTTGTGATGTTATAAGCAAATCGATATGCAAATCGTTATGACGTTATAAGCAAATCGATGTACAAATCGTTATGACTTTATAAGCAAATCGATGTACAAATCGTTGTGATGTTATAAGCAAATCGATATGCAAATCGTTATGACGTTATAAGAAAATCGATGTACAAATCGTTATGACTTTATAAGCAAATCGATGTACAAATCGTTGTGATGTTATAAGAAAATCGATATACAAATCGTTATGAAAGCAAGTCGTTACAATGACTAAAGAAATCGTTACGAGAGTAAATCGTTACGATGACTAAAGAAATCGTTACGAGAGCAAATCGTTACGATGACTAAAGGAATCATTACGAGAGCAAATCGTTACGATGACTAAAGGAATCGTTACGAGAGCAAATCGTTACGATGACTAAAGGAATCGTTACGAGAGCAAATCGTTACGAACCACGACAAGTCTTTGTAATCACTTAACGAATCGTTGTGAGGGCAAATCGTTGTGATCACTTAATGAATCGTTGCGATCACTTAATGATTTAACACATAGAATCCTTGTAAGTATAAAATCGTTATGCAACTAAGGAAATCGATGTGTACTTAGACAAATATTGATGCTTTGAACTCTTACTGTTGTAGTGTGATGAATACTTACTTGATTGGCTTGTTTTCCCTTGGTTTATTTCCTGTGTTTAGACTTCATAGATGGTATGTTAGTAACCTTTATCATAGTTTTGTTAATCACCAAAATAGATATGTAATTTATTTAAATTACATGGGGATAACCTGATCATCAGTTCTTACCCCAACTGATGGATCTCCAATGATGTTATCAATAGGGTGATCCTTTTTGTACCTCCATTCCTTTGGAAGATCATCATGGATAAAGTCCTTTTGTTGTAGTTCTTCCAAGGGTGGATCTTCACTATCTTTGATAGTTGTTTCCTTCAGTTTCTTGGAGAGATTTTATGCATTTTCATCATCACTATCGACTTCCTTTCTCAAGGAAGGGTTAGACTCATCAAAAATAACATGAACAGTTTGTTCAATTAATAAACTTCTTTTATTAAAAACTCTATAGTCTTTAGGTTTAGAAGTGTACCCCATAAAGATTCCTTGATCAGATTTAGAATCCAACTTGCCTAAATCTCTCTTACCATTGTTGTGAATGAAGCATGGACATCCAAATGTTCTGAGATGGCTGATCTTGGGCTTTCTTTGTTTGTACAACTCATATGCAGTCTTCTTCAGGATTGGCCTGATCATGACTCTATTTATGATATAACATGCTGTATTTATGGCTTTTGCCGAGAAGTATCTTGGAAGGTTATATTCAGATAGCATGGTCCTATCCATATCTAACAAGGTTCTATTCTTCCTCTCAGCTATTCCATTTTGCTGTGGTGTTCTAAGTGCTGAGAAATTGTGTTCTATGCCTTGATCATTACAAAATTCTAAAAATATGTCATTTTGGAATTCTCATACATGATCTGAACGGATACTGATGTTGTTGAACTTCTTGTCCTTTTGAATTACTTTAATGAACTTCACAAAACTTTCAAATGTGTCATCTTTATGCTCTAAAAATGATACCCATGTAAATCTTGAGTAATTATCAACTATGACAAATCCTAAGTTCTTTCCTCCCAGGCTAGTAGTTCTCATTGGTCCAAACAGATCCATATCTAGCAGTTCTGGTGGCTTGGAGGTAGTGACTACTATCTTTGATTTGAAGGAGGATTTTGCATGCTTCCCTTTTGCACATGGTTCATAAATGATGTCTAGTTTTGAATGTATCTTTGGCAAACCTTCCACTAGATCATGTTTGATGAGTTTTCTTATGCCATCCAAGCTGCAGTGGCCTAACCTTCTGTGCCATAGTTTAGCGTTTTGCTCTTTACTTGCTGCTAGATAGATATCTTGATCTTTTAATTCTTCTAGGAGCAGTACATATAGATTCTTTTCTCTACTAGCTTCGAAGATAATTGCCCCATCCTTGATGATCAAACACTTATATTCTTGGAACTTGATCTGATGTCCCTTGTTGCACAGTTGGCTGATGCTGATTAAGTTGTGCTTAAGTCCCTTGACACATAGTACATATTCTATCAGAGTCCTATCTTGGTTTCCAATGGATCCGCAACCAATCACTGATCCTTTGCCATTATCACCATAGGTTACTGTGCCTTCTTCATATTTAATGTGCGAGAACAGTCTTTTGTTGCCAGTCATATGCCTTGAGCACCCGTTGTCCAGGTACCACTTTGATCCTCTAAGGCTTCCCTACAATAAATCACTGAGATTTAGGTACCCAAGTTTCTTTGGGTCCTGGTTTGTTAGTTTCCTTACTGTTTCTTTTCGGAATCCACTTTAAGTGTTTAGTTGTGTCACGCCCCGACGCGGAATATCGGAGCGCGAAGGCAGTTGCAAGAAAAGGGTATAGAGCGTATACTAGACATCAGACCATTGCACATTGAATAATACTAAAGCAAATCTTTCTCATTAATAACTTTTCAAATGTCTAGTTACAACCACTAATATCAGAGCCATTCTATAGAGCCCAATTACATTACAATAAAAGGAAATAACTAACTACAACTCTAAGATAACATAATGACTCGAGGATACTCCTGGCTTCACTCTTGGTCATTCCCTTCCTCGAGAGTGTATGTGTCATCCTCGGTCTCACCTGAGAACACAACATCAAATAACATAGGGTGAGCGGTAACGCCCAGTAGGACTTAAATCTCAAGCTCAAGCAGGCTTTAAATAATTAACGCATTTAATGGCAGAGTATCTAAAGATAGCAGGTACGAGAGAGTCAAAATATAGCAAGAGATAGCACACATGTAACAGGATAGCACAATAGCACGAGATTGAGTATAGTTTCCAAAAATAGCATAAGTGTCGAATATAGCACGAACAACAGGATGGCCATAGCACAACTAGCACAAGTAAGGTAATAGCACGACGAGTATAGCACTTGTTTGTCATTCTAGACATCGAGAGAGTATAGCACGTTTTGTGTTTTGATTGTCATATAGATAGTCGAGATAGATAGCACTTCAGTGTAATGCCAAACACTCTGATCATTTAACTCCCATGGGCACTAGCACTTTCGGGCGCACATCCCAGGACCAGATCGGGCCCTTTATATATTGCCAATCATTGGTTATATTGTTTATCTTTAGACAATCAGTCAATGGCCAATATAGAGTACCAAGAATAGTTAAGAGCACTAGATGAATAGACGAGATAGTAGAGAGAATGTGAACAGGCGATAGTAACAGTTGCACAACACGCACACATGGTGTTTGCAGTCAGGTGGAACTCACGACCCTACCACTGGCCATGTTAAGCACAGGTCCAGAGGTCCGGCATGATTCAAGATGAGAGCAAACTTCTAATAGCCGTTTGGATCATATCGATCCCTAAAGGTGTAATGGGTGTTAGGGTACAACCGGCTCGTCGATCATGTGGGAATCCATGATCAGAGGAGGCTTACGGAGGTAGTTCACTAGTCCGGTGAAAGGAATATCCGACGGAGAGTTCACCACAAGCCAAGTAAAGTGTGTATATAAAACAGGTGCTCAACGTTCTAGAGGAATTCTAGAACAGTGGAGCGTCAATATCGGTATATAAACAACGTAAGAAACGAATACAAGTCCTTTAAAATAGGGCAATTAATATGCTTTATTGCAATCAATTACCAGATACATTAAGAGATATTTTATGCCAGATTTCAGCCATATAAGGATGGTTCATTGTATGCATGTGTAAGAGAGATCATAGATAGAAATAAGTCGTGAATATGTATTTTAAATCATTCAATGTAGCTCCATTTTTTTTTAACACAAGTTTTTTTTTACTGGGGGTATAACTGTAAAAAGGCGACAGAAATAATATTTTATGGATTTTCATCAAAAAACCTGTGAAGGCGACATAGGCTAGTAAGGATTGCGACAGGGGTAGGGTAGGTAGCGACAGGGCCTGGAAAGGGTTGCGACAGGGCTGCCAGGATAGAAGGCCAGAACGCGACGTAGGTATTGTCGTATTCAGAAAGCGACAAGGAAGGCGTCGCGACGGATTGAGAATGCGACAGGTGGATGGTCGCAATCAGACCCAGAAGGCGACATATCGGCCTGTCGCAATCTGGTGGTCTGCGCCTGGCTCTGACAGGAATCAGACCAGGCTTTGGATTGCGGGCCAACTTGAATCAAATTGATACAGGGTTGTTCAGAAAATCATAACTATTTGTATACACGATGAAAAATCATGAAACTAGTTTTGAATTGATCCAGACATGCAAGGGTACTTCCAATAATTTGGAATTTGAAAACAATTGTGGTATCGACATGGTTCTAACAAGTGGAACAAGAAGCAACCTGATTCTTGGTGCAGCAGAGATGAGTGATTTAATTCGAGCAACATGCTTGATAAAAATTAGGGCTTTTAGGGGCAAATGATGCCTAACATGCATCATTCCCTACAGTAAAAATCTTGTGGCATGATGTTGAGTATAAAAGGAGATCAAGAGTTAAGAAGAGGGTTCGGTGTCATGTAAGTTGCTGAACATGAAAAATCAAGAACTAAAGATATACTTGATGGAAAATTATGAAACTTGAGGGTTTCGTTCCTGATAAATGAGACATCCTACAGAAAAAGTTTCATGGTTTATGCTTGTGAGAATGCGTACCTTGACTCGATTTCCTCTTCTAGGACTAGAACTTGAAGAACGGGGTTGAGAGCTTGAAAGGTTCTTCTTCCCACGAAATCTCCTCCTCCTTGGCCTCTCCTCCTGGTCCAGAAATCCCTTGGCACGAGCTTGGGTCGGCCAAGAGGGTTTAAGAGATGTATTTATATAAACACAAGTTCCTATTCCTACTACTCAAATTCCTCTTAATTCCGAGATTTCCTAACTCCACCTTTCCTCTCTTGCTTTCCAATCTCTAATTAGGGCAGGATAGTATCTAAATTTATGCTAGACTATATGGGGTAGGTTTAGGAATCCAATTCCTACTCTAATTGCCACTTTTATTGCTTTAATAACCCCTTTCCAATTATGATATAATTAAACTCTGAATTTAGGGTATTTTCTTATTATTCTCCCCTTGCAAATTCATATTTTTGACCCAATAAATTCTAGGGGATCCATTAAGCAAAGCCCGTTACTCTTTTCCATGTAATGAGTTTTATTTAATGCTCTTTTCATTTAAATATCTATTTAGCTAGGTTTTAATTCTTTATTTAAATTTTTATTTTTTCGTAAAAATTCAGGTTGCTACAAGTTGTATAAGTTATTTTAGTGTGACCTAATTTATTGCAGTGACTGCAGCATGAGATATTATCTATTATTTTAATTGGCTTGTGATTCATGTTAGATTTATAAATAGTATTTTGTTCAGCTACAAATTTTGGCATTGGATAAATTTTAGGGTGAATCATTGTTTCTTCATTGTCAGGTGGAGTGTATCATAAACCAAATTTTTTCTTTCCTGATCTTCTTGCCCCTTTTAATATTAAAGAAGATTTTCCGTTTGTGAATTTTTCAATTGTAGCAGTTAGATATTCATTGTCTTTTGTTAGTGTATTGATTTCATTTTTAAGTTTGCTTGTAGTTTCCTAATTTTCAAGATTTGTTATCTTTTCATTTTTATCCTTTAAATCTTCACATAACAGTTTATTTCTCATTTTTAAATCAAAATTTTGTTTTTCTAGTTGCTCAGTTTCAGATTTTAAATCTGAGTTGGTTATTTCCAAGCATGCATAATTTTTCTTGGTTGTTTTTAACAACTTACAGACATCTTTATACTTACTGTATAATTCGTTAAATGCATCTTCTAAACTATCTGAATCAGATTCATTGCAAGAAGTGAAAGATGAGTCATAAGTTACCTTATCATCAATATTTGCCATGAAGGCCAGATTGGCCTTTCTTCTTCTTCATCGCTAGAGCTTGACTCACTGTCTGAGTCACTCTCGTTGTTCCATGCAGCAGACATGGCTTTCATCTTATACTTCTTGAATTTCTTCACATTGTCCTTCTTCTTGTACTCTGTCTTCTTCAGTTTTGGACACTCAGCCTTGATGTGTCTAGGCTTATTGCACTCGTAGCATATAGGTTCTAATTTCATGACTTCTTTTCCCTCAGATCTTTTGAGATCTCTGCCTTTCTTAAAATGCCTTCTTTCTGACTGGTATTTTTTCTTGGCTAGAAAGCGTTGCAGTCTTATGGAGAGAAGAGCTTCTTCATCTTCGCTGCCTTCATCACTCCTTTCACTTTCTGACTCGCCCTCAGAACTACCTTTTGTGGCCTTTAGAGCATTGCTATGCTTCTTCATGCTGGAGGATTCTCCAAGCCTTTCCATATTTATGTCGTGAGCCATCAAGGATCCAATAAGTTCCTCAAGTGACATTCTCCTAAGATTGTTGGCTTCTTCTATGGCTGTTACCTTTGGAGTCTATGAGATTGGTAGAGATCTAAATATTTTTCTTACCATGTCTCCAATTTCATAGGCTTTTCCAAGCCCAGCCAAACCGTTGGTGATATCTGTAAATCTACTATACATTTGGGTGATGGACTCTCTTGACTACATTTGAAATCTTTCATACTGAGCTACCAGGATGTCTATTCTTGTTTCCTTTACCTTGTCAGTTCCTTCATATGTGATTCTGAGCTTTTCCCACATTTCCATAGCTGACTTGCATGCTGAAATCATGTTGAATTCTTTCTTACTCAGCGAACAGCACAGTATACTTTTAGCTTTGTTGTTTAGGGATATATTCTTCTTGTCTTCATCTGTCCAATTTTCTCTATTGTTGAGTACCACTTGGTCTCCTTCTTCGATAATTGACCAAAGCTAGAAACCAAGACCCATAAGGAAGAACTCCATCTGAGTCTTCCAGTAGTTATAATCTTCTCCGTCGAATAGTGGAGATCTGTTGATGGACTGACCATCTGCATATCCTTGACCTGACATTTATCTTTGCTCTTCAGATCGTCAGATCTTCTTGCTCGAAGAGACAAGGCTTTGATACCACTTGTTGCTCAGATAGCAAGTCCAAAGGGGGGGTGAATGGATTGCTAAAAATTCTTTTAGAATAATACCTATAAATAAAACACTTGACATAAAATACTAAGTTCAACAGTTAGAGTTAGTGTGGAATAAAGACAAAAAAACAAGCACACATAGACAACAGGAAATTTTATCCTGGTTCAGATCTCCTATCCTAAGGAATCCTACGTCCAGTCCCCAAGAAACAACTTGGGATTTCACTAAACAATGGTACTTTCCCCCTTAAGGACTCTTACACATCCAGCAGTAGCTGGCCTTCTCTTCTCTACCCGAAGAGGTACAACCAACACCTGATGCAACAGGTCTTCCTTCTCACCAAAGGGAAACAACCACCTGTTCAACAACAGGTCTTCTCTTCACAACCGAAGAGGAGCACTCAAGAAGATTGAGTAGAGAGTGAATGGCCCCTAGACCAAGCTTATAGGATTGCTTGATCTGAGGCGAGGTCTGAGAGACAAAGATTTGGCAGTGGTGGATTCTCTCAGATCTTACACAAACTCTCAAAAGACTAAGCAGATGGTTATGGAGGGCTAGGAGCTAAAGGCTGATTTTCTAAATGAACAAGCTCTTCTACGAGGAGCTCCAAAGGATAACCCATATATCTTCTCTTGAGAATATAGCCGTTGAAGTATCCGTTGTCTCTATGTCTAAATGCCCAGAGAGATGCACACACAGAGAAGGATCATCCATATATCTTTCGCTTCTTGTTTGTCCAATATTGTAGGGTGTGATTCTGGCAGCAATCTGTGCACAATAAATACTGAAACATAGATAGCTCAACTGTCTCTAAGCTGTCAATCAACGTTAGATGGCATGCAACAAGAAGATATGCCAAAAAGGAAATGCCATTCAGTCACCCTGTAAAGCTTTTGCTTAAAGAACATAGGTGTAGAATGCACACAGATATATTTCGTGCAGATATATGTACTAACACAATAAATGCTCAAGAGCACGAGATAAAGTGTTATACGCGAGAAGACTTGAACTCCACATAGATTTAAAAAGAATACATTTGAATATCATGAAGGATAATTATTTTCAAGATTATCTAAGAAGATAATAAAAGTATATGTCAATTTATTTAAATCATAATCGCTGTGAAGAGAGTTGATGAATTCATGAAATCATTGTCATAAATATATAAATGAAATCTATGTTGAAATAGAGTCGATGTGACCATAATCCATGTATAAATATAGTGAAATTGTTGTTCTGTACACAATCGTTAAATGAAGAAATCGATGTGCAGATGAAGTCGTTGTTTAAGTAAAATCGTTGTTTCATAGGAAATCGTTGTAGCAACACTCAAATCATTATAGCGACCAAATCATTGTTTAAGTGAAATAGAATCGTTGTAGCGACCAAATCATTGTTTAAGTAAAAAAAAATCGTTGTAGTGACCAAATCATTGTTTCTATGAAGTCGTTGTTTAAGTGACCAAATCGTTGTGGCGATCAAATCATTGTTTTACCGAAATCAATGTTTAAGTGATATTGAAATCGTTGTATCAACAAAATCGTTGTTTTACTTATGAAATCGCTGTGAGACCGAAATCGTTGTTTTACTTATGAAATCGTTGTGAGACCAAAATCGTTGTTTTACTTATGAAATCGTTGTGCGATGGAAATCGTTGTTTTACTTATGAAATCGTTGTGCGATAGAAATTGTTGTTTTACTTATGAAATCGTTGTGTGATGGAAATCATTGTTTTACTTATGAAATCGTTGTGAGATGGAAATCGTTGTTTTACTTATGCAATCATTGTGTGATGAAAATCGTTGTTTTACTTATGAAATCATTGTGAGATGAAAATCGTTGTTTTACTTATGAAATCATTGTGGACTTTGACAAAATTCATGCTTTGAACTTCAAATAACAGTGTGTATGGATAACTTACTAATTTTAATTTACTTGATGTCTATAAATGAACTTCAGAGAAAGATGTTAGATAATGTTTTCAATGGTTTTGTTAATCACCAAAAATACATATAATAAAAGATAATTTATTTATGGAGATGGACTGATCATCATTCTCGTGTGCATGGCCACCTCCTCCTCGCTCCAAGCTCCACGAGGACATCGTCCACGAGCCACGAACATCCTACATGCCGAAGGAGAGTCACCACCACGAAGAGGATGCCATGCCGGAGAAGAGCACCTAGCCGGGAAGAAGAGAACCTCACCTCTCCACACACACACCCTCACACTCTCCCCATAATGAAAAACACATAGAGGGGGTTCGGAGGAGGAGAAACACAGTCGAAGGAGAGGAAGGAGAAGACTGTTCTGAGGCCTCAGCACTTTTATGCATCAGAGTTGAGAACGTGACAACTTAGCTATTGCGTTCACTTACTGAATGCGATGGTTAACCTGTCGCTATCCCAAGGTCATGGTCAACCTAATCAATAGAATCGCCACGTGTCATTCTCGCAGACCTGACACCATGAACGCGACACCTGACATGTTGCCTTCCTGTTGTCAGTGGTTGACACTTGTCCTGTCTGTCCCGACAGCAAGATGACAAAAATGCATGATGTGGTCAAAGGGCTGAGCGCGACAACATGCATATTGCGTTCACAACCAGAACGAGACAGCCACCTCATCGCCTTCAGAAGGCGACAGCCCGATATGTCACTACCTTCATCAGAAGGTGGCTGACCAATGAAAGGAGGATGTTATGGGGGGTTGGGCAGTGTGGGGGTGTGGGAGGGGTTCTGCGGTGGGGGGGAGGGGGGGCAGTGTGGGGGTGGGAGGGGTGGCTCGATTGTGTAGGGCAGTGTGTGGTCGGGTGGGAGGGGGCTAGCGGTGTGGGGGAGGGGGGGCAATGTGGGGGTGGGAGAAGGGGGGGGGCTTGATGGTGTGGGGAAGTGTGGGGGTGGGGGGGCGCAGTGTGGAGGTGTGGGAGTGGGGGTTCGGCGGTATAGGGTGATGAACAGTCTATCCCCATGTAATTTAATTTAATCTCATTTCTATTTTGGTGATTAACAAAACCATGTTATGTTGATAATTATCAAACCCTTGATTAAGGTCACTAACCTATTTTCTATAAGTTTTGAGCACAGGAAATATAACAAGGAAATTCAAGCCAAATTGGTAAGTATTATTCTCACTGAAGCAACATTAAGATCAAGTATGATATTTCTCTAAGTACACATCAGTTTCCTTTATAAATCAAAACGATTGCAGTAGAACTGTAACGATTTCCACATAACGGTTTCATAAGTGCCTTATCGATTTCTTCATAGAATGAAACATCAGTTGAATTCAAAAGAAATTGTTATCGTAACGATTCCTTTAGTCATCGTAATGACTTACTTTTGTAACGATTCCTTTAGTCATCGTAACGACTTGCTTTCGTAATGATTCGTTTAGTCATCGTAACGACTTGCTTTCGTAACGATTCCTTTAGTCATCGTAACGAATTACTATCGTAACGATTCCTTTAGTCATCGTAAAGACTTGCTTTTGTAACGATTTCTTTAGTCATCGTAACGACTTACTTTCGTAACGATTCCTTTAGTCATCGTAACGACTTGCTCTCGTAACGATTTCTTTAGTCATCATAACGATTTGCTTATCACAACGATTTCTTCAGACGTCGCAACGATTTGCTATCGTAACGATTCCTTTAGTTATCATCACGATTTTCTATCATAACGATTCCTTTAGTTATCGTAACGATTTGCTTATCGCAACGATTTCTTCAGACGTTGTAACGATTTGCTTTGAGCATCGACTGCTTAAGTAATCACATCGATTTCTTTGGTTCTCATAACGATTTGCTTTGAGCATCGACTGTTTAAGTAGTCACATCGATTTCTTTGGTTCTCGTAACGATTTGCTTTGAGCATTGACCGCTTAAGTAATCACATCGATTTCTTTGGTTCTCATAACGATTTACTTTGAGCATCGACTGCTTAAGTAGTCACATCGATTTCTTTGGTTCTCATAATGATTTGCTTTGCGCATCGAGTTCTTAAGTAATCATAATGATTTCCTTAATGATCACAATGATTCTTTCATATCTCACAATGATTTGTTGTTTGGTTGCATAACGATTTCATAAGTCATAAATGCATCGATTTCATATCAATCAACTTGACATATGACTTATCCTTTCAACGGGTTGAATAGTCAAAGTCTTCGCACATATTCTTCTGTCAGCTGTGCATTTAATGAAGACTTAACGTATCTCTGCATGCATGCAGACGATATCGTCCATTGTCGTGTCTATTCTTTATGAATCTTTTAGAACAGCAGAATAGCATTACTATTTTGATGAATATTCACACTAACGTTGATTGACAACAAGAGACAGTTCAGCTGTCTATCATTCTAGCTTGCTTTGTATGCAGGTCCTGGTCAGCTATTCATCTCACAATAATTGGACCTTGTAGAAGCCAAAGGACACTTCAGAAGTTTCTATTTCTTTGGTTCTCATAACGATTTACTTTGTGCATCGACTTCTTAAATAATCATAATGATTTCCTTAATGATCACAACGATTCTTTCATATCTCACAACGATTTGTTGTTTGGTTGCATAACGATTTCATAAGTCATAAATGCATCGATTTCATATCAATCAACTTGACATGTGACTTATCCTTTCAACGGGTTGAATAGTCAAAGTCTTCTCACATATTCTTCTGTCAGTTGTGCATTTAATGAAGACTTAACGTATCTCTGCATGCATGCAGACGATAACATCCATTGTCGTGTCTATTCTTTATGCATCTTTTAGAACAGCAGAATAGCATTACTATTTTGATGAATATTCACACTAACGTTGATTGACAACAAGAGACAGTTCAGCTGTCTATCATTCTAGCTTGCTTTGTGTGCAGGTCCTAGTCAGCTATTCATCTCACAACAATTAGACCTTGTAGAAGCCAAAGGACACTTCAGAAGTTCCTATCTCTTTGCGTGCACAAATGGATAAAGGACTATTGACTGGAAGCTTCCAAGTGCCACTCAGTTTAATGTCCAGCAAAAGCTAGAGGCAACAGTTACTTCAACGTTTAGATTTCAAATTGAAGCTATATATTGAAGAAAGGTGCTCCAGAAGTAAAAACACACAGACAGAGAACGACAGTCATAGAAAACTCTCTGATCATCAAGTCTTCTGTGAGTTCTCAAGAAAGAGCCAAGCCTCATTCCATTAGATTAGCTCTTTGCTCTCTGCATTGTTTGTAGATTTTCGAGAGAGCTTGTTTGGTTCTGAGAGTGAGCTTTTGTTTATAGATCTCATTGCTCTCAGTCCCTTGCTTCAGATCTTGGCTTATCAAAGGTTGATCTAGGGGCTTAATCTCTTGCTTACTTGTTTCTGTGTGTGTTCTCTTCTGTTGAGAAGGAAGACCTGGTGGGGTATCCAGGGTGTTGATCCTCTTCGGGCTGTGAAGAGAAGACCAGCTGGGCTGGGTGTTGTAGTGTCCATAGGGGGACTGTACCCTAGTTAGTGAAATCCTGAGTTGTTGCTCAGGGACTGGACATAGGACTCCTGTGGAGAGGAGATCCGAACCAGGATACATCTTGTGTTGTGTGATTGTCTTCGTGTGATTGTTGTTTCTCTTTACCAACACTAACAATCTTCAAAGTGTATTTCTCTGTGAACATTTTTAGTGAACAAGTATTAGCTAATAAACTTTAAAGACCCATTCACCCCCCCCCCCCTCTGGGCTACCTAACTGGGCAACAAGTGATATCAGAGCGAGTCTCTTCAACAAAGAAGAAGATCCAACGATCTGAAGAGTAAAGATCTATGGCAACCCAAGGAAACATTGAAGGTCAGTCTGTCAACTGACCCCCTCTGTTCGATGGTGAAGACTACACTTACTGGAAGACCAGAATGGAGTATTTTCTGCAAGAATTTGACTATCATATCTGGTCAATTATAGAAGAAGGAGATCTCGTTATCCTGAACTCAAGGCAAAACTGGACAGACGATGATAGGAAGAAGATCTCCCTCAACTGTAAATCTAAGAGCATTCTATGTTGTGCTCTCAGTAAGAAGGAATTCAATAGAGTTTCAGCCTGCAAATCTGCAATGGAGATGTGGGAAAAGCTCAGAATCACGTATGAAGGGACAGACAAAGTGAAAGAGACAAGGATTGACATTCTTGTAACACAGCATGAAAGATTTTAGATGCAACCAGGTGAATCCATAACTCAAATGTTCAGTAGATTTACAGACATTACAAACGGCTTAGCTGGACTTGGGAAGACATATGAAATTGGAGATATGGTTAGGAAGATTCTCATATCCCTACCACCTTCATGGACCCCAAAGGTAACAGCCGTTGAGGAAGCCAACGACTTGAAAAAGATGTCGTTGGAGAAGCTCATTGGGTCCCTTATGGCCCATGAGACCAACATGGAAAGGTTGGGAGAGTCCTCGAGCAGAAAGAAGCACTCAAATGCCCTTAAAGCTGAAGAAGACTCATCAGATGAACTCTCAGATAACAATGAAAGTAGCAAGGACAGTGAAGATGAAGAAGCAATGCTGTCCAGGAGATTACAACGCATCCTAGCAAAGAAGAAGAAGTTCCAATCTGGTAGAAGACACTTCAAGAAACACAAGGAGTTCAAGAAATCAGAAGAAAAGATCAGAAGAAGACCGAGCCGATATGTTATGAGTGTAAGAAGCCCAGACATATCAAGGCAGAATGTCCAAAGCTCAAGAAAGGTGAATACAAGAAAAGGACAACTTCAGAAAATTTAGAAAGTACAAAAAAAGCAATGACAGCTGCGTGGGAGAACAGCAGTGACTCTGACAGTGAGTCAACCCAGAGCAGTGAGAAAGAAGAAGAAGCCAACTTGGCTTTCATGGCCAATACAGACGAAAAGGTAACCTCTGACTCCTCTTTTGATTCTTGCAATGATTCTGATTCAGACAACTTAGAAGAAGCATTTAATGAACTGTATGATAAATATAGAAATGTGTCTAAGTTACAAAAGCTAGTAAAGAGTATTGCCTATCTAGAAAACACAAACTTAGATTTAAAATCAGAAAATGAACAATTAGAAAACAAGTATCTAAACTGAAAAGAAGAAATGGTATATTGTGTGAGGATCTAAAAGTTAAGAATAAACAAATAATCATATTAGAAAAACATGAGAAATCAGATGAACTAAGAATAGAAATCAAAGCCTTAAGTGAAGAAAATGACAAACTGTCAAAGACACTGGAGAAATTTACTAATGGTAAAAATTCCTTAGTATTAAAAGGTGCTAGACGATCAGGGAAGAATAAACAAGGAATAGGATACACCCCTCCAAACAATGAAGAAACCATTATTTATCCGAAAATATATCCAACCCCTAAATTCGTAACTGAACAAGAGACATCATATAAATCTAACTTTAAATACGCTTCATATGAAAAAGTAACTAGAGTAACATGTTGCAGCCACTGCAACAAATTAGGACACACAAAAATAGCATGTCTAACTAAGAACAAGAAATGGGTAATAAAAGGAAAAATTGATGACACTAACCAACAAGGACCCAAAAGAATTTGGGTACCTAAAACTTAATGTTTTCATTTCAGGGTAACCTTCGAGCATCCAAATGGTATTTGGATAGTGGGTGCTCAAGGCACATGTCAGGAAATAAAAGATTATTCTCTCATCTAGAAGCTGAAGAAGGAACAGTCACCTATGGAGACAATGGGTAAGGGACTGTTATTGGGAGTGGATCTGTTGGCAGCAACAACAAAACTATTATTGAAGATGTTCTATGTGTCAAAGGTCTGAAGCATAACCTTATAAGTATCAGCCAACTATGTGACAAGGGACACCAAATCAAATTTCAAGAATCCAAGTGCAGCATTATGAAGGATGTAGCAGTTATCTTCAAAGCTAACAGAGAAAAGAATCTATATGCACTGTACCTTGAAGAACTCAAAGATCAAGACGTTTGTTTAGCAGCCAGCAAAGAGCAGTCAACTGAGCTATGGCACAGAAGATTGGGCCACTACAGTTTGGATGGCATGAACAAGCTCAGAAAGAGAAGTCTTGTGGAAGGTCTGCCAAAGGTCAGCACTAAAATGGATGGTATCTACAGACCGTGTGCAAAAGGGAAGCACACTAAGAGTTCCTTCAAGTCAAAGACTGTGGTAACCACCTCTAAACCCTTAGAACTCCTTCACATGGATTTGTTTGGGCCAATAAGGACCACAAGTCTTGGAGGAAAGAGTTTCGGTTTCGTAATAGTGGATGATTACTCCAGATTCACATGGGTGTCATTCTTGGAACACAAAGATGACACATTTGATAGTTTTGTAAGTTTCAGCAGAAAGGTGCAAAGAGACAAGAAGTACTGCATTGTTGGAATCCGGTCAGATCATGGAGGAGAATTCCAGAATGACAAATTTGCAAAATTTTGTGATGATCAAGGGATTGAGCACAACTTCTTAGCACCAAGGACACCACAGCAGAATGGAGTTGCTGAAAGAAAGAACAGAACTTTATTGGACATGGCAAGAACAATGCTGTCAGAATATGATTTGCCAAGATAGTTTTGGGCCGAAGCAGTGAATACAGCAAGCTATATCATCAATAGGGTGATGATCAGGCCAATCCTAATGAAGACTGCCTATGAGCTGTACAAGGGAAAGAAGCCAAAGATCAATCACTTCAGAACTTTTGGATGTCCATGCTTCATTCACAACAACGGTAAAAGAGACATTGGTAAGTTGGATGCCAAATCAGATGAAGGCATCTTCATGGGGTATGCTTCTAGACCTAAAGGTTATAGAGTGTTTAATAAGCGTACACTATTGATAGAGTAATCTGTGCACATTATCTTTGATGAAACTATCCCTTCATTGAGAAGGAAGAAGATAGTGACGTTGATGATGCAGATGATTTGTCCAAGAAGTTAAAGAACACATCAATTGAGGACAAGGAAGATCCACATCTAGAAGACCTGCAACAAACAGTCATTGAACATGAAAATCTTCCAAAGGAATGGAGATACAAGAAAGATCACCCACCTAAAAATATCATTGGTGATCCAACTGTAGGGGTAAGAACAAGAGGTAATGTAATTCCTTGTGATTACCTAGCTTTGGTTTCTCGAATAGAGCCTAGGACAGTCAATGAAGCTCTTACTGATGAATCTTGGATTTTAGCCATGCAAGATGAACTGAATCAGTTCAAGAGAAACCATGTATGGTCACTTGTTCCTAGACCATCAGATCATCCAGTTATTGGCACCAAATGGGTGTTCAGAAATAAATTGGATGAAGCTGGTGTGATCTTAAGAAATAAGGCCAGGTTGGTAGCTCAAGGCTATTCCCAAGAGGAAGACATAGATTTCGATGAAACCTATGCACTTGTAGCTAGACTTGAGGCTATTAGAATCTTACTTGCATATGCATCTGCTCTACATTTAAAATTATTTCAAATGGATGTCAAATCTGCATTTTTAAATGACTTCATTAAAGAGGAAGTTTATGTGGAACAACCTCCGGGTTTTGATGACACAGAATTTCCTAATCATGTCTTTAGATTACATAAAACTTTATATGTTTTGAAACAAGCACCTAGGGCCTGGTATGAAAGGCTTAGCTCATTTTTACTGAACCATAGTTTCCCTAGAGGTCAAGTAGATAGTACATTGTTCATCAAATCCAAAGTTAAACACATATTATTTGTGCAAATTTATGTAGATGATATAATTTTTGGATCTACTGATGAATCTCTTTGCAAGTATTTTGAAAAGTTAATGCAGGGAGAATTCGAAATGAGCATGATGGGGGAGCTCAACTATTTCCTTGGACTACAAATTAAGCAAGGAAAAGATGGCACCCACATCTATCAAGCCAAATACACCAAGGAGCTCTTAAAAAAGTTTGGATTCAAAAATGCCAAGCCACTGTCAACACCTATGAGTACATCAACAAGGATGGACAGTGACAAGGATGGTGAGAAAGTAGATCAAAAGATCTACAGAGGTATGATAGGTTCTTTACTTTACTTAACAGCTAGGAGATCTGATATTTTATTTAGTGTATGTATGTGTGCTAGATACTAAGCAGATCCTAAAGAATCTCATCTAATTTTAGTTAAAAGAATCTTTGGATACTTATCTAGAACTCATAATCTAGGTATATGGTATCCAAAATCATGTGAAGTCAATTTAGTAGGATACTCTGATGCTGACTATGCTGGATACAAAATAGATAGAAAAAGCACTAGTGGTTGTTGTCAATTCCTTGCAGGATGTCTGATATCCTGGTCCTCCAAGAAGAAGAATTCAGTAACATTATTGACAGCTGAAGCTGAGTATGTTGCTGTTGGAAGTTGTTGTACACAACTCCTATGGATAAAGCAACAACTTGAGGACTATGGGCTACACATCAAGTCAATCCCACTGCTATGTGACAACACAAGTGCTATAAACTTAACATAGAATCCAGTACAGCACTCAAGGACCAAACACATTGAGGTTAGATATCATTTTATTTGTGATCATATAGCTAATGGTAATATAGAGATTTCTTTCATTTATACAAATAATCAGTTAGCAGACATCTTCACAAAAGCCTTACCCGAAGAGAGGTTTACTTCTCTCAGAAGGGAATTGGGCATGTGCAAATTGTGAAAAATTTATTTGCTAAACCTGAAATATTAATTTTCAGAGCTTAAATTAATTATTCTCCTTGAAAGTGAGCAAAATATCTCAATTATCTCTCATTTATTCTATTTGGCATAAATATTCTTGTCGGTTTGTTATTTGTAACTCATATTTCTTTCAAATTAGAGTTTTGTCGTTTTCCGCCATAAAGGTACATCCCATTTCGAAAAAGCTTTTATTCTTTATTTTACAAATCCCGAAATCTGTGTGGGAACGATTCCTCTTCTCTCTTTATCTCTTTCGTCCTCTTGCCTAAGGCGATACCCTATCGACCCCGGCATCGACTTTCCTCAGATTTGAAGCCTTCAACCTCTCCCGCCAGAAATTTCTTAAGGGGTTCTTCCTCAATCACCCTTCCAGTTCTTCAGAACCTTTCCCTGCTAGATTCCATGGCCTCTACAACCATTTTCGGCACCGTTGGGGGCTACGGAGCTGCGTTCCTCACCGTAGATCAGCAAGCTAGGTTTGCATCAGTCAAGGCTAAGCTTTGTGGTCACAAGGCAGTAGATTTGGCAGACTTGGAGAAGAATGACATGGGCAGTTTAGTTGAAGCTGTGCAGAAGTTAAAATGGACGAAGATTGCAACCTTGTCTGAAGTAAGTTATCTGTATCTTGTGAAAGCCTTTTATGTTTGTTTGAAGACTGAGGCGGATGGGACCTTGACATCCATGGTTAAGGGTGCCTAGATCAGGATCACCAGGGATTTGTTAGCCTCTCTGTTTGAAGTCTCCACCACTGGTCACAGTGGAGTCCACTCTGTGGACACTCAAGTCAAGGGGCTAGGGATTATTGGTCCAGATTTCAGGCTGAAGGATGGGAAGCTGGATATCAACCAGCTTAGTGCGTTTAATCGGTTATTGCACTTCATTATTTGTCAGATTATTGTTCCTAGGAGTGCATCTTTCTCTACCTGCGCCAGGTCAGATTCTGACCTGATGTTCTGGGCCATCCAGAACCAGGAAATAAACACTGCAGAATTAATAATTGAGAGGATGAAGTTTGCCAGTTCTCAAGTGTGGGACACGAAGAGCAAGTTGAATATCTCACTACCTTATGCCCATCTCTTGACAAGAATTTTCCAGCATTTTGACATTAGCGTAGTTAGTGATGTTTCTGAGAAAATGGGCCAAGCCATAAGGTCCAGAAATTTGAGAAAAAATGGATTTTCAAATGTGAATAATGTATGGTCAAAGACTGGTGCGGTTGAGGGTGAAGCCATCATTGGTGAAGCCCAAGAGGACCTAGAACCAGTAGCAGAAGCAGCAGCAGTGGTTGAGCCAGAAGAAGCAGCCATTGATTAAGCAGTTCCAGCAGCAGCAGTGACAGAAGCCGCAGAGGAAGAAGCCAGCAGAAGGATTGAGGACATTCCTTCTGACTTCATTGAGCCCTTTGAGCAATCTCCAGAGGATCCTCTTCCATCTTCCCAAGTAGCCACTCTACATAGGAATGCACTGGACTCCATTTCTCTGGAGGAGCAAGTTGCAAGTGAATCTCTTGTAGAAGAATCTGTGGCAAAGGCCACACTGAAGAAATGGTCATAGAAGAAGCTCCAAGCCAGTAGGAGTACATATAAGTTCAAGTAGATGTAGTAATGGAAGATGCTCCCATTGAGGGGGAGCATTCAGTAGCAGAGGATATTTAGAGAGAAAGTGTTGTTGTAGCAACCTGAATTTTTTAGAAAAATAAAAATTTAAATAATAAAATTAAAAACTCAGCTAAATGGATATTCAATGAAAAGAGCATTAAATAAAACCCATTAAATGGAAAAGAGTAATGGGCTTTGCTTAATGGATCCTCTAGAACTTATTGGGTCAAAATATGAATTTACAAAGGGAGAATAATAAGAAAATACCTTAAATTCAGAGTTTAATTATCTCCTAATTGGAAAGGGGTTATTAAAGCAATAAAAGTGGCAATTAGAGTTGGAATTGGATTCCTAAACCTACCCCATATACTCTAGCACGAATTTAGATACTATCCTAACCCAATTAGAGGTTGGAAAGCAAGAGAGGAAAGGGGGAGTTAGGAAATCTTGTAATTAAGAGGAATTTGAGTAGTAGTAGGAAAGAAACTTATCTATATAAATACACCTCTTAAACCCTCATGGCCAGCCCTAGCTCGTGCTTGGACGTGGAGAAGAGGCCAAGGAGGAGGAGAAATCGAGGAGAGGAAGATCCATCAAACTTCTTCCTTCGTTCTTGGAGTTCTAAGCCCTAGAAGATAAATCGAGGCAAAGGTAGGCATTCTCACAAGCAAAACTAAATCAAATCCATCTATAGGTAGTTCCAACCACCAGGAACAAAAGCCCTCTTGTTTCATAATTTTTCATCGAGCCAATCTTTTGTTCTTGATTTTAAAAGTTCTGCAAACATGATAACTCCGAGTCATCATGTTTGAATCATATCTCCATGTACACTTGATCCTATGCTACGAAATTTTTACTGTAGACACTTCGTGTTGTTACAGATCTTTTGCCCTTGAAAGCCCTAATTTCTGTTGAGCATGTTGCTCGAATTAAATCAATCTTGCTCTCTGTACCATGTTCTGTGTTACTCGTTATTGTTCATGCTCAAACCATGTCCAAACCATGCTCTCTCTCTAATTCCATATTTACTGGAAGTACTCTCACATATCTAGTTTCATTTGCCACTAGTTTCATGATTTTTCATCGTGTATAAAATTAGTTATGATTTTCTGAACGACCCTGTATCAAAATCTGATATTTCCAGACCGCAATTCAAGACAGAGCAGAACTCTGTCAGACTTAGTCCACAGACCTGAGAACGCGATGGCCTGACAGGTCGTGTTCTCAAGCCCGTCGCGACGCCTCTTCTTGTCGCGTTCTGAATGCGACAGTACCCTACGTCGCGTTCTAGTCTTCTGTCCTGACAGCCCTGTCGCGCCCTGTCGCGATCTGCCCTGACCCTGTCGCTACCCTTACTGGCCTACGTCGTGTTCACAGGTTTTTTGATGAAAACCCATAAAATTTATTGCTCTCACTTTTTAACAGTCATACACGCAGTAAAAACACCTGTTTTAAAATGGAGTTATATTGAATGCTTTAAAATACATATTCACGACTTCTTTTCTGTCTATGATTTCTCTTACACATGCACACACATGAACCATCCATATATGGCTGAAATCTGGCACAAAATATCTCATAATGTATCTGGTAATTTATTACAATAAAGTATATTAATTGCCCTATTTTAAAGGACTTGTATTCGTTTCTTGCGTTGTTTATATACTGATATCAACGCTCCACTATTCTAGAATTCCTCTAGAACGTCGAGCACCTGTTTTTATATACACACATTACTTGGCTTGTGGTGAACTCTCCGTCGGATATTCCTTTCGCCAGACTAGTGAACCCTTGCACAAGGACTCCGTAACTCTCCTCTAGTCATGGATTCCCACATGGTCAACGAGCCGATTGTACCCTAATACCCATTACACCTTTAGGGATTGATATGATCCAAACGGCTATTAGAAGTTCACTCTCGTATTGAATCACGCCGGACCTCTGGACCTATGCTTAACATGTCCAGTGGTAGGGTCATGAGTTCCACCTGACTGCCAACACCAAGTGTGCGTGTTGTGCAACTGTTACTATCGCCTGTTTACTCGTCGCATTACGTGCAATGTCTACTCGTCGCATTACGTGCAATGTCCATTAGCTCTCATCTATACTCTACTCGCTCGTCTATTCTCGTTCTCTCTACTATCTCGTCTATTCATCTAGTGCTCTTAACTATTCTTGGTACTCTATATTGGCCATTGACTGATTGTCTAAAGATACAATAAAACCAATGCCTGACAATATATAAAGGGCCCGATCTGGTCCTGGGATGTGCGCTCGAAAGTGCTAGTGCCTATGGGAGTTAAATGATCAGAGTGTTTTGGCATTACACTCAAGTGCTATCTATCTCGACTATCTATATGACAATCAAAACACAAAACGTGCTATACTCTCTCGATGTCTAGAATGACAAAAAGTGCTATACTCGTCGTGCTATTATTATACTTGTGCTAGTTGTGCTATGGCCATCCTGCTATTCGTGCTATACTCGATACTTGTGCTATTTTTGGAAACTATACTCGATCTCGTGCTATTGTGCTATCCTGTTACCTGTTGTGCTATCTCTTTCTATATTTTGACTCTCTTGTACCTGCTATCTTTAGATACTCTGCCATTAAATGTGTTAATTATTTCAAGCCTGCTTGAGCCTGAGATTTAAGTCCTACTGGGCGTTATCGCTCACCCTACGTTATTTGATGTTGTGTTCTCAGGTGAGACCGAGGATGACACATACACTCACGAGGAAGGGAATGACCAAGAGTGAAGCTAGGAGTACCCTCGAGTCATTATGTTATCTTAGAGTTGTAGTTAGTTATTTCCTTTTATTGCAATGTAATTGGGCCCTATAGAATGGCTCTAATATTAGTGGTTGTAACTAGACATTTGAAAGGTTATTAATGAGAAAGATTTGCTTTAGTATTACTCAATGTGAAATGGTTTGATGTCTAGTACTCGCTCTATACCTTTTTCTTGCAACTTCCTTCGTGCTCCGATATTCTGTGTCGGGGCGTGACAGTTTTGTGGTATCAGAGCCTAGGTTATTCTAAGTATAGGGTGATCTAAGTTGACCAGCCTCGACTAAGAGTCAGTAATCCTACCTATGAGAGATGTGTGTAGAACCATGGGTAATCAGCTAAAATAAACTCACACACACACAAATTAAACTTTCAATCAGCATTATAACTATCAAACTATTTTGTAGGAACTAAACAGCTACAATGACTGCAGAACGTGCCCAGATGAGAGGCATGCAACAGTCCCTCCAGGAACTGACTCGTGCCATACTACAAGCCACCCAGCAAGGCGGTGGTAACCGCGGAGGGAACCAACCAGGTGCAGGCGAGCTGCATCGCAATTTCAGGGGTCTGAACCCGCCTAGGTTCAGTGGGTCTACGGATCCAGATGAAGCGGAGCACTGGCTAAAGGAAACGGAAAGGATCTTCCGTGTAATGCAATGTGCGGACGGAGACAAACTCCTATTAGCGACATTCCAACTGGAGAAGGATGCCCGCGCATGGTGGGAGTCTGTGGAAGCCACAAAAGCTAACGGCCAATTTACTTGGGCCGAATTTAAGGAAGCTTATAATGCTAAGTACTTCTCTGAACGAGTACAGGAAAAGAAAGTTGCTGAATTCGCTGCTCTTAAACAGCGAAGCCTGACGGTAGCAGATTACGAAGCTCAATTTTCTAGACTGGCAAAATATGTTGTACATCTAGTGAACACCTAGAGGATGAAGGCTAAGTGCTTTCTAAATGGCCTTAAGCCTCAGTACATCACTCAACTCGCACCGTTCGACATCCCGACCTACGCCGAGATGGTGAAGAGGGCTCAACTACTAGAAGATGCTACGGACTTCACCGACCGTATCAATGGGAAGTTCGTAAAGAAAGAAATGACATCGGGACCAGCATGCCAAGCTGACCAATAGAAAAAAGCGTCCTTTCCACCCAACTGAGGGATCCAGCCAAGATAGGAAACCCAAGGTCTTCATCCCCAACACTCCAGCAAAAGGTAACTGCAAGCACTGTGATAAACCTGGACACACCGCTGATGAGTGCTGGAGAAAAGCCGAGCGTGTCTGCGCTGCGGAAGTCGTGAGCATCGCATACCCGAGTGCCCGATGCTGAAAGAAAATGAGAAGCGCACTGCTATGCCTAAGAAACAGGGCAGGCTGCAAGCCCTGCACAATGAAGAAACCATCGAGGAAGGTGGCGTGGTAGAAGGTACCCTGCAAGTCTTTTCTTTGCCAGCATTTGTGTTATTTGATACTGGAGCTACTCATTCATTCATATCTCAACACTTTGCTGATACCCTGACTGCAAAACCTACAACCATGGGTTGTGAATTCTCTGTCACAACACCCTTGGGGGAGAAGGAGAAACTAAACCAATACTTTCCATCTGCCGATGTAATGATCGGAGACCATAACCTAAAGGCCGACCTGGTATGTATGTCCATGGAAGGGTATGATGTCATATTGGGAGCCGACTGGTTGTCCACATATGGGGCAAGCGTCGATTGTAAGAAAGGAAGGGTGACGTTTAGTGACTTTCCTAAATTAGCATTCACTGGGATTAGACATAAGAAGCGGATGTCTCTAGTCTCGCCTTAAAAGCCCATAACATGATAAGGAAAGGATGTTTTGCTTTCCTTGCGGCCGTCATAGTCGAAAAGAAGGGTTCAAAAATAGAAGACATCCACATAGTCCAGGACTACCCAGATGTATTCCCTGAAGACTTACCCGGAGTTCCCCCTGAACGTGACGTCAACTTCGCCATTGAGTTGACTCCTGGAGCTGCCCCGGTATCGCGTCAACCGTACCGGATGTCGCCTGCCGAATTGAAAGAACTAAAAGCACAACTGATGGAGCTACTAGAGAAGGGGTTCATCAGACCAAGTACCTCCCCTTGGGGAGCACCTGTGCTATTCGTCAAGAAGAAGGATGGGTCGATGAGACTATGCATCGACTATCGTCAACTCAACCAATTGACCATCAAGAACAAGTACCCATTGCCTAGGGTCGATGAACTATTCGACCAGATATCTGGAGCCCAATACTTCTCCAAGATCGACCTTCGATCTGGTTATCATCAAATGAGGATCAAGGATGACGATATCTTCAAAACAGCTTTCAGGAGCAGGTATGGACATTATGAATTTATTGTTATGCCTTTTGGTCTAACCAATGCTCCTGCAGCCTTTATGCAACTCATGAACAGCATATATCGGCCATACCTTGACAAATTTGTGGTCGTCTTCATCGACGATATCCTCATATATTCAAAGACCAAGGAAGATCATGAAGAACACTTGAGGACCGCACTGCAAGTCTTACGAGACAACAAACTATATGCAAAATTAAGCAAGTGCGAGTTCTGGCTCGAAGAAGTGTCTTTCTTGGGCCATGTCATATCAAAGGATGGCATCTCTGTTGATCCTTCCAAAGTCGAAGCTGTACTCAACTGGGAGAGACCAACCAATGTCACAAAAATCAAAAGCTTCTTAGGACTGGCTGGATACTACAGGGGGTTCATCAAGGACTTCTCAAGGATCATTGTTCCTCTCACACATCTGACACGAAAGGAGAATCCATACTCCTGGAGTAAAGAGTGTGAGAAGAGTTTCCAAACTCTCAAAGACTGCCTTACCTCAACACCCATGTTCTCGCTCTGCCAATAGAGGGAGAAGGTTTCTCTGTCTACACCGATGCCTCAGGAATTGGGCTAGGCTGTGTACTAATGCAAAAGGAGGTCATCCCCTATTCCTCAAGGCAATTAAAGGCGTATGAAGTCAACTACCCTGTGCATGACTTAGAGTTGGCAGCCGTGGTCTTCGCATTAAAAATTTGGAGGCACTATCTCTATGGTGAGCAATTCACTGTCTATTCAGATCATAAAAGTCTAAAGTACCTATTCTCCCAGAAAGAACTCAACATGAGGCAGAGAAGATGGTTGGAATATCTAAAGGACTTCGATTTCAACATCCAGTACCATCCAGGTAAGGGAAACGCCGTGGCTGATGCTCTTAGTAGAAAGCCAATGGCATCTATCTCAAGTCTAGTCCTTGGCGAGATGCAATTACTTGAACAATTCGCGAGGCTAGACTTAAATATTGAACATAGGGATGATCATGTTTTGATTGCCAATCTCAAGATCCAATCCGATCTGCTGGAGGAAATCAAGATGCAACAGGACAACGATCCATTCTTGGTTCGTGTCAAGGAAACCTTAGCGGACAGACCGGATTTTGCCATGACTGAAGATGGAAGGTTAGTATTCCAAGGGAGAACTTGTGTCCCAGACAACGAAGCCCTAAAAAGGAAACTAATGGATGAAGCTCATCAAACTAAGTACACTATTCATCCAGGAGGTACCAAAATGTATCAAGACATGAAAAGAACATTTTGGTGGCCGAATATGAAGAGGGAGGTAGCCGAGCATGTAGCTCATTGCCTCACATGTCAACAAGTGAAGGCAGAACATATGCGCCCTGCCGGTGTACTCAGACCACTAGATATCCCAGAATGGAAGTGGGAAAGCATTGGCATGGACTTCATCATGGGTTTACCCAGAACTCGTGGTGGACTTGACGCCATATGGGTCATCGTTGACCGGTTGACCAAATCTGCGCACTTCTTACCCATAAAGAGTACATGGTCTGTGGAGGTGCTAGCTGCATTATATGTCAAGGAGATCGTGCGGTTGCACGGTATTCCGTCATCTATTATCTCAGATCGAGATCCAAGGTTCACCTCTCATTTTTGGAAAGGTCTGCAAACTGCCCTTGGTACGAAGCTTAATTTTAGTACTGCCTTTCACCCGCAGACTGATGGGCAAACTGAGAGGACAAATCAAATTGTAGAAGACATGTTAAGAGCCTGCATTATAGATTTCAATGGAAATTGGAATGAACACTTACCCTTGATTGAGTTCGCCTATAACAATAGTTACCAGGCGAGTATTAAAATGGCACCATTTGAAGCACTTTATGGCAGGAATTGTAGATCTCCTGTGTGCTGGAATGAAGTGGGAGAACAACAATGGTTAGGACCTGACATGGTACAAAGTACAACCCAGGATATACAGATGATACGAGATCGACTCAAGATTGCTCAGTCTAGACAGAAGAGCTATGTTGATAAGAGAAGACGGGATCTGGAATTTCAAATAGGAGATCATGTGCTATTGAAGGTATCTCCTACCCGTGGTATTCAAAGATTCGGAGTGAAAGGAAAACTTAGTCCAAGATTCATTGGTCCTTTCAAAGTACTTGAAAAGATTGGTGAAGTTGCTTATAGATTGGCCTTGCCGCCAAATTTGGCAAGTGTGCACAATGTCTTCTATGTCTCCATGCTTAGAAAGTATGTGTACGATCCTACACATGTCATTCACCATGATGATCTAGTGTTAAACAAGGACATGACATATGAAGAGAAGCCGATCAAGATACTAGAACAGAAGGTACAACAACGCAGAAATTGTCCCATTCACGTGGTGAAGGTCTTATGGAATAACCGCGGAGTGGAAGAAGCCACATGGGAACCAGAAGGAATTATCAGACGCAACTACCCTGATCTATTCGGTAAGCCATTCTCTCCTGTAAGGTCATATGAATTTGGGGACCAAATTCTTTTAAGAGGGGGAGGATGTAGCAATCTGAATTTTTGAGAAAAATAAAAATTTAAATAATAAAATTAAAAACTCAGCTAAAGGGATATTGAATGAAAATAGCATTAAATAAAACCCATTAAATGGAAAAGAGTAATGGGCTTTGCTTAATGGATCCTCTAGAACTTATTGGGTCAAAATATGAATTTACAAAGGGAGAATAATAAGAAAATACCCTAAATTCGGAGTTTAATTATTTCCTAATTGGAAAGGGATTATTAAAGCAATAAAAGTGGCAATTAGAGTTGGAATTGGATTCCTAAACCTACCCCATATACTCTAGCACGAATTTAGATACTATCCTAACCCAATTAGAGGTTGGAAAGCAAGAGAGGAAAGGTGGAGTTAGGAAATCTTGTAATTAAGAGGAATTTGAGTAGTAGTAAAAATAAAAACTTGTATCTATATAAATACACCTCTTAAACCCTCATGGCCGGCCCTAGCTCGTGCAAAGGGGTTCTTGAACGTGGAGAAGAGGCCAATGAGGAGGAGAAATCGAGGAGAGGAAGATCCATCAAACTTCTTCATTCGTTCTTGGAGTTCTAAGCCCTAGAAGATAAATCGAGTCAAAGGTAGGCATTCTCACAAGCAAAACTAAATCAAATCCATCTATAGGTAGTTCCAATCACCAGGAACAAAAGCACTCTTGTTTCATAATTTGTTATTGAGCCAATCTTTTGTTCTTGATTTTAGAAGTTCTGCAAACATGATAACTCTGAGTCATCATGTTTGAATCATATCTCCATATACACTTGATCCCATGCTACGAAATTTTTACTGTAGACACTTCGTGTTGTTAGGGATCTTTTGCCTCTGAAAGCCCTAATTTTTGTTGAGCATGTTGCTCGAATTAAATCAATCTTGCTCTCTGTACCATGTTCTATGTTACTTGTTATTGTTCATGCTCAAACCATGTTCAAACCATACTCTCTCTCTAATTCCTATTTACTGGAAGTACTCTCGCATGTCTAGTTTCATTTGCCACTGGTTTCATGATTTTTCATCATGTATACAATTAGTTATGATTTTCTGAACGACCCTGTATCAAAATTTGATATTTCCAGACCGCAATCCAAGACAGAGCAGAACTCTGTCAGACTCAGTCCACGGCCTGAGAACGCGACGGCCCGACAGGTCGCGTTCTCAAGCCCATCGCGACTCCTCTTCTTGTCGCGTTCTGAACGCGACAGTACCCTACGTCGCGTTCTGGTCTTCTGTCTTGGCAGCCCTGTCGCGACCCTTTTCAAGCCCTGTCGCGATCTGCCTGACCCTGTCGCTACCCTTACTGGCCTACGTCGCGTTCACAGGATTTTTGATGAAAACCCATAAAATTTATTGCTCTCACGCCTTTTTAAGTCATACACGCAGTAAAAACACCTGTATTAAAATGGAGCTATATTGAATGCTTTAAAATACATATTCACGACTTCTTTTCTGTCTATGATTTCTCTTACACATGCACACACATGAACCATCCATATATGGCTGAAATCTGGCATAAAATATCTCATAATGTATCTGGTAATTTATTGTAATAAAGTATATTAATTGCCCTATTTTAAAGGACTTGTATTCATTTCTTGCATTGTTTATATACCGATATCAATGCTCCACTGTTCTAGAATTCCTCTAGAACGTCGAGCACCTGTTTTTATATACACACTTTACTTGGCTTGTGGTGAACTCTCCGTCGGATATTCCTTTCGCCGGACTAGTGAACCCTTGCACAAGGCCTCCGTAAGTCTCCTCTGGTTATGGATTCTCACATGGTCGACGAGCCGGTTGTACCCTAACACCCATTAAACCTTTAGGGATCGATATGATCTAAACGGCTATTAGAAGTTCACTCTCGTCTTGAATCACGCGGACCTTTGGACCTGTGCTTAACATGGCCAGTGGTAGGGTCGTGAGTTCCACCTGACTGTCAACACCAAGTGCGCATGTTGTGCAACTGTTACTATCACCTGTTTGCTCGTCGCATTACGTGCAATGTCCATTAGCTCTCATCTATACTCTACTCGCTCGTCTATTCTCGTTCTCTCTACTATCTCGTCTATTCATCTAGTGCTCTTAACTATTCTTGGTACTCTATATTGGCCATTGACTGATTGTCTAAAGATACAATATAACCAATGCCTGGCAATATATAAAGGGCCCGATCTGGTCTTGGGATGTGCGCCCGAAAGTGCTAGTGCCCATGGGAGTTAAATGGTCAGAGTGTTTTGGCAATACACTCAAGTGCTATCTATCTCGACTATCTATATGACAATCAAAACACAAAATGTGCTATACTCTCTCGATGTCTAGAATGACAAAAAGTGCTATACTCGTCGTGCTATTATTATACTTGTGCTAGTTGTGCTATGGCCATCCTGCTATTCGTCCTATACTCGATACTTGTGCTATTTTTAGAAACTATACTCGATCTCGTGCTATTGTGCTATCCTGTTACCTGTTGTGCTATCTCTTGCTATATTTTGACTCTCTTGTACCTGCTATCTTTAGATACTCTGCCATTAAATGCGTTAATTATTTCAAACCTGCTTGAGCCTGAGATTTAAGTCCTACTGGGCGTTATCGCTCACCCTATGTTATTTGATGTTGTGTTTTCAGGTGAGACCGAGGATGACACATACACTCACGAGGAAGGAAATGACCAAGAGTGAAGCCAGGAGTACCCTCGAGTCATTATGTTATCTTAGAGTTGTAGTTAGTTATTTCCTTTTATTGCAATGTAATTGGGCCCTATAAAATGGCTCTGATATTAGTGGTTGTAACTAGACATTTGAAAGGTTATTAATGAGAAAGATTTGCTTTAGTATTACTCAATGTGAAATGGTTTGATGTCTAGTACTCGCTCTATACCTTTTTCTTGCAACTGCCTTCGCGCTCCGATATTCCGCGTCGGGGCATGACAGTTGTGGCATCAGGCCACACTGAAGTTCCTTCAGAAGACCTCCCAGTCCAATCTGAAGCAGCAGCAGCAGCTCAACCCAATGTTCCTATGGAGGTTGTGGCTGAAGAAGAAGAAGTTAGTGTTGAAAAGGGCAGTGAGACTCAGGGGGAGGGAAATGAAAACCCCCCAAAAAATCAGTTCAGAGAAGGAGAAACTGCAAGCTCCTCAGACTCTGAAGATAATGATGGTGATCTTTAGGCACCTGCAGACCAAGCAAGGGAGAAAGGAAAGGAAGTTCCTCTCCTTGCGGATTCTCCATATCATAGGTCCCGAAGTCAGAAAATTGTAATACATTTGAAGCCTGTGATAGAGAGGTTGGATGCTCAAGGAGAAATCTTATGCTCCCTGCAATCTGATGTAAACTCCATATTCATGAGCCAGGCATCAGCCACCAAAGAGCTATCCCAAGTAAGAAATGCTATAAAATGGTTCAACAAGGAAATGGGAAGCATGAAGTCCATGCTCTCTAAGATTTTGAAGGTAGTTGGAGCTCAAGCTCCTCCTCCCCCTCCAGCTCAGCCTTCTAGAGAAAATGTAGAAGAGGTTGCCAGGCCATCCAGGCCATCAGATCAAGAGTCTGGGCCTTTAGGGCCGAAAATTGTTTCTCAGGCAGCAGCTGTAGAATCTGGGCCATCAGGGCCGAAAATTGTTTTTTCGGAAGTAGCCGTGGAGTCTGGGCCTTCAGGGCCATTAGATCAAGGATCAGGGCCATCAGGGCCAGTTGGGTCTGAGCAAATTTTGGCAGAAGAAGCAGCAGTCGCTCTAGAGCCCCCAGCTCCTTCACCTACTCAGACACCTGCTCCCTCCTCTCCACCTTCGGCCTCCACTGCTCCACCTGCTCCTCAATGTTGAACCACTCTTTATTACCTTCATATTTTGGTGCTAACAAAATTTATGATGTAACTTAAATTGAATATTTGTTTCATCTGTGTCGCATCAATCTCATAGCAAAATGCTAAGTCTTTCATTGATGCAATATTTGGCGCACTATAATGATAAAGTCGATGTTTAATTCATATACATCGATTTCTGTTTTAAGTGCCATAGTAACAAGCGCTATAACGATTTGATCTGATTTCATATAGTGCTACAACGATTTGTTAAGAAATCGATCTCACAACGATTCGCTAAGTGACCGTAACGATTTAATAGGAAATCGGTCTCATAACGATTTGATAAGTGAGTGCAACGATTTGCCCTGACATCGATTTGCCTTCGCAACAATTTACTAAGAAGTCAATGCCATAACGATTTCATAAGTGTTCGCAACGATTTCTTCTGTAAGCGCAACGATTTGTTAAGAAGTCGATGCCATAACGATTTCATAAGTGTTCGCAACGATTTCTTCTGTAAGCGCAACGATTTGTTAAGAAGTCGATGCCATAATGATTTCATAAGTGTTCGCAACGATTTCTTCTGTACGCGCAACGATTTGCTAAGAAGTCGATCCCATAACGATTTCATAAGTGATCACATCGATTTGGGTCTCATAACGATTTCTTAAGTGAGACAACGATTTGCTCTCAGAACGATTTACTTATGAGCAACGACTCTTCACATAACGATTTCATAAGTCATGCTCATAACGATTTCTTCAATGATTATAACGACTTATCTTTCACATCGATTTGTTTATATTCCTGCAAACGATTTACTTGTAAATGAACAACGATTGTTTAAATCATATTCACATAGATTTCTCTTGAATATTTTGAAAGTGTTTTTGGCGCTTAAATGAAAAGTCAAATATCTTCTGACAAAAAGCTGCATGCATATTTCAGAGTCTTGTCAAATAGATATGAACTACTATTTTCAGAATGTTAGCAGAAACATAGTAGCATGCACTGATATCTCATAAACACTCTTTTATGCTAACACATTCTTCTATGTATACAGACCTCGAAGACCATCAGAGTCTGATTAAGACAAATGAAGAAGAGATGAGCAATAGCTAGAACTCCAACGGATCTATTCAACGGATCCATTCAAATTGCTCATATAAAAGAAGAAGCATTGAGAAGAATAGTTGAGAGCTTTCCTGAAGATTTTTCAAGAGTGTACATCCGAGAAGAACCTCAACTCCACATACACTCAAAGGAAAAGAGAGAAAGAGCATGAGCCCAAGAAGAAGTGTTCAAGCATCTGAAGCCCTCAAGCATCAAACTCCTTCTCCTCTCTTCACTCTCTCTGTGTGCATCTTTGTAATCTGGGAAGAGAGTCTTTTTGCTGAGAGTTCTTTTAGTTGGTTTTCATTTGTTCCAACTCTCAGCTTTGTTCTTTCTTTTCTAAGAAAGACTTCTGTCCAGTTGTAGGACTGTATACAGTGTAGAACCTAGATAGGGGTTTGTGTCTAGCAGAACCGCACTGGGGTTTGTACCAGGAGGTTGACTTCTTTACCTGTAAGAGAAGTGGGCTGCCTTCTTGCCCGGGAAAGAGAAGAAGACCAGCTGGGGTGCTGGGTGTTGTAGTGTCCTTGAGGGGGACTGTACCCTTGGTTAGTGAAATCCCAAGAGGTTGCTTGGGGACTGGATGTAGGACTTCCATGTGGGAAGGGCCGAACCAGGATAAATCTCTTGTGTTATTTGTGTGATTATTTATTTGCTTCCGCACTGCTACTCTTTATCACATTAAACTAACCAAACCTTCAAGTGTTAATTTCTGTGTTTAAGTTTCTATTTCAGATTTCAGAAAAACCTATTCACCCCCCCTCTAGGTTAGCTTGCTGCCGTACCAGAAGGGCCAACAAGTGGTATCAGAGCGGGTCTCTGATCATTCAAGAAGATCCAACGATCTTAGAGTAAAGATCCATGGCAGCTCAAGGATATGTTGAAGGTCAATCAGTCACCAGACCTCCATTCTTTGATGGAGAGGACTATCAATATTGGAAGATGCGAATGGAATGCTTCATTCGGGGCACAGACTTCGATCTGTGGCAGGTAATAGAGGTAGGTGATTTTGTTGTTGTTCCTGTTCCAGGGACTACTACTATTACAATAGCTGATAAAAATAAACTATCTTTAAACTTTAAAGCTAAGAACTATTTATGTTGTGCTTTATCCAAAAAAGAATTTAGTAGAGTATCTGCTTGTAAATCTGCTAAAGAAATATGGGATAAACTGCAGATAACTTATGAAGGAACAGATAAAGTAAAACAAACTAGAATAGATATTCTTGTCTCACAATATGAGCAATTTAAAATGTTTCCAAATGAAAATATCACTCAAATGTATAATAGATTTTCAAGTATAGTAGTTGGTCTAAGCTCTCTTGGTAAAAATCTTTCTGATGAGGAAACTGTTAGAAAAATACTTAGGTCCTTAACTATTTCATGGACACCTAAAGTAACTGCTATTGAAGAGGCCCATGATTTAACCAAATTGTTGATTGATAATTTAATAGGTTCTCTCATGGCACATGAAATAAATATGGAGCGATTGTCTGAAAGCTCATCTAAGAAGAAATGCACTAATGCTCTTAAGGTTGTAGCTGCTCCTTCCACTTCTTCTTCTAGCTCCAAAAATGCACATTTTGAAGACAGTGACGTAGATGAAGTTCTGTCCAAGCTTCAGAAAATTTTCAAGAAGAAGAAAAATGGATCAAGAAGGATCCAAAGAAAAGAGAAAAAGAAAAAAGAACCAGTCTGCTATGAATGCAAAAAACCTGGACATTTGAGACCAGACTGTCCAAGGCTCAAGAAGATTGGTCAATCTGATAAGCCCAAGAAGCAGCACAAGAAATTTAAAAGAAAAGCCATGGCGGCTGCATGGGAGAATGATGAGGTCACAAGCTCTGAATCATCAAGCTCAGATTCCGAAAAGGAGCAGGTAAATCTAGCCCTCATGGTGGGACTAGATGAGGTTCATTCTGACTCATTTTTTAATTCTTGCATAGATTCAGGGTCAGAATCAGAAGACTTTGAAGAAGTCTTTAATGAACTGTATGAAAAACATAAAGGGGTTGTAAAAGAATTAAAAAGTCTGAAAAACAACTCCACTTGCTTAGAAAACACCAATTCTGATCTTAAATCCGAATTGGAGCAAGTAGAAAAACAATTAAAAGATAATAAAGACAATATTTATCTTTTGAATGAAAATGTAAAAAATAAGGACAATGAAAAGTTAGAGTTAGAAGAAAAATTAAAAACTCTAACTAAAGAAAATCTATATCTAAAAGAATCAGTTAGAAAATTAACAAAAGGAAGAACTTCTTTAGCTCTATGTTTAAAAGGGTCAAAATATGGAAATAACAAACAAGGGCTTGGATACATACCTCCAGAAAAAGGAAAACAAGCCATGATTCCAGAAAAATATCCCCTACCAAAATTTGTAAAAGAAACCAAGATGCCCCAGAAAAAGGCCCCTATAAAAGAAAAAGTCTACAGAAATCACATTCTAAAAACTCAGCACAAAAAAAATAAGAACAACAAAACAATCTATATTCATTGTTGTTCTCATTGCAATAAACTAGGACACACTGTAAACACCTGCACAACAAGGCACTTAGTTTGGATCCCTAAAGGTTATTTTCATGCTTCTAACCATCAAGGACCCAAAAGGATTTGGGTACCTACCTTTGAGTAATTTATTTGCAGGTTAGCCTTGGAGCATCAAAAACCAAGGATGCTCAAGGCAGGATTGACTACAGACTCTTCATTCAAATCTCATCTGAAGAAAGAGTAGTCACAAAAATTGAATTGGTCTTTATTACTAACAATTATTTACAAGTTTCATTCAGGTGGAGTCTCTCATTCAGGGGGAGCACAGATTAAGGGGGAGTCATTCCTTATCAACTATTATTGTTGAACCCCTCAATGGTAAGAAATTCTCTCAAAGGGGGAGAGAAATCCATGGTAAGATCCTTTTTGGATTAGTGACAAAAAGGGGGAGAGTTTGTATGAATTTTCTGAAACCTCTATGCTTTATATTCTTATCAGAAAATTCGCATAAATTTTGTCATCACCAAAAAGGGGGAGATTGTTGAACCACTCTTTATTACCTTCATATTTTGGTGCTAATAAAATTTATGATGTAACTTAAATTGAATATTTTGTTTCATCTGTGTCGCATCAATCTCATAGCAAAATGCTAAGTCTTTCATTGATGCAATATTTGGCGCACTATAATGATAAAGTCGATGTTTAATTCATATACATCGATTTCTGTTTTAAGTGCCATAGTAACAAGCGCTATAACGATTTGATCTGATTTCATATAGTGCTACAACGATTTGTTAAGAAATCGATCTCACAACGATTCTTTAAGTGACCATAACGATTTAATAAGAAATCGGTCTCATAACGATTTGATAAGTGAGTGCAACGATTTGCCCTCACATCGATTTGCCTTTGCAATAATTTACTAAGAAGTCGATGCCATAACGATTTCATAAGTGTTCGCAACGATTTCTTCTGTAAGCGCAACGATTTGTTAAGAAGTCGATGTCATAACGATTTCATAAGTGTTCGCAACGATTTCTTCTGTAAGCGCAACAATTTGTTAAGAAGTCGATGCCATAATGATTTCATAAGTGTTCACAACGATTTCTTCTGTACGCGCAACGATTTGCTAAGAAGTCGATCCCATAACGATTTCATAAGTGATCACATCGATTTGGGTCTCATAACGATTTCTTAAGTGAGACAACGATTTGCTCTCACAACGATTTACTTATGAGCAACGACTCTTCACATAACGATTTCATAAGTCATGCTCATAACGATTTCTTCAATGATTATAACGACTTATCTTTCACATCGATTTGTTCATATTCCTGCAAACGATTTACTTGTAAATGAACAACGATTGTTTAAATCATATTCACATAGATTTCTCTTGAATATTTTGAAAGTGTTTTTGGCGCTTAAATGAAAAGTCAAATATCTTCTGACAAAAAGCTGCATGCATATTTCAGAGTCTTGTCAAATAGATATGAACTACTATTTTCAGAATGTTAGCAGAAACATAGTAGCATGCACTGATATCTCATAAACACTCTTTTATGCTAACACATTCTTCTATGTATACAGACCTCGAAGACCATCAGAGTCTGATTAAGACAAATGAAGAAGAGATGAGCAACAGCTAGAACTCCAACGGATCTATTCAACGGATCCATTCAAATTGCTCATATAAAAGAAGAAGCATTGCTGAAGAATAGTAGAGAGCTTTCCTAAAGATTTTTCAAGAGTGTACATCCGGGAAGAACCTCAACTCCACATACACTCAAAGGAAAAGAGAGAAAGAGCCTGAGCCCAAGAAGAAGTGTTCAAGCATCTGAAGCTCTCAAGCTTCAAGCTCCTTCTCCTCTCTTCACTCT
Organism: Colocasia esculenta; assembly: GCA_014218235.1. NCBI lineage: Eukaryota > Viridiplantae > Streptophyta > Magnoliopsida > Alismatales > Araceae > Colocasia > Colocasia esculenta. Next base: position 48,541,989 of record CM024762.1, read on the forward strand.
CTCTGTGTGCATCTTTGTAATCTGGGGAGAGAGTCTTTTTGCTGAGAGTTCTTTTAGTTGGTTTTCATTTGTTCCAACTCTCAGCTTTGTTCTTTCTTTTCTAAGAAAGACTTCTGTCCAGTTGTAGGACTGTATACAGTGTAGAACCTAGCTAGGGGTTTGTGTCTAGCAGAACCGCACTGGGGTTTGTACCAGGAGGTTGACTTCTTTACCTATAAGAGAAGTGGGCTGCCTTCTTGCCCGGGAAAGAGAAGAAGACCAGCTGGGGTGCTGGGTGTTGTAGTGTCCTTGAGGGGGACTGTACCCTTGGTTAGTGAAATCCCAAGAGGTTGCTTGGGGACTGGATGTAGGACTTCCATGTGGGAAGGGCCGAACCAGGATAAATCTCTTGTGTTATTTGTGTGATTGTTTATTTGCTTCCGCACTGCTACTCTTTATCATACTAAACTAACCAAACCTTCAAGTGTTAATTTCTGTGTTTATGTTTCTATTTCAGATTTCAGAAAAACCTATTCACCCCCCCTCTATGTTAGCTTGCTGCCGTACCAGAAGGGCCAACACTCAACCCTTCAAGCAACCTCAACCCAGAACCATCTCCTCTCCTACCCCATTTCACACACATTCCTCTTCACCTCCTGTCTCTCACATTTCTCCACCTCCTCCTCTTAGTGAGGTTCCTCTAGCATCTTCAGCTGGAGCCTCCTCCTCCTCTGGTCCCTCATTCTTTGGACCCTCTGAACCTACCTCTTCCAACCCACATTCTCTCAATCATCCTAATCCTCCTCCCTCTTTCATTACAATCATTCCAGAGGGAGCTCAGATTGATAGTCCCTACCTTAGGGCCATCAAGGATGAGTTTGAGGAAGCCATTCTCCGATCTGTCCTCAAGGTTGGAGAATATATTAATGGGACGGACTCTTCTAGTCCTGTCCATAAGAAAAGAAAAACCTCCTCTTCTTTTAACTCCTCTTCAGTTTTGTATCCTCCTCTATGGTTTTCACTGACAGAGGTCACCAAGAATCGACCTCTTTACAGGGAATTCCTCTCTAAGGTAGTTCTTGCTTCTATCTTCAATCTTTCTCATCAGAATCTCACAGACTATCTAAACACCATCTTTCCCTACACTTCTCTTTCAAAATTCCTCAAAAATAAAATCTTTTCTTCAGCCGAATCCCAAATTGAAGAAAAATGGGGTCTCTCAAATAAAGTTCTCTACAATAAGTTTTTACTTGCCAAATCTGCCAGATTCCCTCCTAGGGACCATACCCTAACCTTGTCTGAATGGTTCCTGATCCACCACAAGGACTCCTGGGCCCCGTTCATTCAGAAGGAGATAAAGCTGATCAGGCACTACAAGATGTTTAATGATTATAGGTATCTTCATCGTTTGCCTGAAGTCCAGTTGGGTCAGTTCCCGCAGGCAATTCAAAGTCTTGGCTCCACTCGTGACACTGAAGCTATCCAAGTAGACTTTGCCACTCTTCAATTATCTGAGGCTACCTTCCTTCCCCCTCTCCACTCTCTAATAATGGATTCCTCTGTAGGCTCAATCATTTTTGAGCGTTTTGCCTGAGTCATGGGCAGAATGAAGGTCCAGAAGGGGTATCTGGTGGCTTTCCACAGATTCCTGTTTCGAGAGTATCACCAGGGCCATGTCAGTGCTGAAGTTCTTGCTCCTGCCCTGTCAGAATGTGAAAGATTGAACCCTAAAGATTGGATCAGATTCTATCCTCTCTCCGTACAGCAACTTTCTGATCTGAATGAATCTCGTGCCAGGGTTGGTGAACCTCTCATCTCAGAAGCTACTTTCCTGGATATGAACTCCATATACCTTGTCAATGATCCCTATCTCACTTGGGTTGAAAGGTACAAGGTTTATGTAGCCATGCGCCAGGATATGAAGCACAAGCAGATATTCTACCCTGTCACTCTAGATCAGTTTCTTGCTTGTGCCAGTTTTGCAAAAGTCAGCTTCTTTAAAATGGATTTGGATCGTGATTCCTATGCAGATTTCCTTGAGAAGCAGTTGGCCCTTCATCTCCGTAGGATGGCTCCCTCTATGAGACCAACCTATTCCGTATCTCTCGGGGTTTTCAAGCCATTTTTTGAGAAGCAGGAAGAGCAGGCCTGGGAAAAAATTTCTCATTATGCCTCTCTCTTGTCCCCTGCTCATTATCTACCTGTACCTTCTCAAAATTAATGCAATACACTCTTTGTGTGCTCTTTACATTTTCGTGCTCCTCTTCTTTGTCTCAGTTCTATTTTTTGCTTAATGACAAAAAGGGGGAGAACTATTGCAAGCTCTGAAACACATATGGTGATCTATTGCAAAACAATTTCAGAATTTAAATATAAACATATCTGTGCTATTTACTGAAGTTCATTAAAGTTTTGTCATCACCAAAAAGGACGAGATTGATGAACAGTCTATCCCCATGTAATTTAATTTAATCTCATTTCTATTTTGGTGATTAACAAAACCATGTTATGTTGATAATTATCAAACCCTTGATTAAGGTCACTAACCTATTTTCTATAAGTTTTGAGCACAAGAAATATAACAAGGAAATTCAAGCCAAATTGGTAAGTATTATTCTTACTGAAGCAACATTAAGATCAAGTAGTATTATTCTTACTGAAGCAACATTAAAATCAAGTATGATATTTCTCTAAGTACACATCGGTTTCCTTTATAAATCATAACGATTGCAGTAGAACTGTAACGATTTCCTCATAACGGTTTCATAAGTGCCTTATCAATTTATTCATAGAATGACACATCGGTTGAATTCAAAAGAAATTGTTATCGTAATGATTTGCTTTCGTAACGATTCCTTTAGTCACCGTAACGACTTGTTTTCGTAACGATTCCTTTAGTCATCGTAAACGACTTGCTCTAACGATTCCTTTAGTCATCATAACGACTTGCTTTCGTAACGATTCCTTTAGTCATCATAACGACTTGCTTTCGTAACGATTCCTTTAGTCATCGTAACGACTTGCTCTCGTAACGATTCCTTTAGTCATCGTAACAACTTGCTATCGTAACGATTCCTTTAGTCATCGTAACGACTTGCTTTCGTAATGATTCCTTTAGTCATCGTAACAACTTGCTTTCGTAACGATTCCTTTAGTCATCGTAACGACTTGCTCTCGTAACGATTTCTTTAGTCATCATAACGATTTGCTTATCACAATGATTTCTTCAGACGTCGCAACGATTTGCTATCGTAACGATTCCTTTAGTTATCGCAACGATTTGCTATCGTAACGATTCCTTTAGTTATCATAACGATTTGCTTATCGTAACGATTTCTTTAGACGTCGTAACTATTTGCTTTGTGCATCGACTGCTTAAGTAATCACATCGATTTCTTTGGTTCTCATAACGATTTGCTTTGAGCATCGACTGCTTAAGTAGTCACATCGATTTCTTTGGTTCTCGTAACGATTTACTTTGAGCATCGACTGCTTAAGTAATCACATCGATTTCTTTAGTTCTCATAACGATTTGCTTTGAGCATCGACTGCTTAAGTAGTCACATCGATTTCTTTGGTTCTCATAACGATTTGCTTTGCGCATCGACTTCTTAAGTAATCATAATGATTTCCTTAATGATCACAACGATTCTTTCATATCTCACAAAGATTTGCTGTTTGGTTGCATAACGATTTCATAAGTCATAAATGCATCGATTTCATATCAATCAACTTGACATATGACTTATCCTTTCAAAGGGTTGAATAGTAAAAGTCTTCACACATATTCTTCTGTCAGCTGTGCATTTAATGAAGACTGAACGTATCTCTGCATGCATGCAGACGATATCGTCCATTGTCGTGTCTATTCTTTATGCATCTTTTAGAACAGCAGAATTGCATTACTATTTTGATGAATATTCACACTAACGTTGACTAACAACAAGAGACAATTCAGCTGTCTATCATTCTAGCTTGCTTTGTGTGCAGGTCCTGGTCAGCTATTCATCTCACAACAATTGGACCTTGTAGAAGCCAAAGGACACTTCAGAAGATCCTATCTCTTTGCGTGCACAAATGGATAAAGGGCTATTGACTGGAAGCTTCCAAGTGCCACTCAGTCTAACGTCCACCAAAAGCTAGAGGCAACAGATACTTCAATTTTTAGATTTCAAATTGAAGCTATATATTGAAGAAAGGAGCTCAAGAAGTAAAAACACACAGACAGAGAACGACAGTTATAGAAAACCCTCTGATCATCAAGTCTTCTGCGAGTTCTCAAGAAAGAGCCAAGCCTCATTCCATTAGATTAGCTCTTTGCTCTCTACATTGTTTGTAGATTTTTGAGAGAGCTTGTTTGGTTCTGAGTGTGAACTTTTGTTTATAGATCTCATTGCTCTCAGTCCCTTGCTTCAGATCTTGGCTTATCAAAGCTTGATCTAGGGGCTTAATCTCCTGCTTACTTGTTTCTGTGTGTGTTCCCTTCTGTTGAGAAGGAAGACCTGGTGGGGTATCCAGGGTGTTGTTCCTCTTCGGGCTGTGAAGAGAAGACCAGCTGGGCTGGGTGTTGTAGTGTCCATAGGGGGACTGTACCCTAGTTAGTGAAATCCTGAGTTGTTGCTCAGGGACTGGACGTAGGACTCCTGTGGAGAGGAGATCCGAACCATGATACATCTTGTGTTGTGTGATTGTCTTCGTGTGATTGTTGTTTCTCTTTACTAACACTAACAATATTCAAAGTGTATTTCTCTGTGAACATTTTTAGTGAACATGTATTAGCTGATAAATTTTAAAGACCCATTCACCCCCCCTATCGGCTACCTAACTAGGCAACATAGGGGTGGGGGGCAGTGTGGGGGTGGACAGGGGTGGGTGAGAGAGGGGGGGGGGCAATGTGCGATAGCATAGGATACATAAAATAAAATTTCAATAGATTTTTTAGTTGTTTGATTAGTGAAATAAAATTTCACATGAGATCATAAGATACATGTTCATGTTAACACAAGATAAGGTTGGGAGTAACTGAGCTAGTGAGCCTGATCTTTGCAAGGCTCACTACAAAGAAGTGTGTGTGCTCATTGCTTGGAAGTAACATATAGATTGTCCCCTTCAAATGTGGTATGTATCACTCAGACATCACAAAGCAATTTTTCTTGGGAAAGATATCTCTACCTTCTGTTTTTGAATGGACATGATTATCGCTTTTTTATTTCTTAAATGCTACCACAAATATTGTGATAGATTCGTAAATTGTGTCTTTTATTGTCAGAAGTTTGTGGAAACTTCTCAAGGAAGAAACAAAGAAAAAGGTGTTGGAATTAAGTCCAAGTAAAGGCCCATATCCAAACATCTATCGGTTTTCAAATGCTTGGATTGCAAGATTACAAGGGCAAACAAGGTTGATCCAAGTTGGACTGATTAACCTTGGGTATGATGCATTTGTAGAAAAGGTTAACATACCATTTTAATCATTCAGGCCAATGTTTATAGCTCAGAGAAATATAAACTACGTTGAACAAATCCGGATGTTTGACTTGGCAGGCCAATAACACTCCTACATTAACCTTAAAAAGAAAGGAAGAGGTGATTCCAATACAAATAACATAAAAAAAGGATCTTTGACAATGGTTTCTACTTCAAGAACTACAGGACACATATTTCACCAAAGTATAAATGCACTAAAGAAGGAAAAGTAAGCCCTTTTAGTAATCAATATGTAAAATAAGAAGCAACACTAAGAAAATCTGGATTCTGGAATTTTGGAAAATGTCCAAATAAATAAATAAGATATTTTGGCAAACAAACTACCTCCAGGCAAAAAAATAAAATTATCATTTTTGATATTTTTAACATATTTATAGACACATCATTACCTTTTATCAAAAAATTGTGAAAAAATAGTATCATTGTGAAAATATATTTTGTAAACTTAGCAGATCAATATTAAACATCTTAATTTCTCATAACGTTCTACTTGTGCTGTAAATTAACTTGCCATGTTAAAGATCCCATAACTAGTTCAGGTATAATTATTTTCAATTGATTTTTGGAGTAATAACTGGATAAATGCTCCTACTCATTAGTTGGGATAAAATGTCATTGAGGTTTATGTCACTATATATATTTTTTTGGCATGTCACCTAAGTTCACAATTTATAACAGGTCGAATTGTTCATCTCTGAGAAACATGCTTAAAATGTAGGAACATGTATTTTTGTTGATAGAGATCCAAGATATTAATGTGCATTGAGTATAAAAGTATTTGAAAGGAAGCTATAAATACAAGAAGTTAAGAAATAGGTATATACATATTATATAAGAGCATTTCTCTATAATTTCTAATGTTATTCGTAACAATGAAATCCTTGTAATTGATTGCTTCCGTATGCAGCAATAAGGTAAGACACATCACATATATCCCAAACAATGGAAACACCAATGAGGTATACATCTCAATTTAGGAATAAAAAATTGAGTACAAACTCTTCCTTATAGACATTAGATTCTTAATTCGAACTTAATTCAATAAAACACTATTATATGGATTGCTTTTAATTGTTTACTTTTAGTTTAGTGATTACTATTCACTTCTTACTTTAATGTAATTCATTTATATGTATGTGTGAATTTGATTTAATATTACACTTGTTCACATTTATGATTTTGTTTTCATTTTCCTTTCATATTTATGTGACATTTAAATTTGATCTATGCATGCATAGCAATTGTACACTACACACACCTCACGAGACTGTTTTAAGCCCGTGTCAATGAACCTTCCATTCAACACTTTGGAATTGATGTGCACGTTCTCATTTTGAATGATGAGAATGTGTATATCTAACTCAAAGTCTTGATTTGTTCGTTTTGGACAATCTGCGAATGTTTGATCGCTGTTAGGTGGTCATTTACTATGTGTTTGTACTATTTGTTGAAAATTTCGGGTGCATCTACTCACTCCTCTCTGATATACCTTTATTGATTTAGAATATATTCTTAACCACTTATTAGTAAATGTTTAAGAAAATATCTTAATCAATAAATATTTTTGGTATATCGGAGAACCGTGGGAGATGCTATCGAAATTTTCAACAAATTGTACAAACAGATAGTAAATGGTCATCTTAGTGCGATCAAATATTCACAGATGGGTAAAAAGTGATAACCTTAATAATATATCCTTCCTATTCATTTCGGTTGCGTCCAACAATGTGTGAAAATGGTCAAATTTATTTTTTTCTGAGGTTGAATTTTAAAGTTATTTGTCTGTTAATATTGGTTGAGCGTAGGAAAAAAATGGCTTCAGACCGTTCATGAATGTATCATAGAATAGTTGATCATGTGGTGTCTGTGGAGTTTAGGGCCAGAGTTGAGACTTTCATTCGGTTTGCATTGGGGAATCCAAGTGCAGCAGTAGACAGCAAAGGTTGCATCCAATGTCCTTATATGATTTGTAAAAATTTGAAGTGGATTTTACCATGGGAGGTTCAACGTCATTTATATAGAAAAGGGTTTGTTGAAGGTTATATGAATTGGACATGTCATGGTGAGGAGCCTAGTAATGTGGAAGGCACAAGTACGTACGTGGATATGGTTGTAGATGTCACTGGTCCCACATTCAATGTACATGAGGATCCCGTATACGCTGAAGAAGTGCCGAACAAGGGAGCCGAAAGATTTTATTAGTTACTTAAGGATGCTGATGAGCCATTGTGGGATGGTTGTCAAAAACACACTCGGTTATCAGCTGTGTCACAGTTGCTGAACTTGAAATCTGAATTTCATATAAGTGAGAGTTGTTTTGATCGTCTCCTCCTCATCATCAAGAGTATGTTACCTCGAGATGAGAAGCTGCCTCCAAATTTTTATCGTGCCAAGAAGATGGTCAATGAGTTAGGACTTGGATATATGAAAATAGATGCATGTTCTAATCATTGTATGTTGTATTGTAAAGAGGATGCAGATAAGGTATCGTGTTCTATTTTCCATCATTATAGGTTTAAACCTAAAAGAGGGGCCAATTCTAGGGGAAAGGATATACCTTATGTGACATTGCGATATTTTCCCCTCACACCCAGACTGCAGCAGATGTATATGTCTTCAAAGACAGCTTGACATATGAGATGGCACACAGAAATGGTACGTCGTGACGAGGATATTATGCGTCATTGTGCAGATGATGAAGCTTGGACTCATTTCAACCATGCTCATCTTATCTTCAAAAGGGAGTCGCATAATGTGAGGCTTGGTTTATGGACTGACGGATGCAATCCATTTGGAGGTTCAATGACTTCCTACTCCAGTTGGCCAGTGTTCACGACACCATACAACCTTCCTCTCAGCATGTGCATAAAGAGAGAGAATTTGTTCTTGTCTTTATTGATTCCTGGTCCTAAAAGTCCTACAAAAAATATAGACATCTATCTCAAACCATTCATTGATGAATTGAAATTATTATGGACTGAGGGGGTCAACACTTATAATGCATCTAGAAAGTAAAATTTCACCATGAGGGCAGCATTGATGTGAACGATAAGTGTTTTTCCTACATATGGAATGCTATCTGGTTGGAGCACACATGAGAGGTTAGCATGTCCTTACTGTATGGATACTACCAAATCATTTGTACTTAAACATGGTGGGAAGTCGTGCTGATTTGATTGCCAACGACAATTTTTAGCAACTGATCACCCTTTCAGAAGACAAAAAGATGCATTCCTAAAGAACAGAATGGAACGAGATGAAGTTATATTCGAGAGGTTGTCCGGTCATCATATGGCAACACATGTAGAAAATTTTCCTGATATCACACAACTGATGGGCAGTACTTGGCACCTTTCAGGTTTTGGGAAGGAGCACAATTGGGTGAAGAGAAGCATTTTCTGGGAGCTACCTTATTAGTCAACTCTTCTTGTGCGGCATAATCTAGATGTGATGCATATTAAGACGAATGTCTTTGATAATGTGTTCAACAGCGTTATGGACATAAAAGGTAAAACAAAGGACAACGGGAATGCACGTTTGGACTTGCCATACTTTGTAAACGTCTAGAGTTAGAACTTGTTAAAGTAAATGGGAAATCAATTAAACCAAAAGTAGTTTATCTACTTGGAGGTGGACAAGTAAAGGAAGTGTGCTAGTGGCTGAAATAGTTGATATTTCCTGACAGTTATGTGTCTAATATTGCTCGTTATGTCAATGTCAGCAAGGGAAAATTATATGGAATGAAGAGTCATGATTGCCATGTGTTTATGCAAAGGTTACTACCAATTGCATTTCGTGACATATTTGAGAAGCCTCTATATGGAGCATTGTTTGAGCTGAGTCGATTTTTTACAATTTGTGTGCATCAGAACTTAGGCTTCAGGATGTGCAAACCATCAAACAGAATGTGGTCACCATCGTATGCAAGTTGGAGAAGATATTTCCGCCTGCATTCTTTGATTCGATGGAGCATTTACTCATACATCTACCATATGAAGCTAAAGTCGGAAAGTCAGTACAATATAGATGGATGTATCCATTTGAGAGGTATATGTGAATATTAACTTTTTTATTCTTAGAATTGCACCTTATGTATGATATGTTTGCCATTTGTCTTGTACATTGTTTATGTAGGTGTATGCATGACCTCAAAATAAAAGTTTGAAATAAAGCAAAAGTGGAGGGTTCTATTGCTGAGGCATATATTATGGAAGAAATCTCGAACTTTTGTTCGATGTACTTTGATGTAGATATACAAACTCATCGTACTAAACCTCCACATAATGATGATGGGGGGAATCTATGTGTACAGATCGACTCTCCATATTTAATCATCCTGGACATGCGTTCGAACGTTCTTCAACTCGCAGGCTCGATGACAGAGAGTTATGCACTGCAGAGATATACATTCTTTTAAATTGTGTTGAGCTTGAGTGTTATGTTGAGTAAGTCCTGAACTCACAATTTATTGTGTATATAACTTCTTTTCCCTTCTTCTAGCTATTGAAGGTGGCCTTCCATTCATATTGCAAACAATTTGATTTAAAAATAATTCAAAGAAATCCACATCTCAGTGATTCTAAGGTTGAAAACGAACGAGAGAAGTCATTGGCTTTATAGCTAAAAAAATACGGAAGTGTACATGCTCAAAGAGTATGAAAGATCAGTTATGTTCACTTTTTAACTAGTCTTCTCTGTACGTAGGTTGAATAAGGTTTAATTACTGATGAAAGAGTTCGTTAGATAGCCTATGGCCATCGAAAATCACACAGAACTATCCTAGATTTATTGTGAATGGGTATAGATTTCACACAAAAGACTATAGGCAGAGTAAGTCTACCATGAACAATGGCGTATGTGTTAAAGGAAGTACGTACAATGAAAATGAATCTGACTACGTACTATGGTATTGTAGAGGAGATCTTACAGTTGCAATATCTAGGACAAGACAATCATACATTCTTGTTCAAGTGTCATTGGATTGATCCAAATTCCATTCGAAATGACACAATGCATGGGATTGTCAAGCTTAAACATATAAGTCCAAATTGAATACTTATGAGCCGTTCATTTTAGTCACACAAGCTCAACAAGTGTACTATACAAGCTATCCATCATCTACGAATAAAGAACGAAATGATTGGTGGGCAGTTTGGAGAGTTAGGTCAAAACTATTCTTTGATTATGAATTGGACATGACTGATCAGACGCCTGAAGAGGTCAATGTCAAATTCTTTCAAGAAGACTTGGTTGAAGATGTAGAGTTGACAGCTCATACTGGAGTAAACGAATCGGAAGAGCCAATTTGCTTGTCTAAAGAAAATGAGGTCGACGAAGACGATCCACATGAGATAAAAGGGAGTAGTGGAAGGCTAATAGATATTGATGTAGGTCAGGAATCTACTGAAGATTCTGATGAGGAGGAGGAATATACCAGTGATGAATGTGAAGATGATGATGAAGATGGGGCTGAATTAGATATATTGTCATCATCTGAGGAGTAAATGGATATCATTTAAAAATGGGTAGAATTCTTTCACATCTCTTCAGTACATTTAAAGTTGCCAACTGTCAATATTAGCAATTGAATAGTGAACATGAATTTTGATGTTCCCTATGAAGATATGGTGTGTATAGCACGATCGGGCTCTAGTTCTGGGAGGAGGCTGAGTAGTGGGACAGGTTCCTCTGCAGCCTCACGTATGTATATTTAAAGTTGCATTTTTCTTTCTGCATCATTTATACATATTATTTATGCCATTTAAATTGTTACAGCTTCTGGTCCTTCTGTTGGATCGGGATTGCACTTTACATGTCCTAGAGGGGGGTGAATAGGACTTCTTGCACTTTTAAAAATTATTTGAACCTAGGTAACACTAAGTAAAATTGTTTGTACTTAGTGTGGTGTGTGTGAAACAAGTGAGAACTTGGCGGAAACAATCACATAATTGCACAAGAGATTTTATCCTGGTTCGGCCCTTCCCACATGGAAGTCTTACGTCCAGTCCCCAAGCAACCTCTTGAGATTTCACTAACTGCTAAGAACACTTGGCCTTCTCTCAACCTGAGAGGTATTACAACCCACTTGCATCCGAGCAAGTCTTCCCTTTACCAAGGGGTACAAAGACTACCTACACCAGTAGGTCTTCCCTTCACAAGAGGGGCACTGCAGGGAACAAACCCCCTGCGGGCTTTCTAACACAGAAATAAAAACACTTGTGTGTTGCTCAAAAGAATGAGCAAACACAGAGAATCAGAAAAGATACAAATAGGAATTGAAGCTCTAACTCCTTCTAAATCTAAGAGGGTGGTCTGAAAAGATCTACAATTACATAATGCCACCCAACAAGAAAAGAACTTCTCAAAGCAAGAGAGCTTGTAAGTCAAGGATTGAAGTAGCAGCTCTCTTTTTCTTTTCAGTAGGAAAGCTTGTTGTGACTCTTGTTGCTTACAATTTCTGGTTGGAGTTCTAGTATGTTCTTCTGGTTCAAACATCAACTTCTATATATGAGCTTCAGAGACTTGAACTTCCCGTTTGAAAGTAACCATTAAAGAACTAGCCGTTTTAAAGATAGCCATTTGAATCTTGGGTAATGAGACTATGAGCATTCTTAGTTGTCCATCAGATCTTTTGCTCTTGAGGTCTCAACGACTTCACGCTTTGTAGATAGCTTCAAGGTTTTGTAGACAACTTCATTTAATATTCTGAAAACTCCATACCATGACTTAAGACTTAGCATGCTTCAGTGGGTAGCTGCATACCTGGGAGGACAAGAAAGACACAGATACCTCCAAACTATCGGAGGTAGGTGAGATAAAAATATATAAAGCATGAAGGAGTTCAAAGAGACGGTTGTTCAGAGCATTTAATGATAGACAAACAGTTGTATGGGGAATACAAGGACTTTTCCTGAAAGTCATGGAGTTCTAATAGAAAAGGGATGTGGTAGGTGAGCTCTGAGAGATAACTCATGCTGCTTATACCTACCATCACATTAAACTCCTGTCCATCTGTCGAACAGAGATAGAACTATCTTTCTGACATTGAGAGAGACAACCAGTATACAAATCTTACAGATTTCAAAAGAGCATTCCAAATGAGAGTAATATTAAATATAATACTTTCCCGCTAAAAAGATATTTGAAATATGATGGTAGAAGAATAATTACAAGGGTCACACAAGAATTTTTTATTCATAAGAGATCTAAAGGAATAATGAAACTCATTGAAATAATCAAGATTATGATTAATTGGATTTTGTGAGAAATGACAGATACATAAAAATTATTGAAGTACAAGTACACATAAGTTAATATATGATACTTCGACTTACAAGAAGTCAGAGTCAAAGACATTAGATGCATATAGATCTTCGACTATAAAGAAGTCACAGTGAGACATTGATTGATAACAAACTTTGACTTTTTGAGAGTCGGAGTGATAAAGTTTTATTCATCAATTGATGTTATACTTCGACTTTTAGGGAATCAGAGTGCAAAGCAAACAAGCAATAGATAATAGACTTCTACTTTCAAGGAGTCAGAGTGTGATGGCAATGGATATTTATGCCCATTAAGGCTCCATATCCAGATCCGCCTCCCGCGAACGGACCGAAGTCTCGCAAGGGATATCTCACACAAGTGTCCAAGAAGAGTATAAAAGACAAACCACAACAATATAAAACACAAGAAAGTACATGTGTTCATATTCGTTCACAAATTTGTACAATTGTCGCATTACATTAATACATGTCTAATTAAAAAGTACAACTACCTAGGGTATACCCCGAGGGAGCACAAGCTCACACAGAAACTAACTACAACTCAACTGTCGGTGGTACAAGTCTGCCACAATGCCACTGCAAGCTAAACACACGGCAAGTCCTGAAAAGAACTATAGGGGAGTGAGCCTCAACAAGTCACAGGCTCAGTAGGGGCTACCCAAAACAACACCGTAACCATGGACACCTCAACCCCAAAGGGTCTCACTGGCAGCACCAATAGCTAAACCATTTCATGCTCACAACAATTGAATTTAAACTGTAATTAATTATAAACACATTAACTATTCACAACCTCGGAAAGTAAAAAGGGAACAACAGAACTAGCTCAACACCACTAGTCCGCTCAACAATAGTAACGCCTAGGCCTCAAGCCTCACAAGCAAACCATAATAAGAACTGGTCGCCCACACTTTAAGCCACACAAGCAAGTCACTGCCTAGGCTGCAAGCTTCCCAAGCGATCCTCAACTTCGTGGGTAATAGGAAAGCCAACCAAGTGCTGGTCTATTGAACCCCAAACCACGATATATCAAAAGCTACACATACCAGGTAACATGATCGGCTACAGCCGGCCAATCCATCACATACTAAAACCATATACGTAAGCTTACTCGAGGAAGGGTAAAGCACATTGAGTGGAAGGTCACACCACACGACCTCCACGAAACACAGTTCGATGTTAATACCAGAAAAGACTGGTATACGACGTACCACCACAAACTCATTACCCACACGGGGTACAGGTACCTATTACCACAAGGTACCAGCACGGAAACCGCAAGTAAACTAGTGTCGTAACAAGGCACACCATAGCGAGCTAAACCACATTTGGTGAGTCAACACTCGCCAAACACAACCAAAACTGTGCCACCACTCAGGCACACCACAAGCTACAACCGTAGTCACAACTGTGCCAACACCAGGGCACACTTCGAACAGGTCAAACCTCGAATACGAGTAAACTCACGAACCACAGCCAGTGACAAAGCACGAGTCGGAAAGGAACGACGCCACCACAGGGGAACAAACTACTGGCTGATCAGGCCGGTATCTAACCTGGACAACACAACACAAGAACAAAATCTCAGTCTCGTAGCCACGGACCCTCAGTCCAGCTACGGCTCCACAAAGAACAAGTCAAGCAACTAATTGTGGAGACTAACATACGCCACCACTACCTGCAGTCTCACACACTGCAGGCCCATGCCTGGCACCTTTAGGGTCTCTGGCCGAAGCACCCTAAAGTGAGGCACTGGAAAACAGGACTAGCTGGGGCCCAGTACGTGTACTGGTGTCCATACCCCCAACCACGAGCGCGCTATAAGCGACTGCACACCGACAAACACAAGCCGCTGCCCTACTGTCATCTTTCCCTCAGCCAGACGTACAACTCAAACATAGGAGTGAGGGTGTCCAGGAAGACGACGCAGACCTCGACGATACCACACTATACCGGGACAAACCCCGAGCACAACAAGCACATGTGCCTGGCTCACAAAGAACCTGGGGTACCCGACTAGAGAGGCATTCCGGAATAGGCGCCGGACCACCACACTCGGCTAGCACACAAACCACGATATCTAATGTACAATCTTTATTGCAAACCACAGTGCAAATATGAGGAATAGCTTGACCTGGTCACTCTGTGACCCACAAGCTAACCTACACAAATACTCACACATAAATCACCTTAACCATTCATACCTGGCCTATCATTGGTCATTTCATGACCTCCATAGCCTCAATAAACTCAACAGCCAACCATCATAAACTAAATACACACTTCACTATCTAAATCACCTTATAACTTAATAACGATGTTAGAAACCCGAGGCTAGGTTCACACTGGAACCTCACTGCCCAACTATTACGATGCACTACAAAAATCACACCACAATCAAGTGTGCACCATGCACACTCCCATGCTATGCCACGTACTGCCACCATGGCTAAGTAAATCACACATTAATAACACGGTGACACGCTCAGAGAGCGCTATAGGTGCCAATGCACTACTTACTAAAGCCATACACCTTAAATACCAATAATCAAATAATCAAATCATTAAAAACATGCATAACTAGACCTCTCTGCTGAGGTCGCGACATGGGGCTGTGTCGCGTTCAGAACGCAACGCCCCAACCTGCCGCAATAGGAAACCCTATCACGACGGGTCGTCCTGTCGCGACCTTGTCGTGACGGCAAGGTCTGTCGCCTTCACAGGCGCAAACCCTAATCCGGGAGGAACTCCACGGATCACCATTCCAAACCATTCAAAACATGATTAATTCTCATTTTACATGCTTTAATGGATACCCTAGCATGATATCTAATGTTCTTTATGTTGAACCACTCTATGGTTATCTGTGATCTTGGTATTTTG
This sequence comes from Colocasia esculenta, assembly GCA_014218235.1. Taxonomy (NCBI): domain Eukaryota; kingdom Viridiplantae; phylum Streptophyta; class Magnoliopsida; order Alismatales; family Araceae; genus Colocasia; species Colocasia esculenta. The sequence goes on from CM024762.1 coordinate 48,557,618, forward strand.
GTGATAACAAAATATATGATGCATTTAGATGATAACAAAATATATTGCGGAGATAATAAAATATAGGTACTCATAAATATTTTTGCTTCATCTGTGTTGCATCAATCCCTTTAACAGATGATGAGTCTCATTTAATATCATGCTTCATCTGTGTCGCATCAATCTCATAGCAAAATGCTGAATCTCACATTGATGCAATATGGCGCACTATAATGATAAAGTCGATGTTTAATTCATATACATCAATTTCAGTTTTAAGTGCCATAGTAACAAGCGCTATAACGATTTGATCTGATTTCATATAGTGCTACAACGATTTGTTAAGTGAGCGCATCGATTTGTTAAGAAATCGATCTCACAATGATTCGCTAAGTGGTCGTAACGATTTGTTAAGAAATCGATCCTATAACGATTTGATAAGTGAGTGCAACGATTTGCTCTCACAACGACTTGCTTGCATAACGATTCCATAAGTGAAGACAACGACTTGCCTTCTCGCATCGATTTCATTATTGATCATAACGATTTGCTTACTGTAACGATTCTTTAAGTAGTCACATCGATTTCTTCAGGAGATCATAACGACTCTTCACATAACGATTTCCTTGCATAAGGATTTGATAAGTGATCACATCGACTTGGGTCTCATAACGATTTCATAAGTGATCACATCGATTTCTTTAGACCGTAACGATTTCTTAAGTGAACGCATCGACTTGTCTTTCACATCGATTTGTTCATAAACTTGCAACGATTTACTTGTAAATGAACAACGATTGTATAAGTCATATTCACATAGATTTCTCTTGAATATTTTGAAAGTGTTTTTGGCGCTCATTGAAAAGTCAAATATTTGTCTGACAGAAAAAGCTGTATGCATAAATCTTGTCAGAAAAAGATTTGACCTACTATTTCCAGTATGTTAGCAGAAGCACAGTACTATGCATCGTTTATCATAAACACTCTTTTATGCTAACACTTTCTTCCATGCTCACAGACCTCGAAGACCATCAAAGTCTGATCAAGACAAATAAAGAGGAGATGAGCAACGGCTAGAACTCCAACGGATCTCTTCAACAGATCTACTCGAGCTGCTCATATAAAAGATGGAGCATTGCTGAAGATAAGGAGAGAGCCTTTCCTGAACATCTTTAAAAGAGTGTACATCCAGTGAGGAACCTCAACGACACATGCACTCAAAGAGAGAAAGAGCCTGAGCCCAGCAGAAGCATTGAAGCTCTCAAGCATCTCAAGCGTTCAAGCATTCAAGCACTCTTGCTTTCTTTTCTCTCTTCTGTTTCTCTCCGAGCTCATTGTATATCTGGGGAGAGTCTGTAACTGTGAGCTAAGTCCATAAGTGTTCATCTTGTATTAGCTCTCAGTCTTGTTCTTTCTTTTCTAAGAAAGACCCTTGTCCAGCTGTAGGACTGTATACAGTACGTAACCTAGCTAGAGGTTAGTGTCTAGCAAAACCTTGTTGGGGTTTGTACCAACAGGACCTAGCTGGGGTTTAAGTCTAGCAGAACCGCACTGGGGTTTGTTCCAAGAGGTTTACTTCTGAACCTGTAAAATAAGTAGGTTTGCTTCTGAGCCTAGAAAAGAAGTGGGCTTCCTTCTTGCCCGGGAAAGAGAAGAAGACCTGGTGGGGTATCCAGGGTGTTGTAGTGTCCTTGAAGGGGACTGTACCTTCGGTTAGTGAAATCCCAAGAGTTTTCTTGGGGACTGGACGTAGGACTTCCATGTGGGAAGGGCCGAACCAGGATAAATCTCATGTGTCCTTTTGTGTGATTGTTTACTTGCTTCCTCACTACTACTCTTTATCACACTAATCTAACCAAACTTTTAAGTGTTAATTTCTGTGTTTAAGTTTCTATTTCAGATTTCAAAAAAATCTATTCACCCCCCCTCTAGGCTAGCTTGCTGCCGTACGAAAAGGGCCAACACTTTAAGCTTTAAACGAATCAAATCAACACCACGAGCAATCCACACAATTAAACGAGGTAGAAACACCCTACCTTCGCGAAGAACGCAAAAACCGGAGATCCCTCGGCGTTTCCCCCACTCCACACGACGTCCTCGCAGCGAGAACACGCCCCACGCACCTCCAGAACCTCGAACCGTCCGGAAAAACCCCGCAGCAGCTCCCCCTAGCCAAGCTGAGCTTCCTCTGCTCTGTTCGACTGAGGTTCCTTAAAAACGCACTGCGGTTGAGAACGCGACGCAGCCCTACGTCGCTACCTGAACGCGACATAGGCGACCGTCGCCTTTTCAAGCCCAACGTCAGCAGTCACCCAGCGCACGACACTTGGCGTGCATGCAGATGTCGCTGCTCAATAGCGGTAACAAGAACGCGACCACCGGGCTGTCGCGTTCAAAACGCGACGCACACCCCTATCACGTTCATAGGCAGAAAACTTGTGAGCGCTTTGGGCCCAATCTGGCGGCCCACCAAGCCTCACAACGTGTGTAAACACCTGAAACACACATTAATGGGCCACACATTGGCCACCAAACCTGCTAAACCTAGATCCACGGGGATCCGGAAAATGCGCGACGTTACATTACTATCACCTAAAAAGAAATGTCGTCCTCAACATTCAAAGCAAATCACAACAAATCAGATTATCACCTAAAAAGAAATAAAATTGTATACAGAACAAGAAGGATACTCTTTCTCTGCATCGGCCTTTCAATTTATCTGCGCTAACTGACTCATCTGTCCATTTCCATCCTTGCTTTGCTCCTTTCTTTTCTTTCAATTCATTTCACAATTACTCTGTTCTGTCGATTCCATTGTCTTTTCTTACCTTTCAACTGTAGGCGATTCTACCTTGCCAATGACACTTTATGTCCTTGGACTGAACCTACTTTCACATTTTTTCGGCTGTGTTGGCAACATTTCTTTCTAGGCCGCTTTACCTTTCTCGAGTATCTTACATTGTAATACTTTACCATGCTATAATCATTCCAAATTCTTGAATTTTCTGGTGCCATTTTCTTTTTCTATTTATCATTGCTTACTGTTACCCTGTCTTATCTGCATTTACATTCGCAACTGTCACCTCCTCAAAGAAAATCAATCACCATCTTTGAATTTTCTACATTTTTATTATTCTGCTCATACTGCTTTATATCATTTCTGATTAAAAACTATAGTAACCTCTGTTCCTTTATTCGCTACACAAAACTTTATACTTTCTCCTTATTCAAGCAAACCTTGAACAATCTGTGAATATTAAATCTTTCTTGCTTTCGCTTCCGCTGCGCTACTCTGATCACGTTGAACACTTTTGCAAAATATTTCATAATTTCTATTCGCATTATTGCTTTCAATTACATTCTTCTGGCTTCAACTGTATTCATTTCTAACTTTAACTGCTTCTCAAATCATCTTATTCAATTAATTCATGTTGAAAATATTACTGCAATTTCTGACCTGCCAAACCGCTATTGACATGTTGTACTCTTCATATACCTTTCTTGCTTTACTGACATTTTTTGACTAATCTCATAATTTTTGTTGCATAACCTTTCCAAATATTCTTTAATTAGTCTGTTCCTGCTCCTGCATCAAACTCTGGAATATTTTAATAACAATCCATTTTCTGCTCAATTGAATCATTTCTTTGCACCAATATGCAAACTCTAACTGACATTTCCTGATTCATCTAATCTTAGTTACTTCATTATTTTCTAAATTCTTCATTTCTCTGATCCATATCTTTTCTTTATTTAAACTGCCAATCATTCTAAGCATAACATCTTTTCCGCAAAATACTTCTCTTATTCATTCTGCTGCCTGGCTAATCTTGTTGTGCCGTTCATACTATAAATCTTTCTAGTATCTAATCATCATTTTTTAAAATACAGCAAAAACTCAAAATTGAATACCAATTTCTTTAAATATATCAACTTACTCTATCTGCTTCCCTTATTCCATTAAATGCTCTTTTCTCAAATAACATAAATATCACAATCTGCCTTGCTATTTCTCTAAACTCAATATTTCTTAACTATTTCTCCATTAATGCACTTCTTTCCATTCTATTTCATTTGGCTTAAACTCATTCCAATATACTTAACTTTAATTTTTATTTTCTTTAAACTGCTCATAGTTACTAACTTTCACTGCTCTTATCTTTAGCACATCAATCTTTGCTAACTCTTTCTGAAGAATTCCCCATAACCTGCCATTCATCAACTAATCTTATGCGATTCTTAGAAAATCTCTTTGCACACTGATTCTTCTTTTCTCTCTCACTTTATTCAACTGATCCTTTCTGTACATATTTATACAAATCCTCATATCAAACTTCATATTACCATCATTATTCATAACAACACTTTTACTCAAATTTCTGATCTTAGACATATTTAATCTATCTGCCATAAACCACTGCTCCCTTCTGTATCAGTACTTTTTTTTTAAAGCTGATCTGCCATACTTAATCATGCCAAATTTTTCATAACACAAATCACATTCTCATTCATACTATTTCTTGATATCATCTGACTCAGATCTCTGGTGCCACAATACCTCTGCTGAGGTTCTCAACTATATTTTGCATATTTAATCACTTCTAACACACACACTGACCTGTTCCTCATCACCTTGTTACCATATACCTGTCTCTGCTAACTCTGTATCTCATTATAACTTACTTACTGAATTCCATATCCAAACTTGTTAATCTCCTCATTTCCTTTAACTGTGAATCTTTAACAACCAAACCGATCTATCGCAAACCAGCACGCTGGTATAATCACATAGATTATACCACCTCTAATCACATCAACTTTCAATAACTGTTAACAACTAAATTTCCTAACACAAAAATATGTTTTATAGAACAAAAATTCAGATAAATACTATCTTAACCAACACAAAACCGCAGACTTACTACTAGTAGTGGACATTAATCCATGTATTGGGACATTGTACTCTCAATGTCTTTTCATATTTTAACTGGACATTCCTCTGATACCAACTGTGATGACCCTGGATATTTATGCCCATTAAGGCTCCATATCCAGATCCGCCTCCCGCGAACGGACCGAAGTCTCGCAAGGGATATCTCACACAACTGTCCAGGAAGAGTATAAAAGACAAACCACAACAATATAAAACACAAGAAAGTACATGTGTTCATATTCGTTCACAAATTTGTACAATTGTCCCATTACATTAATACATGTCCAATTAAAAAGTACAACTACCTGGGGCATACCCTGACGGAGCACAAGCTCACACAGAAACTAACAACAACTCAACTGCTGGTGGTACAAGCTGCCACAACGCCACTGCAAGCTAAACACACGGCAGGTCCTGAAAAGAACTGTAGGGGAGTGAGCCTCAACAAGTCACAGGCTCAGTAGGGGCTTCCCAAAACAACACCGTAACCACAGATACCTCAACCCCAAAGGGTCTCACTGGCAGCACCAATAGCTAAACCATTTCATGCTCACAACAATTGAATTTAAACTGTAATTAAATATAAACACATTAACTATTCACAACCTCGGAAAGTAAAAAGGGAACAACAGAACTAGCTCAACACCACTAGTCCGCTCAACAATAGTAACGCCTAGGCCTCAAGCCTCACAGGCAAACCATAATAAGAACTGGTCGCCCACACTTTAAGCCACACAGGCAAGTCACTGCCTAGGCTGCAAGCTTCCCAGGCGATCCTCAACTATGTGGGTAATAGGACAGCTAACCAAGTGCTGGTCCATTAAACCCCAAACCACGATATATCAGAAGCTACACACACCAGGTAACATGATCGGCTACAGCGGGCCAATCCATCACATACTAAAACCATATACATAAGCTTACTCGAGGAAGGGTAAAGCACATTGAGTGGAAGGTCACACCACACGACCTCCACGAAACACAGTTCCACGTTAATACCTGAAAAGACTGGTATACGGCGTACCACCACAAACTCATTACCCACACGGGGTACAGGTACCTATTACCACAAGGTACCAGCATGAAAACGGCAAGTAAACCAGTGTCGTAACAAGGCACACCATAGTGAGTTAAACCACATTTGGTGAGTCAACACTCGCCAAACACAACCAAAACTGTGCCACCATTCGGGCACACCACAAGCTACAACCGCAATCACAACTGTGCCAACACCAGGGCACACCTCGAATGGGTCAAACCTCGACTACGAGTAAACTCACGAACCACAGCCAGTGACAAAGCACGAGTCAGAAAGGAACGACGCCACTACACGGGAACGGACTACTGGCTGATCAGGCCAGTATCCAACCCAGACAACACAACACAAGAACAACCTCTCAGTCTCACAGCCACAGACCCTCAGTCCAGCTACGGCTCCTCAAACTCACAAGTCAAGCAACTAACTGTGGAGACTAACAAACACCACCACTACTTGCAGTCTCACACACTGCAGGCCCGTGCCTGGCACCTTTAGGGTCTCTGGCCGGAGCACCCTAAAGTGAGGCACTGGAAAACAGGACTAGCTGGGGCCCAGTACGTCTACTGGTGTCCGTACCCCCAACCACGAGCGCGCTACAAGCGACTGCACACCCAGAAACACAAGCCGCTGCCCTACTGTCGTCTTTCCCTCAGCCGGACGTACAACTCAAACATAGGAGTGAGGGTGTCCAGAAAGACAATGCAGACCTCGATGGTACTACACTGTACCGGGACAAACCCCGAGCACAACAAGCACACGTGCCTGGCTCACAAAGAATCTGGGGTACCCGACTAGAGAGGCATTCCGGAATAGGCGCCGGACCACCACACTCGGCTAGCACACAAACCACGATATCTAATGTACAATCTTTATTGCAAACCACGATGCAAATATGAGGAATAGCTTGGCCTAGTCACTCCGTGACCCACAAGCTAACCTACACAAATACTCACGCATAAATCACCTTAACCATTCATACCTGGCCTATCATTGGTCATTTCATGACCTCCATAGCCTCAATAAACTCAACACCCAACCATCATATACTAAATACACACTTCACTATCTAAATCACCTTAATAACTTATTAACGATGTTAGAAACCCGAGGCTAGGTTCACACTGGAACCTCACTGCCCAACTATTACGATGCACTACAAAAATCACACCACAATCAAGTGTGCACCATGCACACTCCCATGCTACGCCACGTACTGCCACCATGGCTAAGTAAATCACACATTAATAACACGGTGACACGCTCAAAGAGCGCTATAGGTGCCAATGCACCACTTACTAAAGCCATACACCTTAAATATCAATAATCGAATAATCAAATCATTAAAAACATGTATAACCAGACCTCTCTACTGAGGTCGCGACATGGGGCTGTGTCGCCTTCAGAACGCGACGCTTCGACCTGTCGCAATAGGAAACCCTATCGCGACGGGTCGGCCTATCGCGACCTTGTCGCGACGGCAAGGTCTGTCGCCTTCACAGGTGCAAACCCTAATCTGAGATGAACTCCATGAATCACCATTCCAAACCATTCAAAACACGATTAATTCTCATTTTACATGCTTTAATGGATACCCTAGCATGGTATCTAATGTTCTTTAAGCTTTAAACGAATCAAATCAACACCACGAGCAATCCACACAATCAAACGAGGTAGAAACACCCTACCTTCGCGAAGAACGTGAAAACCGAAGATCCCTCGGCGTTTCCCCCGCTCCACACGACGTCCTCGCGGGGAGAACATGCCCCACGCACCTCTAGAACCTCGAACCATCTGGAAAAACCCCGCAGCAGCTCCCCCTGGCCGAGCTGAGCTTCCTCTGCTCTGTTCGGCTGGGGTTCCTTAAAAATGCAATGCAGTTGAGAACGCGATGCAGCCCTACGTCGCTACCTGAACGCGACATAGGCGACCGTCGCCTTTTCAAGCCCGACGTCAGCAAGTCACCCAGCGCACGACACTTGGTGCACATGCAGACGTCGCCGCTCAACAGCGGTAACAAGAACGCGACCACTGGGCTATCGCGTTCAAAACGCAACGCACACCCCTGTCGCGTTCACAGGCAGAAAACCTGTGAGCGCTTTGGGCCCAATCTGGCGGCCCACCAAGCCTCACAACGCGCGTAAACACCTGAAACACACACTAATGGGCCACACATTGGCCACCAAACCCACTAAACCTGGATCTACGGGGATCCAGAAAACTCGCGACGTTACACGGAGTGAAGTACTTCAACTGTATGAAAGTCAGAGTGAGATATTGTTAGATGTCAGACTTCGACTTTGGGGAGTTGGAGTACAACAAGTTTGTTCATCAATCAATATCACACTTTGGCTTTTAAGGAGTCAGAGTAAGGTCAGACTTTGACTGTTAAAGAGTCGCAGTAAGGGCCAGTTGATAAGCAATCGGTATAAGGACTTCGACTTTTTAAGTGTCAGAGTTAAGCCAGACTTCGACTTTTCCAAAGTCGGAGTACTACCCATTTGTCATCAATTGGTACAATACTATGACTTTTCAAAAGTTGGAGTCTTCGACTTGTTCTAAAGTCGGAGTCAGTATGGTATACAGCATACGTTGTGGACTTGGAGAAAAAATCCTTACAAAAGTGTGACAATGTTGATACTTTGATTTTGTGTGTGTGCATAAATTTTGACTTAAATATTATACAATATTATATATGTGTGCCTTTATATTGTCATATTAATTTTCATAAATTGTAGTATAAATCAATAAATTGATTTAGAAGATATTAAAAGATTTTGTCATAGCAAATATATAATGATTAAATGTTTAGCAATATTTTTTAAGGAGTTGCTCAACAATTCTCCCCATTTTTGTTAATGACAAATACTTTTAAATAAAACAGTGAAAAACTAAAATTTTGATTTGTTAATGTTCTCTCTTCTTACCAGTGTACAAGTGTAGAACAAAACTTTTGATTTTTTGTTTTCTCTCTTCTCCGCCTTTGTGGCATTAACAGAAAGGATAAAGGATATACATAGAGAGAGATACAAAGAGAGATACAAAAATATTGCTAGAATCAGATCTATATTGATAAAATTGAAGAACACTTTACATTCATGAAGTAGAAGAGGAACTAGGAAGATAGAGGGAAGGAGGGATTTGAGCAAAGAATGGCTGAAGGAGAGCCCATAGCTTCTGCTCATTTTCAGAGAACAAGTGAGAAAATTTGCACTATCTATGTCACAGGAAGGTCCTACAGAGGGGATTTTCCTATAGGATTTGATGTGGCGGCGATGATACCAGTTGACTCTCCTATGGTAGTTATCACTGCGTAAGGTTCTCCTAAGAGGAATAAACATCTTACTGGCTGCCTGGTGCAAAAATTCATGAACAATGATATTCCAGTGGAGACGCTGGGAGTGAGCAGTTTCCTTGGCTTGGTAATAAACAAGGTTTCTTTGTGTCCATTTGTGAGAGACAGACTTCAAAAGTGTCTCATATCCTCTACAGAGATAGATAGAGGGAGATAGCTTGAGCTTTCTGCATTTTGCCATTTCTTCTCGATAAGCTGCTGCCCAATAATCTTCATTCAATCTCTCAGATTCTGAAAAACTATACTGGAAATCTTTCATGTACTGAGAGTTCTTGGGGGCATGAACCATAGCAAAATGATGGAAGGATAGCTTGATGATGTATTTGATCTTGAATCTTGCAGCTATCCTGATGTGCTGGTTGAAAACTACTTGGGCAAATTGTTTCCTAGATGAAATAGCACCTACTAGACTTGGGTGCAATCTAGAGGGCAATCCAATAGTCATTGAAGGAGTAATTGCTCTTTGCCCTTTAATAATTATAGCCCACTACCCTTGTTAACATTTGGCAAACCATCCTGAATATGTCTTCATTAAACTGCTTCATTATGCTATAACTGGTCTGGAGCTCTTTGAGGAAGTCACTAAAGAGGTCAAAGAACCTACGATTTAGGTGAAGGGGAACAGTCAGAAACTGGTTCCTAAGCTTGGTAGTTGAAAATATTTCGGTTTCACCAGGGTACAGATTCAAGAATTCTTCAGAGGAGAGACTATGGCTTTTTTGTGTAATAAGATTCACATCAGCCAAAAGGACTTCTGAAGTTTTAAGCAAAGTAGGGAGTCAGTCTTCAAATTTTAGGCTAACATCCCATGGACTTCAAGGAAAGCTTTGATAGAAAGGAATTTTTTGAAGAGAACCATATGGTGCTCAAAATGGTAGATGAAAGCATACCAGAATGGTGGAAGAAGGGAGCTAGAGTTGTCTTTCATTCGAGAGCCTACTCTAGATGATAGTGCCATACTAGGTACTATCTGAGAAAGTGAATGAGTAGAGCTGGCTAAAGAAGGAATTGAGGATAAAGGGAGAGAGGAGAAGAAATGAGGAGCTAGAGTGTGAAGAGTGGGTGTTTTCACAGTGTGAGGCTTGAATGTATACTTCATAGGAAATGAAGAAATTGAAGTATTGATGGGAGTTGGAGGTTGTACTTCTGGTTGAGAAGTAGAAGGAGGAGGATCAAAGGAGACAGAAGGAACATATTGAGAAGGAATTGGAGGTGTTTGTTCAATAGTTGGAGGAGGTGTTGGGTCAGTAGGAGGAAGAGGAGTTGGAGCAATAGGAGTGGTAGAAATGGTTAAGCGTTGAGAAGGAAAGGCAGGGTTACCAAACTTTATTAATTTCCTTCTAACCCTTCTCTTAAAGGTCTTGACCTTAGGATTGGCTTCCACTTCCATGGATTGATCTGGTTGCTCCAGAGACTGCTCAGATGCTTGCTCCTGCTGAGGTTGCTGTTGCTGTTACTGTTCAACAATTGGATCTGGCACTGCTACTAAATCCACAACTGGCTTATCTCTACACTTCTCTTGTTGTGGAGTAGATTCCTTAGGCTGTTACTATTGTTGCTCTTCAGGTTGAACAGGTGGAGGTGCTTGAGAGCTGCTTGTGCCCTGTTGGCACACCAACTGAAGTAGCAGATCGTTCATGTAGCAACCCGAAAAATTTAGTATTTAAAAATTCAAAATAATAAAAACAGAATAATAGAAACATACATACCATTATCATATGTGCAAGAACACATCTACAAATTTCGTAAAAATTATAAATCTACCCCAAATATTACCCCTAAGTGTTCCACGAAGAAATTCGTGCAACGAAAAATCCGATTGGCCAAGCGTACGTCACAACGTGACTAATTATCCAAATTAGGAAACTAAGTCGGAAAACCGTTAACACGGAAAGATAACATGCCCATAAATTTAACGAACCTGTCGGAGAGACTTCCAACATCATGTAATGATGACCCATTAAGAAAATAGGGTTTAGAAAAATAACTCTGACCATGTTTTAGAAATTGAGGTGACTTATTATTGTAATTAAGGAATAAATCAGAAAACACATTATCATATGAGCTAAGTGGATTAATAATTAAAAATAAAATGATGGGTAGACTCCAAACAATATGTAATGATAATCCATCATGAGAAACTAGAACAATGGACCTCTCATAGCCCATGAATAAAATCCGAAACTCTAATATTCTCTAATTTAAAAGGGAAATTTCATAAGATAAACCACATTAAACAAAAATAAGTAATGGGCTTTGTTAAATGGACCTATTAGAAATTAGTGGGCCAAAATAGATATTTTTAAAAGGAGAATAATAGAAAAATACCATAAATTCGTAACTAAAATATTACTTAAATAGAAAAGGGGTATTTAATGCATTAAATAAAAAGTTTGAGTTGGATTTGGATTTCTAAACCTACCCCAATAGGTTGGCCACGAATTTAGCTCCCATCCTAACCCAAATAGAAGTTCTCATGCTTAGAAAGGGGAAAGAAATAGGAAATCCCGAAATTAAATAAGAATTAGAGTCCTATTAGGAATTTAAAATACAAGAGACATAAATACTCTCTTAAACCTCCATGGCCAGCCCTACCTCGTTGCCAAGGGTTTCTGAACCAGGAGGAGAGGCCAAGGAGGAGGAGAACTCGTGGGGAGAAGGAGCTCTCAGGCCATCAACCCCGTTCTTCAAGTTCTAGCCCTAGAAGAGGAAATCATCCAAAGGTAGGCATTCTCACAAGCAAAACTAAATTAATTTTGTTTGTAGGTTGATCTAAACCTCACGATTCGAAGCCCTTTTGTCTGATATTTTTCCATCGAGCATATATTTTCTTCTTGATTTTTCATGTTCTGCAACTAGCATGAGTCTGACCCTTCATCTTAATTCTTGTTCTCTTTGTATACTCAACCCCATGTCACAAAATTTTTACTGTAGTAACTGATGCATGTTAGGCATCTTTTGCCCCTAAAAGCCCTAATTTTGATTCATCCTATCTTGCGAATTTAATCATTGATCTCAACTATGTACTGTCTCAAGTTCATCATGAGTACTTGTGCTTAAAGCATGTCTAAACCATGTTTGTTTTTCGATTTCTATTTACTGCAAGTACCCATGCATGTCTAGATCAATTTGCCACTGGTTTCATGATTTTTCATCGATTGTACAATTAGTTATGATTTTCTGAATCACCCTATGTCGAATATGGTAAGTCTGGCCCGCAATCCGATACACTGTTCTTGCCCTATTCGGACTAGGGCGCAGACCCTGTGAACGCGACGGCCCGATAGGCCGCGTTCACAGGGCCATCGCGATAGCACCCTCCGTCACGATCTGATCACGACAGGGCCTGTCGTCGTGATCTGTTGCCCAGTATGCCTGAGCCCGTCGCGACCCTCACATGACCCCGTCGCGACCTGCCTGCCCAAACCGACAAGCCCGTCGTGACCTATACCAGACCCTGTCATGATCTCAGTTGACCCTATCACGACCCTCATTAGGGTGTGTCGCGATCTGACTTTTTGCAGGAAAACCCATCTTTTTGCAAGTCTTATTGTTCTTCAGCTATTCCCATATCTTGTTAACTGTTTTAAACACTGAAAAACAAAGTTGTGAATATGGAATATATTTTATATAATTTAAGTCAATCACATGATCTATCTTGTCCATGATTTTCTTATTCACATGCACACACACTTTGAACCATCCAAATATGGCTTAATTGGCATGAACATGTTACATAAATTATCTGGTAATTTATGTCATTAAATTGCCTCATTCTTAAATATACTTGTGTACATTTTCTTGCGATATTTTAGAACACCGATACCGACGCTCCACTGTTTTAGAATTCCTCTAGAACGTCGAGCACTTATTTCTATATACACACTCTCTCTTGACTTGGATGAACTCTCCGTCGGATACTCCTTCTGCCGGACTAGTGAGTCTTTGATCAAGGCCTTCGTAAGTCTCCTCTCTCCATGGATTCCCACATGGTCGACGAGCCGGTTGTACCCTAACACCTATGATACCCTTTAGGGATCAACATGATCCAAACGGCTATTAGAAGTTCACTCTTATCTTGAATCACGTCGGACCTCTGGACCTATGTGTAACATGGCCAGCGGAAAGGTAGTGACTTCCACCTGACTGCCAACATCACGTTCGCGTGTTGTGCAACTGTTACTATCGCATGTTTACTCGATGTGTTACGTGCAATGTCCACTAGCTCTCGTTTATACTCAACTTGCTCATCTATTCACGTTCACTCTACTATCTCGTCTATTCATCTAGTACTCTCGTTTATTTCTTGGTACTCTCTATTGGCCATTAATTGATTGTCTAAAGACAAACAACATAACCAATGCCAGCGCAATAGGGCCCAATCTGGTCCTGGGGAGAGTGCCAGAAAGTGCCATTTGCCCGTGGGAGTTAAATGATCAGGATGTTGGCATTACATCCAAGTGCCATACTATCAAGATTAATCTATGACAATCAAACAAAGTGTTATATTCTCTCGTTGTCTATTGACAAACAAAGTGCTATATTCTCTCATTGTCTATTGACAAATAAAGTGCTATACTCTCTCTCGGCTATCTACGGATAACCAAAGTGCCATTACTATTTTCGATTGACGAAAGTTAATCAAAAGTGCTATACTATTTCGATTGATAAGAAAATCAATCAAAGTGCAATTTACTCTCTATATGGCCAACTACTTTTTCTCTCCTTGCTATACATGTTTCTTGCTATTGCTTGACGTTGACGTTATCTGCCATCGTGTTGTTATTGCTTTCTATCGTGACTGGATCTTATTCATTGTACCATACTCGCTTCATGGGCTAGTTACTCGTGCTCTTACTTTCTAGACTTTACATGACTCGCTCTATCATTAGTTACTCTGCCATTAAATGCGTTAATTACTTAAAGCCTGCTTGATTCACGAGATTTAAGTCCTATTGGGCGTTATCGCTCACCCTTCGTTATTTGTTATTGTGTCTCAGGTAGGATAGACGATGACGTTGTACACACGAATGGGACAGGACTCGAGTGATGAGCGACCCGGAGTCAAATGACAATGTTACCCTAGCACAATTGGAGTCTAGTAGTTACTGCTTTAGATTTTCTCTTCGTATTGTAATGATGTCATCGAGCCCTATGTATTGGCTCCGAATTAGTGGTTGTAATAGTCTTAGTAATTTTATAATGGAATAAAGAGTTTATCTCAATTATTGTTCCTTAGATGCTCTGAATCGTTCAACTGTTGTACATTCCTCTCTACTGTGTACTTTGCTCACGACTCTCCGATTTATTTCGCTGCTAAATTGGCGGGGCGTGACAGTTCATCTACTGAACTTCCTCTGACATGAAATCGAACTTGACATCTATTTGTTGTATCTGCATTTGTAGTACAGACATCATCCCTTGTTGCTTCATAATCAAGTCCATCACATCATTCATTATTCAACTAGTCTCCCCCTGAGACCTTGGTCGGGTCTCAACATGTGGTGGAGAGACATGGTGATACTCTTCATTCAAAAATGGCTCAACTGGAGTGGAACTGGGGATATCATCTTCTTGAGCCACTCCCTTGCCCCTTAGATCCCTGAGCACTTGATTAATGGTGTCATTCGGAATGTCTTGCTCTTGGGAGGGAGCAGTAGCATGAACTTCTTCATCTGCCACTGTTGCTTCTTCTCTAACTTCCTCTCTTCTAATTACAGAAGACTAAACTTGAGGAAGAGAATTGGAACTCTATACCTCACCAGGAAAGATCTCATGAGAGCAACTAGGGATAGAGTCCTTCGACCAAAGATTCTGGGTCTTGTCTTCCAAAACATAATGGCCTCTTCTCAAACTGGAAAGCCCAATCTTCTCTTTCACAGAAACTGAAATCTCATCACTTAAATCCACTGAAAATCTTCTAAATATCAATGTGAGTAGAGGTTCATAAGGTAGAGATTCATGCAAGAATTTGGACCTTGCCATCCTTTCCAAAATAATTGAGGGCAGATTGACCCTATGCCTCTGAATGGCCCAAAAAAGCAAACTGCCATCTCCAGCAGTGATGGATGAGTGGGTTTCAGCCCTAGGGGGATAATTGTGGTGATTATGGCATGAATAATTCTCTTCTTTGTTGAGAGCTCGTTGACAAGGAGCCCTTTCTTAGAGAGTCCCTAGACTACTAACAACCCATAATTTCTACTTCTCCATGGACACTACCTCACTGATCCTATGTACAGAGTTGGGGCATTCCAAAAGCTCAACTAATAACTCTTCATAAAATGTAACTATCATACCTTTCACTAAGCCTATTACTAAACCATCTACAGATACTTGGAGGGAGAGATAGAAAGCCTTCAGAGCGCCTTCAAAGGTTGGTTCATTAATCTGACAGATGCTCGACCAGCCCATCTCTTCTAGGGTTTCTGCAACCCAACTGAGCCTACCCGCCAACTAGGTGAAATCCACACCTTCCCTAGGCAAATTGAAGCCTTGGCTGAAGAAAGACGCTGGAACTGCTCAGGGATGAAGAGAGTCCCTTCCGGAGCCCTAGAAGAACCCATCAAGACAAATACACGAAACGAGTCTAAGGAAGATGGTAGAGGAGATGTAGAATAGGTCCACAGAGGTTAAAGAACCTACCTTTCTTCAGAGAAATGAAGAAAATATGTAGTTGCTGTTGGGTTGAGTGTGAATATAATTCATTTCTCCTCACATTTTGATGATGACAAATTGTGATTTTAATGCATAACCATTGGAACATGTAAAATACATCACCTGAAATTACAATATTCAAAAAGCATGTTTCCAAGCACATTTATCATTGATATTCATGATAATATATTTATCTAATGATTTATGTGTTTATTTTCTCAGGAACAAACATTTTCTGCAAAGGTAGTGTCGTCACAACCATCCCTGCTGTCGACATAATGGTTCAGAACGAAGGCAGAAATGTGAAGAAAAGTCCATCTCAGGTCGACACGAGTCCAGAGCAGGTCGACACTAGAGACAGATTCCAGAGAAATATGTGAACAGATTGCCATCTCAGGTCGACACCAAATCAGGCAGTGTCGACACTAGATAGCCTTCCCAGAAGGCCAGTTTTGCTGTCTGGGACAGCAGATCGACACCACCCCATCTCAGGTCGACACTAGAGACCTCTTCCAGGGAACTGTTTTGCCAGTCTGGGACAGTGTGTCGACACACCTCAAGGGCAGGTCGACACACTCCGGAATCTCTGTGACTTAAATTTCCTCCTGGACACGTGGCACCCTAGGGAGATGTCAGATCAACATTGGACCATGTGCCCACGTACCCCAAGGGTATCTTTCGGATATTTAGGGTATAAATACCCTCCTTAAGGGCACTCATCCGAAGAGAATCTCTTTAAAGCCTCCAGAAACCTGCAAGCGGCGGCAAGAGAGTCTCACCTCCCTGTTTTGCTCTCTCTTGTGCTTCCACACCTCAATTCACCCTTCTCCAAGCACAAGGATCGAAGTTTGATCAACATGAAGCACTAGGATCAACTTCAAAGGAGCAGATCAAGTAGAAGTCAGCATTTGCGAAGCTCTCAAGGAAGATCCCACCATCAAAGTTGCAGAGCATCGACCAAGGGATTTCAAGTGATCAAGATTCTTCCAATTCGGCCTCTACAAGGGAGTTTTCTTGAAGAACAAGAATTGTCAACCTCGAGTCTTAAGTCTTTCTTGTTTCTTCTTGGCTATTCTAGAAATTGTGCATAATCTGTTGCACCAACTTTCTTGAATTGGTCTTAATAGATCAGATCATTGCTAGAGGATCTGGATCTTGTTGTTTTTGTTCTAGCAAGTGGTTGTGAGCCTGTGTGCTCAGGTTTTTGAGTCGTCGCACTCAAGTTGAGTTGTTGAGCAGTCTTGCTCAGAGTCTAGAGTAGTCTTGCTCTAGGTAGTGTGTGAGTTGTCTAACTCATTTGTGGAGTTGTCAGGCTCCAGTGTGGGTTGTGTAACCTAGGATGTTTAGTGGATCCTCACTGTGTGTGAGGGGTGGATGTAGGAGTCACATGGTGTGATCTCCGAACCACCTAAAAATCTTTGTGCATTGGTCTGTTTGTGGTTTGATTTTTCTCTTCGTTAGATGAATGCATAGGAACGTTTGAATCCATATAATCAACTTGTTTACTCACTCAAATTGCTTAACTTACTTAATTCTCTTCAGATCTGTGAAATTTGCTTTCAATCTAACTCTGATTCAAATGACTTTCAAAATTGGTTTAGCTTCCGCATTAGTTGGCATAGATCTATTCAACCCCCCCCCCCCTTCTAGATCTTGTCCACATCTTTTATCGATCCTTCAATTGGTATTAGAGCGGGTTTACACTTGATCTGATCTGATCTGAGTAGTTTCTGAGTGTTCTGTGTTGCTTGTTTGCTTGCTTGTTTGTTTTGCTGAGTGTTTCCTTCCTTGCACTATCTGTTTAATTAAATGGATTCCAGAGGATTCATAGCTGAGGGTCATTTCATAAATAGGACACCATTCTTTAATGGAACGGACTATTCTTATTGGAAAAATAGAATGCAAGTTTTTCTAAGAGCCCAAAATTATGAAATCTGGAAAGTAGTGGAGGTAGGTCCCTATGAAAACCAGGGAGAAGAAGAAACCTGGACTAGGGAACAAATAAGAAGAGCTACATTGAATTATAGTGCAATGAACATAATTCAATGTGCTGTTCACCCCAAAGAATACTCAAGAATCTCAATGTGCAAATCTGCCAAAGAGATGTGGGATAAACTTGAGGTACTCTATGAGGGAACATCTCAGGTTAAAGAAACCAAGGCTAACATACTTGTCTCTGAATATGAATTGTTCATGATGAAGTCTAATGAGACAATCTCTGAAATGTTTGCCAGGTTCATGATCATAGTCAATGGACTAAAGGCCTTAGGTAAGGACTACACTGATGCTGACTTGGTAAGAAAGATTCTACGCTCACTCTCTTCAATTTGGCACACAAAAGCCACTGTTATTGAAGATTCTAAAGATCTGTCCAAAATCTCTTTGGATGAATTAATAGGATCTTTAATGACATATAAAATCAACTTAAAGAGAAATGAAGAACACATAATCAAAACCAAGCCAGTAGCATTAAAGGCCTCATCTAGTAACAAGGACAAAAGTCAGGATAAAACCAGTTCTGATGAGTCTGAGTCAAATGAGGATGAAATTGCCCTCATGACTAGACAATTCAGAAAATTCTTGAAATATAGAAAAGGAAAATTTTCTGGTAAAAAGAAATACTCTTCAGGTAAAAGAAACACATCCTTTTCTAATGTGAACTCTAATAAGAATAAAAAATCTGACGATATTGTCATTTGCTACAGGTGCAATAAGCCAGGACATATGAAGGGAGAATGTCCTGAGAACAAGAAGGAGAAGCACAAGAAAATTCATAAATTCAAGAAGCCGAAGGCCATGGTAGCCACTTGGTCTGATGAGGACACAAGTGAAAATGAAGAAGAAGAAAAATCCTCAAGCTCTAGAAGTGAGGAGATTTGCTTCATGGCAAACAGCTCAGATGAAAAGGTAAGCACTTCGTTTGAAGATTTTTCTGTTGAAGATTGGCAGGATGCTTATGCTAAATTAGTTGAAAAATATACTGAAATGAGAAAAGAAAATAAGCATCTCAAAAAGAAAATTGAGAATATTTATCATAACCAATCTTCAAACAAAAGAATTTGTGAACTAGAAAATGAAGTAACAGAACTGAATGAAGAAAAAGAAAATCTTTTGAATCTGATTGATGAACTCAAGCTAGTCTCTCAAAAGGCCACCAATGAATTCAAAGAATTATCTGAAAAGCTGGAAAAGAAAATCAAGATAAACAACAAAAGATTGAAGAAATCAAAATCTTGGAAAACCAGCTAAGACAAAAAGATGAAGTCATTGAAACATTCACAAATGGCAAAGATAATTTGGAGGCCTTGTTGGGAACAAATATGAAATCAATCTCTCATGGACTAGGGTTTGATAAACAAAAATCTAAGAAAGACAAATCCGGTGAAAAGAAGGATAAAGCACCACTAATCAAATTTGTTAAGGGCCCTAGTCTTGAAAATACAAAAGTCAAACAAAAATCAAGCAAAACTCCAAAAATTCCAAAAACTCAGAAACAAAGCAAGCTAACCAGGTCGACACAGTCACCTGACAGGTCGACATCAGTCCACAAGAAGAAGGATTCTGTGGCTGTTGTGTCAACACCAGACAAGGTGAGGTCGACCTGCTCAACATCAACCAAGACAAACCACAAAATAAAAAATTCAAATAAAAATATGAAAAATAAGAAAAAGTCAAAGGAAGTCATTCATGAAGAACCTTGGACTTCCAAGACAAGTTATCAAGCTGATTGGAGCCAATGGTATAACAATCCATGTTGGTATCATCCTCAATTTTTTATCCAAACTTTCTGATGTACCAACAAAATCCTTGGATTCCACCTCCTAATCTGAATTCTCATGCTCAAATGAAAAACACCCCTCCTACCAAAAACTCTGGTGTTTTCATTCCTAAAGAAAAGAAGAAAATGAAAAAGTCAGAGAACACCAATGTCATAAAACCAAAATAAAAAACAAACCAAATTTGGATAAGAAAAGACTTGATGAAAATGTCCAAACATTCTGATGGTCCCAACACTGTTTGGGTACCAAAATCTTCTCTTCATTGATTGATCTTGCAGGAAGGTCGTGCACCCAATTCAAACATGTGGTTCCTTGATAGTGGGTGTTCACGACACATGACTGGAGATAAAGCTAAATTTTCTTTCCTGCTAGAGAAAGAGGGAGGTTCAGTAACTTTTGGAGGTAAAAATAAAGGAAAGATCATTGGATCTGGAAAGGTTGGTCAAACTTCCTCAAACTCTGTTGATAGTGTTTTATTAGTTGATGGTCTTGATTACAATCTGCTAAGCATTAGCCAACTATGTGACAAAGGTCACAAAGTTGTGTTTGAATCCAATTTCTGTAAAATCATTGATTCATTAACTGATAAAATAAAATTTTGTGGAAAAAGGGAAAACAATGTCTATATGATCGACCTTAATAAAAACTTTTCTGAAAATCTTTGCTTTGTTGCTAATAAAGATGAAATTGCATGGACTTGGCACAAAAGACTTGGCCATGCAAGTTTCAGAACTTTAAATAAATTGTTAAGGCTGAATCTGGTTAAGGGTCTTCCTGAATCTTTTTCAAATGTTGAAAATAAAGTTTGTGGGATCTGTGCCCAAGGAAAACAAACAAGAAAATCTTTTAAGACCTTCAATGAGGTACTCACATCTAGGCCACTAGAACTACTTCACATGGACCTTTTTGGCACAACAAGAGTTCTAAGTCTAAGTGGCAAGAGATATGGGTTTGTAATCATTGATGATTTTACAATATTTACTTGGGTTATCTTCTTGTCCCACAAAAGTGATACTTGCCTTGAGTTCAGGAAATTCTGTACCACTGCCCTAACAAACTTCTCATATAAAATCAAAAATATTTTGACTGATCATGGGGGAGAATTTGAAAACCAATCATTTTCTGATTTATGTGCTGAACTTCAAATTTTCCACAAGTTTTCTTCACCAAGAACTCCAGAACAAAATGGAGTTGTGGAAAGAAAGAACAGAACTCTTGTGGAAATGGCTAGATCCATGCTCCTTGAGAGTAATTTGCTCAAATCCTTCTGGGCTGAAGCTGTAAACACAGCAAATCACATTCTCAATAGAGCATTGGTCAGACCAAAAATCAAGAAAACCCCTATGAATTATTGAAAAACAAAAAGCCAACTGTTTCTTATTTCAAAATTTTTGGGTGCAAATGTTATGTACCCAACAATAATAAAGAAAATCTTGACAAGTTTGATGCTAAGAGTCAGGAAGCCATCTTCCTTGGTTATTCTAAAGTGTCAAGAGCTTTCAGAGTGTACATTTTGAAAAACAAAACTGTTGAAGAGTCTCCTCATATTATATTTGATGAAAATTCCTTTTCCACTAACACTTCTAAATCTTGCAGGGAAAAACAAGATAGTGAAGAGGATGACTTCATTGTGGACTCTTCAGCAACTGTTGAGGAGCTTGAAGACTGTGGTGAGAACTTGAACAACAATTCACCATCTTCAAGTGGATCAGGTAACATTGCTCCAGATTTAGATAACCCTCAACAGGTAACTACTGATCATCGCATTTTGAGAGATCACCCATTGGATAATGTAGTTGGTAATTTGCATGATAGAGTTAGGACTAGATCATCTTTCTTGCTTGCAATTGAAGAAGACCCACTAGCTCTAATTTCCCAAATTGAACCAAAGTCAATTGATGAAGCTTTATCAAGCTCTGATTGGATAAATGCCATGCATGATGAACTTCATCAATTTGAAAGAAACCAAGTGTGGGAATTAGTACCTAGACCTAGTGACCAAACAGTCATTGGCACTAGATCGGTCTTCAGAAATAAACTAAATGAATCTGGTCATGTCATAAGAAATAAAGTTAGGCTAGTTGCAAAGGGGTACAATCAAGAGTTTGGAATTGATTTTGAAGAGTCATATGCCCCTGTAGCTAGACTAGAAGCAGTTAGAATTTTCCATACTTTTGCATCCTCCATGAAGTTCAAAGTTTATCAAATGGATGTTAAAAGTGTATTTTTAAATGGATATATCAAGGAAAATGTTTTTGTTGAACAACCTCCTGAATTTGAAAATGAAAAACATCTGAACCATGTTTTCAAGCTTCATAAGGCTCTATATGGTCTTAAACAAGCTCCAAGAGCTTGGTATGACCGTTTGAGTTCTTTTTTGCTTGAAAAAGGATACTCTAGAGGAACTGTTGATCAAACCTTGTTCACAAAAACAGTAAATAATCAAATAATTGTTGTCCAAATTTATGTTGATGACATAATATTTGGATCAACCAATAAAGGTCTGTGTAATGAATTCTCCAGTCAAATGAAAAATGAATTTGAAATGAGTTTAATGGGAGATCTAAAATTTTTCTTGGGATTGCAGGTTAACCAAACTCATGAGGGGATCTTCATCAGTCAAACCAAATATGTCAAAGAACTTCTAAAAAGGTTTGACTTTCAGAACCTCAAGCACTCCAACACACCAATTGCTATTAATGCTAAGCTAGAAGAAGACTCAAATGGTAAGTCAGTAGACCAAAAGACCTACAGAGATATGATTGGTTCTCTACTTTATCTTACAACTTCTAAACCTGATATTCAGTTCAGTGTGTGTTTGTGTGCTAGATTTCAATCAAATCCTAAAGAAAGTCACATGCTAGCTGTCAAAAGAATTTTCAAATATCTTGTTGGAACATGTGACTTAGGAATTTGGTATCCTGCTAACTGCAAGTTAGATTTGATTGCCTATTGTGATGCTGACTATGCTGGTTGTAAATTAGATAGAGAAAGTACAAGTGGCTTGTGTTTGTACTTAGGTGGGTGCCTAATCTCTTGGGCTTCTAAGAAGCAACATTCAGTTGCTCTGTCCACTGCAGAGGCTGAGTATGTTGCAGCAGGTAGGTGTGGAACCCAAATTCTTTGGGTGAAACATCAACTTCTTGATTACAACCAAGAGTTAGGTTGTGTTCCCATCCTTTGTGATAACACAAGTGCAATAAATCTGTCTAAAAATCCCATTCAGCATTCTAGAACCAAGCATATTGAAATTAGGCATCATTTCTTGAGAGATGAGGTAGCAAAGAAATCTTTTGAACTCCATTTCATAGAAACTGAAAGGCAAATTGCTGACATTTTCACAAAACCCCTTCCTGACAGTAGATTCTCATCCATAAGGAGAGAACTTGGTCTTTGTAAATGTCCATTGGGATTGGGTTGAGTGTTAGGCATTTCCTGAGGGGGAGTTCATTGCATCATCATACTCATTTGCTTCATTGATTCATCATATATCTCTCCACTTCACCTCTAATTCTTTTGGTCAATGAACAGTTCACCTCACATTGTGTTGAACTTCTTGGTATATTAAATGGTGATTTGAAGAAGGACAAGTTCTGCTTGTCTGGACACTTTCACTATGCGAGAGTATATGTCTCCGCCAAGTACCAAGAAATGACTATGCAATTGTTGAGGGGGAGCTTTGTTGTTCAAAGTGAATTATTTCTGATTTCAAAAACTTGCATATCTCTATTCTGATGAAAAATGGCTGAAATCATCATCTCAGGGGGAGCTAGAAAATTCACAAGTCATACATTTTGAAAAAATTCAAAACTTTTCTTGCATTACATCAATTTCCATGCATGATGTCCTCATTCAGGTGTCTAGAGTCTCAAAATGATCCTTTGAGTGATCTATTATATTCATTTATCAACTCTCACCTATATTCTTCAAAACAATAGAAATTCATATTTCTTTCAAAGACTGAAGGATAATGTGTACATTGAATCTAAACATGTTTTTGTTTGCAATTGATGTTGGATATAGATGATATCTTTTTTGTCAAAAATCTCCAAAATTTGTCAATTCAACAGAGCAATGGCACATGTGCTGAGAAACTTCACACCTTCACAATGAATGAAGTGCCATGTATGTCATGAGGCACTAATGCTATCTCTGTTCAAAGGGGATTAAAATTCAAAAAAAAAAAGTAAATGAAAATCAAAATAAATATACCCCTTTTTGATGATGACTGAGTAACTGGAAATATTGGCGTCTAAAAAACGTATATTTTCATGTCAAAAAGTCATTATTTACCCCTTTGAGACTTGATAATGGATAAATCTTTAGTATCCAAGGACTATAGTGTGTGAAAAGCATTAGTTCTTGAGTGAACAAGACATATCTCATTTGATAGTTTGTTTCAAAAACAAAATGTGTATATCTTTGGAGAATTTTTTTAAAAGAATCACTCTTGTCCATCATCAAGTTGTTCTTAAACATTGTTCACTTTCAACACACTTGATTTCTGTCTAAAAAGATTTTTTTATTTCTTTGGACTTGAAGAATATGGTAGTGTGCAGTTGATTTAATAAATGTATTATATCCCTCAAATCATCATTTTAATGACTCAAGTCACTGAATGCTCATATCATGTTGGATATTGTGTAAAACTTGAATTGTGTTGAATTTTTGCAAAATTTAACAAATGAATTTTTTAGTCTCTTAAATATCCTTGAAATGATTATTCCACTCATTGATTATCCTTATAAAGATGTCCCAAAAGTCACATAATTTTTCCCTACTCAAAATCCAAAATTTTCATCAGGCCAGGTCGACACTACTTCATCTAGTGTCGACACACTTTGACTCAGGTCGACACTGCCATCCTCTAGTGTCGACACTGACCCCCCCTGCCAGACTCATTTAAACCGTCGGCACCGTTTAAGCGCAAGCTGTTCCTGCGGGGTAGGTTATCCAAAACCCCTCTTTTCTCTTCTCCAGGTCGACCCGACGGTCACATTCTTCCTGGAATCCGGCAAGATTTTGAATCCTTTCCACCTTTCTTCTCCTCCATACCATCTCCATCCGTCGTCTCTGATGTATTCAACACCAAGCAGACACTATCTGAGATAAGCAAAACAAGACTATCATTTGCACATCTAGTGGATGACTTGGAGAACATGAAGAATCTCTCTGCTCACATAGATGAAGAAATGTCTGCACTCAAGCAAGAATTCAAAGTATTGAATAGGCCTGGTTGGTCAACTGGTTCATCTTCCTCTTCACAGCCAAGGCCAAATGAGTTCAGTGCACTTCAAGCTTCAATGTCAGAAAATTTAGAGAGAATGGAGAATCTTTTGCACACCAGACTCTCAACTATCCAAGCCCAAATGAAGTCTAGTCTAACTTCAATGCAAAAGAGGCTAACGAATATTGAGACTATTTTGTTACCCATTCCTCCTCCTCCTCCTCCTCAGTAATGTAACTTCTTTTGATAATGTCAAAGGGGGAGAAGTTTGTTTGAAATTGTAATGTTCACATCTTGAATGAAATGAAATTAATAGAAATTTCTATTCCTATCTATGTGCCCTGAATGTGATTGCAAATCTTTTGAATGAATTTGAATGTGATGAATGCTTGTCAAGCTGCTTGACCTGTGTATTTCAAATGTGTACAAATCTCAATGTCACTAAAAAATGTTCAAAGGTCCTTGACAAGTACAAATAAAAAAAAATGAAAATGCTTAAAATCACATCTCATTGAAATCTACCAATTCCAAATGAACTTAATGTTGCCATCATCAAAAAGGGGGAGATTGCTGGGTTGAGTGTGAATATAATTCATTTCTCCTCACATTTTGATGATGACAAGTTGTGATTTTAATGCATAACCATTGGAACATGTAAATACATCACCTGAAATTACAATATTAAAAAAGCATGTTTCCAAGCACATTTATCATTGATATTCATGATAATATATTTATCTAATGATTTATGTGTTTATTTTCTCAGGAACAAACATTTTCTGCAAAGGTAGTGTCGACACAACCATCCCTGGTGTCAACACAATGGTTCAGAACAAAGGTAGAAATGTGAAGAAAAGTCCATCTCAGGTCGACACGAGTCCAGAGCAGGTCGACACTAGAGACAAATTCTAGAGAAATATGTGAATAGATTGCCATCTCAGGTCGACACCAAATCAGGCAGTGTCGACACTAGATAGCCTTCCCAGAAGGCCAGTTTTGCTGTCTGGGACAGCAGGTCGACACCACCTCAACTCAGGTCGACACTAAAGACCTCTTCCAGGGACTGTTTTGCCAGTCTGGGACAGTGTGTCGACACACCTCAAGGGCAGGTCGACACACTCCGGAATCTCTGTGACTTAAATTTCCTCCTGGACACGTGGCACCCTAGGGAGATGTCAGATCAACATTGGATCATGTGCCCACGTACCCCAAGGGTATCTTTCGGATATTTAGGGTATAAATACCCTCTTTAAGGGCACTCATCCCAAGAGAATCTCTTTAAGCCTCCAGAAACCTGCAAGCGGCGGCAAGAGAGTCTCACCTCCCTGTTTTGCTCTCTCTTGTGCTTCCACACCTCAATTCACCCTTCTCCAAGCACAAGGATCGAAGTTTGATCAACATGAAGCACTAGGATCAACTTCAAAGGATCAAATCAAGTAGAAGCCAGCATTTGCGAAGCTCTCAAGAAAGATCCCACCATCAAAGTTGCAGAGCATCGACCAAGGGATTTCAAGTGATCAAGATTCTTCCAATTCGGCCTCTACAAGGGAGTTTTCTTGAAGAACAAGAATTGTCAACCTTGAGTCTTAAGTCTTTCTTGTTTCTTCTTGGCTATTCTAGAAATTGTGCATAATCTGTTGCACCAACTTTCTTGAATTGGCCTTAATAGATCAGATCATTGCTAGAGGATCTGGATCTTGTTGTTTTTTTTCTAGCAAGTGGTTGTGAGCCTGTGTGCTCAGGTTTTTGAGTCGTCGCACTCAAGTTGGGTTGTTGAGCAGTCTTGCTCAGAGTCTAGAGTAGTCTTGCTCTAGGTAGTGTGTGAGTTGTCTAACTCATTTGTGGAGTTGTCAGGCTCCAGTGTGGGTTGTGTAACCCAGGTTGTTTAGTGGATCCTCACTGTGTGTGAGGGGTGGATGTAGGAGTCACATGGTGTGATCTCCGAACCACCTAAAAATCTCTGTGCATTGGTCTGTTTGTGGTTTGATTTTTCTCTTCGTTAGATGAATGCATAGGAACGTTTGAATCCATATAATCAACTTGTTTACTCACTCAAATTGCTTAACTTACTTAATTCTCTTCAGATCTGTGAAATTTGCTTTCAATCTAACTCTGATTCAAAGGACTTTCAAAATTGGTTTTAGCTTCCGCATTAGTTGGCATAGATCTATTCAACCCCCCCCCCCCCCTTCTAGATCTTGTCCACATCTTTTATCGATCCTTCAGTTGCTTCGAAGGTGGTTCCATCGGGGTGAAGAACAGATGCGGGAACCAGGAGGAAGAAGACAGGAGAGTTGGAGATGTTTCAAATGGGTGATTTGGAATGAAAGAGGGAAAGGTCCTAATATAGAAGGAAGATATGTAAGGACCATAGATGAGGAGATGAATGGTTAAGATTAAAGGAATAAACCGTTATAATTAATTCCCCTTTAAATGAAAACTTATAACCCCCCCCCCCTTTTTTTAAAAAATTAACATTGACTCTGACTTCATAAACTCCGACTTCATAAGAGTCGCAGTACACAACTCCGACTTCATGAGAGTCGCAGTACACAACTCCAACTTCATGAGAGTCGCAGTACATAGTTCCAACTTCAGAGAAGTCGAAGTTCCAGGACATAGAAAGATTTTGCAATGAATGGAACATACAATACAGTAAAGAGTGAGTTTTAATCAGGGTTGCACATGCCTATTTCTCTTCTTATTGAAGTAAATCTATCTTCAGGGAGAGGTTTAATGAAAATATTAGCTAATTGATCATTTGTAGAGACAAATTCAAGTAAAATTTCTCCATTACTTACATGGTCCCTGATGAAATGATGTATGACCTCAATGTGCTTGGTTCTTGAATGTTAAATTGGATTTTTGGTCAAGTTTATTGCGCTTGTGTTGTCACACAGCATTGGAATTTTATGAAGTGTATGACCATAGTCTTTAGTCGATGTTTGATCCACAGCAGTTGAGTGCAGTAGCTTCCAGCTATAATGTATTTTGCTTCTGTTGTGGACAAGGCTACAAAATTCTGTTTTATGGAAGACCAAGAGATTAAGCATCCTGCAAGAATTTGACAAGTACCACTGGTGCTTTTTATATCTATCTTGCATACAGCATAGTTAGCATCACTATATACAAGCAGTTTAAATTCAGAACATATGGGATACCATAAACCCAATTTACTTGTATTTATAAGATATCTAAAAAAAAATTTAACAGCATTAACATGAGATTCTTTTTGATCAGCTTGAAATCTAGCACACAAACATACATTGAACATTATAACTGACCTACTAGCAGAAAGGTAGAGTAATGACCCAATCATGCCTCTATAAATCTTTTGATCTACTTTCTTACCAATTGGATCACTATCTAACTTAATATCTGAGCTCATGGGTGTTCCTAAGGGCTTAGATTTCTCAAAACCATATTTAGATAGCAAATATGAAATGTACTTGGTTTGACAGATGTGAGTACCTTCCTTGGTCTGCTTGATTTCCAAGCCAAAAAAATAATTAAGCTCACCCATCATGCTCATTTCAAATTCACTTTTCATAAGGTTTTCAAAGAATTTGCTGAGTGATTCATTTGTAGAACCGAAAATAATATCATCAACATATATTTGTACAATCAGGATTCCTTCTGAAATTTCTTAATAAATAGGGTGCTATCTACTTTATCTCTTGAAAAATCATGTGATATAAGATAAGCACTGAGTCTTTCATACTAGGCTCTTGGAGCTTGTTTCAAACCATATAGTGCTTTATTTAAACGAAAAATATGATGTCGATATTTAGCATCTTCAAAACCAAGAGGTTGCTCAACATAAACTTCTTCTTTTATGAAACCGTTTAGAAAAGTACTTTTAACATACATTTGAAAAAAATTTATACTAAGAGAACATACATATGCTGATAAGATTTTGATTGCCTCTAATCTAGCAACTGGAGCATATGTTTCATCAAAATCAATGCCTTCCTCTTGGGAATATCCTTGTGCTACATGTCTGGCCTTGTTCCTAGTGATTATTCTTGATTCATCCATTTTGTTTCTGAAGACCCATCTGGTCCCAATAATTGGATGGTCAGAAGGTCTAGGGACAAGAGTCCAGACCTAGTTGGGACAAGAGTCCAGACCTAGCTGCATTGGAACTGGTTAAGTTCCACTTGCATAGCTAGTATACAAGATTCATCTGTCAGTGCATCATTGATTGTCCTAGGCTCAATTTGATAAAAAAATGCAGAAAAATCACAAGGAAATGTCATACCTCTTGTTCTTACCCTATCATGAGGATCACCTATAATATTTTCTCTTGAATGATCTCTATGATACCTCAATTCTCTAGGTAGTCCTTCCTGTGTTATTTCTTTTTGTTGTAGTTCTTCTAGTGGAGGATCTTCCTTATCTTCATCTTTTTTCTTCAAGAGAAGTCTATTCTAGATCCCTGCACAATTCTTCAACAACATCTTCTTCTTCTATTTTCTTAATAGAAGGGTTAGTTTTATCAAATAAAATATGAACTGATTGTTCTATAGTTAAAGTTCTTCTGTTAAATACTTTGTATCCTCTAGGCTTTGAGATATATCCTAGTAGAAAACCTTCATCACTTTTAGCATCTAATTTTTCTAAATTATCTTTACCATTATTTACAATGAAACACTGACAACCAAGGGTCGAAGATGATTAATGTTTGGCATTTTCTCCTTGTATAGCTCAAAAGGTGTCTTCTTCAGAATTGGTCTGATCATACACCTGTTGATGATGTACTAGGCTTTGTTAACTGCTTCTGCCCATAAATATTTTGGTAGATTGTATTCTATAAGCATTGTTCTAGCCATGTCCAGCTGTGTTCTGTTCTTTCTTTCTGCTACTCCATTTTGTTGAGGTGTTCTTGGTGCAGAGAAATTGTGTTCTGTGCCATTTGTTTCACAAAATTTGACAAACTCTTCATTTTTGAATTATCCACCATCGTCAGATCTAATACTGGTTATTTGAAACTTTTGGCTCTTCTGTACTAGTCTATTGAACCTCAAAAAGGCTGAAAATGTTTCTAATTTGGCTTCCAAAAATGATACCCAAGTGTACCTTGAATAATCATCCACAATTACATAGCCATAAACTTTTCCTCCAAGACTTATTGTTCTTATAGGTCCAAACAAGTCCATGTGAATAAGTTCCAATGGTTTGGAAGTTGTTACTAAGGTCTTGGACTGAAATGATATTCTGGTTTGCTTCCCTTTTGCACAGGCTGTACAGATTCCAGATTTCCTCATTTTAAGTTTTGGAAGACCTTCAACTAGACCATGCTTGATTAATTTCTTGATCACTGATGTGCTTGCATGTCCTAGTCTTCTATGCCATAAATCAGTCTCTTCACTCTTAGTAGTTGCAAGGCATAAGTTGACTTCTTTCAATTCTGCTAATTGTAGAGTGTACAGATTTTTGACTCTTTGTGCTTTAAAGATTATTTTTCCATCCTTTTGAATAATGCACTTATCATTTTGAAATTTTACCAAGTGACCTTTGTCACACAGTTGACTAATGCCAATAAAAATATGCTTTAATCCTTCTACATACATAATATCTTCTATCAAATCTTTTTCTTTTGTTCCTACTGTTCCACATCCTATTACTTTGCCTTTTCCATTATCTCCATAAGTAACTTGACCAACCTCATCTCTAAAACTTGTAAACAGCTTTCTGTCACCTGTCATATGCCTTGAGCACCCATTATCCAAATACCATTTGGATGCTCTCAAGCGACCCTGTATACAAAATTAAGTTGTAGCTTTTGGTACCCAAATTTTCTTGTGTCCTTGATAGTTAGTCTTTGGAATCCAACGCAAGTGTCTAGTTGTGCAGGTGCTGATTGTGTGTCCTAGTTGACTACAGTGACTACAACATAAATCATATGCATTCTTTACATGTATAGTGTTATTAGATTTCAGTTTTTGTTTGTAGACATATTGATTGACTTTTCTAGGATTTTTAATTTCCTTTTCTTTCACAAATTTAAGAGTTATATATTTTTTAGGATAGACAATATTTTCTTCATTTGTTGGAGTTGTATAACCTACTCCATACTTCTTTTTGTCTGTTCGAGCACCTTTCCGTTTTACAACCAGAGATGTATTACAGTTAGTAATTTTATCTATAGTAGCTTTTAGATAATTATTTTCTTCTCTTAATTTTTCTTCATCTTTCAATTCTTTTAGATTTCATTCAAGTTCCATAATTTTGCTATTTTTAATTTTTAAGTCTACACACAGTAGTTCATTCGATCTTTTTTGTTTCAGTTAAATTTTGTCCTAATCTTTCTACTTCATTTTTTAGAAAAGTGTTGGATTTTTCTTGATTTAGTAAATTTAACTTAACTATTTTCATCTATTTAACTACTGTTTTATATTTCTCATACAATTCATTAAATGTAACTTCTAGACTATCAGAATCAAATTCAGAACATGATGTAAAGGAGGTTTCAGAATTTACCTGGTCTAGTCCTGCCATGAGGGCTAGATTGGCTTATTCCTCTTTTTCTGATTCTGAGCTTGAAGAATCTGAACTTGTAGGTTCCTCATTATCCCAAGCTGCGGCCATTGCTTTCTTCTTGTACTTTCTGAATTTTCTTTCTTTACCTTTCTTTCTCAAAGGAAGAAGAATCTACAACTTTCAAAGCATTTGACATTTTCTATTTCGAAGAGCTTTCAAAAAATCTGTCCATGTTGATTTCATCAGCCAATAAAGAACCAATCAATTTACCAATAGAAAGTTTTGTTAGATCCTGTGCTTTTTCAATAGCAATGACCTTAGGACTCCAGGTATGAGTTAATGATCTTAGAATTTGTTTTACTGTTTCTTCATTAGTAAGATTTTTACCTAGTGAACTCAACCTACTATTATATTTGAGAATCTATTATACATTTGGGTTATGTTTTCATTAGGTAGCATTTTGAATTGTTCATATTGGGAGACAAAAATATCTATTCTAGTTTGCTTTACTATATCAGTTCCTTCATAAGTTACTTGTAGTTTATCCCACGTTTCCTTAACAATTCTATAAGCAGATAATCTATTAAACTCTCTTTTGGATAAAGCACAACATAGAAAATTTTTGGCTTTATAATTTAGGGACATATTTCTTTTGTCAACTATAGATAATGCAGAAGTTCCATCAGCAAGCATAGTAAAGTCACCTTGCTCAATTACTTGCCACAGATTGAAATTTGTGCCTCGGATGAAGCATTCCATTCTCATCTTCCAATACTGGTAATCTTCAACGTCAAAGAATGGTGGCCTTGTAACTGACTGGCCTTCGTATTTGTGAGCTTCAACTGTCATCTCTTCTCAAATCTATCAATTCTTATGAGAAGACCTTGCTATGATACCACTTGTTAGATCGGGATGGCACTTTACATGTCCTAGAGGGGGGTGAATAGGACTTCTTGCACTTTTAAAAAATTATCTGAAACTAGATAACACTAAATAAAATTGTTAGTACTTAGTGTGGTGTGTGTGAAACAAGTGAGAACTTGGCGGAAACAATCACACAATTGCACAAGAGATTTTATCCTGATTCGGCCCTTCCCACATGGAAGTCCTATGTCCAGTCCCCAAGCAACCTCTTGAGATTTCACTAACTGCCAAGAACACTTGGCCTTCTCTTACCCTGAGAGGTATTACAACCCACTTGCACTCGAGCAAGTCTTCCCTTTACCAAGGGGTACAAAGACTACCTACACCAGTAGGTCTTCCCTTCACAAGAGGGGCACTACAGGGAACGAACCCCCTATGAGCTTTCTAACACATAAATAAAAATACTTGTGTGTCTGCTCAGAAGAATGAGTAAACACAGAGAATCAGAAAGAGATACAAATAAGAAATGAAGCTCTAACTCTTTCTGAATCTAAGAGGGTGGTCTGAAAAGATCTAAAATTACAGAATGCCACCCAACAAGAAAAGAACTTCTCAAAGCAAGAGAGCTTGGAAGTCGAGGATTTAAGTAGTAGCTCTCTTTTTCTTTTGAGTAGGAAAGCTTGTCGTGACTCTTGTTGCTTGCAATTTCTAGTTGGAGTTCTAGTGTGTTCTTCTGGTTCAAATGTCAGCTTCCAAATATGAGCTTCAAAGACATGAACTTCCCGTTTGAAACTAACCATTAAAGAACTAGCTGTTCGAAAGATAGCCATTTGAATCTTTGGTAATGAGACTATGAGCTTTCTTAGTTGTCCATTAGATCTTTAGCTTTGAAGTCTCAACGGCTTCAAGCTATGTAGATAGCTTCAAGGTTCTATAGACAGCTTCATTTAATGTTCTGCAAACTCCACACCATGACTGAAGACTTAGCATACTTCAATGGGTAGCTACATACCTGGGAGGATAGAAAGACACATATACCTCCATACTTTTGGAGGTAGGTGAGATAAAAATATATAAAGCATGAAGAAGTTCAGATAGACAGTTGGTCAGAGCATGTAAAGATAGACAGACAATTGTATGAGGAATATAAGGACGTTTCCTGAAAGTCATGGAGTTCTGACAGAAAGGGGATGCGGTAGGTGAGCTCTGACAGTTAACCCATGTTGCTTATACTTACCATCACATTAAACTCCTGTCCATCTGTCGAACAAAGATAGAACTATGTTTCTGATAGTAAGAGAGACAACCAGTATACAAATCTTACAGATTTCAAAAGAACATTCAAAATAAGAGTAATATTAAATATAATGCTTTCCCACTAAAAAGATATTTGAAATATGATAGCAAAAGAATAATTACACGGATCACATAAGAAATTTTTATTCATAAGAGATCCCAAAGGAAAATGAAACTCCTTGAAATAATCAAGATTATGATTAATTGGATTTTGTGAGAAATGACAGATACATAAAAATTATTTAAGTACAAGTATGCAGAAGTTGATATATGATACTTCAACTTACAAGAAGTCAGAGTCATAGACAGTAGATGCATACATATCTTCGACTATATAGAAGTCGCAGTGAGACATTGATTGATAACAGACTTCGACTTTTTGAGAGTCGTAGTGATAAAGGTTTGTTCATCAATCAATGTCATACTTCAACTTTTAGGGAGTCAGAGTGCAAAGAAAACAAGCAATAGATAATAGACTTCGACTTTCAAGGAGTCGGAGTGAAGTACTTCAACTGTATGGAAGTCGGAGTGAGATATTGATAGTTGTCAAACTTCAAATTCTGGGGACTTGGAGTAGAACAAGTTTGTTCATCAATCAATATCACTCTTTGACTTTTAAGGAGTCGAAGTAAGGTTAGACTTCTACTGTTAAAGAGTCAGAGTAAGGGGTAGTTGATAAGCAATTAGTATAAGGACTTCGACTTTTTAAGAGTCAGAGTTAAGCCAGACTTCGACTTTTCCAAAGTCAGAGTACTACTCATTTGTTCATCAATTGTTACAATACTTCGACTTTTCAAAAGTCGGAGTCTTTGATTTGTTCTAAAGTCAGAGTCAGTATGGTCTACAGTATATGTTGTGGACTTGGAGAAAAAAATCTTTACAAAAGTGTGACAGTGTTGATACTTTGATTTGTGTGTGTACATAAATTTTGATTTAGATATTATATAATATTATATATGTGTGCCTTTATATTGACTTATTAATTTTCATAAATTGTAGTATAAATCAATAAATTGATTTAGAAGATATTAAAAAATTTTGTCATTGCAAAAACATAATGATTAAATGTTTAGCAATATTTTTTAAGGAGTTGCTCAACACCTTCTTCAGTGCCTCCTCCTTTGGCAGCAGGTATGTATATTTAAAGTTGTAGTTTCTTTGTGCATTAATTCACTTATATTATTTATGCCATTAAAATTCTTACAGGCTTGGGTCAGTTTATGCCTCCTCCTCCTATGGTAGTAGGTATGATATTTAAATTTGTAAGCATTTGTATAGTCGTTATTTATATTCTTTAACATTTTATATTTAAACTTGTATTTTTCTTTGTGTATTATTTATACATATTATTTATGCCATTTAAATTGTTACAGCTTCTGGTCCTTCTTCTGTGCCTCCTCTTCTGGCAGTAGGTATGTATATATAAAGTTGTAGTTTCTTTGTGCATTGATTCACTTGTATTATTTATGCCATTAAAATTCTTACAGGCTCGGGTCAGTTTACACTTCCTCCTCCTATGGTAGTAGGTATGTATATTTAAATTTTGATGTATTTGTATAGTTGTTTTTTATATTCTTTAACAATTTATATTTAAAGTTGTATTTTTCTTTGTGCATTATTTATACATATTATTTATGCCATTTAAATTGTTACAGCGTCTGGTCCTTCTTTGTGCCTCCTCCTCTGGCAATAGGTATGTATATTTAAAGTTGTAGTTTCTTTGTGCATTGATTCACTTGTTTTATTTATGCCATTAAAATTCTTACAGGCTCGGGTCAGTTTACGCCTCGTCCTCCTACGGTATGTATATTTAAATTTGTAAGTATTGGTATAGTCATTATTTATATTCTTGTACATTTTATATTCTTGTACATTGCTTCTGTCTATCAAATTTTTGTCTAGGTCCGAGTGCTTCCGCACCTTCAGTTTTTTTGGTAGATGCATCAACAATGACAGAGGCAGAGGATGCTGTTAGTCTACAAAAGGGGGGAGGCAGTTTTTATGATGCCACTCTGTGGAAGGTGTGGATAAATCGGTACGTAAGAAATTTATATGTATCTTTTATTAAGGACAATTATTTAGTTCATAAATTTATTGTAACAAGTTACATAATTACAAAGATAAAATAGAGTCCGCCCAAGTGTCTCAATTCATCACACGATCAATTCAGGCACACTTTCCTAGGCCTATTCATAGATTCAATAATTTCCTGTTGGGTTACAATGTGTATGATGACATGAGCTTAAATGTTTTTGATGATGTGTGACATAATTGATGTTGTTTGAATGTTTGAAACATGATAAATATGAAAATGACATGAATAAAATGATCAAGTAAAAAAAATGCTTTAATGATCACCTATGTATTCATTGTATCTTACTTAGAATGTCTTTTTATGTAGGTGTGAATGTACACAAGACAAGCAACTAAAGTCAAGTGCAAAAGACCTTGAAAAGCACTTCAAGTGGTCATGTGTTGTCAGGCCCCAAGGCATGTGTCGACAAATGGACCAATCCAGAACATACATGCTACTAGAAACACAAATAAAGCAGTATGTGTCGACAACTGCAATGTACCTGTTGACAGATACAGGTTGCCTGTCGACAGCAGCAAATCGCCTATTGACAGATCCAGTCTTCCAGGAACTAACATGGTTCTGGAAACCAGAATTCAACAGTAGGTGTCGATATCTATAAAGTCCCTGTCGACAGACGAAGAGAAAAGTCAGAAACGTGATTGTGATATGTTTTATAATAGGGTGGTCCCTTTAAGCACGACTCTCCATACTTGGACACCCATATATATAGACCATATGAAGTTATTTTTGCAGCAAAAAGCCACCATACCAAAACCCTAACCAAAGGTCAGAAGAAAAGCTTCTCTCTGCTACTCTGCTTCAACTCTCCATCCTGTTCAAGGAAGATCCATCTCACGAGCGGAGTTGAAGTTGGTTCGTCCATGGTACAAGCTTCTACATCATCTGATCATCGTCAAGTCGAAGCTTGGAGTTCTTCTGGACGACCACCACGAAGAGTTCTTCGTCTGGATTTGTTTCTACAACTCAGAACTCTTCTTCTTCTATACTTTTCACTACTATGTGTGTGTGGCTGTGGTTTGAGCGACTCTTGTGCTTGATCCACGTGTGGGTAGTTGTTTTGATTGCGTGTTTGCATCAGACAACGTGCGTGTGTGTGTTTGTAGAGTTGAACTCATTGATAAGCAGTCTTTTTGCGTGTGTGTGTGGACGGTGGACGTACGATACACGAGTTGTGTACTTCGAACCACCTTAAATCTTCGTGTCCTGTGGTTTGCACGTTTTCACGGTAGATGTTTGGTAGGCACGTTGATTGTTCACATGCTAGATAGGTTGCTATTCTTCTAATTACAATTTACACACACATCATAGTTTGAATTCAATACATATCTGTTTAAGCTTTCGTCAAGTCAGTTTTAGTAATTAAATGAAGGTCATAGTGTTTTTAATTGGTAGTAATCTATTCAACCCCCCTTCTAGATTACTGTCATAGGTGATTTCGCACACCTTTCATTTCCCGATGGACGCGCAGGAGTTGTTGTATCAAATGTTCATGGTATGTAATTTCTTATTATAATTTATTTTTTTTCTTACTCCTACATTAAGTAAACTAACTCTTATCTGTACAAAGCAATCATCGATTCACACATCCTTCAGACGAGGTGTGGTCTCGATTAGTATGGACGACCACCGCCCGATCAAAATTTAAACATCTGTTGTATAATGCGAGGAAAAATGAGCAGAGAGTTTGTCAGAGTCTAGACCCGACTCTTTGGAGGGAGCACACACTGACATGGATGAGGAGAGACTATTGGCAAGGTCTGTGCAACACATAGGCCGCAGAAAGATGGCAAGAAACCTCGACAATAATGAAAGTGAATAGGGCTGCCAATCTAGAGGCCAACAAACATACAAGTGGGTCCATCTCCTTTGCAACCCATCAATCTAGATTGGTAAGTCATATGTCCGTTTGTGATATATTTTATTTATATAGGTACTCATTTATGTAATATTTTTTTGTGAAATAGGAAAATGAGCTAAAACGACCTCCGACATTTCAGGAGGTGTTTGATAAGACACATAAGAAAAAGGGGATGAATCAGTACATTAGCGACAGAGCCCGAGAGATTGCGGTAAGTATTTACAGTCTAATCACTATTTATTTTTTTCTCATTATAGATTAATATTAAATTATCAATTTTATTTTTTGCAGAATTCGTATAGCCAGCAGATGATAGAGAAGTACGCCGGAAAGGAGGAGCAGCCGCAGTTAGATCTTGAGGTATGGGTTGCAGAATTTGGTGCTCCAAAGAAAGGCCATGTGTATGGTTTTGGGCACAGTATAGACACGAGTAGGGTGTTATCTGGCGCCTCGAGTTCAGGCTCACAGGCGACTAGTGCATTCACCACACCTGGTGCTCCAGGTACTTCTCTCAGTGAGATGATGGGCTTCATTCAAGATGAGATCTTTGGTTTGGAGTCTCATCTGGTCCACACAATGTATACACAGGTGTCCAACACTGTCCAAGCCCAGCTCTCCCAGGATATATCCCAAGCTATCTCCCAGGCCCTCTCCCTGGTTAGCATTCCTCCTCAGGTAGTGCCATCAACATCAGCATGAGCCCCTCATGTGATTAAATTGATTTTTTTTAATTGCTCTATTCTAATAGTCAAATTTTTAATCACTAACTTTAAAACATCAGAACTTAGGTTTAGGTGTCCAAAATGAGGAAGACCTATCAGATGGGCATCTGATTTGTTCCAATACGGTCAGGCCGATTAGCATGACTTATGGAATCTGATAGGGTTCAAATTGGACTTTCGGTTTGCACTCGACGCTCAAATACACAATTATCAAATTAATTAGTTTGAAACTATTTCAAGTTGGGCTTAGGGGTACAAATTTTGAAATACTAATCAGATTGGCCTCTGGGTTATTCCAGTACGGTCGGGGCATTGAGTGTCACTTGTGGAAACTGATGGAGTTCAAATCGGACTCCCGGTTTGAGCTCGGCACTCAAATTCACATTAAGCAAGTTAGTTTAGTTTAGTTTTAAAAAGAAGAACTTAGCTAGGTTTGGGGGTCCAAAAATAGAAATACTAATCCGATCAGCCTTCGTTTGTTCCAACACGCACCGACAATGAGTGTGACTTGTGGAATCTTACGGAGTTCAAATCGGACTCCCGGTTTAAGCTCGGCACTCAAATTCACATTAAGCAAGTTAGTTTAGTTTAAAAAGGAAGAACTTAGGTTTGGGGGTCCAAAGTTAGAAATACTAATCTGATTGGCCTCCGATTTGTTCCAACATAGCCAGGGCGTTGAGTGTGACTTGTGGAAACTGACGGAGTTCAAATCGGGCTCCCAAATTGAGCTCGACACGCAAATTCACATTAAGCAAGTTAGTTTAGTTTAAAAAGGAAGAACTTAGGTTTGTGGGTCCAAAATTAGAAATACTAATCCGATTGGCCTCCGGTTTGTTTCAGCACAGTCGGGACAATGAGTGTGACTTGTGAAAACTGATGGAGTTCAAATCGGACTCCCAATTTGAGCTCGACACTCAAATTCACATTAAGAAAGTTAGTTTAGTTTAAAAAGGAAGAACTTAGGTTTGGGGGTCCAAAATTAGAAATACTAATCTGATTGGCCTCTGGTTTGTTCCAGCACAGCCGGGGCAATGAGTGTGACTTGTGGAAACTGATGGAGTTCTAATCGAACTCCCGGTTTGAGCTCGGCACTCAAATTCACATTAAGTAAGTTAGTTTAGTTTTAAAAGGAAGAACATAGGTTTTGGGGTCCAAAAATAGAAATACTAATCTGGTTGGCCTCCGGTTTGTTCCAGCACGGCAGGGGCAATAAGTGTGACCTGTGGAAACTGACGGAGTTCAAATCGGACTCCCAATTTGAGCTCGGCACTCAAATTCACATTAAGTAAGTTAGTTTAGTTTGAAAAGGAAGAACTTAGGTTTGGAGGTCCAAAATTAGAAATACTAATCTGATTGGCCTCCGGTTTGTTTCAACACGGTCAGGGTGTTGAGTGTGACTTGTGAAAAGTGATGAAGTTCAAATCGGACTCCCAGTTTGAGCTCGACACTTAAATTCACATTAAGTAAGTTAGTTTTAAAATTTTCGTAAAAATGATAAATCAACCCTAGACATTATTTCTAAATGTTCTACTAAGAAATTTAAGCAATGAAAAAATCCAATTGGTCATGTATACGTCACAATGTGACTCATTATCCAACTTAGGGAACTAAGTCGGAAAATCGTTAACACGAAAAAATAACGTGCCCATAAATTTAGCAAACATGTCAGAGAGACTTCCAACATCATGTAATGATTAACCATTATCGGGTTTGGACCAATGGACCTCTCAGAGCCCATGAATAAATTCAAATAAGAAAATATAATAAAATCCGTAACTCTATTATTCCCTAATTAAAAAGAGAAATCTCATAAGATAAATTCCAATAAATAATGGGTTTGGTTAAATTGGCCATATAATTTATTGGGCCAAAATAAGGATTTTTAAAAAGATAAATAATAGGAAAATACTCTAAATTCGCAACTTAATTATTTCTTAAATAGAAAAGATGTATTTAATGCATTAAATAGGAAGTTTTGGTTGGAATTGGATTCCTAAACCTAACCAAATAGGTTAGCCACGAATTTGGATCCCAACCCAACCCCAATAGGACATGGCAAGGCTTGGAAGGTGGGATTAAATAGGAAAATTCGTAATTAAATAGGATTTGGAGTCCTATTAGGAAACAGAAACCCAACAAGCATAAATACTCCCCAATCTCTCCATGGCCGGCCCTAACATGTTGCTGGGACTTGCTGGACGTGGAGAAGAGGACAAGGAGGAGGAGATTTTGTGGGTTGAAGGCTTCATCAAGCTTCATCCCGAGCTCTTCAACTTCTTGCCCTAGAAGAGTAAAACGACTAAAGGTAGGCATTCTCATTTTTCGTCTGTAGATTGTTCCATGTACTAGGAACAAAACCCTAAAGTTTCATATTTTTCTATGGAGCCAATCTTTTATGGTTGATTTTTGAAATTCCTCAAAAACCATGAACCCGACCCTTCTTCTTTATTCTTGATCTCTATGTATACTCAACTTCGTGCTCTCAAATTTTAACTGGAGTTACTGATGGATGTTAGGCATCTTTTCCCCTAAAAGCCCTAATTTTCATCATCCTACGTCACGAATTAAATGTTGCATGATCTTGACGATGTACTGTCGCGATTTAACCTTGACTTGTGTTAGAAGTTCCATACTTCTTTGTGGAGTCATTTTTAGATCAAGTGTTCAACATAGAACTTGTTACCCTATGAGTCTATTGTCATTGCACACTGATTTCGCTAATTTTACTTTACTGTACCAAGAGTTTTAGCCCAAACATGATCACTATGTCAGATTCACGTAGTCAGTCACAATACGTCTTATTACATAGTCAAACGATCTTTGTCTCTCAATTATTTGCTACTGTACAAAGTATTAGTTATAATCTAACTAATAAAGGTGGTTTCACCTGATTTGGATCACCCTAGCATTTGTTTTGATTTTTCAAACCCACAGGTGTCTAACCCAATCTAAGTCGGAGTTGGAAATAGGTAGAAAAAGCAACCCAAACATCATTTTTAGGTAGCGACAGGTCGACACGTCGCTACCATAAAGCGACAACATCATGGTCGTGACCCATAGCAAAAATCAGACAGTTTCATGGTCTTCTTCAAAAGGAGACAAGATGATGGTCGCCTACACTTTCAGAAGGCGACAGGCAATGTGTCGCGTTCTGCCTATGTCCACTTAATCGGCCATAACTTTTTCTATGGACCTCGGATTGATGAGCCATTTTCTTTGATGGATTCCTCATTCAAAGGGCTTCAATATGGTATATTTATATGTGAGATTCGAATAAAAAATCAATGAGTTATGACCTAAGGAAGTGAAGGGATGGGATTGCATTTGCCTTCTAAGGGGCATACGTCTTGGTTTCCATCGTTTTGTGTCGTTCTTTGCATGTGTGAGTTTGATCCATTCTAGGAAGGTTCTAGAAAGTCTTTTCATGCATTTAACAACCCATATGAAAGTTAAAACATGTTCACATGATTTTTAATTGATCTTATGTTCATGATCATCCTCTCTACCTACCGATTATTCACTTTCTTTCCTTGTTAATGAACTTGCTAAAACATGTAGTTACTTGATAAAATTGGTCATGCATGGTTATTACTTCATGATTTATTACTCATGATACTTGCCATAAATTGAGTTTCTATAAATGAAGTTTCCATAATCGGATTCACACAAACGCACTCGAGCGATTCTCATGCGTGACATGCGCACACACTCTAGCACGATAGGAAAGCCTCTTCTTGGCTTGTGGTGAACTCTCCGTCAGATATTCATTTCGCCGGACTAGTGACCCTTTGACCAAGGGCTCCGTAAGTCTCCTCTGTCCATGGATTCCCACATGGTCGACGAGCTGGTTGTACCCTAACACCTATGATACCCTTTAGGGATCGGCAAGATCCAAACGACCTTAGTTTGCTCTCGTTTTTATCTTGAATCACGTCGGACCTCTGGACCTGTGCGTAACATGGCCAGCGGAAAGGTAGTGTATTCCACCTTACTGTCAACACCAAGTGCGCGTGTTGTGCAACTATTACTATCTCCTGTTTACTCGACGTTTCACGTGCAACGACCATAAGATCTCATCTACACTCTACTCGCTCATCTATTCAAGTTCACTCTACTATCTCATCTATCTCGTCTATTCATTTGGAACTCTCTTGGTACCCTTGAGCTATGTGGCTCCTACTGTTTTGTACAGTTATTGACTGTCTAGTGCTAAATGTGTCTTGTGACTCTACTGACTTGAATGCAAACTGCTGAGGGCACGGAGAGTGTCTGAGGGGATCCAATCTAGTCCTGGGGGCAGAGAGCCACCCGAAAATACCTGCAGGGGCTAATGACGGTGTCTGCATTTGCACCGGTTTTGACTGACTGTTCTGAATTAGCTAGACATTGACTGTTATATTGTTAGTCTGTTTGTTCAGACGTACTGCACTACCACTGACTATTACTGAACTGTTACTGTCCTGTTATTGAGCGACTACTGTCGTACTCTCCTACTGCACTGCTATTGTTCAACTATATTCTCTCGTTGTCCTTTTACAACAAAGTGCCATTTAATAATCAAAACAAGTGCTATATTTTCTCTCGGCTATCTACGGATAACCAAATTGCCATACTATTTTGATTGAGGAAAATCAATCAAGGTGCAATTTACTCTCTCTACATGACCATCTACTTTCTCTCTCCTCGCTATACACGTTACTTGCTATTGTTTGATGTTAACGTTACTTGTGTTCATAATCATTGTGCTATACTCGATTCTTGTGCTATATCTGGACACTCACGCTATTTCAATCATGTGCTATCATGCTGTCTCTTACATTACTTGACTCTCTCTCTCTCTATCGTTCGTTACTCTGTCATTTAATGCATTAATTATTTAAAGCCTGTTTGAGCCTGAGATTTAAGTCCTACTGGGCATTATCGCTCACCCTTCGTTATTTGTTATTGTGTCTCAGGTAAGTCAGACAATGACGTCACACACACCAATAGGACGGGGCCAGTGTGATGAGCGACCTGGAGTCAGTTGATGAAGTTGCCCTAGTACTATGGAGTCTAATAGTTATTACTTTAGAT
The DNA here is from genome assembly GCA_014218235.1 of Colocasia esculenta. Lineage (NCBI taxonomy): Eukaryota > Viridiplantae > Streptophyta > Magnoliopsida > Alismatales > Araceae > Colocasia > Colocasia esculenta. Next base: position 48,600,975 of record CM024762.1, read on the forward strand.
TTATTTTCAATGTAATGATGTCATTGAGCCCTAGGTATTGGCTCTGAATTAGTGGTTGTAATAGTCTTAGTGATTTTATAATGAAATGAAGAATTTATTTCAATTATTGTTCGTTAGATGCTCTGATGTTTGCGTCTGTATGCGCAATTCACGTTACCATACTTGTTGCTCACGTTTTCCTCTGATTTATTCCACTACTAAATTGGAGGGGCGTGATAGTTGGTATCAAAGCCTAGGATGTCTTGATTGGATATCTTAGGTTTAAGATGTTCTAGGATGTCCTCATTGGATCTCTAGGGTATAGGGTGTTCTAGGATGAACTGCCATGACACATGTCTAAGTTAACCACCATACCTATGTGAGAGGTTGGGTAAAGCTTAGGGTTATGCTAGGAGCTTAACTATATGTATAAGCACCCTAAGTTTAAGAAGAAAATTAATAAGTATTATTGCTCGTAGGAACTAGAGGAGATGGCTGGCGAGCATGTACAAATGCACGAATTACAGCAAACTGTACAGGGGTTAACTCAAGCCCTTAACAACATGATCCAAGCAGGAGCAAGAAATGGGGCAGGAGACTTATATGGGAACTTTCAACGAATAAATCCTCCTAGGTTTAATGGAACTTCAGATCCTGATGAAGCTGAAAATTGGGTGAAGAAGATGGAACGAATCTTTAGAGTTATGCAATGTTCAGAGCAGGAGAAAGTCCTTCTGGCAACCTTCCAGTTGGACCGCGATGCTAGAGCTTGGTGGGAAGCTGCCAGTCGACAATTACCCAACATCAATATAGAGTGGGATAAATTTTTAGAACTCTTCAACACCAAATACGCTTCCGAGAGGATTCGTAAGAAGAAGGCAAATGAATTCGCCAATTTAAAACAACGAATGATGTCTGTAGAAGAATATTAAGTGCAATTTGAAAGACTAGCACAGTATGCACCACATTTGGTGAGTACTGAAAAGATGAAGGCAAAGAGATTCTTAGAAGGGATAAGAGCTCAATTAGTCGAGGACACCATGAAACTTCTTGAAAAGATCCATAAGAAGAAGGTGTTGAAAAGGGAACGTGCTACTCATTCCAATGATAATAAAGGAAGAAATACAGTAGATAGCAAGAGGATGAAAGGTGAGGTGAAATGGAAGGAAGTTTGTGAATTTTGTGAAAAGCCAGGGCATCAGGTAGATAACTGTTGGAAGAAATTGGGCAGATACTTGCGATGTGGAAGTCAACAACATCGAGTCATCGATTGCCCAACAAAGAAGAACCAAACTCCACGCCAAGGACGATTACAAGCCTTAAGTATGCATATTTAGTGTAGAAATTCCATTAAATGGTATGAAAGTAAATAAATTCCTAAAATTTTGTATATGTTCAGTACTGTTAGTATGCACGTGTAACATGAACTATAGGTCTGAATGATAACAACTATGTAAATTGGGCTAATTTAACCTAAGTTAATATCACTGTTTGAATTTTAATAAATAGTGGATATTTCAGAAAATTTTGAAACTTTGTATTTGTGATCTGTGAGCAGTAAACGACCTGTGGTTAAATTTTCACGTTCATTGGATAACAGTAGGTACTGATTACAATATTTTCATCATGAAAAGGGCATGGTTTAGTGTAATTAAAAATGATTAATTACAACATGATATGAATCAATTAGTAGTTGTAACTGATTTAGTTATATTAACAGTAGTACCATGAAAGGGAACATGAACCATGTGCATGAATGTGAAAATGAGGACAACATGTTAAAATGGTGTGAAATTGTGCGTGTGTTTAAATGGAAAATGTGTAAATGTGTCGATGGGTGACACTGCTACCTTAGAGGGCTGTGGAACTGTACTGTGGTAAAGTTTCCATAGGAGGGTTCATAATGTGTGATGTCCCACGGGCATTGGGATTAAATCCTGGAGGCGAACAAGTATCACTAGTTTGGGTGGAGAGTGCTTCTCCCGGTTCTACGCAGTAACTAAGATTTATCACTGGAATGCCCAGGTGATAGATATGTGTTGTGATTAGTGTGTGTCCTTCTAATGGTGGTTTGGGCTATGTGTCACGGCATTTGAATATTGTGAAATTGTGTTTAAGGGAATTTGTATATGAAAACTGTGAAATTGTGTAAATGATTATATGTTAAAATGAACTCTTGTGATAGCATGTAAAATGATATCCTCTTAAATAAATATATTATGTACATAGCAAAACAGCAAGCTTTTCATGTGTATGATTGTGTTATTCATGTGAATATAATTATAGAATTCATGCTAGATTTATCTCTTTCTTTATGTGTATAAACTTAATGTTTAAGATGACAATTGTTAACATGTGAATATATATGAAAATGTAATTAAATGAACTTAGTTTAACATATTGATAAATGTGTAGAGAGCATGTGATAGGCTTTAAGTTATTGAGCATTTTGTACTAAACAATTTCCATGTGTAACATGTGTAGAAATCATGCTTAGGTTCTATTTGCATAAATAGCTAAATCCATGCTTATATGTGATTGCGTGGTGTGAGAATGTGAATGTTAGGTGATGCATGTAAGTTTAATGTGTTTAGAGTTACTTGTTGAGTTCTTTTGGACTCATTCTTGCTTCGGCATACAGTGCAGACGTTTCTACTTCTTCCGAGGAAGCCGTTAGGAGCGACTCGGAACGGGAGTAGGAGACATTGTGGATTTAGCATTGTATTTCATTTTCATAAGTATGTAATAAAGGACTCGGTGTAGTCTTATGTGGACAATGTACTTAATTCATTTGTTTTAGTTATGAAATGTCTAGTTTCTTTTCCTCTTTATGGACTGTGGATAAAATGTGGATGATGGAATAAGATATCTCATTTAGTTCTTTCTTTTCCGCTGTCATGTGATATTTATATTTGTGTATATTTCAGCCTATCATACTAGTGTTGGGTAAATGTCCCACTATGGCGACGCTTTCTATATCGACGTGGGTTGGTAGAACTGTACCGATATAAAGAGGGTCGTTACAGAGATTGGTATCAGAGCGTCAGGCTGAAATTGTACATAAATATGCACATACCATCATCTTCATTGTATGCTAAGTCTGTGTAGATTGTCCACATAGATAAGTAAATAGTTAGAAATTAGATAGTCTAGTTCTAAATTGCGATTAAATCATTTTGCAGGATATGGCTTCGCGTGGTAGGCGTGGTGTTCCTGCTCGTGAAGGTGAGCAGAGGAGAGATGAGCCTCGGCGTGAGGATCAGGGTGAGCAGCAGGCCCCAGCACCCCAGGGTCTGTGCTTCCCCCACCGCCACCAGTAGACTATGGAGTGTTCATGCAAGGTTTAGTGTAGGCCATGCAGACGCAGGCCCACACTCAGGCTGCACTCCAGGCTCAGCTGGAGGCTCAGGTTAGAATAATAAGATAAAGTAGTCTGTTTTATTAAATACATGTTTGTTATGTTGTATATGTCGCTTATGATGCTTGTTGTAGCAGGCTCAGGTGCCAGCTCCCCAGGCTGACCATGGTGGACCCTCCATCATGGAAAGGTTCAAGAGGATGTCGCCACCCTCTTTTAAGGGGGAGAACGATCTGTTACTTGCTGAGAGCTGGATGAGGGAGATCGAGAAGATCTTCCGGGCTATTAGGTGCACTGAGGATGACAAGGTCACTTTAGCCACCTATATGCTATAGGTATGTGTAATTTAATTCGGTGGTTATTTCTTTAAGTATAGATTATGTTGGTTAGTCCTTATGGATGGTTTTGGCAAGAGCGAGCCGACGTGTGGTGGTCCTCGTTGTTACGTACTCGGTTCGAGGATGGTGCTGTGGAGGTTGGTTGGGATGAGTTCGTGAGGCTATTCCGAGCCAAGTTTGTTCTTGAGCACATCCAGGACAAGATGGAGCAGGAGTTCCTCTCTTTGACTCAGGGCTCCATGACCGTGCTGGAATATGAGGACAGGTTTGCTGAACTATCGAAGTATGCCCCTCATATTGTAGCTGATGAGCAGGAAGGCGAAGAAATTTGTGATGGGTCTGAGAACATCGTTGAGGACGAGGTTGGTGGCTTTCGACCATCGTACCCTCGAGCAGGCGCTCAGCGCGGCGTGTCGACAGGAGGGAGAGATGGAGCAGTACCTGGAGGAGAAGAAGGCTTCTCAGAAGAGGCCTGCGGCTCCTTTCCAGAGGCAGGAGAGGAAGAAGGTGACTTTTCAGTCACCGCAGCGTCCTGTGGCATCGGGCAGTGGTCAGGTACCTTCTCAACATTCCCCTAATGGTAAGAAGGAGTGTCCTCATTGCAGGAGGGCACATGGTGGTACGGAATGTTGGAAGTTGGCGGGGAAGTGCTTGAAGTGCGGGATCAGTGAGCATAGGATCAAGGATTGTCCGATGCTTCAGCAGGGAGTCCAGCGTGGACCAGCCCCAGCAGCAGCAGCAGTAGTGCCAGCGATAGGACGACCAGGGAGACCTCGAGCCCCAGCTCGGGTGTTTGCGTTAGCTCGTGAGGACACCGAGCAGGCAGATCACGTCACCGAAGGTACGGTTTTGTTCTTAGGTGTGCATGCTCGGGTTTTGTTCGATACGGGTGCTACTCACTCGTTCATTTCCGAGCATTTTTCTAGGAAGTTAGCCTTAGAGTCAAGATTGGAGTCTGAGGATTTAGAAGTCCCTTTGTCTGTGCACACACCCGCAGGCACGTATCGACTAGGAAGTGTATTCCGTCTTTACCGGTGTGCATTGAGGATAGAGCCCTAGAAGAGTGTTTCTTCTTGCTAAAGATGAAGGACTACGATGCTATTCTTGGTCTGGATTGGCTAGAGGAGCACTATGCATTAGTAGATTGTCGTGGGAAGAAGATTGTTTTCCGCATTCCTGGTGAGGATGAATTTTCTCATCCTTTGCCGAGGAACTTAGCAAGAAAGTTTGTCATCTCTGCCATGAGGGCGATGAGAATGATGAACAATGGTTGTGACGCTTTTCTTGCCAGCGTGGTATTAGTACCCAAGGCTGATGAGTCACTTACTCTTACGGAGATTGATGTACTGCGGGAGTTTCCAAATGTTTTTCCTGGTGATTTATCTGGATTGCCACCGGCTAGAGAGATAGAGTTCACTCTAGAGTTGCTTCCAAGCACCTCTCCTATCTCGAAGGGACCTTATCGGATGGCACCTGCGAAATTAGCAGAGCTAAGAAAGCAGTTGCAGGATTTGTTAGATAAGGGATTCATTCGCCCTAGCGTTTCCCCTTGGGACGCACCTGTCTTATTCGTGAAGAAGAAGGATGGATCACTTAGGTTATGCATTGATTATCGGAATCTAAACCAAGTGACAGTGAAGAACAGGTATCCCTTACCTCGGATTGATGATTTGTTTGACTAGCTACAGAATGCATCAGTCTTTTCCAAGATTGATTTGCGTTCGGGCTATCATTAGTTGAGGATTAGGAGTGAGGATGTGTCCAAGACGGCTTTTAGAACCCATTATGGACATTATGAATTTTTGGTCCTTCCTTTTGGTCTGACCAACGCTCCGGCAGCATTCATGGATCTCATGAACAGGGTGTTTGGACCATATTTAGATAGTTTTGTGGTAGTTTTTATTGATGACGTGTTGGTCTACTCTCCAGATGAGACCACACATCGTCGGCATTTGAGGTTAGTATTAGAGATTCTCCGTGAGCACAAGCTGTATGCAAGATTCAGCAAGTGCAATTTTTGGTTGCGCGAGGTTCATTTCCTTGGGCATGTTATCACTGGTGCCGGTGTAGCAGTGGATCCAGCGAAAGTCCAAGCTGTTATGGATTGGGAGATTCCCAAGACTCCTTCGGAGATTCGGAGTTTTCTTGGTTTGGCGGGTTATTATCGGCGATTCATTGAGGGATTTTCATCCATCGCCGCCCCATTGACTCAGCTGACCAGGAAGGGAGTGAAGTTTGTCTGGTCCGAGGAGTGTGAGATTAGTTTTCAATTATTGAAGACTAAGCTCACTTCGGCTCCTGTGCTAATTTTTTCGAGCGGTGTAGAGGCTTTTGCTATCTACACAGATGCTTTGCGGATTGGCCTTGGCTGTGTATTGATGCAGCAAGGAAGGGTAGTAGCGTATACTTCTCGTCAGTTGAAGGAGCATGAGCGTAACTATCCGACTCATGATTTGGAACTTGCAGCAGTGGTGCATGCATTGAAGATCTGGAGACACTATCTTTATGGTGTCAAATTTGAGGTGTTCACTGATCACAAGGGCCTAAAGTATCTTTTCTCCCAAAAGGAATTAAACCTTAGGCAGAGAAGATGGATTGAGTTCCTGAAGGACTATGACTTCGACCTCCAGTATCATCCTGGAAAGGCGAATGTCGTAGAGGATGCTCTTAGTAGGAAGAGATCGTCTCTCCAGCAGGATTGGAAGATGTTGGAGGATGCAGCGTGTGCGATAACTGAGTTAGAGCCATCGTTGTGCCAGGCTTTTGTAGCTCAGTTGTTCATTAGGTCATCGTTGTTGGATGAGGTGATCGAGCAACAGAAAACCGACCCTAGACTCCAAGAGTTAGTGGGCAAGGCGGACATTGCTCGTGATGAGGATGGTGTGATTAGATTCCATCACCGTGTTTGTGTTCTAGACATCGTGGATGTCCGTGAGCATGTTTTAGCGGAAGCTCATAGGTCTAGATTCTCTATTCATCTGGGTAACACTAAGATGTACCAGGATTTGAAGAGATCTTTTTGGTGGTCTGGCATGAAGAGAAATGTAGCAGAATTTGTGTCTAGATGTCTAGTTTGCCAGCAAGTGAAGGCCGAGCGGCAGCGACCATCTGGTCTTATGCAGAAGATGGACATCCTAGTATGGAAGTGGGAAGCTGTCACTATGGATTTTGTTACGGGTTTGCCTCGATCCAGATGGGGTAACGACTCGATTTGGGTAGTGGTAGATAGATTCTAAAAGACTGCGCATTTCTTGCCCATGAAGAAGAAGCAGTCAGTAGAGAGTTTTGCTAGATTGTATGTTAGTAGTATTATTAGATTGCATGGTGTCCCGAAGTCGATCATTTCGGATAGAGATCCTAGATTTACTTTGAGATTATGGAAGGGTCTTCAGGATGCGTTAGGTTCGGAATTAAAGCTTAGTTCGGCTTGTCACCCCCAGACAGATGGACAGTCCGAGAGGACTATCCAAACGCTTGAGGATATGTTGAGGGCGTGTGTGCTGGATTGGAAGGATGATTGGGAGTGCCATTTACCTTTAGTGGAGTTCACATATAACAACTGTTTTCATGCGAGTATTGGTATGGCTCCATTTGAGGCATTGTATGGTAGGCCCTGTAGATCTCCTTTATGTTGGGAGGAGACTGGTGATAGGCAGTTGATTGGTCCGAAGTTAGTTCAGGAGACTTCGGTTAAGGTCCAGATGGTTAGGAAGAGGCTTGTTGCGGCACAGGATAGGCAGAAGAGTTATGCCGACAACAGGAGGAAGGATTTGGAGTTCGAGGTAGGTGAGCATGTCTTTTTAAAGATTTCGCCTACTCGTGGTGTAGTTAGATTTGGCAGGCATGGTAAGTTAAGTCCTAGATTCATTGGCCCGTATGAGATCCTCAGATGATTGGGCAACGTGGCATATGAGCTAGTTTTACCCCCAGCGTTAGCTAATGTTCATCATGTTTTCCACGTATCTATGCTCAGAAGATATGTTAGAGATCCATCTCATATTATTAGTCACGAGCCAGTAGAGATCCAGCCAGATCTTTCTTATGTGGAGCAACCAGTAGCTATTCTTGATCGGAAGGTTAAACATCTTTGGAACAAGAGTATTGCGTCGGTGAAAGTCTTGTGGCGTAACTTCTCGCGAGAGGAGGCTACTTGGGAGCTTGAGGATGCAATGAAAAAGAAATATCCTCAATTGTTTGAGTAGTGTCGGTCTAACTTCGAGGACGAAGTTTCTTTTAAGGAGGAGAGGGTGTAAGGCCCTTGATTTTCATCTTGAGTGTTTGCTTATGTATATCTGCGTATATGAGTACATATTATTGATGTATAGAGTATTGTGCATAGTATTTATATATATATATAGCATGAGTAAATAATATTGTGATGTATGCATTGTTTATATATATATATGTGTGATGTATATAGTTCTGCAGTTTTAAGTTCTGTGCAGACGACTTGTTGGCGTCAACATCAGTTGACGTTGACCATAAATCAGCAGCCACATCGATGGACACCAACTCCATATTGGCGACCAGTGATGTTGACGTCAATGTCCCAAATCTGTTGTGATTTCAGATCCGGAAACGCCCCCGAAAATGTCGCCCTTTGATTTGGAAACCGTTCCTCAACGGTAACCTAGCCTAAACCTAGTGTGTATCCGACCCCCCAACCCTTTATATTGTCCAGTTTTTGGCCAACTCTGTCCTTTTGACTCTTGGGTCAAAAACCTAAACTTTCTGTGCGAAAACTTGTTTTGGAACTCTTCGATCCGGCGACTAGGAGCTTCAACCGGCGATCTGCATCAACTGGAGAGGGCTCTGAACATCCGGGAACGACTTCCCCACACCGGTGTGCAGTGAAGATCAACAGGGAAACCGGATAAAGAAGGATTTGAAGGCTCTTTGGCTCTGGCCGAGGAGAGCTTCTTCAACTCAAAACATCGATTGAGGATTTTATCCAAGGCAAGTAACCCATCCACATCATCCCTACATGTGTTTGGTATGTCCCAGTTATTTTTCAGGATTTTAACTCGAGTCCTGGAACCCCCATTCAAGTGATCTTTTGGCGTTCAGTTTGTGTTCTGCACAGACAGGAACTTAACGGCAGGATCTCTTGCCGTTAAGATCTTAAGTTGGCGGCGATCTTTGTTGCCGTTAACCTGGTAAACAGCCACCCCTTGCCGTTTAGTTCTTCAGGCAAAAACAGTTGGTCTATCTGCCTTTTATAATCAATTTCTGGGATTTCTGTGTATGAGGATATATGGTAAATTTTGTATGTTATAAAATATATATATATACCATGGAGTATGTTATGAAATTTTGATGAATTTTTGTTTACTGTGATAAAACTGGAAAATTTTGAAATATTGTTGTAAGCATGTTAAATAACTGTTACATGATCTTGTGATAAAGCTTGATGTCATAAATTTTCTATGGTAGTTAAATCATCATCAGAATGTACAGTTATAATTTGATGAATTTCTGATGGCTGTATAAATTATTACACTTTTCTGAATCGAAAAACAATAAGTATGCCTATTTAGTGTAGAAATTCCATTAAATGGTATGAAAGTAAATAAATTCCTAAAATTTTGTATATGTTCAGTACTGTCAGTATGCACGTGTAACATGAACTATAGGTTGAAATGATAACAACTATGTAAATTGGGCTAATTTAACCTGAGTTAATATCACTGTTTGAATTTTAGTAAATAGTGAATATTTTAGAAAATTTTGAAACTTCGTATTTGTGATCTGTGAACAGTAAACGACCTGTGGTTAAATTTTCACATTCATTGGATAATAGTAGGTACTGATTACAATATTTTCATCATGAAAAGGGCATGGTTTAGTGTAATTAAAAATGATTAATTACAACATGATATGAATCAATTAGTAGTTGTAACTGATTTAGTTATATTAACAGTAGTACCATGAAAGGGAACCTGAACCATGTGCATGAATGTGAAAATGAGGACAACATGTTAAAATGGTGTGAAATTGTGCGTGTGTTTAAATGGAAAATGTGTAAATGTGTCGATGGGTGACACTGCTACCTTAGAGGGCTGTGGAACTGTACTGTGGTAAAGTTCCCACAGGAGGGTTCATAATGTGTGATGTCCCATGGGCATTGGGATTAAATCCTGGAGGCGAACAAGTATCGCTGGTTAGGGTGGAGAGTGCTTCTCCCGGTTCTACGCAGTAACTAAGATTTATCACTGGAATGCCCAGGTGATAGATATGTGTTGTGATTAGTGTGTGTCCTTCTAATGGTGGTTTGGGCTATGTGTCACGGCATTTGAATATTGTGAAATTGTGTTTAAGGGAATTTGTATATGAAAACTGTGAAATTGTGTAAATGATTATATGTTAAAATGAACTCTTGTGATAGCATGTAAAATGATATCCTCTTAAATAAATATATTATGTACATAGCAAAACAGCAAGCTTTTCTTGTGTATGAATGTGTTATTCATGTGAATATAATTATAGAATTCATGCTAGAATTATCTCTTTCTTATGTGTATAAACTTAATGTTTAAGATGACAATTGTTAACATGTGAATATATATGAAAACGTAATTAATGAACTTAGTTTAACATATTGATAAATGTGTAGAGAGCATGTGATAGGCTTTAAGTTATTGAGCATTTTGTACTAAACAATTTCCATGTGTAACATGTGTAGAAATCATGCTTAGGTTCTATTTGCATAAATAGCTAAATCCATGCTTATATGTGATTGTGTGGTGTGAGAATGTGAATGTTAGGTGATGCATGTAAGTTTAATGTGTTTAGAGTTACTTGTTGAGTTCTTTTGGACTCATTCTTGCTTCGGCGTACAGGTGCAGACGTTTCTACTTCTTCCGAGGAAGTCGTTAGGAGCGACTCGGAACAGGAGTAGGAGACATTGTGGATTTAGCATTGTATTTCATTTTCATAAGTATGTAATAAAGGACTCGGTGTAGTCTTATGTGGACAATGTACTTAATTCATTTGTTTTAGTTATGAAATGTCTAGTTTCTTTTCCTCTTTATGGACTGTGGATAAAATGTGGATGATGGAATAAGATATCTCATTTAGTTCTTTCTTTTCCGTTGTCATGTGATATTTATATTTGTGTATATTTCAACCTATCATACTAGTGTTGGGTAAATGTCCCACTGTGGCGACGCTTTCTATATCGACGTGGGTTGGTAGAACCGTACCGATATAAAGAGGGTCGTTACATACATACCATTATCATATGTGCAAGAGCACATATAAAAATGAAATCAACCCCAGACATTATTTCTAAATGTTCTACTAGAAATTTAAGCAATGAAAAATCCGATTGGTCAGTTATACGTCACAATGTGACTCATTATCCAACTTAGGGAACTAAGTCGGAAAACCGTTAACACGGAAAAATAACGTGCCCATAAATTTAGCGAACATGTCAGAGAGACTTCCAACATCATGTAATGATTAACCATTATCGGGTTTGGACCAATGGACCTCTCAGAGCCCATGAATAAATTCAAATAAGAAAATACAATAAAATCTGTAACTCTATTATGCCCTAATTAAAAAGGGAAATCTCATAAGATAAATTCCAATAAAAAATGGGTTTGGTTAAATTGGCCATATAAAATTTATTGGGCCAAAATAAGGATATTTAAAAATATAAATAATAGGAAAATACTCTAAATTCGCAACTTAATTATTTCTTAAATAGAAAAGAGGTATTTAATGCATTAAATAGGAAGTTTTGGTTGGAATTGGATTCCTAAACCTAACCAAATAGGTTAGCCACGAATTTGGATCCCAACCCAACCCCAATAGGACATGGCAACGCTTGGAAGGTGGGATTAAATATGAAAATTTGTAATTAAATAGGAGTTGGTGTCCTATTAGGAAATAGAAACCCAACAAGCATAAATACTCCCCAATCTCTCCATGGACGGCCCTAACATGTTGCTAGGACTTGTTGGACGTGGAGAAGAGGCCACGGAGGAGGAGATGTCGTGGGTTGAAGGCTTCATCAAGCTTCATCCCGAGTTCTTCAAGTTCTTGTCCTAGAAGAGTAAAATGACTAAAGGTATGCATTCTCATGAGCAAAACCTAATTAATTTCGTCTGTAGATTGTTCCATGTACTAGGAACAAAACCCTCAAGTTTCATATTTTTCTATAGAGCCAATCTTTTATGGTTGATTTTTGAAATTCTGCAAAAACCATGAACCCGACACTTCTTCTTTATTCTTGATCTCCATGTATACTCAACCTCGTGCTCTCAAATTTTAACTGGAGTTACTGATGGATGTTAGGCATCTTTTTCCCCTAAAAGCCCTAATTTTCATCCATCCTACGTCACGAATTAAATGTTGCATGATCTTGACGATGTACTGTCGCGATTTAACCTTGACTTGTGTTATAAGTCCCATATCTCTTTGTGGAGTCGTTTTTAGATCAAGTGTTCAACATAGAACTTGTTACCCTATGAGTCTAATGTCATTGGACACTGATTTTGCTAATTTTACTTTACTGTACCAAGAGTTTTAGCACAAACATGATCACTATGTCAGGTTCACGTAGTCAGTCACAATATGTCTTATTACATAGCCAAACGATCTTCGTCTCTCGATTATTTGCTACTGTACAAAGTATTAGTTGTAATCTAACTAATAAAGGTGGTTTTACCCAATTTGGATCACTCTAGCAATTGTTTTGATTTTTCAAACCCACAGGTGTCAAACCCAATCCAAGTCGGAGTTGAAAATTGGTAGAAAAAGCAACCCAAACGTCATTTTTAGGTAGCGACAGGTCGACACGTCGCTACCATAAATCGACAACAACATGGTCGCGACCCATACCAAAAATCAGACAGTTTCGTGGTCTTCTTCAGAAGGCGACAAGATGATAGTCGCCTTCACTTTCAGAAGGCGACAGGCAATGTGTCGCGTTCTGCCTATGTCCACTTAATTGGCCATAACGTTTTCTATAGACCTCGGATTGATGAGCCATTTTCTTTGATGGATTCCCCATTCAAAGGGCTTCAATATGGTATATTCATGTGTGAGATTTGAATAAAAAATCAATGAGTTATGACGTAAGGAAGTGAAGGGATGGGAGTGCATTTGCCTTCTAAGGGGCATACGTCTTAGTTTCCATCGTTTTGTGTCGTTCTTTGCATGTGTGAGTTTGAGCAATTCTAGGAAGGTTATAGAAAGTATTATCATGCATTTAACAACCCATATGAAAGTTAAAACATGTTCACATGATTTTTAATTGATCTTAAGTTCATGATCATGCTCTCTATCTACTGATTATTCACTTTCTTGCCTTGTTAACGAACTTGCTAAAACACGTAGTTACTTGCTAAAATTGGTCATGCATGGTTATTACTTCATGATTTCTTACTCATGATACTTTCCATAAATTGAGTTTCTATAAATGAAGTTTCCATAATCGGATTCACACAAACGCACTCGAGCGATTCTCATGCGTGGCATGCGCACACACTCTAGCACGATAGGAAAGCCTCTTCTTGGCTTGTGGTGAACTCTCCGTCGGATATTCCTTTCGCCGGACTAGTGACCCCTTGACCAAGGCCTCCGTAAGTCTCCTCTGTCCATGGATTCCCACATGGTCGACGAGCTAGTTGTACCCTAACACCTATGATACCCTTTAGGGATCGGCAAGATCCAAACGGCCTTAGTTTGCTCTCGTTCTTATCTTGAATCATGCCGGACCTCTGGACCTGTGCATAACATGACCAGCAGAAAGGTAGTGTATTCCACCTGACTGCCAACACCAAGTGCACGTGTTGTGCAACTATTACTATCGCCTGTTTACTCAACGTTTCACGTGCAATGACCATAGGATCTCATCTACACTCTACTTGCTCATCTATTCAAGTTCACTCTACTATCTCATCTATCTCGTCTATTCATTTGGAACTCTCTTGTTACCCTTGAGCTGTGTGGCTCCTACTGTTTTGTACAGTTATCGACTATCTAGCGCTAAATGGGTCTTGTGACTCTACTGACTTGAATGCATACTGCTGAGGGCACGGAGAGTGTCCGAGGGGCTCCAATCTAGTCCTGGAGGCAGAGAGCCACCCGAAAATACCTGCAGGGGCTAATGACGGTGTCTACATTTGCACCGGTTCTGACTGACTGTTCTGAATTAGATAGACATTGACTGTTATACTGTTAGTCTGTTTGTTCAGACGTACTGCACTACCACTGAGTATTACTGAACAGCTACTGTCCTATTATTGAGCGACTACTGTCGTACTCTCCTACTGCACTGCTATTGTTCAACTATATTCTCTCGTTGTCCTTTGACAACAAAGTGCCATTTAATAATCAAAACAAGTGCTATGTTTTCTCTCGACTATCTACGGATAACCAAAGTGCCATACTATTTCGATTGAGGAAAATCAATCAAAGTGCAATTTACTCTCTCTACGTGACCATCTACTTTCTCTCTCCTCGCTATACATGTTACTTGCTATTATTTGATGTTGACGTTACTTGTGTTCATAATCATTGTGCTATACTCAATTCTTGTGCCATATCTGGACACTCACGCTATTTCAATCACGTGCTATCATGTTGTCTCTTACATTACTTGACTCTCTCTCTCTATCGTTCGTTACTCTGTCATTTAATTCAATAATTATTTAAAGCCTACTTGAGCCTGAGATTTAAGTCCTACTGGGCATTATCGCTCACCCTTCGTTATTTGTTATTGTGTCTCAAGTAAGTCAGACAATGACGTCACACACACCAATGGGACTGGACCAGTGTGATGAGCGACCTGGAGTCAGTTGATGAAGTTGCCCTTGTACTATGGAGTCTAATAGTTATTACTTTAGATTTCTTTTCAATGTAATGATGTCATTGAGACCTAGGTATTGGCTCCGAATTAGTGGTTGTAATAGTCTTAGTGATTTTATAATGAAATGATAAATTTATTTCAATTATTGTTCGTTAGATGCTCTGATCTTTGCGTCTGTATGCGCAATTCAAGTTACCATACTTGTTGCTCACGTTTTCCTCTGATTTATTCTGCTGCTAAATTGGAAAGGCGTGACATAAACGACCTTTGTTTCCTTACTGTTTGTTACTGTACAATGTATTGGAAGTAATCTAACTAACAGAGGTTGTTTCATCCGATTTGGATCACCCTAGCATTAGTTTTGAATTTTCAAACATCCCTGTGTCAAACCCAATCCAAGTCGGAGTTGGAAATAGGTAGAAAAAGCAACTCAAACGTCATATTCAGGTGGCGACAGGTCAACACGTTGCTACTAGAATGCGAAAACATCATGGTCGCGACCCATACCAAAATTCAGAGAGTTTTGTGGTCTTTTCCAGAAGGCGGCAAGATGCTTGTCGCCTTCAAGTTCAGAAGGCGACAGGCAATGTGTCGCCTTCGGCCTATGTCCACTTAGTCAGCCATAACTTTCTCTATAGACCTCGGATTGACGAGCCATTTTCTTTGCTGGATTCCGCATTCGAAGGGCTTCAACATGGTGTGTGATATTTGAATAAAAAATCAATGCATTATGACCTGAGGAAGTGAAGGGTTGGGACTACATTTGCCTTCTAAGGGGCATACATTTTGGTTTCCATCGTTTTGTGTCATTCTTTACATGTGTGAGTTTGATTAACATGCATTTATCAACCCATATTAATGTTAAAACATGTTTACATGATTTTTAATTGATCTTAAGTTCATGATCATGATCTCTACTTGCCGATTATTCACTTCTTGCCTTGTTATCAAACTTGCTAAAAATGCATAGTTACTTGCTAAAATTTGTCATGCATGCTTTAGTACTCATGATACTTAACATATATAGAGTTTCCAAAAATTATGTTTCCATAAACAAAGTTTCGATAACTGGAGTTTCCATAATCGGAATCACACACGCACTTTAGCGATTCTCACGTGCGGCATACGCATACACTCTATCATGATAGGAAAGCCCGTTTTTGGCTTGTGGTGAACTCTCTGTTGGATATTTCTTATGCCGAACTAGTGACCCCTTGACCAAGGCCTCCGTAAGTCTTCTTTGACTATGGATTCTCACATGGCCGACGAGCAGGTTGTACCATTGAAGTATCGAAAGTTAGTGTGCACGTATCTCTCTTCCCTTGACATTATTGATGAGATCTTTCTCTTCTCATCTTGACTCTAGAGTACACCTCTATTGAACATAAGACCAAAATATTATTAAGTGTTTGTACTAAATTTAAAATACGTTGTTATGCTACCCGATTGAACTCTTGAATTATCACCTCTAATATCATGACATTATTGAACTCTTGTTACTGGCCATGAATGACTGTGGGTATCTACATTTGAAATATAGTGAGATGCGGATCGGGCACGACGAGTGTCCAAGGGCTCCAGTCTAGCCCTAATGACAGAGAGTCATAAATATACTGTTAACCATGGGGTATAATGATCACTGGCGTTGCATTTGCGCTAGGAGTACTTGCGTGTTGAATGATAGACATAATAACCACATACACGTATCTTATTGTGCATTTCAAGGTGGATCTTTCCTTGGTGCATATTAATGTCTTCGTGTTTGATTACTGTTACATGTTAAAAGTTCTTGCTCGTGCGTGCTTGCTTGCTTGCTTGCTAGTGAAATGGCCAATCTTGTTACATGCTATCTTGTTCTTGCTCATCACCATCTTGCTAGATCATTGTTCATTCTATCTTGAGATATTGAATACAACATTCTTGATAGATTGATCTTTACATCTCTTGATCATACAATCTTGCATAATACACTGCACAAGTGTCACTACCGTTGTTTTAAATTGCATTTGCATTGTACATAGTGATAGCCCACGAATGCATCGTTAAACAAGTGGAAAACAATTTTAAATAATCGGCCTACACTAAATATTTTAACAATAGTTAAGTGGTGAGACCAAGTCGAATCCACGGGGAAAAAGATTTTAGAATTGAAAACCTTGGGTTTTTATTTAGGAAAATAACGTGGTGATATTAAAATTAAGTTGTATGAAATAAATTTAAACTACGTGAAATAGATAAAGAGAGAGAGATAAAGAGTGGATTAGAGAACATGAGATGAGATTTAAAATTACAATCTACTAAATAATAAAAGGGATTAACAACAGAATGTTTTAAACTAAGAATAAATCACCAATTACAGCATGGAAATATGAGAAATTGAGAGAGAAATGAGAGAGAAGAGGATGAGAAAGAGAGAGAGAGAGAGAGAGAGAGAGAGAGAGAGAGAGAGAGAGAGAGAGAGAGAGCGATAAAGAAAAGAGAGACGAGAGAAGAGAGGGAAGCAAGTGGAGAGAGAGACGAGAAGAGAGAGAGAGAGAGAGAGAGAGAGAGAGAACAAGCGAGACGAGAGGAGAGAGAGGCGGTTGCCTCCTCCACGTGCATGCAAAAGCATGCTAGTGGAGGAGGGGGGGCGAAGCACGCGGGCGGCTAGCGGGGGTCGCTGCAGAGGTGCGCAGGTGGCTGGTGGGGGCGCAGCAGGGCGCTTGCGTGTGCGTGAATGGGTGCACGCGGGTGGTCACGTAGGCTGGCGCAAGGGCGGCTGCAGGGTCACGTGGGCGGGCGGCTGCGGACGCTGGCGGGTGCAGGCGGGGCGTGCGGGTAGGGTCGCGCGGGTAGGCACACGCGCGGATGGGCTAGCGGTGACTACTGCTACTACTTATGTCTGCTAAAAAGAGAGACCGGGCCAAAGAGATAGGGAGAGAGGAAGAAGAGAAGAGAAGGGGAAAGAAGGGATTGCCAGGGAGGGGAGAGAGAGAGAGAGAGAGAGAAGGTAGAAGAGAATAGAGGTGAGGGTGTGGGTGGTCCATGAGAGGGAGAAGAGAGAAAAAAAGATCAAAAGATGGGAGGAAAGAAAATGTTTATAAAAAATAGATAGAGAGAAGAGAGGAAAGACGAGAGATTAAGGGAGAGAGATTTTGGAAAATAGTGGGGAGATTTTAAAAATGAGAGGGAATTTTTAAAATTGGAAAGATAGAGAGGGAAAAGAATCTCTCCTCATTCTCTTGATCCAATTAGATTCATTGGCCCATTTAAAACCTCATTTCTTGGCCTATTATTCCTCCAAACACAACACAAAAGAGGTTTAATCAATTATTGCACTTGTAATCAAATGATAATAGAAACTTATGAAATTATCAATTATTTGTCAATAAATTACACAATTATTTATAACAATTATGTAATTATTACATCCCCCCACTTACTCATTGCTAGTCCCTTAGCAATGCATACAAGTGAATATTTGGGACTAACAAGAACTCAAAACATCATATTTCATGTCAAGAAAGTAGAGATGAGACTGATCAACCATAAGTATTTTCAGTTCTAGTGGCAAGTGTCAAAGATAAACATGTCAGTTCATGTTATTAGATAGTTCCTCAAGATACACTTGAAATTATCATTTCCTTTGTGAATGTGCTTATGATCAATAAGCAATAAAAAGATGGTGCATGGGCTTTTTACCTATTACTTAGAGATGATATCAACTCTGCACTCCTTAAATCCAATCCTCGAATTACAGTAGCTTTCACTCTGCCTTTTCTCTCTTTATATATATATATATATATATATATATATATAGATATATATATATATATTGTAAACTTAGATATCCTTTCACCATTTGACGCGAACTTCTACACTTCTTGAGGTGCCGAAGCCTGGTTACTAAGCTAGGGATTTCCTTCTTCTTTTTCATTTCATTTTTTTTTAATAACTTGCAGGCAAGTAGCTTTTTCCCCACGATTAGTTTTCAATAAGAGTGTAGAATATCAATCATCAACCTGAGTATTAGGTAAAACTCTCATCACCCTCATGAATGACACTTATTCATCATTTAATTCATGTGTGTAGGTTCAATAAAATTCAAACCTATTTTGAGGAAAATGTTAAGAACATAACCACAAAACTCATCCTTTAACTTACCACTAGCACAAGTATATACTCAAAGTAAAATCATTCTAAAATGAGACATTCTTTTCTTGCTTGAAAAATGATGCATGAAGCATAATGTTCGGAATGTTTAGAAGGATTTTAAAATTTGAAAGATTTTCACAATTTTCCTTCCCCCTAACTTGAATGACATTGTCCTCAATGGCAAATAGATAATAAAGCCATTAGAAGTTAGGAAAGAAGAGATACGACCTGATATCTTTAATGAAGGTGGGTTGCTCAATTGATTCATCAAGGATAATGGGCCTCCAAAAACCTAGAACACAATAGAAAAGAAAAAATAAATAAGTTAAATCTCTTAAAAATATTGGGTTGCCTCCTAACAAGCGCTAAGTTTAATGTCTTCAGCCAGACACAATGAAGTCCTTATGCATCTACTAAGGGTCATTTAGAGGAATGGATTCTTTAGGTGTGAGGTGCATATTTTCCAAGTAAGGTTTAAGACGTTGACCATTAATAGTGAAAGTTTGACCATTTTTAGGATCAAGAATTTTAACAGCACCATGGTCAAAAGCTTTGACAACAATGAATGGTCCATCCCATCGAGATTTCAATTTACTTGGAAATAAGCGCAACCTAGAGTTAAAGAACCAGACCTTTTGGTCAGGATGGAAGGATTTCCTCAAAATGTGTTTGTCATGAAAGATTTTGGTCTTAGCTTTATACATATTGGAATTTTCATAGACTTCATTGCGCAATTCCTCAAGCTCATGCAGTTGGAGGGCTCTATGTGATCCAGCTTGGGCTAAGTCAAGATTGAATTGCTTAATAGCCCAATAAGACCTATGCTCTAACTCAACAGGGAGGTGACAGGCTTTACCAAAAATCAACCTTTAGGGAGACATGCCAATGAGAGTCTTATATGCAGTCTGATAGGCCCACAAAGCATCATCCAATCTTTTTGACCAATCTTTCCTATCGGGCCTAACGATCTTTTAGAGAATGTTCTTGATCTCCCTATTAGACACTTCCACCTGGCCACTCATCTAGGGATGGTAGGGGGTGGCAATTTTGTGAGTTATCCCATATCTTTTAAGCAAAGCTCGAAATTGGAAATGAGTGAAATGAGATCCTCCATCACTTATAATAGCCCGAGGACACCCAAACCTAGAGAAGATGTTTCGACGCACAAACTTCATGACAACTTTGTGATCATTAGTTCGGGTGGCGATGGCTTCGATCCACTTGGACACATAATCAACCGCCACTAAGATGTGCTCATTACCAAAAGATGACGGGAATGGGCCCATGAAATCTATTCTCTAGACATCAAAAATTTCCACCAACAAAATGGGGTTGAGTGGCATCATGTCTCTCCTAGAATTGTTGCCCACAGCTTGACATCTAAGACATGTCTTACTGAATTCATAAGCATTTTTGAACAATGTGGGCCAGTAAAACCCACACTTTGCAAGACTTTAGTAGCAGTTGTCTTCCCCGAGAAGTGTCTTCCACAAGCTAGAGTGTGACAGAAATTTAAGATGCTTTGTTGCTATTCCTCGGGGACACATCTCCCAATGACTTGATCAGGACCCATGAAAAATAATTCAGGGTCATCCCAGAAATAGTGTTTGACATTAGAGAAAAAATGGTCCATTTCATTCTTTGACCATCCTTCAAGAATTTGTCCTACAACAAAATAGTTGACAATGTGAGCATACCAAGGGGTTGTTCTATGAGAAATTGCAAGGAGGTGTTCATCAGGGAAAGAATCATGCATTGGAGCACTTTCAGGGATGAGAATTCGGGATAGGTGATCAGCAACAACATTTTTAGTTCCTTTCTTGTCTCAAATTTCCAAATCAAACTCTTGAAGAAGAAGGATCCATCTGATGAGTCTTGGTTTGGAGTCCTTCTTAGCTAAGAGATATTTCAAAGCAGAGTGATCTGAGTAGATGATGACCTTTGCCCCTAAAAGATAAGATCAAAATTTTTCAAGAGCAAAGACTACAGCAAGAAGTTCTTTTTCCGTGGTGGTGTAATGCAATTGAGCATCGGTGTCACATCCCGAGAATTACGCAGTGGATGTTATTAATGCGGAAATAATTCGAGACGTGAACAATTGACAAATAAGCCTCTAGCTAGCACACACTAAGTGTTTAACAACACAACATCATCATAGGGCCCAAATGTTGTACGCAATATAAATTGCATTCAAATCTCAACTTATTGTATTCAAAATGGAAACTAATACAGGACTAAGACTCAATAACAGAAAAAGTACATAATACCTCACTTCCTACTACAAGAATCTAACACTCAAAGTAAACTACTATAACTAGACTCATAGTTGAAACGCTCATCACTCGGACGCATTCCCACCCTCGACTTGATCTTCCTCTTGAACTTCATAGTCACCTAGATTGGGTAAAAGTAGGGGATGAGCAAACTATCCCAGTAGAATTTATATCTCAATGTGCGGGCAATGATATAAGTGATTAACATTTTAGAAGTAGGTAAGCACGATGAATGTCATGATATGCATGTGCGAATAAAACTCATTAAAATATCATACATGGACAAGCTAGATAGAGTGATCACGATAGAACATGATCTAGAAGGATGTAACGAGATAGAACTAGCAATAGATCACTTTGTCCAAGCACGCGAGATTTCACTTGATGACAATAGTTTTCAAGAACGCAAGATATCACTGGTTGCATTAAATGCAGGATGGCCATATCACGTAAGCAAACAAGCACGCACGAGCATGATAATGTAACACTAATCAGGCACGTAAACACTAATGTACACCAAGAAAAGATCCATCAATAAATTACACCAGGACACGTGTATGTGGTTATTGTATCTATCATTCAACACGACACGCACGACTCCCAGTGCAGATGCAACACCAGTAATCATTATACCCCATGGTTAACAGTATATTTATGACTCTCCGTCATTAGGGCTAGACTGGAGCCCTTGGACACTCGCCGTGCCCGGTCAGCATCTCACTTAAATTTTAAATGTAGATACCCACAGTCATTAATAATGGCCAATGAGATTTTCAATAAGTAAGCATGTGTAATGTCATGTTCATGATGATGATGAGAACTAGTGATAAGTAATTGAACATGATTTCATGGTAACAATGGTCAAGAGATACATTCGGCAGCATAATGGTACGATTTATAATTTATTTCCATCTTTACATTAATGGCTTTAGTCTAGACTGTAAATCACACTCACGAGAACAAGACGAGAGAGGAAGTGCACGCTATCTCCGAGGAACTTCAATGGTACAACCAACTCATCGGCCATGTGGGAATCCATGGTCAGAGGAGATTTACGGAGGCCTTGGAGAAAAGGTCACTTGTCCACCGATTCGGAATGATCGGTAGAGAGCTTCCAAATTCCCAAGAAAGGGCTGCCTAGATGTGCAAGTGTGTAGTGATGTACGCGTGTCTCAATTCTCAAACCATCGGTTACAAACTCCGGTAAAAGCACTTAACATGATGGCACGAATTGAATAATGCATTTAACTACACATGGGTTTGCAAGATTTTAAGAACGATAATTATCATTTAAAACATGGTAGAATAATGGAAAGATTAAATCATGAGTTGCATGAATGGATCATATCATTTAAGGAGCAATTGGAATAACATTCATGTAATTAAAACTTTTAAATGGGTTAACCACTTTTAAGCCATTAAATAACCATCATGCAATGATCAGACCTAAGACATGTGAATCACGTGCTAAATCATATTTAAACAGACCTCAAGTACAACGGTTAGGTTTGCAAGAAAATAAGTGGGGTTCATGAAAAATCGTGAGGTCATGACGGACCCTTGTAAGGATTGCGACGGGGTTAGATCAGATCACGACAGCGCCTTGTAAGGATCGCGACAGGCTTGTCTCATCAGGCAGGCAGATCGCGACGAGTGCTTATGAAGAAGGCGACATGTCTGTCAGACCCGAAGGTCAGGTCACGACGGTGGTCCGATCGCGATCAGATCACGATGCGATTTCTTGTCGCGATCTGCCTGAGAACGTGGCCTATCGAGCCGTCGCATTCTCAGGTCCTTGGCCTGCGTCTTCCAGTGAAAGGACAGTGTTTTGGATTACGGACCAGACTTTCTTTATTTTGACACAGGGTTGTTCTAAAATTAAGAACAAATTGTACAGTGCATGAAAAATAACGAAACTAGTTTTAAACAAACCTAGACCTGCAAGGGTGCTTCCAGTAAATTGGAATTAGAAAACAATGAAGGTTTCGACAGGCTTTAATTAAGTTAAACACAAACGTAAAACCAAGTGCAACCTGAAAACGTAGTATCATGCAGCTACCCTCTTACCATGCTTATAACACTCTAACTATTGACGATTAGACAAAATGTTCAACACAAGACACGACAATGACAACTAGTAGAAAAACTTTCATGTTGTGAGTTTGCTCTAATTCTATCTCAAATCGCATGCAACATATAAAGAACAGAAAAAGCCTTGATAGTGCGCAACTTGGGGAAAACGCTTATAACTCAAAATCTACTCTTTGGAATTCAATGAAACCAGTGGTAAATGAAAGTTAACTTGATGCTCTACTCATTGGTATAGGATATGTTAAGGTTTGGCTCGAGAAAAACTACCTTCTGGGTTGGAGAAGTCTCATTCTTCCAGAAAACTCGTGTTCAGACCACTCGCAGGAGAACGCTTAATACTCTGTGTATAGTGCATGGAATTTAGGCATTCCACTTGGGTTAGGTTAGACTTGACCCACTTTCCAGGGGTATAAGCCTTGCAAGGTTTGGTTTAGGTTTGGCCTACCTTTGATCAGCTTCAAGTGGGCGGTTTGTGCAGGTCGCAGTAGACGAATGGGGGAAGAAGATGTCCTTCTTGTGGTCGATCCACAGCTCCCCAGCCCCCAAGAGCTCCTCCACACGACCCCAGCAAGTTGTAAACTCGTCCCTAGGGTTTGGGTGAAGAGTATTTAAGTAACCAAGGTATTTAGGAGTCCTATTGTAACTAGGAAAGAAGGGTTGCGGGATTGGCTTGTGTCTTTCCAAAATTTTAAGATCTCTCCCTCCATTAGAGAGTCTTGGCCATCAAGCAACCTCTATGGGTGGGTAGGCACGAATTTGGGTTGCCAAGAGTGTAAGATCTCTTCCCAATTCAACTCTAATTGCCTCTTTTTAATTTCAGCTAATTTAAGCTATGAATTTCCATGCATTTCCTAGCTTCATTTGATTTTTGGGTCATATGTGGTCCATTGGCCCAACTAAGATATTGGGTCATTAATATATAATGTTGGGAGTCTCTCCAACACTTTTATTAAATTTTTGGTTGCGTCGTATTTTCGTGTTAACGGTTTTCCGACTTGTTTCCTAATTTGGATAATTAATCACAATAACTCTTAAACCTAGTCCAAATGATTTTTATTCACCTAAATTTCTCGATGGGTCATTAGAAGATATTATTTGAAGCCCATATATAATTTTTATTTAATTTTCTGACTCATCCAAGTACGTGTGATAATGATTTTCCGACTTATTCATGAATTACAATAATAAGTCGTGAAACACTTTAAACTTGGCTAATCCGATTTTTCATGGCATAAATTTCTTTGTGAAACTTTTAGTAAAAATGGTTGGGGTTGATTATAATTTTTACGGATTTTTCTGAGGTGTTTTAGCTCATACGATAATGATACGTATGTTTAAATACTCTGATATTATGGAAAAATTTTATTTACATTTATTTTGAATTTTTATGAAATTAAAATTTCCGGGGTGCTACAGCCTCCCCCACTTAAGAGAATTTGGTCCCCAAATTCTTGTATAGAAAGTTATTGTACAAGTGAGGTGTACTTGTGAATAGCTCCGGGTATCTTTTGCGCATTGCTTCCTCGGTTTCCCACGTGTCATCTTCATCCATGCGTTGATTCCATCTAACCCTTACCAGTGGGATGGTCTTGTTCCTTAATTGGCGCACTTCCCGGTCCACGATCTTAATTGGCTTCTCTTGATATGTTCCGTCTTTGTTGAATTCCAGGAGCTCATGCTCTATGACATGCCACGGATCTCGTACATACTTTTTCAACATGGATATGTGGAACACATCGTGTATTCCATCCATTTGTGGTGGTAAAGCAAGACGATATGCCACCTCGCCGATTCTTTCAAGGATTTCGAAAGGCCCGATAAACCTTGGTGATAACTTGCCTTTAATGCCAAAACGCCTGATTCCACAGCCTGGAGACACTTTTAAGAATACATGTTCCCCAACTTGAAACTTCAGGTTTCTTCTTCTATTATCTGCATATGCCTTTTGTCTTTGCTACGCCACTGCCATTCTTTCTTTAATAAGCTTTACCTTCTCTGTGGTTTCCCTTATCATCTCTGGTCCTAGCATTTGTTTTTCGCCAACTTCATACCAGCATATTGGAGATCGGCAAGTCCTGCCATAGAGTGCTTCAAATAGTGCCATTTGAATGCTAGCCTGATAGCTATTATTGTAGGCGAACTCCACAAGAGGTAAGTGTTCGTGCCATCTACCTCCAAAATCTAGGACACATGCTCTAAGCATATCTTCAATCACCTGGTTGGTTCTCTCTGTCTGACCATCTGTCTGTGGATGGAAAGTCGTGCTAAAGTTTAGTTTAGATTCCAAGGAGTAGTGCAGTCCTTTCCAAAAGTGGGATGTAAACCTAGGGTCTCTATCAGATACGATAGACACCGGTACTCCATGTAATCTGACTATTTCCTTCACATATAATGCAGCCGGAGCATCTACTGACCACTTATTCTTCACTAGTAAGAAGTGAGCCGACTTAGTTAAGCGGTCGACAATAACACAGATACCATTGAATCCACCTCTAGATTTGGGTAGTCCGAAAATAAAGTCCATCCCTATACCTTCCCATTTCCATGCCGGGATTTCTAGGGGTTTGAGTTTACTTGCGGGTCGCAAGTGTTCTGCCTTG
Source organism: Colocasia esculenta (assembly GCA_014218235.1). Lineage (NCBI taxonomy): Eukaryota > Viridiplantae > Streptophyta > Magnoliopsida > Alismatales > Araceae > Colocasia > Colocasia esculenta. The sequence continues at coordinate 48,626,567 of CM024762.1, forward strand.
ACCCTTTGACATGTTAAGCATCGGGCGACATATTCCGCTACCTCTCTCTTCATATTAGGCCACCAAAAGCTTCTTTTCAAATCTTGATACATTTTGGTAGTTCCAGTATCAATAAGCACAAATGCAGGTTGAGAGTGTATGGAAATGGTACCTTCCACCATACCCCCTTCCTCAGGTAGGTCAGCTTCTATGACAGCATTAAGGCGTCCCTGACGCCGTGGTACATTCTGAGCTCTACCTGGCTGGTCCTTCAGCATAGGACAATCAGGAATACGGTGGTCACGACCTCCTCATTTCAAGCACGCCCCGAACTTCTTCCAGCATTCTTCAGCTCGGTGCCCTGGTTTATCACAGAATTTACAGCTTTCAGCCAACTGCCTACCTTCCACTTTGACTCTCTTGTCTCCAGCAACATCTCTTCCGGCATTCGGCCTCTTGTTGTTGTTGTTGACGTTATTGTTACGAAAAGTTGGAGCAATATTAGGTGCTCCGTTCTTGACGAAGACCGGCTTGGAGTTGTCCTTGCCCCTCATGCCCTCTACTTTGGCCATGGTGTCTTCTACCAGCTGAGCTCTTTGGACCATCTCAGTGTAAGTTTGAATGTTGTGTGATCCAAGCCTTTCAATGAACATGGGCCTTAGCCCATCCATGAACCGATTTGCCTTAAGTCTTTCAGTTCCCACCAAGTGTGGGGCATACACAGCATGACACACGAACTGAGCCTCATACTTAGCCACGGACATCCCTTTCTGTTTTAGTGCGGCAAACTCCGCTGCCTTCTTCTCCTTGACTCTTTCAGAGAAATACTTTCCCCGGAATATCTCCAGGAATCTGGCCCACTCCAGTTCGCCAACATTAGGTAGGTGGGCCGATGTGGCCTTCCACCATGCTCGGGCATCCTTAGTGAATTGAAAAGTGGCCAGTACCACCTTCTCCCTGTTAGTGCATTGCATGACTTGGAAGATCCTTTCTATCTCCTCCTGCCAGTTCTCCGCTTCGTCCGGATCATGGGATCCCGAGAAACGAGGAGGGTTCAAACTCCTAAAATTGCGGTGCAGATCACCGGCTCCGTTTCTAACTGCAGCAGCCTGATTTCCAGTCTGAACCACATTTTGTAAGGCCTGAGTCAATCCAGCCACAGTTTCTTGCATAGCTTGCCACTGATTGCGAGCCATTGCAGTGTAGTGAGAGAGTTATGAGGGTTCCTGAGAAAAGGATGGAAACCAATTAATGTCTCTAGACACATTATAAGAGTCAATGGGTAGGAGTGTTTGTTTATTCTATCATATTCCTAGTCTCTACCCATTCTCACCAGGTACTATATTTAATTTCCATGACCTAGGTTCCATAGGTATCTCCTAATCCTGAGACATTATCCTATTTGGTATTCCTAGGCTCTGATACCACTAAACTGTCACGTCCCGAGAATTACGCAGCGGATATTATTAATGCGGAAATAATTCGAAACGATATCCCGAGACGTGAACAGTCGGAAAATAAGCCTCTAGCTAGCACACACTAAGTGTTTAACAACACAACATCATCATAGGGCCCAAATGTTGTACTCAATATAAATTGCATTCAAATCTCAACTTATTGTATTCAAAATGGAAACTAATATAGGACTAAGACTCAATAACTGAAAAAGTACATAATACCTCACTTCCTACTACAAGAATCTAACACTCAAAGCAAACTACTATAACTAGACTCATAGTTGGAATGCTCATCACTCGGACGTATTCCCATCCTCGACTTGATCTTCCTCTTGAACGTCATAGTCACCTAGATTGGGTAAATATAGGGGATGAGCAAACTAGCCCAGTAGGATTTATATCTCAATGTGCGGGCAATGATATAAGTGATTAACATTTTAGAACTAGGTAAGCACAATGAATGTCATGATATGCATGTGTAAATAAAACTCATTAAAATATCATACATGGACAAGCTAGATAGAGTGATCACGATAGAACATGATCTAGAAGGATGTAACGAGATAGAAATAGCAATAGATCACTTTCTCCAAGCACGCGAGATTTCACTTGATGTCAATAGTTTTCAAGAACGCAAGATATCACTGGTTGCATTAAATGCAGGATGGCCATATCACGCAAGCAAGCAAGCACGCACGAGCACAATAATGTAACACTAATCAGGCACGTAGACACTAATGTACACCAAGAAAAGATCCATCAAGAATGTACACCAGGACATGTGTATGTGGTTATTGTATCTATCATTCAACACGACACGCACGACTCCAAGCGCAGATGCAACGCCAGTAATCATTATACCCAATGGTTAACAGTATATTTATGACTCTCCGTCATTGGGGCTAGACTGGAGCCCTTGAACACTCGCCGTGCCCGGTCAGCATCTCACTTAAATTTTAAATGTAGCTACCCACAGTCATTAATAATGGCCAATGAGAGTTTCAATAAGTAAGCATGTGTAATGTCATGTTCATGATGATGATGAGAACTAGTGATAAGTAATTGAATATGATTTCATGGTAACAATGGTCAAGAGATACATTCGGCAGCATAACGGTACGATTTATAATTTAGTTCAATCTCTACATTAATGGCTTTAGTCTAGACTGTAAATCACACTCACGAGAACAAGACGAGAGAGAAAGTGCATGTTATCTCCGGGGAACTTCAATGGTACAACCAACTCGTCGGCCATGTGGGAATCCATGGTCAGAGGAGATTTACAGAGGCCTTGGAGAAAAGGTCACTTGTCCACCGATTCGGAATGACCGGTAGAGAGCTTCCAAATTCCCAAGAAAGGGCTGCCTAGATGTGCAAGTGTGTAGTGTTGTACGCGTGTCTCAATTCTCAAACCATCGGTTACAAACTCGCATGAAAGCACTTAACATGATGGCACGAATTAAACAATGCATTTAACTACACATGGGTTTGCAAGATTTTAAGAACGATAATTATCATTTAAAACATGGTAGAATAATGGAAAGATTAAATCACGAGTTGCATGAATGGATCATATCATTTAAGGAGCAATTAGAATAACATTCATGTAATTAAAACTTTTAAATGGGTTAACCACTTTTAAGCCATTAAGTAACCATCATGCAATGATCAGACCTAAGACATGTGAATCACGTGCTAAAATCATATTTAAACAGACCCCAGGTACAGCGGTTAGGTTTGCAAGAAAATAAGTGGGGTTCATAAAAAATCCTTAGGTCGCGACGGACCCTTGTAAGGGTTGCGACGGGGTCAGATTAGATCGCGACAGCGCCTTGTAAGGATCGCGACTGGCTTGTCTGATCAGGCAGGCAGATCGCGACGGGTGCTTATGAGGAAGGCGACATGTCTGTCAGACCCGGAGGTCAGGTCGCGACGATGGTCCGATCGTGATCAGATCGCGACGGGATTTCTTGTCGCGATCTGCCTGACAACGTGGCCTATCGAGCCGTCGCGTTCTTAGGTCCTTGGCTTGCGTCTGCCAGTGAAAGGACAATGCTTTGGATTGCGGACCAGACATTCCTTGTTTTGACACAGGGTTGTTCCAAAATTAAGAACATTTGTACAGTGCTTGAAAAATAACGAAACTAGTTTTAAACCAACCTAGACCTGCAAGGGTGCTTCCAGTGAATCGGAATTAGAAAACAATGAAGGTTTCGACAGGCTTTAATTAAGTTAAACACAAACGTAAAACCAAGTGCAACCTGAAAACGTAGTATCATGCAGCGACCCTCTTACCATGCTTATAACTCTCTAACTATTGACGATTATACAAAACGTTCAACACAAGACACGACAATGACAATTAGTAGAAAAACTTTCATGTTGTGAGTTTGCTCTAATTCTATCTCAAATCGCATGCAACATATAAAGAACAGAAAAAGCACTAACAGTGCGCGACTTGGGGAAAATGCTTATAACTCAAAATCTACTGATTGGAATTCGATGAAACCAGTGGTAAATGAAATTTAACTTGATGATCTACTCATTGGTATAGGATATGTTAAGGTTTGGCCCGAGAAAACCTACCTTCTGGGTTGGAGAAGTCTCATTCTTCCAGAAAACCCGTGTTCAGACCACTCGCAGAAGAACGCTTAATACTCTATGTATACTGCATGGAATTTAGGCATTCTACTTGGGTTAGGACGTAGACTTGACCCTCTTTCCAGGGGTATAAGCCTTGCAAGGTTTAGTTTAGGTTTGGCCTACCTTTGATCGGCTTCAAGTGGGCGGTTTGTGCAGGCCGCAGTAGACGAACGGGGGAAGAAGATGTCCTTCTTGTGGTCGATCCACAGCTCCCTAGCCCCCAAGAGATCCTCCACATGACCCCAGCAAGTTGTAAACTCGTCCCTAGGGTTTGGGTGAAGAGTATTTAAGTAACCAAGGTATTTAGGAGTCCTATTGTAACTAGGAAAGAAGGGTTGCGGGATTGGCTTGTGTCTTTCCAAAATTTAAGATCTCTCCCTCCATTAGAGAGTCTTGGCCATCAATCAACCTCTATGGGTGGGTAGGCACGAATTTGGGTTGCCAAGAGTGTAAGATCTCTTCCCAATTCAACTCTAATTGCCTCTTTTTAATTTCAGCTAATTTAAGCTATGAATTTCCATGCATTTCCTAGCTTCATTTGATTTTTGGGTCATATGTGGTCCATTGGCCCAATTAAGATATTGGGTCATTAATATATATTGTTGGGAATCTCTCCAACACTTTTATTAAATTTTTGGTTGCGTCGTATTTTCGTGTTAACGGTTTTCCGACTTGTTTCCTAATTTGGATAATTGGTCACAATAACTCTTAAACCTAGTCCAAATGATTTTTATTCACCCAAATTTCTTGATGGTTCATTAGAAGATATTATTTGAAGCCCATATATAATTTTAATTTAATTTTCTGACTCATCCAAGTATGTGTGATAATGATTTTCCGACTTATTCATGAATTACGATAATAAGTCGTGAAAACTTTAAACTTGGCTAATCCGATTTTTCATGGCATAAATTTCTTTGTGAAACTTTTAGTAAAAATGTTTGGGGTTGATTTATAATTTTTACGGATTTTTCTGAGGTGTTTTAGCTCATACGACAATGATACGTATGTTAAAATACTCCGATATTATGTAAATTATTTATTTCTATTTATTTTGAATTTTTATGAAATTAAAATTTCTGGGGTGCTACAATCAGAGAGGGTGTGACTCGCATAATAGATCACCACAGACATTTATCAATTCTTTGTCCCAAAATAGTACCTATGGCGTAGTCAGAGACATCACACATGATCTCAAAGGGCAATGACCAATCAAGAGTTTAAAGAATGGGAGCTTTGGTCAAAGCCTCTTTCAAATTAGTGAAGGCCTCTAAACAAGCATCATCAAAGTGCAATGGGACATCCTATTCTAGGAGAAGAGTTAAGGGGCAGGCAATTTTGGAAAAGATTTGAATGAACTGGCGATAGAAGCCGGCATGGCCAAGAAATGAACGAATCTGTCTCACAGAGGTTGGAGGAGGAAGATCAGCAATGAGGCCAACTTTGGCCCTATCTACCTATATACCTCGCTTAGACACAATGTGGCCCAAGACTATGCCCTCTCGAACCATGAAATGATTCTTCTCCCAACTAAGCACCAAATTTGTCTCTATGCATCTGGCCAACACTTTCTCAAGATTTCTTAAACAACTTTCAAATGACTCCCCATATATAGAAAAATCATCCATGAATGTTTCAAGGAAGTCTCCCACCATATCAGAGAAAATTGCCATCATGTACCTTTGAAAAGTAGTTGGTGCATTGCATAGTCCAAATGGTATTCTCCTAAAAGCAAATGTGCCATAGGGGCACGTAAAGCTGGTCTTTTCTTGATCTTCTAGGTAAATTGCCACTTGATTGTACCCAGAATAACCATCCAAAAAGTAGAAGAATTGTTGGCCTGCTAGTCTCTAAAGAATTTGATCCATGAATGAGAGTGGAAAGTGATCTTTCTTGGTCATGGCATTGAGCTTTCTATAGTCTATGCACACTCTCCACCCCGTGGTCAATCTAGTGGGTATTTTCTCCCCTTGTTAATTTTTCACAACTGTCAGCTCAGACTTCTTGGGAACCACTTGGGTTGGGCTAACCCACTGGCTATCTGATATTGGATAAGCAATTCCAGCATCTAGCTACTTTACTACTTCCTTCTTTACCACTTCCTTCATGTTGGGATTTAACCTCCTTTGTGTTTCCTGGCTTGGTTTAGCATTGTCCTCCAAGTAGATATGGTGCATACAAATAGATGGACTGATCCCTTTAAGGTCGGCCACTGTCCAACCTATGGCACCCCTGTGTTCCCCTAGGACTTCTATCAATTGGGCTTCTTGGGTAGGGCTTAGGTTGGAGGCAATGATAACAAGCAAAGTTTGGTTTGGGCCTAGGAATACATACTTGAGGGAGTCTGGAAGAGGTTTAAGTTCAAGATCTGGAGGGCTTTCAAGTGATGGAAGAGCCGGTTCAGATTGTAAGGCCGACAAAGGTTCAACTTTGGTCCAAAGAGTAGAATGGAGTGGTGAATGATATAGGGATTTAGTCTCCTCCAACTGGTCAACATCCAAATCATTATCAATGAGCTCAGTCAAAATGTCTACAGAATGACATTCTTTTTCTTGGTCTGGATATTGAGATGCTTTGAATACATTGAGAGAGACCTTTTGTCCCCCAAATGAAATGTCCATCATCCCCGCAGCACAGTTGATGTTGGCTTTGGCAGTGGCGAGGAAGGAACGACCAAGAATGATAGGAGTGTGTCTCAGCTCCTGGTTGGTGGACATATCAAAGATGAGAAAGACCACTAGGAAATAACAATCTTTGACTTTGACAATTACATCCTCTATCAATCCTCATAGAGTCTTGACCGAATGATCGGCCAGTTGCAAAATAATGGAAGTGGGCTTGAGTTCCCCTATGTTGAATTGTTCATAAATGAAGGTGGGGAGAAGATTGACACTCGCCCCTAAATCAAGAAGGGCACAATCAAAGGTTATACCACCTATATCACATGAAATGAGAGGAGCACTAGGGTCCTTCAGCTTCCTAGGAAGGTGGTTTGTCAAGACTGCACTGACATCTTCAGAGAGCCAGATTTTCTGAATTGCAGTCTTGTATTCCCTTCGTGGAGTGCAAAGATCTTTAAGAAATTTAGCATAAGTTGGGATATGATTGATGGCATCGAGGAGTGGAATATTGATGTGGACTTGTTTGAATAATTCCAACAACTCCTCGTCTTGGACCGACTTCTTCTTCTTAATGGGCTTTGATTCTAGAGCACTAGGGAATGGAACTTTTGGTTGGTATGAAGTAGGATCCTCCTGGGCTTTCCCTTTTCCTTTTGTCTCTCCCCCCAACTTAGTCTAGATGGGCTCCTCTTCATTCTCACTTGTATCATCTTAGACTCCTTGAATAGAGTTGTCAACAACCATTTTACCCTTGTGTTGGTCACTCAGAATCTTACCACTTCTAAGACTTGAAATGGCTTTTATATTCTCTAATTGTGGGCCTCTTGGTTGGGCTTATTGGGCAGGTTGAGGTAATAGGCCTGATTGTGAAGCAAAGCCTGGTGGTTGGTTCCTTGGGTTGGCCACAGGTTGGCTAGGCAATTGGCCCACTTCCCTTTTCATGGTGGTCTTAGCCATCTGGTCCACTTGGGCTTCTAGTCTGGCCATGGTCTGTTGATTTATAGCCAAGAGTTGTTGTTGGTGGTGCAATTGTTGTTGTTGGGCCAAAATGATTTATTGGAGTTGATTAAATTGTTCTTCAAAATTCTGTTGAGGAGGTTGTTGAAAGGTGGGCTGAACTTGCTTAGGTTGAGGAGGAGGATATCTGGTTGCCTGAGAGAAATGGGCCTGAGGCCCTCTAGCATAAGTGCCACTATAGATATTGGAGTGGGCTTGGAATTGGTTTTGGAATGGTTGTTTTTGTGCTTGAGGAATGGAGGGGTTAGGTCTTTGAGGTGGCATTTGTCGATTCTTCCAAGAGAAATTTGGGTGATTTCTCCAGCCCGGATTGTAAGAATTGGAAAATGGGTCTAAATTGGGCTTGGAGAATCCTTAGGCTGCTTGGACCTGTTCTTGGACTTGTTCTTGGATGAAAGGAGGGAGTTGAGATGCAGTTGGACATTCATTAATGTGGTGGGCCAGACTAGCACACAAACTACAGGCTTCTTGATGATAGGAGTCTGAGCCAACATATGGGCTTGAGGGGGATGGGTCAAAGGGATCCTGATGGGTCCTAGACAAGATTTGGTCCATCTTTTGAGTCAGAGAGGCAATAGTTTGGGCCATAGTATCCACTTTTCCCACTTTTGGGCCATGAGATTATTCTCGAATCTGGGCTCCAATTCAGCCCAATTTCTCACTTCATACAACCCAGCCCGCTTGGATGGCCCAACAGATCTCTCATAAGAGGATAAAGAGGCATGATTGATAGAGCTTTCACTCAACATTTCAAAGAGATCATAAGCCTCATCCTCACTTCTACTCATGGATGTCCCTACACATGAAGCATCTACCATCTGTCTATATTGTTCAGTCAACCCCTCATAAAATGCTTGGATAATTTGCCATTTTGAGAGACCATGGTGGGGGCATTTTCTCAAAAGCTCTTTCAACCTTTCCCATGACTCATGAATTAATTTTCCTAGTGATTGTGAAAATCCAGTAATAGCCCTTCGCATGGTATTGGTTTGATCTATAGGGTAGAATTTCTTTAAGAATTCTTGTTGCATTTCTGCCCAAGTTCGAATGGTTTTCCCCACAGTGCCCAACTAATATTTTGCCTTATTTTTTAGAGAAAATGGGAAGAGGGTCAATCTGAGGACATCATCAGAAAAATTTTGAATTTTAACAGTTGAGCATATTTCCAAGAATTCATCAATATGCTTATAGGGGTCTTCATTGGTATTTCCATAAAAAGATGGGAGCATTTGGATGGTGTTGGATTTAATCTCATATTGGATGGCTTGATGTTGTGGGAGATGAATACATGATGAAGGCTAATATTGATTTGTAATGAAGTAATCCTTCATTTGTTTTTGAGGATCTTGTTGATCATGATTGTCCCCATTGTGATTTGGCAATCCATTTTGATTTTCAGTCATTTGATTTTGTAAAAGATTGTGCTTTAAATGAAAACATCTCTCAATTTCTTGGATTATTCCTAGCAAATTAGGTTTTTGTGATCTCCTACCATGCATGCATTAGGACCAAATGAGAGAAGAGAGAGAAAAAAAATTAATTTTTTGTTTTTAGTATTTTTTTAAAAAAATAACAAAGACAAACAAGTTTCAAACAGTTATCCTATCTGGCCTAGAGATCTTAGACTTGAAAGTGAGATATCTCACAAAGTGGCCTAGACCCAACTTAAGTCCACTATTAGGTATATCCACTGGGAAGGTAAGAGGTGGGGTAGTGGGAGGCTCCCCCTTCTTTCGTAGGGACTTAATTAGAGAACCACTTTGTCGCTTAGGCGTTTGCCTTTTAACCTCTAGCCTTAAACACCAGTTTCCAAAATCAATTAGTGGGCCCAAGTGCATCTAAACCTCAGTGTGAACCCTAAGGCCAATGTTTACTGATTTTTATTAAGGGTTGGGAATGCCAAAGATTCTGAGAATTGTGGTTTGTGGGCTCAGGAAGGGTGATCAAATCCACACCTTATCCTGTTAAGGATATTGCACATAAAGTATTTTAGAAATGATGTGCATACCACAAAATCAAGCAAGGGGTTCTATGCAAGCATGGCAATGCATGATCATACTTTTTAAAGAAGGTTGCAAAATTCTAACCTTGCCTCCCACAATCTTCGACAAGAAAGGAAACTTTTCAAAAAGAAAAATACCTAAAGATGAAAGTCTAGATGATGCATGTCCTAAAGATAGAAAGTTTCTAATCTTGACATGACATCTTTTTATTAGATTCAAGTGATTGATTATTTTTTTTTTAATTATCTAAACATGGCAACTAGAAAAAAGAAACTCAATTAAGATAAGGGTACTTACCTCCAATGCAATCCCTCGTTCTTTTGGAAATTAAAACAAATAGAAAGAGTGAGAGAGAGAAGGAAAGTCACCTCAACTTACCTTTTTCTGATTTTTTTTCCAGCAATTTTCGGATTTTTTTTCAAAACAGAACCTTTACTTATAGATCTTGCTTTCAGCGACAGATTTTTGACAAATTTTCCATTTCTGTAATTTTTAGGCTTTTTCAATTTTTATTTGACACCTACAAAAAGAAAGAAAATGTTAGCACGAATATATACAAAAGACACCAAAATTATCAAACCTAAAAATCTAATTCCCTGGTAACGGTGCCAAAACTTGATAGCCCACAAATGCGTCGTTAAACACGTGGATACCAATCTTAAATAATCGGCCTACACTAAATATTTTAACAATAGTTAAGTGGTGTGACCGAGTCGAATCCATGGGGAAAAAGATTTTAGAATTGAAAACCTTGGGTTTTTATTTAGGAAAATAATGTGGTGATATTAAAATTAAGTTGTACGAAATAAATTTAAACTATGCGAAATAGATAGAGAGAGAGAGAGAGATAAAGAGTGGATTAGAGAACATGAGAAAAGATTTAAAATTACAATCTACTAAATAATAAAAGGGATTAACAACAGAATGTTTTAAACTGAGAAAAAAATCACCAATTATAGCATGGAAATATGAGAAATTGAGAGTGAAATGAGAGAGAAGAGGATGAGAAAAGAGAGAGAGAGAGAGAGAGAGAGAGAGAGAGAGAGAGAAAGAAACGAGAGATGAGAGAGATGAGAGAAGAGAGAAAAGTGAGTGGAGAGAGAGAAGTGAGAGAGACAAGAAGAGAGAGAGAACAAGAGAGACGAGAGGAGAGAGAGAGGAGGCGAGAGAGGAGAGAGACGTGGTTGCCTCCTCTACATGAATGCAAAAGCATGCACGTGGAGGAGGAGGGGGCAGAGCGTGCGGGCGGCTAGTGTGGGCCGCTGTAGGGGAGTACGGGCGGCTAGCGAGGGCGCAGCAGGGCGCCTGCGCGTGCGTGCGCATGTGCACGCAGGCGGGCGCGAGGGAGGTTGCGGGGTCACATAGGCGGGCGGCCACGAACGCTGGCAGGTGCAGGCGTGAGCGCTGCAGGCGGGTCACGCGGGCGGGGTCGCGTGGGCAGGCGCACGTATGGACGGACTGGTGGTGCCTGCTGCTACTGCTTAGAGAGACCGGGCCAGAGAGATAGGGAGAGAGGAAGAAGAGAATAGAAGGGGAAAGAAGAGATCACCGGGGAGGGGGGAGAGAGAAAGAGAAGGTAAAAGAGAATGGAGGAGAGGGGTGTGGGTGGTCCAAGAGAGGGAGAAGAGAGAAAAAAAAAGATCAAAAGATGGGAGGAAATAGAGAGTTTATAAAAAAAAAATAGATAAAGAGAAGAGAGGAAAGAGGAGAGAGTTTTGGAAAATAGAGGGGAGATTTAAAAAATGAGAGGAAATTTTAAATTTTGAAAAGATAGAGAGGGAAAAGAATCTCTCCTCATTCTCTTGATCCAATTAGATTCATTGACCCAATCAAAACCTCATTTCTTGGCCCATTAGTCCTACAAACACAACACAAAAGAGGTTTAATCAATTATCGCACTTGTAATCAAATGATAATAGAAACTTATGAAATTATCAATTATTTGTCAATAAAATTACAAATTATTTATAACAATTATGTAATTATCACATAGCATGTTCTTACCTTCTAGCTTTTAAGCTGCTAAATACTTATATCATTGCTTGAAGATGTAAATCCTACTAGGCGAGTGTGCTCATTACCTACTTTCCAACCTTTCAGGTGATTAAGATATTGATGACGTAGAGAACCAAGACTATATTGGGAATGATCAAGAGTGAAGAGTGCTCTCCAGCCTTATTATTGAAGTCTTGTTTGTTGGCCCTTTTCGAACGGCAGCAAGCTAGCCTAGAGGGGGGTGAATAGATTTTTCTGAAATCTGAAATAGAAACTTAAACACAGAAATTAACACTTGAAAGTTTGGTTAGATTAGTGTGATAAAGAGTAGTAGTGCGGAAGCAAGTAAACAATCACGCAAAAGGACACAGGAGATTTATCCTGGTTCGGCCCTTCCCACATGGAAGTCCTACGTCTAGTCCCCAAGCAAACTCTTGTGATTTCACTAACCGAAGGTATAGTCCCCTTCAAGGACACTACAACACCCTGGATACCCCACCAGGTCTTCTTCTCTTTCCCGGGCAAGAAGGAATCCCACTTCTTTTCTAGGCTCAGAAGCAAACCTACTTCTTTTACAGGTTCAGAAGTAAACCTCCTGTAACAAACCCCAGCTAGGTCCTGTTGGTACAAATCTCAACAAGGTTCTGCTAGACACTAACCTCTAGCTAGGTTACACACTGTATACAGTCCCACAACTAGACAAGGGTCTTTCTTAGAAAAGAAAGAACAAGACTGAGAGCTAATACAAGATGAACACTATGGACTTAGCTCACAGTCACAGACTCTCCCTCAAGATTACAATGAGCATAGGGAGAAAGGAAGAGAAGAAGGCTTGAAGGCGATGAAGACTTCTGCTTGAAAGCTTCTGTAGATTTTGGCTCGAGCTCTTCTCTCTTTCTCTGAGTGTTTGTGGCGTGAAGGTTCTTCTTACAGTTGTACACTCCTTGAAGGATTTTCAGGAAGGCTCTCTACTTATCTTCAGCAATGCTCCATCTTTTATATGAGCAGCTTGAGTAGATCCGTTGAAGAAATCCGTTGGAGTTCTAGCCGTTGCTCATCTCCACTTCATTTGTCTTGATCAGACTTTGATGGTCTTCGAGGTCTGTGAGCATGGAAGAAAGTGTTAGCATAAAAGAGTGTTTATGATAAACGATGCATAGTACTGTGCTTCTACTAACATACTGGAAATAGTAGGTCAAATCTTTTTCTGACAAGATTTATGCATGCAGCTTTTTCTGTCAGACAAATATTTGACTTTTCAATGAGCGCCAAAAACACTTTCAAAATATTCAAGAGAAATCTATGTGAATATGACTTATACAATCGTTGTTCATTTACAAGTAAATCGTTGCAAGTTTATGAACAAATCGATGTGAAAGACAAGTCGATGCGTTCACTTAAGAAATTGTTACGGTCTAAAGAAATCGATGTGATCACTTATGAAATCGTTATGAAACCCAAGTCGATGTGATCACTTATCAAATCGTTATGCAAGGAAATCGTTATGTGAAGAGTCGTTATGATCTCTTGAAGAAATCAATGCGAGAAGGCAAGTCGTTGTCTTCACTTATGGAATCGTTATGCAAGCAAGTCGTTGTGAGAGCAAATTGTTGCACTCACTTATCAAATCGTTATAGGATCGATTTCTTAACAAATTGTTACGGCCACTAAGTGAATCGTTGTGAGATCGATTTCTTAACAAATCAATGCGCTCACTTAACAAATCGTTGTAGCGCTTGTTACTGTGGCACTTAAAACTGAAATCGATGTATATGAATTAAACATCGACTTTATCATTATAGTGCGTCATATTGCATCAATGTGAGATTCAGCATTTTGCTATGAGATTGATGCGACACAGATGAAGCATGATATTAAATGAGACTCATCATCTGTTAAAGGGATTGATGCAACACAGATGAAGCAAAAAAATTTATGAGTACCTATATTTTATTATCTCCGCAATATATTTTGTTATCATCTAATTGCATCATATATTTTGTTATCAGCAAAATACCAAGATCACAGATAATCATAGAGTGGTTCAACAATCTCCCCTTTTTGGTGATGACAAAATTTATGCAAATTTTCTGAATGATAAAAAATTTAAGTAGAAAATTTATAGAGCATACTTACTCTCCCCCTTTTCGTCAATAATCCAAAAAGGTCTTACCGTGTATCTCCTTCGTTTTGAGAGAGTTTCTTACCATAGAGGGGTTCAAACTTTTCTCCCCCTTACTCGTTACTCCCCCTTAATCAGAGCTCCCTCTTAATGAGAGGCTCTATCACTGCCTTGACCACCCTTTGTTCTTGATGCTCCAAGGCTTCCCTGCAAACAACTCATTCAGATGTAGGCACCCAAAACTTTTTGGGTCCTTGATGGTTAGAGGCATGAAAGTATCCTTTCGGAATCCAAACTAAGTGCTTGGTTGTGCAGGTATTTACTGTGTGTCCTAGTTTATTGCAATGAGAACAATGAAAATACTGTGTTTTACAGTTCTTATTGCTTTTATGACACTTTCCAGAATCCTTTTTCACTTGATGAGTTTTGCTTATTTGAAAAGCCCGTTCTTGAGGAGTGATGGATTCTTTTACAAATTTAGGTGATGGATACTGTTCAACAGATTTGACTTGTTTTCCCTTTTCTGAGGATTTGTATCCAATACCTTGCTTATTTTTTCCTGATTTTGATCCTTTTAAGCATAGGTCAAAGGATGTTTTTCCATTAGTTAGTTTACTAACTAATTCTTTTAAATATACGTTTTCTTCAGTTAGAGTTTTTAATTTTCCTACTAACTCTAACTTCTCATCCTCCTTTCTTTTTAACTTTTCATTTTGAAGAGAGTTATTATCCTTGCATTCTTTTAACTGCTCTTCTAACTGTTCCAATTCTGACTTAAGATCATAATTAGTGTTTTCTAGACAGGTAAGGTTGCTCTTGAGATTTTTTAGTTCTTTTACCACAACCTTATGCTTATTATATAGTTCATTTACGACTTTTTCTAAGTCTTCTGATTCTGACCCTGAATCTGTGCATGAATTGAATGAGAGTTCAGAGAGTACCTCATCTAGTCCTACCATGAGGGCTAGATTTACCTGCTCATTTTCTGATCCTGAGCTTGATGAGCTTGATGATTCTAAGTTTGAGGCCTCATCATTTTCCCAAGCAGCTGCCATGGCTTTTCTCTTGAATTTCTTGTGCTGCTTCTTGTGATTTACGGTTTGACCAGTCTTTCTGAGCCGTGGACATCTGGTCTTAGATGTCCAGGTTTCCTGCATTCATAGCACACTAGTTCTTTTTCTTTTCTTTCTTTCTTTTGGATCCTTCTCGATCCATTTTTCTTCTTCTTCTTCAAAAGCTTCTGAAGCTTGGACAATACTTCATCAACATTGTTGTCTTCAGAATCTGCATGTTGAGAACTAGAAGAAGAGCCAGAAGGAGCTGCTACAATTTAAGAGCGTTAGCGCATTTTATTTTAGATGAGCTTTCAGATAATCGCTCCATATTTATTTCATGTGCCATGAGAGAACCTATCAAATTATCGATCGATAATTTGGTCAAATCATGAGCTTCCTCAATGGCAGTTACCTTAGGTGTCCATGATATAGTTAAGGACCTAAGTATTTTTCTAACATTTTCTTCATCAGAAAGATTTTTACCTTGAGAGCTTAAACTTGCTACTATGGTTGAAAAATGATTATACATAGTAGTATTGTCTTCATGAGGAAGCATTTTAAATTGTTCATATTGAGATACTAGAATATCTATCCTAGTTTGCTTCACTTTATCTGTTCCTTCATAAGTTGCCTGCAGTTTATCCCATATATCTTTGGCCGATTTGCATGCAGACACTCTACTGAATTCCTTTTTAGATAAAGCGCAACATAAATAGTTTTTAGCTTTAAAGTTTATTGATAACTTTATCTTATCCGCTACTGTGATATTAGTAGTGCTTTCAGCAGGGACAAAAACAAAATCACCTACCTCAATTACCTGCCACAAATCAAAGTCTGTGCCTCGAATGAAGCATTCCATTCTCATCTTCCAATATTGATAGTCTTCTCCGTTGAAGAATGGAGGTCTGGTGACTGATTGGCCTTCAGCATATCCTTGTGCTGCCATGGATCTTTGCTATAAGATCGTTGGATCTTCTTGAAAGTTTAGAGACCCGCTATGATACCACTTGTTGGCCCATTTCGAAAGGCAGCAAGCTAGCCTAGAGGGGGGTGAATAGGTTTTTCTAAAATCTGAAATAGAAACTTAGACATAAAAATTAACACTTGAAAGTTTGGTTAGATTAGTGTGATAAAGAGTAGTAGTGCGGAAGCAAGTAAACAATCACACAAAAGGACACAGGAGATTTATCCTGGTTCGGCCCTTCCCACATGGAAGTCCCACGTCCAGTCCCCAAGCAAACTCTTGGGATTTCACTAACCGAAGGTATAGTCCCCTTCAAGGACACTACAACACCCTGGATACCCCACCAGGTCTTCTTCTCTTCCCGAGCAAGAAGGAAGCCCACTTCTTTTCTAGGCTCAGAAGCAAACCTACTTCTTTTACAGGTTCAGAAGTAAACCTCCTGGAACAAACCCCAGCTAGGTCCTGTTGGTACAAACCCCAACAAGGTTCTGCTAGACACTAACCTCTAGCTAGGTTACACACAGTATACAGTCCTACAGCTGGACAAGGGTCTTTCTTAGAAAATAAAGAACAAGACTGAGAGCTAATACAAGATGAACATTATGGACTTAGCTCACAGTCACAGACTCTCCCTCAAGATTACAATGAGCATAGGGAGAAAGGAAGAGAAGAAGACTTGAAGGCGATGAAGACTTCTGCTTGAAAGCTTCTGTAGATTTTGGCTTGAGCTCTTCTCTCTTTCTCTGAGTGTTTGTGGCGTGAAGGTTCTTCTTACAGTTGTACACTCCTTGAATGATTTTCAGGAAGTCTCTCTACTTATCTTCAGCAATGCTCCATCTTTTATATGAGCAGCTTGAGTAGATCCGTTGAAGAGATTCATTGGAGTTCTAGCCGTTGCTCATCTCCACTTCATTTGTCTTGATCAGACTTTGATGGTCTTCGAGGTCTGTGAGCATGGAAGAAAGTGTTAGCATAAAAGAGTGTTTATGATAAACGATGCATAGTACTATGCTTCTGCTAACATACTAGAAATAGTAGGTCAAATCTTTTTCTGACAAGATTTATGCATGCAGCTTTTTCTGTCAGACAAATATTTAACTTTTCAATGAGCGCCAAAAACACTTTCAAAATATTCAAGAGAAATCTATGTGAATATGACTTATACAATGGTTGTTCATTTACAAGTAAATCGTTGCAAGTTTATGAACAAATCGATGTGAAAGATAAGTGGATGCGTTCACTTAAGAAATCGTTACGGTCTAAAGAAATCGATGTGATCACTTATGAAATCGTTATTGGACCTAAGTCGATGTGATCACTTATCAAATCGTTATGCAAGGAAATCGTTATGTGAAGAGTCATTATGATCTCCTGAAGAAATCAATGCGAGAAGGCAAGTCGTTGTCTTCACTTATGGAATCGTTATGCAAGCAAGTCGTTGTGAGAGCAAATCGTTGCACTCACTTATCAAATCGTTATAGGATCGATTTCTTTACAAATCGTTACGGCCACTTAGCGAATTGTTGTGAGATCTATTTCTTAACAAATCGATGCGCTCACTTAACAAATCGTTGTAGCGCTTGTTACTATGGCACTTAAAACTGAAATCGATGTATATGAATTAAACATCGACTATATCATTATAGTGCGCCATATTGCATCAATGTGAGATTCAGCATTTTGCTATGAGATTGATGCAACACAGATGAAGCATGATATTAAATGAGACTCATCATCTGTTAAAGGGATTGATGCAACACAGATGAAGCAAAAATATTCATGAGTACCTATATTTTATTATCTCCGCAATATATTTTGTTATCATCTAAATGCATCATATATTTTGTTATCACCAAAATACCAAGATCACAGATAACCATAGAGTGGTTCAACAATCTCCCCATTTTTGGTGGTGACAAAATTTATGCGAATTTTCTGAATGATAAAAAATTTAAGCAGAAAATTTATAGAGCATACTTACTCTCCCCCTTTTTGTCAATAATCCAAAAAGGTCTTACCGTGTATCTCCTTCGTTTTGAGAGAGTTTCTTACCATAGAGGGGTTCAAACTTTTCTCCCCTTACTCTTTACTCCCCCTTAATCAGAGCTCCCTCTTAATGAGAGGCTCTATCACTGCCTTGAGCACCCTTTGTTCTTGATGCTCCAAGGCTTCCCTGCAAACAACTCATTCAGATGTAGGTACCCAATACTTTTTGGGTCCTTGATGGTTAGAGGCATGAAAGTATCCTTTCGGAATCCAAACTAAGTGCTTGGTTGTGCAGGTGTTTACTATGTCTCCTAGTTTATTGCAACGAGAACAATGAAAATACTGTGTTTTACAGTTCTTATTGCTTTTATGACACTTTCCAGAATCCTTTTTCACTTGATGAGTTTTGCTTATTTGAAAAGCCCGTTCTTGACGAGTGATGGATTCTTTTACAAATTTAGGTGATGGATACTGTTCAGCAGATTTGACTTGTTTTCCCTTTTCTGAGGATTTGTATCCAATACCTTGCTTATTTTTTTCCAGATTTTGATCCTTTTAAGCATAGGGCTAAGGATGTTTTTCCATTAGTTAGTTTACTAACTAATTCTTTTAAATATACGTTTTCTTCAGTTAGAGTTTTTAATTTTCCTACTAACTCTAACTTCTCATCCTCCTTTCTTTTTAACTTTTCATTTTGAAGAGAGTTATTATCCTTGCATTCCTTTAACTGCTCTTCTAACTGTTCCAATTCTGACTTAAGATCATAATTAGTGTTTTCTAGACAGGTAAGGTTGCTCTTGAGATTTTTTAGTTCTTTTACCACAACCTTATGCTTATTATATAGTTCATTTACGACTTTTTCTAAGTCTTCTGATTCTGACCCTGAATCTGTGCATGAATTGAATGAGGGTTCAGAGAGTACCTCATCTAGTCCTACCATGAGGGCTAGATTTACCTGCTCATTTTCTGATCCTGAGCTTGATGAGCTAGATGATTCTGAGTTTGAGGCCATATCATTTTCCCAAGCAGCTGCCATGGCTTTTCTCTTGAATTTCTTCTGCTGCTTCTTGTGCTTTACGGTTTGACCAGTCTTTCTGAGCCTTGGACAATCTGGTCTTAGATGTGTAGGTTTCCTGCATTCATAGCACACTGGTTCTTTTTCTTTTCTTTCTTTCTTTTGGATCCGTCTCGATCCGTTTTTCTTCTTCTTCTTCAAAAGCTTCTGAAGCTTGGACAATACTTCATCAACATTGTTGTCTTCAGAATCTGCATGTTGAGAACTATAAGAAGAGCCAGAAGGAGCTGCTACAGTTTTAAGAGCGTTAGTGCATTTTATTTTAGATGAGCTTTCAGATAATCGCTCCATATTTATTTCATGTGCCATGAGAGAACCTATCAAATTATCGATCGATAATTTGGTCAAATCATGAGCTTCTTCAATGGTAGTTACCTTAGGTGTCCATGATATAGTTAAGGACCTAAGTATTTTTCTAACATTTTCTTCATCAAAAAGATTTTTACCTAGAGAGCTTAAACTTGCTACTATGGTTGAAAAACGATTATACATAGTAGTAATGTCTTCATGAGGAAGCATTTTAAATTGTTCATATTGAGATACTAGAATATCTATCCTAGTTTGCTTCACTTTATCTGTTCCTTCATAAGTTGCCTGTAGTTTATCCCATATATCTTTGGCCGATTTGCATGCAGACACTCTACTGAATTCCTTTTTAGATAAAATGCAACATAAATAGTTTTTAGCTTTAATGTTTAGTGATAACTTTATCTTATCCGCTGCTGTGATATTAGTAGTGCTTTCAGCAGGGACAAAAACAAAATCACCTACCTCAATTACCTGCCACAGATCAAAGTCTGTGCCTCGAATGAAGCATTCCATTCTCATCTTCCAATATTGATAGTCTTCTCCCTTGAAGAATGGAGGTCTGGTGACTGATTGGCCTTCAGCATATCCTTGTGCTGCCATGGACCTTTGCTTTAAGATCGTTGGATGTTCTTGAATGTTCAGAGACCCGCTCTGATACCACTTGTTGGCCCTTTTCGAACGGCAGCAAGCTAGCCTAGAGGGGGGGTGAATAGGTTTTTCTAAAATCTGAAATAGAAACTTAACACAGAAATTAACACTTGAAAGTTTGGTTAGATTAGTGTGATAAAGAGTAGTAGTGCGGAAGCAAGTAAACAATCACACAAAAGGACACAAGAGATTTATCCTGGTTCGTCCCTTCCCACATGGAAGTCCTACGTCTAGTCCCCAAGCAAACTCTTGGGATTTCACTAACCGAAGGTATAGTCCCCTTCAAGGACACTACAACACCCTGGATACCCCACCAGGTCTTCTTCTCTTTCCCATGCAAGAAGGAAGCCAACTTCTTTTCTAGGCTCAGAAGCAAACCTACTTCTTTTACAGGTTCAGAAGTAAACCTCCTGGAACAAACCCCAGCTAGGTCCTGTTGGTACAAACCCCAACAAGGTTCTGCTAGACACTAACCTCTAGCTAGGTTACACACTGTATACAGTCCTACAGCTGGACAAGGGTCTTTCTTAGAAAAGAAAGAACAAGACTGAGAGCTAATACAAGATGAACACTATGGACTTAGCTCACAGTCACAGACTCTCCCTCAAGATTACAATGAGCATAGGGAGAAAGGAAGAGAAGAAGGCTTGAAGGCGATGAAGACTTCTGCTTGAAAGCTTCTGTAGATTTTGGCTCGAGCTCTTCTCTCTTTCTCTGAGTGTTTGTGGCGTGAAGGTTCTTCTTATAGTTGTACACTCCTTGAAGGATTTTCAGGAAGGCTCTCTACTTATCTTCAGCAATGCTCCATCTTTTATATGAGCAGCTTGAGTAGATCCGTTGAAGAGATCCGTTGGAGTTCTAGCCGTTGCTCATCTCCTCTTCATTTGTCTTGATCAGACTTTGATGGTCTTCGAGGTCTGTGAGCATGGAAGAAAGTGGTAGCATAAAAGAGTGTTTATGATAAACGATGCATAGTACTATGCTTCTGCTAACATACTAGAAATAGTAGGTCAAATCTTTTTCTGACAAGATTTATGCATGCAGCTTTTTCTGTCAGACAAATATTTGACTTTTCAATGAACGCCAAAAACACTTTCAAAATATTCAAGACAAATCTATGTGAATATGACTTATACAATCGTTGTTTATTTACAAGTAAATCATTGCAAGTTTATGAACAAATCGATGTGAAAGACAAGTCGATGCGTTCACTTAAGAAATCGTTACGGTCTAAAGAAATCGATGTGATCACTTATGAAATCGTTATGAGACCCATGTCGATGTGATCACTTATCAAATCGTTATGCAAGAAAATCGTTATGTGAAGAGTCGTTATGATCTCCTGAAGAAATCAATGCGAGAAGGCAAGTCGTTGTCTTCACTTATGGAATCGTTATGCAAGTAAGTCGTTGTGAGAGCAAATCGTTGCACTCACTTATCAAATCGTTATAGGATCGATTTCTTAACAAATCGTTACGACCACTTAGCGAATCGTTGTGAGATCGATTTCTTAACAAATCGATGCGCTCACTTAACAAATCGTTGTAGCGCTTGTTACTATGGCACTTAAAACTGAAATCTATGTATATGAATTAAACATCGACTTTATCATTATAGTGCTCCATATTGCATCAATGTGAGATTCAGCATTTTGCTATGAGATTGATGCGACACAGATGAAGCATGATATTAAATGAGACTCATCATCTGTTAAAGGGATTGATGCAACACAGATGAAGCAAAAATATTTATGAGTACCTATATTTTATTATCTCCGCAATATATTTTGTTATCATCTAAATGCATCATATATTTTGTTATCACCAAAATACCAAGATCACAGATAACCATAGAGTGGTTCAACAACTTGTTGGATCAAGCCCCAACCGTTGCACCAAAAGCTCGAGCTAGTAGTGAAGGTGGACCGTATTTCCTTTATGGCAGCGCAGAACCCCACACTAAGCGGTGGGCGAACATGAGGGGCTTCGCACAGGGCGGTTAGTCCCTGCGGCGGGCTGGGCTGTCAAGCACCGATGCGACTACACACACCCGATCCCGGGCCAGCATGTAGTAACAGCGAATCCCTAAGGGAGTTGATGGACCCCATAATCCAACAAACTCCCCCCCCAGCGACACCCGGGGGATTCGAACCCGCAATCTCACTCTGATACCACTTGTTGGATCAAGCCCTAACCGTTGCATCAAAAGCTCGAGCTAGTAGTGAAGGTGGACCGTATTTCCTTTATGGCAGCGCAGAACCCCACACTAAGTGGTGGGCGGACATGAGGGGCTTCGCACAGGGCGGTTAGTCCCTGCGACGGGCTGGGCTGTCAAGCACCGATGCGACTACACACACCCGATCCCGGGCCAGCATGTAGTAACAGCGAATCCCTAAGGGAGTTGATGGACCCCATAATCCAACATTGTTATCATAGTATTATAGTATGAGTATGAGAGTACTAGAACATGTAGTAAGAGTGAGGATAGTATGTACTTTTCCTTTTTATTGAGTCATAGTTGTAGTTCTGTTTGATTTGGAATATGTACCAATTCTCATTATCAAAATGAAATAAAGAGTTTGAGTTTTATTATGAGCACAATTAGTTGTGTTATATGTGATTGCTCGCTAGAGGCATGTTTGCCAACTGTTCACGTCTCAACGCTTCAATCAAATTGTTCCGTTGTCGTGCTTTGGGACGTGATAGTTTAGTGGTATCAGAGCCTAGGAAAACAAAATAGGATATATGTCTCAAGATTAAGAGATACCTATGAAACCTAGGTCATGGAAATTACATATAGTATCTGGCGAGAACGGGTAGAGACTGAGAATATGTTAGAATAAACTAAGCACCCCTACCCATTGACTCTTACAAAGTATATAGAGACATTAATTGGTTTCTATCCTTTTCTCAGGAACCTCATTACTCTCTCACTCAACGGCAATGGCTCGCAACCAATGGCAAGCTATGCAAGAAATGGTGGCAGGACTCACACAGGCCTTGCAAAATGTAGTTCAGTCTGGAAATCAAGCTGCAACCACTAGTAACGGAGCAGGTGATCTCCATCGCAACTTCAGGAGTCTAAATCATCCTTGCTTCTTCGGATCTCCTGACCTAGATGAAGCAGAAAATTGGCAAGAAGAAATAGAACGGATCTTTCAAGTCATGGAATGCACCAATCGGGAAAAAGTGATACTTGCTACCCTTCAATTTATCAAGGATGCTAGGGCTTGGTGGAAGGCCACATCGGCTCATCTACCTAATGCGGAAGAACTGGAATGTGCTAGTTTCTTGGAGATATTCTGGGGAAAGTACTTTTCTAAGAGGGTCAAGGAGAAGAAAGCTGTGGAATTTGCTACACTCAAGCAAAAGAATCTGTCTGTGGCTGAATATGAAGCCCAGTTTTCCCGCCTGGCTGTGTATGCCCCACATCTAGTGGGCACTGAAAGACTGAAGGCAAATAGGTTCATGGATGGGCTTAGACCCATGTTAATTGAAAAGCTCAGACCTCATAACATCCAAACATACACCGAGATGGTCCAGAGAGCCCAGCTAGTGGAAGACACCATGGCCAAAGTGGATGGCATGAGGGGAAAGGAAACTGCAAAGCCAGTCTTTGTCAAGAAGGGAGTGGCAAATACTGCGGCAACTTTCTGAAACAACAACAACAACAAAAGTTCAAGTACTGGGAGAGACTATGGCATGGAGATGAAAGTAAAAGTGGAAGGAAGGCAGTTATCTGAGAACTGCAAGTTCTGTGATAAGCTAGGACACCGAGTGGAAGAATGCTGGAAGAAGCTCGGGGCATGCTTGAGATGTGGTGGGCGAGACCACCGTATTCCTGACTGTCCGATGTTGAAGGACCAGCCAGGTGTTAGGATCGGATACTCGGTGATGGCAAAGCTAGAAGGGGGGGTTGAATAGATTTGCAGCGGAAACTTAAGCAATTTAAAAACTACTTCGGATTAAAAGACCTACTCAATTAAAACCCCTTTGATCTGATGTAATGTGTGAATAAATTAACAGTTAGTGTGTAGATGAAATCCCTATGCATGCATCTAGCGCAATACAATGCAAACCACAAATCAAACCACAGTGCACAAGGGATTTTTTAGGTGGTTCGGAGATCACACCACGTGACTCCTACGTCCACCCCCCACACAGTGAGGACACACTACTCAAGAACTGAGTACAACACACACACGAGCACACCGGCTCAACCACACACACACACGCTAGATCAAGTCCACAAAAGATCAGATCCTCTAGTCTTGATCTGACCAACACACCACACACACGTTGTCTGATGCAAACACGCAATCAGAACAACAATCCACACTTCCACAACATCCACGTACTGATCTCAAATCAGTGCACACACACAGATATATGAAAGTAGTGAAAGGAGAAGAGTTTTGAGATGAAGAATCAAATCCCGATGTAGATCTCTTCTCGTTGGTCGTCCAGAAGACTCAAAGCTTCGTCTTGACAAGTATCAATTGATGGAGAAGCTTGAACCACGGACGAACCGGCTTCAACTCCGCTTGGAAGGTTGTTCTTCTTTGTTCTCGGCAGAGAGATGAAGCAGGGCAGCAGGAAGAAAGCCTTGATCTTGACCTTTGCTTAGGGTTTTGGTATGGTGGCTCCTTGCTGCGAAAATAGCCTCATATGATCCATATATAGTGGTGTCCAAGCATAGAGAGTCGTGCTAAAAGGAAACACCAAAATATAGATCATATCCTGGCCACTAGATCTTCCCGAAACTCCGTCTGTCGACAGCCGACTTGCTGCTGTCGACAGATGCTGACAGGTTTGCAAGAACCGGAAGACTGGGCTTTCTGGAAATAGATTTCTGAGTGTATCTGTCGACAGGCAAAAATCATCTGTCGACAGATGCATCAGATGCACTATTCATCTGTTGACAGATGCACTGTCATCTGTTGACAGGTGCACTATTTCAGCAACTTGTCTTGTTCTTTTGCACTTGGATTTTGGGCTTTGTCTTGCATGGAATCTCACCTACATTAAAAGACATAATTAGTGAGATATAATGAACATATAAAACATGTGTTTCATTTGCATCCAATTGTCATTCTCATCATGTTTCACACATTCATAACACAACAATTTTGTCTTGTTCATGAAATGTTCATCATCAAAAACAAACATACCATTTGTGAACATTTCACATAACATCAATTAGTATTGCTCATCATCAAAAACATTTAAGCACTTGTTGTAACCCAACATTCTCCAATATGAGAACCCAACATTCTCCCCCTTTTTGATGATGACAAAAATTTCAATTTATGCACAATTGATGTTTCTCCCCCTTTTGGCAACATTCAAAAAGATAATGGGTGCACACAAGTAAAAGAATGAAGCAAAGAATTGTGTGACCACATAACTGAATTGTGAAAGAATTGAGTGGGGAATGAGTGTTCAAACGAGATTGCAAGGTTGAGAATAGGTTGATACCCACTACAAAAATGTCATAAACACTAGTATTAAGACACATAAAAATTCTACAATGGTTAAGAGATAATACTCCAGGAATCTCAAGTTATAGCATTTAGAATACATCGTTCAAAAACACATGAAAATGAGATAACCCTTTTGAATAAAACCATTGAAGAAAATCATATACCTTAGTGGGTGATGTTCAGTTGGTAAATGAAGGCAATGTCTACATGAACAATTGACAATAGACAACCTATTGCCCTTGATTTAAATCTTGGAGGCTCCACTCTATTTCTAGCATTTGAACAATTTAAGTGGTAATTAGGATCACTTTTACCTTTTGACGTGAAGGTAGACATTTGGGATGCCCGTACCCCCAGTTACTCAATGTGAGTGACCATCATACCATTATGCAGAGATAATGAAAGGACTTTTTGACGCGAAGACAGACATTTGTGATGCCCGTGTCCCCGGTTACTCAGTGATACTCATCATTGCTCTGCCTTTGTCCCACTTAACATATTTGTTTTTTTTTTAATTTTTGACTTTAGAAATAGGTAGCTTTTCTCTTTTTTTTTAAAGTTGGAAAATCAAGTTCAAAAGGTTTATTAAGGTCAAAGGCCAATGCAAAGACATTAAGTTCAAAAACCTTCTTACTTGTCAATCCATATAGGAACATGATCATCCACAAGAGAGTTATTCAAGTGAGTTAGGTTAAAATCATTAGATTTGTTCAATGTTTTCTAGATGATACAACCTAGACTCAATCACAAAATATTATTTCAAAATCATTGTGATTAACCATATGTCTTTGATACTATGTGAGGATGAAAGGTTATAATGAATATTTATACCCAATTCTCCCCTTGCATCAATGATATGAACATGCTCATGAAGAAATTATGAAGAAGGATGAAGAATTTACAGAAAATGTGTATCTGTCGACAGCAAGAATGTGCCTGTCGACAGATGCACACAGGCCTGAAAGGCTGGTTCTGGGAGAGCATGTCTGTCGACAGATGTGATAGTGCCTGTCGACAGATACTTGAGAAAATCAGTTTTGAGGCATAGAATTGAGTGACATAAAGAACAAGATTTTGAGAAGTAATTACACAATGAATATGAAGGGTTTCTCTCAAGTATTTCACTCAACCTACCTTGAACTTACTCCCCATAAGATGTGCATGTAATGAGACAACATTCAAGCATGATATATATACATTCATGACAAGCACTTGCACATAGATTTCATGAGCATTCATGAGCACTTTCAAATTTACTCCCCCATAACACATGCATAGTAAATGTATCAAGCAATTCACAAATTATTAAGCACTCAACTAGCCTTATACATTACATGACTTTTGGTACTTGGCGGAGTATTTTACTCACGCATAATGATCGTTTCCAAACAAGCATAACTTGTTTTTCCACATGTCATCATTTGATATACCAAGAGGTCATGTGCACAGTTATGCAAGCAAGATGGCATGATTCCAATTGCTAAGTGGCATTGTCATGTGGGGTAGCATTAAGGCACATTTTGCATTGCTCAGATAAAGGTAAGAATCCATTTCAATTTCAGCAGTTCAAATATGAAGTGATAAGGAGATTTTACCTGAACAGTCTTCAATCATAGTCAAAAAAAGTTACCTTTGTTCTCCATCATTTCTTGCCTTGCACAGCCAATGTCATGAATCCATTTCTAATTTTTGGCTGCAAGACATCTCAACTTGCTGATCAAGCTGTTTTGGGACCCACACTTGCTTGGGTCCTGCAACGACATTAATGTTAGGATATAACAAAGATTTCAAAATCCAAAGTGATTTGATTTTTGGATTTCTGTTGTTTTGTGCAGTTTTCCTGTTCATAGATACATGAAATTTCTGATCTTTATGAACATGTTTATCCTTGTGTGTATGAACACATGGATTATTATGGAGCCTTGAAGCATGCACAACATCATGATTTTATGAGAGTGTTGATTTTTCTTCCAGCAGAATTTAGCAAGATGACCAAGTTTATTGCATTTGTAGCAAACGGGTTGAGCATTTACCTGGAGCTTACCATAGTGTGATTGCATTTGCTGGAATCTCTGAGATCCTTTAGAGTACCTTTGATCACCCTTGGGTTGAGAAGAAGGAGGTGGTACCCTTTGGTATCTCTTGGCGTGATGTGGAGTTGGAGATTTCCTTGAAACATTCTGGGCCTCTGGAGGAGGTGTAGAGACCCTGTAGACTCTTGTTTTCTTTTCCATTTTCTTCTTTTGGTTTCAATTGAAACATGATTCTTCCTATTTGGAGCTTTTTGTTCAATTTTTCTTTTCAGCTTTCAATGTAACAATTTCTTTTTCAGAAGTTAGAAGTTGGCTTTTCATGACATCCAGACCATTTGTATTTTGTTCTTTTCAATTTCACTTTGAACAATTTGATTTTCCAAGTCAGCAATTTTTTGCTTAGCATTGTTCCATTCATCATTTAATGGTCTGTTATGATACAAGCCTTCAATCTTCTTTTTCAGATGATTATTCTCCTCAAACAGTTGATTGCATTTTTCTTTTATTTGGTGATCATGAGCCATGTTGGAGATTTGTTTGTTCAATTGATCATTATCAAATTTGAGATTCTCATTATGATCAATCAATTTTTCATTTTGATTTTTCAAATCAGAATTTTCAGATTCTACATGATCATGATCTTCTTTCAACTTAGAAAACTTGATTTCATAGTTTTTGACTTCCTTTTCCAATTTTTCATTCTCCATTTTCAATTTTTCATTTTCTTCATAAAATGCTTGAGCATTATCAATTCTCATTTCATTCTTATCCAATTTTTCTTTTAGCTTCTTGTTTTGAGTTTTTACCTTCTTAAGTTGATTGGACAAGTGCTCATAGCATTCTATTAACTCATCATAGGAAATATCATCTTCTGAATCAGAATTAGATATTGATGCGTCAAATGGGTCTAAATTGGATTTACCTGACCTTTGAGAGTTTCTTGACTTCTCTGACAGATATGATCTTTCAGATTTGTCTGAACTAGGAGAACCTCTGGAGCTGCCAAGGGCCATGAAGCATTTGTCTTTGGCTTTATTTGCAATCTTGCTTGTCTTCTTAAAGGAGTCCTGCATTTTATCAACATGGTTATCAAACTCAATAATCATTGGTCTATTTATGATACTCGACAACTCAGACATATTTCTGAGTATGTTGTAGATTAATAAACCAACAACCAAAGTAATTAGATCAGTTCAGAATCAATTATAAACCCGATCAGAGCAATTAATCACACATAAACAGATATGTCAAATCACAATCGTTGAACAGAAAACCTGCTCTGATACCAATTGTTAGGATCGGATACTCGGTGATGGCAAAGCTAGAAGGGGGGGTTGAATAGATTTGCAGCGGAAACTTAAGCAATTTAAAAACTACTTCGGATTAAAAGACCTACTCAATTAAAACCCCTTTGATCTGATGTAATGTGTGAATAAATTAACAGTTAGTGTGTAGATGAAATCCCTATGCATGCATCTAGCGCAATACAATGCAAACCACAAATCAAACCACAGTGCACAAGGGATTTTTTAGGTGGTTCGGAGATCACACCACGTGACTCCTACGTCCACCCCCACACAGTGAGGACACACTACTCAAGAACTGAGTACAACACACACACGAGCACACCGGCTCAACCACACACACACACGCTAGATCAAGTCCACAAAAGATCAGATCCTCTAGCCTTGATCTGACCAACACACCACACACACGTTGTCTGATGCAAACACGCAATCAGAACAACAATCCACACTTCCACAACATCCACGTACTGATCTCAAATCAGTGCACACACACAGATATATGAAAGTAGTGAAAGGAGAAGAGTTTTGAGATGAAGAATCAAATCCCGATGTAGATCTCTTCTCGTTGGTCGTCCAGAAGAC
Source organism: Colocasia esculenta (assembly GCA_014218235.1). Classification (NCBI taxonomy): domain Eukaryota; kingdom Viridiplantae; phylum Streptophyta; class Magnoliopsida; order Alismatales; family Araceae; genus Colocasia; species Colocasia esculenta. The sequence continues at coordinate 48,655,845 of CM024762.1, forward strand.
TCAAAGCTTCGTCTTGACAAGTATCAGTTGATGGAGAAGCTTGAACCACGGACGAACCGGCTTCAACTCCGCTTGGAAGGTTGTTCTTCTTTGTTCTCGGCAGAGAGATGAAGCAGGGCAGCAGGAAGAAAGCCTTGATCTTGACCTTTGCTTAGGGTTTTGGTATGGTGGCTCCTTGCTGCGAAAATAGCCTCATATGATCCATATATAGTGGTGTCCAAGCATAGAGAGTCGTGCTAAAAGGAAACACCAAAATATAGATCATATCCTGGCCACTAGATCTTCCCGAAACTCCGTCTGTCGACAGCCGACTTGCTGCTGTCGACAGATGCTGACAGGTTTGCAAGAACCGGAAGACTGGGCTTTCTGGAAATAGATTTCTGAGTGTATCTGTCGACAGGCGAAAATCATCTGTCGACAGATGCATCAGATGCACTATTCATCTGTTGACAGATGCACTGTCATCTGTTGACAGGTGCACTATTTCAGCAACTTGTCTTGTTCTTTTGCACTTGGATTTTGGGCTTTGTCTTGCATGGAATCTCACCTACATTAAAAGACATAATTAGTGAGATATAATGAACATATAAAACATGTGTTTCATTTGCATCCAATTGTCATTCTCATCATGTTTCACACATTCATAACACAACAATTTTGTCTTGTTCATGAAATGTTCATCATCAAAAACAAACATACCATTTGTGAACATTTCACATAACATCAATTAGTATTGCTCATCATCAAAAACATTTAAGCACTTGTTGTAACCCAACATTCTCCAATATGAGAACCCAACACCAGGGAAGGCCCAGAATATACCACGGCATCAGGGACGCCTTAATGCTATCATAGAAGCTGACCTACCCGAGGAAGGGGGTATGGTGGAAGGTACCATTTCCATACACTCTCAACTGCTTTTGTACTTATTGATATTGGATCTGGATATTCATTTATTTGCACCACATTTGCTGCAACTCTGCCAATTAAACATGTACCCATGAAGTCCAAAATCATCGTAGCTTCTCCACTTGGCTCAGAATCTAATCTCACACACTACTTGCCAAAATGTTAAACCATAATCGGAGGGCACAATCTCCCTGCCAATCTCATATGTTTAGACAGCAAGGGCTATGATGCCATACTGGGTGTCGATTGGTTAATCGAATATGATGCCGATGTAAATTGTCGCCATAGAAGGGTCACCTTTAAAAGACCAAACCTTCCAACCCTTTAACTACTTGGCACCCGCTATCATAAACTGTAAGACCCTCGAATTTCCGTCGCATTATTTGTATTTATGTGTGTGTATTTGTGCTTGTGTATGTATGTACATATTTACGTACGCATTAATTAGTATAATTACATGTGCATGTGTTTATATTAAGTATAAATAATGTATGTATTGCATGATGGTAGTATGGATACAATACCATATGTATATTGCATGTATATATGCATGGTATGCATGGTTTTCTGCATAATTTAGAGTTCTGGCCGAAGGCCACCTTGGCGTCAACCCCTGGCCGTTTATCTGGTGTCAGCGTCCAGACATGGACGCCAACACTTATCCTGGCGTCCAGCGATATGGACGCCAATATCTCTGGCCTGCATGCGCAGCAGAGCTGCAAGCTTCTGAAACAAGGTATGGCCACCCATTGGGGGATGTCCCCCAACGGCTCTGAGGGTGTCCTATCACCCTAGTGAGTGGGAGAGAGACTCTCCTACAGGTTAAACCCGAAATGGCCTCTCCCCACTCTTCCCTTCACCCTTGCAAGAGGAGAGAAAAGAGAGAGGAAAACCCTAGAGAGAAAAGCTGTGAGAAAACCCACCTTGGCACCCAAAAATCCGACCCCCTGGAGGTTGATCCGGCCATCTTCCATGACAAGGAGGAAGCTGGAGCAAAGGAGAAGGCTTCCCCATCGTCCCCTTGCTGTGGAGCTCATCCAAGAACCTAGAGGAAGGTGATCTTGGAGGCCTTTCTGCAACTTTCTTGGGACTGCCCAAGGAGGTCTTCACCAAGCCCTAGATCCCTTGGAGGAATTTTTGAAAGGCAAGTGACCTATCCATGGTGTTCCCTTATGAGTCTAGGTCGGTTTTATAATTTTGAGTATTTTTCCTCGAGTCCTAGACCCTCCCATTCACCCAAGTTTAGAGCTCGGGTCTGTGTTTTGCACAGACCTGATTCGACGGCAAGGTCCCTGGACGCCGGTGATGAACTTGGCGTCCATCGACCATGCCGCTGACCCAGAGTCAGCGGCCAGAGACCGCCGCCAAGTTCTTCAGGACAGAACAGTGAACTGTTCTGCCCTTCTTCTACATTAATTTCGATATGGTTTCCGTGATGAGGATATATGGTAAACCTTATACTCTATGTATAGTGTTAATTGTGGTGTGTGAATGAATGTGGGGTGTGATGGTGAATGGGAAATGGTATCCCTTAAACTTGTGAGCATGACTTATTGAGATTCTTGAGAATTTATGTTTCATGATTAGAATTGTATGAATGCCTTGGTTTTGGTCTGATCATGAAGGTTAGTGTGTCAGTATGTGTGTTTGCAATTTTGGTGAATTATCCATGCTTGTGTAACTTGCTAATAAATCCGATTCGGTAGAATAAAATGAAAGCATGCAAGAATGGATGTGATGATTAATCTATAGATGTATGCTTTAGGGTAATTTCGTATTCTCAAATCATGTATATATATTAGTATCCTCTGTTTAAAACAGTAAGTGGTAAATTGCAAGATGTGTTAAACCCATGTTAAATTAAATTGTGAATGGCATGCTAATTAGGTGTTTTATTTACTGTAAATTCCATGTAGCTCAGAAAAATCTGAAAATTGAGGGTAAATCTTGAACCCGAAAACAGCATGTGGTTAAAATTTCAGGTCGTTTGGATCAGTAAATAAAAAGTTATGTATTTTTCATGTGAATGTGATAATTTATGCATATTATCGTAATGTGATTAGTTATGTCTAAAACCAACATGATTAGTGTGTTTACTGTGTGTTAAACTCTTGAAATTCTGTAGTACCATGTTAGGAAAAATAGAGATATTCATGTGAGTGAGAAATGAATGTGATGAAAAGTGTAAAATGTAAAACCATGTGTAAAACGGTAAATGTGTAAATGTGTAACTGTGCCAATGTGACACTGCTTCCGTAGAGGGCAGTGGAGCTGTATCAGGGAAAAGTCCCCCTGAGAAAGTTCAGTGTGTTAAGTGACCCTAAGGGCATTAGGGGGAAATCCTGGAGGTGGACAAGTACCACTGGTTAGGGTGGAGACTTGTTCTCCCGGTCTGCGCAGTCCAAGAGTCGCCATTGGAATGCCTAGATGGCGTCTATGTGTAATGTGATGTGTATATGTCCTTCTTTGGTGGTTTGGACTATGTGTCACGGCACCTAAAATGTGTAATGTGAAATGTGTAATGTGTATGTGTCCATGTGTAAATGTGTAAGTGACAATGTGAATGTGTATGTGTAAAGTGAACCATGTGAAAGAGAAAATTGTGTAAAGAAAATGTGAAACTAAAGATGTGAAAATGTGTTATTGAAACCATGTGAGACAATCTGAAATCATGTGAAATCAGTGAATTATGTTATTATCATCATGTTATTATGTGCAAAGATGTTTAGAATCCATGTTAGGGATAATTGGTGAAAACAGGCAAAAGATAGCATGATTGTTTGATCACATGATTTGTTTTATGCATTATTGTAGCTCTCATGCATAGGTTTTCAGCCATGAAACCATATGAAATCAGCAACCTAAAGCATGTGAAAAGGTTCATGTATGTGTTTAAAAATATGTAAAATCCATGCTAGTTGTGTTCCCCTTTCATGTATGTAAAATGTTCATGTTGGTAGCTCTCATGTCTTAGTTCTTTAAAGATTAAAGTTTCATGAGTAAATTGAAGCAGAGAGCATGTGATAGGTGAATTTTATTCTTAGAAATCTGAAAGCATGATCCATGTATAAATTGTAGAACTTTCATGATAGGTTGAAACTTCGAATGGACTAGCATGCCATGTGTTGCAAATTGTAAATGTGCATGTAGAAACCACTAGGACTTGTAAGTGTATATCATGAGTAGTGTTGCTTGCTGAGTCCTTGGACTCACTCCTTGCTTCGGCGTACAGGTGTAGTTGGTGACGTGGCACCTTGGAGGAGGCAGCAGAGACGGACTCCGAGCGCGGAGACTAGCTAGTGTTTGGAGTTCTTTGAGATTTGTGTATTTCATAAGTATGTAATTTGAACATTGTATTAGAGTATTATGAAAAGGATGTAAAAGTGTGGACATTTGTATTTAATTTCAGCAATTTAAATTATGTGGACTTTAGTTCTTTTATGTTAATTGCGAATTGCATGTATGTTTAATGTGGATGATGAATGAATGGAGACTGTTGTCTTTTACTTCCGCTACTCTGTTGTATATTCGCGTGTATCTCAGCTGTACGTATCGTTTGGGTAAATGTCCCACTGTGGCAGCGCTCGCTATACCGACGTGGGTTGGTATAACCGTACCGGTATAATGAGGGCCGTCACAGAGATTGGTATCAGAGCGACCGGTTGAGATTGCACATGAATATACCTAAGTCATCATCCCCATTGCATGCTAAGTATGTCCACATGTGTAGAAAACACTAATAGGAAATGAAAGATAGATAAGAAAATGGTTAGAGAACTTAGTAACCTAGCTCTAATAGTGGCTGAAATTTTATTACAGCCATGGCTTCCCGTGGACGACGTGGAGGTGTGCCAGCTCGCGACGACGAGCAGAGGCGTGAGGAGCGGGCGGAGCAGCAGGCCCCGGCCCCACAGGGTCCTGTGCTTCCCCCACCACCGCCAGTGGACTATGGAGTATTCATGCAAGGTCTGGTGCAAGCCATGCAGACGCAGGCCCACACCCAGGCAGCACTCCAGGCCCAGTTGGAGGCCCAGGTAGAATAATGAACAACTAGTAGTTTCTATTTAAATTGCATGATATTGTGTTTATTGTATATTGTTATTGTTTAATGTAGCAGGCTCAGGCCCCAGCTCAGGACCATGGTGGACCTTCCATCATGGAGCGATTCAAGAGGATGGCCCCACCCTCTTTTAAGGGGGAGAGTGATCCGCTAATGGCAGAAAGCTGGATGAGGGAGACGGAGAAAATCTTCCGAGCTATCAGGTGTCCTGATGAGGACAAGGTGACATTAGCCACCTACATGCTACAGGTATGTTTAGTTTATGCTTGTATGTTATTGTCAAGTTAGAATTTGTTAGTTAGTGCTTATGAAGGTGTATTGCAGGAGAGAGCTGATGTATGGTGGTCCTCCCTACTACGTACACGCTTCGAGGACGGAGCAGTAGACGTGGCGTGGGATGCGTTCGTGAGGCTCTTCCGAGCCAAGTTCGTCCCAGAGCATATCCAGGACAAGATGGAGCAAGAATTCCTTTCCCTGACGCAAGGATCAATGACCGTCCTGGAATACGAGGCAAGGTTTTCTGAACTTTCTAAATATGCACCGCATATAGTAGAGGATGAGCGCAGGAAGACCAAGAAGTTTGTGATGGGTCTCAAACCATCACTGAGGACGAGACTCGTGGCGTTCGACCACCGCACGCTAGACGAGGCCCTCAGCGCAGCCTGCAGACAGGAGGGAGAAATGGAGCAATATCTGGAGGAGAAGAAGGCTTCGCAGAAGAGGCCGGCAGCGACTTTCCAGCGGCAGGATAAGAAGAAAACGGTGTACCAGACACCGCAGAAATCAGTGGCAGTCAGCAACTCTCAGGTACCTTCTGTACGTTCCCCCGGTGCGAAGAAAGAGTGTCCCCATTGTGGGAAGACCCATGGAGGTTCCGAGTGCTGGTTAGTAGCGGGTAGATGCTTAAAGTGTGGGAGCAGCGACCACAAGATCAAAGATTGCCCAAGACTTCAGCAGGGAGCTCAGCGTGGAGCGCCAGTACCAGCAGTAGCGGCAGCCGCGCCAGCTACAGGAAGACCAGGAAGGCCTCGAGCCCCAGCTCGAGTGTTTGCGTTAGCTCGTGAGGACGCCGAGCAGGCGGAGCATGTCACCGAAGGTACAGTTTTACTTTTCGGTGTGCACGCTCGGGTTTTGTTTGATACGGGTGCTACTCACTCGTTCATTTCCGAGCGGTTCGCTAGGCAGTTAGCCCTAGAGTCAGGCATAGAGTCTGAGGAGTTAGAGGTCCCTTTGTCTGTGCACACCCCTGCGGGTACGGTATCGACTAGGAAGTGCATTCCGTCGTTACCTGTGTGCATTGAGGATAGATTCCTAGATGGGTGTTTCTTCTTGCTAAAGATGAAGGACTATGATTGTATCCTTGGTCTGGATTGGCTAGAGGAGCACTATGCGTTAGTGGATTGTCGTAGGAAGAAGATTGTTTTCCGCATTCCTGGTGAGGATGAGTTCTCTCATCCCTTGCCAAAGAACTTAGCGGGAAAGTTAGTTATCTCTGCCATGAAGGCGATGCGCATGGTGAACAAGGGTTGTGACGCATTTCTTGCCAGCGTTATGCTAGTACCCGATGCTGGTTCGTCACTGACTCTTGCAGAGATCGATGTGGTGCAGGACTTTCCAGATGTCTTTCCCGATGACTTGTCTGGATTGCCACCGGATAGGGAGATAGAGTTCACTATAGAGTTGCTTCCAGGCACCTCTCCTATCTCGAAGGCCCCATATCGGATGGCCCCTGCAGAATTAGCCGAGTTGAGGAAGCAATTGCAAGAATTGCTCGATAAGGGATTTATTCGCCCTAGTGTTTCCCCTTGGGGCGCACCTGTATTATTCGTCAAGAAGAAAGACGGGTCACTTCGGTTGTGTATTGATTATAGAAAGCTAAACCAGGTGACTGTGAAGAACAGGTATCCCTTACCTCGGATTGATGATCTGTTTGACCAGTTGCGAGAGGCATCAGTCTTTTCCAAGATTGACTTGCGATCTGGTTATCATCAGTTGAGGATTAGGAGTGAGGATGTGTCCAAGACGGCATTTAGAACCCGTTATGGACATTATGAGTTTTTGGTCCTTCCTTTCGGATTGACTAACGCCCCTGCAGCGTTCATGGATCTCATGAACCGGGTGTTTAGTCCGTATCTAGATAGCTTTGTTGTTGTGTTTATTGATGACGTGTTGGTCTATTCTCCGGATGAGGCCACACACCGTCAGCATTTGAGGTTAGTCTTAGAGGTTCTCCGTGAGCACAAGCTGTATGCGAAGTTCAGCAAGTGCGAGTTCTGGTTGCGCGAGGTTCATTTCTCGGGCATGTTATCTCCGGCGCTGGTGTAGCTGTTGATCCAGCAAAGTCCAGGCAGTTATGGATTGGGAGATTCCCAGGACCCCTTCGGAGATTCGTAGTTTCCTTGGGTTAGCTGGTTATTATCGGCGATTCATTGAGGGTTTCTCATCCATCGCCGCCCCTTTGACAAAGCTGACCAGAAAGGGTGAGAAGTTCGTATGGTCTGAGGCATGTGAGCGCAGCTTTCAGCTATTGAAGGCTAAGCTTACTTCTGCTCCGGTATTGGTATTGCCTAGTGGTCTAGAAGGCTTTGCCATTTATACGGATGCATCTCAGATTGGTTTAGGCTGTGTGCTCATGCAGCAAGAGAGGGTAGTGGCTTATGCTTCTCGTCAGTTGAAGGAGCATGAGAGGAACTATCCGACTCATGATTTGGAGCTCGCAGCAGTGGTTCATGCACTAAAGATCTGGAGGCACTATCTTTATGGTGTCAGATTTGAGGTGTTTACCGACCACAAGAGCTTGAAGTATCTTTTCTCCCAAAAGGAATTAAACCTGAGGCAGAGAAGATGGATTGAGTTCTTGAAGGACTATGACTTCGACCTTCAGTATCATCCTGGAAAGGCGAACGTCGTAGCGGATGCTCTTAGTAGAAAGAGGTCTTCGCTCCAGCAGGATTGGAAGATGTTGGAGGATGCAGCGTGCTCTATGACCGAGTTAGAGCCATCGTTGTGTCAGGCTTTTGTAGCTCAGCTATCCCTTAGATCCTCAGTCTTGGATGAGGTGATTGAGCAGCAGAAAGCCGATCCTAGATTGTTAGAGTTAGTGGGTAAGGCGGGCATTGCTCGTGATGAGGACGGTGTGATTAGATTTCAGCACCGTGTTTGTGTCCCGATGTGGTAGATGTCCGTGAGCATGTGTTAGCGGAGGCTCATAGATCGCGATTCTCTATTCATCCGGGTAACACTAAGATGTATCAAGACCTGAAGAGATCATTTTGGTGGTCCGGCATGAAGAAGGATGTTGCGGATTATGTGTCTAGATGTCTAGTATGTCAGCAAGTGAAAGCCGAGCGGCAGCGACCATCCGGCCTTATGCAGAGGATGGATATCCCCGTATGGAAGTGGGAAGCTGTCACTATGGACTTCGTTTCGGGTTTGCCTCGATCTAGAAGGGGCAATGACTCGATTTGGGTAGTTGTAGATAGATTCTCGAAGACTGCTCATTTCTTGCCTATGAAGAAGAAGCAGTCAGTAGAGAGTTTAGCTAGACTGTATGTTAGCGGTATCATTAGATTGCATGGTGTGCCGAAGTCGATCATTTCGGATCGAGATCCGAGATTTACTTCGAGATTGTGGAAAGGTCTTCAGGATGCGTTAGGTTCGGAGCTTAAGCTCAGTTCGGCGTTTCATCCCCAGACCGATGGACAGTCCGAGAGGACTATCCAGACGCTCGAGGATATGTTGAGAGCGTGTGTTCTGGATTGGAAGGATGATTGGGAGCGTCATTTACCTCTTGTGGAGTTCGCATACAACAACAGCTTTCATGCTAGTATGGTATGGCTCCATTCGAGGCGTTGTATGGTAGGCCCTGCAGATCTCCTTTATGTTGGGAGGAGACTGGTGATAGGCAGTTGATCGGACCGGAGTTAGTTCAGGAAACTTCGGATAAGATTCAGCTTATCAGGAAAAGGCTTGTTGCGGCACAGGATAGGCAGAAGAGTTATGCCGACAACAGGAGAAAGGATTTGGAGTTCGAGGTTGGCGATCATGTCTTCTTGAAGATATCGCCTACTCGTGGTGTTGTCAGATTTGGCAGGCATAGCAAGCTAAGCCCTAGATTCATTGGCCCATATGAGATTCTCAGACGTTTGGGCAACGTGGCGTACGAGCTAGCATTACCCCCAGCTTTGGCTAGCGTTCACCCGGTATTCCACGTATCTATGCTCAGGAAGTATGTCCGAGATCCGTCTCATGTGATTAGTCATGAGCCCGTGGAGATCCAGCCAGATCTTTCGTATGTCGAGCAACCCGTAGCCATTCTTGACCGGAAGGTTCAGCATCTCCGGAACAAGAGTATTGCGTCGGTGAAAGTTCTATGGCGGAACTTCTCACGTGAGGAGGCTACGTGGGAGCTTGAGGATGCGATGAAGAAGAAGTATCCCCTTTTGTTTGAGTAGTGTCGTTCTAACTTCGAGGACGAAGTTTTTTTAAGGGGGAGAGGGTGTAAGACCCTCGAATTTCCGTCGCATTATTGTATTTATGTGTGTATTTGTGCTTGTGTATGTATGTACATATTTACGTACGCATTAATTAGTATAATTACGTGTGCATGTGTTTATATTAAGTATAAATAATGTATGTATTGCATGATGATAGTATGGATACAATACCATATGTATATTGCATGTATATATGCATGGTATGCATGGTTTTCTGCATAATTTAGAGTTCTGGCCGAAGGCCACCTTGGCGTCAACCCCTGGCCGTTTATCTGGTGTCAGCGTCCAGACATGGACGCCAACACTTATCCTGGCGTCCAGCGATATGGACGCCAATATCTCTGGCCTGCATGCGCAGCAGAGCTGCAAGCTTCTGAAACAAGGTATGGCCACCCATTGGGGGATGTCCCCCAACGGCTCTGAGGGTGTCCTATCACCCTAGTGAGTGGGAGAGAGACTCTCCTACAGGTTAAACCCGAAATGGCCTCTCCCCACTCTTCCCTTCACCCTTGCAAGAGGAGAAAAGAGAGAGGAAAACCCTAGAGAGAAAAGCTGTGAGAAAACCTCACCTTGGCACCCAAAAATCCGACCCCCTGGAGGTTGATCCGGCCATCTTCCACGACAAGGAGGAAGCTGGAGCAAAGGAGAAGGCTTCCCCATCGTCCCCTTGCTGTGGAGCTCATCCAAGAACCCGGAGGAAGGTGATCTTGGAGGCCTTTCTGCAACTTTCTTGGGACTGCCCAAGGAGGTCTTCACCGAGCCCTAGATCCCTTGGAGGAATTTTTGAAAGGCAAGTGACCTATCCATGGTGTTCCCTTATGAGTCTAGGTCGGTTTTATAATTTTTGAGTATTTTTCCTCGAGTCCTAGACCCTCCCATTCACCCAAGTTTAGAGCTCGGGTCTGTGTTTCTGCACAGACCTGATTCGACGGCAAGGTCCCTGGACGCCGGTGATGAACTTGGCGTCCATCGACCATGCCGCTGACCCAGAGTCAGCGGCCAGAGACCGCCGCCAAGTTCTTCAGGACAGAACAGTGAACTGTTCTGCCCTTCTTCTACATTAATTTCGATATGGTTTCCGTGATGAGGATATATGGTAAACCTTATACTCTATGTATAGTGTTAATTGTGGTGTGTGAATGAATGTGGGGTGTGATGGTGAAGGTGGGAAATGGTATCCCTTAAACTTGTGAGCATGACTTATTGAGATTCTTGAGAATTTATGTTTCATGATTAGAATTGTATGAATGCCTTGGTTTTGGTCTGATCATGAAGGTTAGTGTGTCAGTATGTGTGTTTGCAATTTTGGTGAATTATCCCACTTGTGTAACTTGCTAATAAATCCGATTCGGTAGAATAAAATGAAAGCATGCAAGAATGGATGTGATGATTAATCTATAGATGTATGCTTTAGGGTAATTTCGTATTCTCAAATCATGTATATATATTAGTATCCTCTGTTTAAAACAGTAAGTGGTAAATTGCAAGATGTGTTAAACCCATGTTAAATTAAATTGTGAATGGCATGCTAATTAGGTGTTCTATTTACTGTAAATTCCATGTAGCTCAGAAAAATCTGAAAAATTGAGGGTAAAATATTGAACCCGAAAACAGCATGTGGTTAAAATTTCAGGTCGTTTGGATCAGTAAATAAAACGTTATGTATTTTTCATGTGAATGTGATAATTTATGCATATTATCGTAATGTGATTAGTTATGATCTAAAACCAACATGATTAGTGTGTTTACTGTGTGCTAAACTCTTGAAATTCTGTAGTACCATGTTAGGAAAAACAGAGATATTCATGTGAGTGAGAAAATGAATGTGATGAAAAGTATAAAATGTAAAACCATGTGTAAAACGGTAAATGTGTAAATGTGCCAATGTGGCACTGCTTCCGTAGAGAGCAGTGGAGCTGTATCAGGGAAAAGTCCCCCTGAGAAAGTTCAGTGTGTTAAGTGACCCTAAGGGCATTAGGGGGAAATCCTGGAGGTGGACAAGTACCACTGGTTAGGGTGGAGACTTGTTCTCCCGGTCTGCGCAGTCCAAGAGTCGCCATTGGAATGCCTAGATGGCGTATATGTGTAATGTGATGTGTATATGTCCTTCTTTGGTGGTTTGGACTATGTGTCACGGCACCTAAAATGTGTAATGTGAAATGTGTAATGTGTATGTGTCCATGTGTAAATGTGTAAGTGACAATGTGAATGTGTATGTGTAAAGTGAACCGTGTGAAAGAGGAAAATTGTGTAAAGAAAAGGTGAAACTAAAGATGTGAAAATGTGTTATTGGAAACCATGTGAGACAATCTGAAATCATGTGAAATCAGTGAATTTATGTTATTATCATCATGTTATTATGTGCAAAGATGTTTAGAATCCATGCTAGGGATAATTAGTGAAAACGGGCAAAAGATAGCATGATTGTTTGATCACATGATATGTTTTATGTATTATTGTAGCTCTCATGCATAGGTTTTCAGCCATGAAACCATATGAAATCAGCAACCTAAAGCATGGAAAAGGTTCATGTATGTGTTTAAAAATATGTAACATCCATGCTAGTTGTGTTCCCCTTTCATGTATGTAAAATGTTCATGTTGGTAGCTCTCATGTCTTAGTTCTTTAAAGATTAAAGTTTCATGAGTAAATTGAGCAGAGAGCATGTGATAGGTGAATTTTATTCTTAGAAATCTGAAAGCATGATCCATGTATATAATTGTAGAACGTTCATGATAGGTTGAAACTTCGAATGGACTAGTATGCCATGTGTTGCAAATTGTAAATGTGCATGTAGAAACCACTAGGACTTGTAAGTGTATATCATGAGTAGTGTTGCTTGCTGAGTCCTTGAACTCACTCCTTGCTTCGGCGTACAGGTGTAGTTGGTGACGTGGCACCTTTGGAGGAGGCAGCAGAGACGGACTCCGAGCGCGGAGACTAGCTAGTGTTTGGAGTTCTTTGAGATTTGTGTATTTTATAAGTATGTAATTTGAACATTGTATTAGAAATATTATGAAAAGGATGTAAAAGTGTGGACATTTCTATTTAATTTCAGCAATTTAAATTATGTGGACATTTAGTTCTTTTATGTTAATTACGAATTGCATGTATGTTTAATGTGGATGATGAATGAATGGAGACTGTTGTCTTTTACTTCCGCTACTCTGTTGTATATTCGCGTGTATTTCAGCTGTACGTATCGTTTGGGTAAATGTCCCACTGTGGCAGCGCTCGCTATACCGACGTGGGTTTGTATAACCGTACCGGTATAATGAGGGCCGTCACATAAACACCCTATTCTGATATCCTCTCTAAAAGCTTCCAAGTTGATCAACCAGGGTTGTGATGCCTTTCTAGTTTCGGTCATGGCAACTGAAAAGAAGAAACCCACTCTAGAAGATATTCCCATAGCTAGAGAGTACCCCGATGTCTTTCCAAAAGACTTACTAGGAATACCACCTGAGCGAGAGGTGAACTTCACCATCGAGTTACTCCCTGGGGCAGCCCCTGTTTCCAAAGCTCCATATCGCATGTCCCCTGTTGAATTGCAGGAGCTGAAAGGCAGATCCAGGAACTGTTAGATCAAGGCTTCATCAAGCCTAGCACATCCCCTTGGGGAGCGCCTATACTATTTGTCAGAAAGAAGGACGGGACAATGAGACTCTGCATTGATTATCGTCAGGTAAATCAGTTGACCATAAAGAATAAATATCCACTTCCTCACATCGATGAGCTGTTTGATAAGATCTCCGATGCATAATACTTCTCCAAGATCGATCTAAGATCGGGCTACCATCAGCTAAGAATTAAAGAGGAAGATATACACAAGTCTGCATTCCGAAGTAGATATGGTCACTATGAGTTCGTGGTTATGCCTTTTGGCTTAACAAATGCTCCAGCGGCCTTTATGAAACTCATGAACAATATATACAGGCCTTACTTAGACCAGTTCATAGTGGTGTTCATTGACGACATCCTCATATACTCCAAATCTAAGCAAGAGAATGAAGAACACTTAAAGATTACCCTGCAAGTGCTTAGAGACAATCAATTGTATGCAAAACTTAGCAAGTGTGAATTCTGGATGAAGGAAGTGTCTTTCCTTGGCCACATCATATCCAAAGAAGGAATCTCTATAGATGCATCTAAAGTAGAAGCCGTGAAGAACTGGGATGGGCCGACAACTGTGTCGGAGATAAGAAGCTTTCTGGGTCTAGCTGGTTACTATCGTTGCTTCATCAAAGACTTTTCAAAGATAGCTGTACCATTTACCAGACTGACCAGGAAGGAGAACCCATTTACATGGACTGCCGAATGTGAAGATAGTTACATGTCATTGAAGGAGCACCTAACTTCAGCACCTGTACTGACGCTACCTGTAGCTGGGGGAAGTTTCGAAGTATACACAGACGCATCCAGAATTGGCCTAGGCTGTGTACTGATGCATAATGGGAAGGTGATATGCTACACCTCCAGACAACTGAAGAAGCACGAAGACAACTACCCTGTGCACGATCTGGAGCTAGCTGTTGTAGTCTTCGCTTTGAAGATATGGCGTCATTACCTATATGGTGAGAAGTTCATTGTATTTTCTGACCTTAAAAGCTTGAAATAATTGTTTTCTCAACAGGAGTTGAACATGAGATAGCAGTGGTGGTTGTAGTACTTGAAAGACTTCAACTTCACTATCTAGTATCATCTAGGTAAAGCAAATGTTGTGGTAGATGCTCTTAGTAGGAAGCCAATGGTTACCTTATCAAGCCTTATGGTAGGAGAATGGCGATGACTTAGAGTTTGCCAAGCTAGATATTGATGCTGATATCAAAGGGGAAGGATGCCTAGTTGCTAATATTAGAGCACAACCCACTTTATTTGAAGATATTTTAGCACACCAAGACAATGATCCTATGCTTGTTGAAGTAAATGCTAATATGGACCAAAGGCCGGATTTTTCTCTGGAAAAAGATGAGAGATCTCTATTCCGAGGCCGAGCATGTGTACCCGACCACGTGGAAACAAAGAAAATCATCATGGATGACGCTCACAAGACCAGGTATACTATTCATCCTGGAGCCACAAAAATGTACCAAGACATAAAAAGAAGTTTTTGGTGGCCTAACATGAAGAGGGAAGTAGCGACATATGTCACTAAGAGTTTAACTTGCCAGCAAGTCAAAGCGAAACATTTGCGGCCTGCACGTAAACTAAAACCCCTGGAAATTCCAGCATGGAAATGGGAAGGGGTAGGAATGAACTTCATCTTTGGATTGCCCAAATTCAGAAGCGGATTCGACGGAATATGGGTGATCGTCGAAAGTTTAACTAAATCCGCTCACTTCTTACCAGTCAAGAACAAGCGAACAGTGGACATCCTAGTTGCCCTGTATGTAAAGGAAATAGTCACACTACATGGAGTACCTGTGTCCATTGTATCTAATAGGGACCCAAGGTTTACATCCCATTTTGGAATGGTCTACACAATTCCTTGGGATCTAAACTAAATTTCAGTACGGCTTTCCATCCACAAACGGATGGACAGATGGAAAGGACAAATGAAGTAATAGAAGACATGTTGAGAGCCTGTGTGCTAGACTTCGGAGGTACTTGGCATGAACATTTACCTCTTGTGGAATTCGCCTACAATAATAGCTACCAATCTAGTATACAAATGGCATCATTTGAAGCACTCTATGGTAGGAGTTGCCGATCTCCAATCTGCTGGTATGAAGTTGGTGAAAAACAATTGCTAGGACAACACTTGGTGAGAGAAACTATGGAGAAAGTTAAGCTCATTAAAGAAAGAATGGCAGTAGCATAGCAGAGGCAAAAGGCTTATGCAGAAACTAGAATAAAGGACCTAGAATTTTAGGTTGGCGACCATGTGTTCCTAAAAGTGTCACCAGGTTGTGGAATCATAAGATTTGGGGTCAAAGGCAAGTTGTCGCCAAGATTCATCAGCCCTTTCGAAATACTTGAAAGGGTGGGTGAAGTTGCATACCATCTAGTATTACCTCCACAGCTAGATGGAGTGCACAATGTGTTCCACAACTCCATGTTGAAAAAGTATGTACGTGATCCACTCCACGTCATCGACTATGAGTTCTTGGGGTTCCACAAAGACGACACTTATGAAGAGAAGCCGGTTAGAATTATAGATTGGGAACTGTGCCAATTAAGAAACAAAGTTATCCCCTTGTTGAAAGTCAGGTGGAATCAACGCTTAGAAGAAGATGATACCTAGGAAATCGAGGAAGCCATGCGAAAGAGATATCTGGAATTATTCACAAGTAAGTAAACCTCACTTGTCCTATAAATCTTATCTATGAATTTGGGGACCAAATTCTATTAAGTGGGGGAGGGTGTAGCACTTCGGAAATTTTATTAATTAAAAAATCAGAAATAATAATTTAATATTCTTAAAATAGTAAAAATGTACGTACCAATGTCATTTGTACGTAAACCCATGGGAAAATTCTATAAAAATTATAGTTCAACTCTAAAAAATACTCCTTAATGACCCACGAAAGCGTTTGTGCAAAGAAAAATTAGATTAGCCGAGTTTAAAGTGTTTTGAGACTTATTATCGTAATTAGAGATTAAGTCAGATAATTACTATTACTGCTACCAAAGTGAGTCCAAACATAAAATAAAAATCATAAATGGACTTCAAACAATGGGTATTGACAACCCAATGGAATAATTGGACCAAAAGAATTCTTTTGGGCCACAAATTAATTCATGCAAAGAAAATAACCCGAAATTTAGAAATATTCACTAATGGACCATGTTAGGGTAAATTCTCACCCAATAGACCATCATTGGACTTAAAATCAAGCTCAAATTCGTGGTTACCACCTAAAGGAGGTTACCATATTCTTTCCAACACGAATTGGGGAGAGAAATCCTCCATGGAAGGAAGGACGCACCCAAATTCGCACCCAAGGGTTTCCTAATTCAAATTAAGGCAAGTGAAGGGTCATACCCCTTTAAATAGGCCCCCTGTCTCCCATGGGATGACACCTAGGATTGCAGAGGTCGTGCTTGGAGGCCTTGGAGGCTGGGAGACGCAAGGAAGAAGGCTTGAGAAGAAGCAACTCGGGCTCTTCTTCATCTGCGACTTGTACTTGAGCCCCTTCAAGATCATCACCAAAGGTTAGTCAAACCTCGACCAAACCATGCAAGACATATACCTCTGGAAAGAGGGTTAAGTCTAGTTTCTAATAGCACCATTTTTCCCAATTTCTATCCTGTAGGCCGTGAGTATTAGGCGTTTTTCCCCAGGCAGTCCGAACTAGGGCTTTCTGGAGAGCGAATCTTATTCAACTCCAAAGGTAGGTCATATCCATGCTAAACTCTAATTAAACTCATTCATGCTTGCATACCTGTGTATAGATCATGTTCTTATTGTTTTCCCCAATTTTAGCTTGAGAGTTTCACGAATTAAATATCTTGTATGATCATAACGCTGTATTGTCCTGATTTAACCCTAAGTTGTCTTACGAGTTCTATACCTTTTTGTACAACCGTTTTTTGGACCGAGTGTTCAACATAGAACTTGTTACCCTATGAGTTTATTTTCATTGGCACTATTTACCCAAATTTAGTTGACCATACTGAGAGTATTAGCCCGAACATGAGCACTGTGTTAGATTCACATAGACAGTCATAATACATCTTATTACCCAGTCAAACGACCTTTGTTTCCTAATTATTTGTTACTGTACAATGTGTTGGAAGTACTCTAACTAACAGAGGTGGTTTCATCTGATTTGGATCACCCTAGCATTAGTTTTGAATTTTCAAACATCCCTGTGTCAAACCCAATCCAAGTCGGAGTTGGAAATAGGTAGAAAAAGCAACCCAAACATCATATTCAGGTGGCGACCGGTCCACACATCGCTACCAGAACGCGACAACATCTTGGCCACGAACCATACCAAAATTCAGACAGTTTTGTGGTTTATTTTAGAAGGCGACAAGATGATTGTCGCCTTCATGTTCAGAAGGCGACAGGCAATGTGTCGCCTTCTGCCTATGTCCACGTAGTCGACCATAATGTTTTATATAGACATCGGATTGACAAGCCATTTTCTTTGTTGGATTCCTCATTCAAAGGGCTTCAATATGGTATATTCATGTGTGATATGTGAATAAAAAATCAATGAGTTATGACCTGAGGAAGTGAAGGGATGGGACTGCATTTACTTTCTAAGGGGCATACATTTTGGTTTCCATCGTTTTGTGTCGTTCGTTGCATGTGTGAGTTTGATCACTTCTAGGAAGGTTCTAGAAAGTCTTAACATACATTTATCAACCTATATTAAAGTTAAAATATGTTCACATAATTTTTAATTGATCTAAGTTCATGATCATGCTCTTTACTTGCCGATTATTCACTTCTTGCCTTGTTATCAAACTTGCTAAAAATGCATATTTACTTGCTAAAATTGGTCATGCATGTTTTAGTACTCATGATACTTGACATATATAGAGTTTTCAAAATTAAAGTTTCCATAAACGAAGTTTCGATAACTGGAGTTTCCATAATCGGAATCACACACGCACTTGAGCGATTCTCACATGTGGCATGTGCATACACTCTAGCACGATAGGAAAGCCCCTTCTTGGCTTGTGGTGAACTCTCCATCGTATATTCCTTCTACCGGACTAGTGACCCCTTGACCAAGGCATCCATAAGTCTCCTCTAACCATGGATTCCCACATGGCCGACGAGCAGGTTGTAACATTGAAGTATCCGGAAGTTAGTGTGCACGTATCTCTCTTCTCCCGACATTCTTGACGAGATCTTTCTCTTCTCATCTTGACTCTAGAGTACACCTCTATTGAACATAAGACCAAAATATTATTAAGTGTCTGGACTAAATTGAAAACATATCGTTATGCTGTCGGATTGAACTCTTGAATTATCACCTCGAATATCATGACATTATTGAACTCTTGTTGCTGGCCATGAATGACTGTGGGTATCTACATTTGAAATATAGTGAGATGCGCATCGGGCACGGCGAGTGTCCAAGGGCTCCAGTCTAGCCCCAATGACAGAGAGTCATAAATATATTGTTAACCATGGGGTATAATGATTACTGGTGTTGCATCTGCGTTGGGAGTACTTGCGTGTTGAATGATAGATACAACAACCACATACACGTGTCCTATTGTGCATTTCAAGGTGGATCTTTCCTTGGTGTACATTAGTGTCTTCGTGCTTGATTGCTATTACATGTTAAAAGTTCTTGCTCTTGTGTGCTTGCTTGCTTGCTAGTGAAATGGCCAATCTTGTTACATGCTATCTTGTTCTTACTCGTCACCATCTTGCTAGATCATTGTTCATTCTATCTTGAGATATTGAATACAACCTTCTTGCCAGATTGATCTTTACATCTCTTGATCATACAATCTTGCATGATACACGGCACATGTGTTACTACCATTCTAAATTGCATTGTACATAGCATGTTCTTACCTTATAGCTTTTAAACTATTAAATACTTATATCATTGCTGGAAGATGTAAATTCTACTGGGCGAGTGCTCTCATTACCTACTTTCCAACCTTTCAGGTGATTAAGATATTGATGACGTAGAGAACCAAGTCTATACTGGAGATGATCAAGAGTGAAGAGTGCTCTCCAGTCTTAGTATTGAAGTCTTGTTATCATAGTATTATAGTCTGAGTATGAGAGTACTAGAACATATAGTAAGAGTGAGGATAGTACGTACTTTTCTTTTTTATTAAGTCATAGTTGTAGTTCTGTTTGAATTGGAATATGTACCAATTCTCATTATCGAAATGAAATAAAGAGTTTAAGTTTTATTATGAGCACAATTAGTTGTGTTATATGTGATTGCTCGCTAGAGGCTTATTTGCCGACTGTTCACCTCTCAACGCTTTAATCAGATTCTTCCGATGTCGTGCTTTGGGACGTGACGCGTGTATGTGGTTATTGTAATGACCCAGGATCCGAATTACCAGTTACCAACCAGTAACCCGAATCCTGACCTGCCATCCACGAGCCGAAGCCCGGAAGGGTAAGAAGTGAACATCTGAGGAGAACATATAAGAAAATGTACACACCACAAAAATTAAAACATTTCACTATATAGTATTTCAGTTTAGTACAACTCAGAGCCGATAATAACATAAGTAAAGAGTACAGTGAGTACAAGAACTAAGTACTACTCACAGCAGCTAAGCGGGACTAGCACCAAAGTGACCAGGCTCCTCTACTCCTAGAGCAGACGACGAACCACCTGAAAGGGAAGAGAGTGAGTCTCAAGAAGAGACCCAGTAGGGACACTAACCCCCACCGATAGTAGTACTAAAAAGTAGTGTAGGAAGTAAAGTAACAGTAAGTAAACATACTGCACAACACAAAGAAACTGGTGGCGTGGCACGCAACTCCTCGTAGGAGTGTGCGACTCCGTCCTGTGCAACCCCTACGCCAAACTCAAACGGTGGAGAAGGGGCCCCACGGAAACCAGCTCATAACCACCAAAAGGGGCACGCACAGGACGGAGTCACACTCTACGTCCAGGCTCACTGGAGGAATAGCTCAACGTCAGTCATCCAAACGAAGCCTTCACCTCAACGTCTGGGAAACACAACACAAGCATAGAAGAACACAGTGCAAGCACAGACGGAGACACTCTCAATGTCCAGTACACCGTGCCTACAGAAGGACACAGCGTGTCAACGCCTCACACCACGGAAACGGAGCTCAACCTGCTGGGACGTACCTGTAGGGTTGACGGCAACATCGATTACCACCAACCAGGAAGTAGACGGCAACTCCCTGGCCGTCTACAAAAAGTAGACGGCCACATACTGGCCGTTTACCCCAAGTTGACGGCAAGGGATCTTGCCGTCGAGTTCCTCCCTGAAGAACTTGACGCCAACCGATGTTGCCGTTAAGTTCTTCAGCTTCCAACAGCTGAAACGGCCTCAGGCCGATCCCAAGGGCGATCCAGCCCAAAAACTAACGGTTTGATGAGGGGAAACGCTTTCCCTCATCACAAGGAGCCACTAGAGAGCCGAAAAAACAACGATCCAATGCTTGGATCGGCGATTTCACCCCAAAATCCCACATGGATAAACCCTTCCCCAAAAACCACGATTTCAAGTAAATCACACAACAAAATCATGGCATTGCAACACAGGTGAGTCAAGGGGCAGTATCCCTACCACAAAAACGCAATACAACTCCTAATGAACCTCGAATCGCACCATTTCACCTGGAGCTTCACCGCGAAGATGACCCTCCCAACCTCCGTTTCTCGCTCGATCCGTCGCCGCCACGAGCACCACGATCTCCCCACGTACTCCCGTCAACCTCCGGAAATGGTGGAGAAGGAGAAGGGTGAAGGTGGTGGGAAGGAGAGGGAGAGAAGTGAGGGAGAAGGGGCCTCGGGTCGCCCCTAAAAACACAGGCCGAGCAGGTTGACGTCAACCTATGTTGCTGTCAACTTGCACCGACAGAACTTGACGTCAACATTGATTGCCGCCAAGTTCATGTTCGGGAACACTCAAGAAACTTTGGTACACATCAACATCTCTTGATGTCAATACCCAATAAACGGCGGCATCCTTGCCGTCAACCCCACGATTGGCATCAACCACTTTGACGTCAACTCACTGTTGACGTCAACTCATTGTTGACGTCAACACCCTTGACGTCAACAGACACTGTTCCAGAAGTAGGCCCATTAAGAGTCCAATATGGCCCAAGGCCTTACATTATTGTATCTAGCATTCAACATGCAAGTACTCCCAGTGCAGATGCAACGCCAGTAATCATTATACCCCATGGTTAATAGTATATTTATGACTCTCCATCATTGGGGCTAGACTGGAGCCCTTGGACACTCGCCGTGCCCGATCAGCATCTCACTCAATTTCAAATGTAGATACCCACAGTCATTAATGTCCAATAACAAGAGTTTCAAGATGTAAGAAATTGTAGTATCACGTTTATGATGATGATGTCAAGAAATAGCAAGTCATGTGAACATGATTTCATGATAACCATAGTCGAGAGATAATTTCGACAGCATAACGGCACAATTTACACTTTTAGTTAAATCTTTACATTAATGGCTTAAGTCCAAGATTATAAATTCACACTCACGAGAACGAGACGAGAGAGGAAGTGCACTCTATCTCCAGGGAACTTCAATGGTACAACCAATTCGGTGTCCGTGAGGGAATCCACGGAGTACGGAGATTTACGGAGATCTTAAGAGAAAGGTCACTAGACTTCCAGTACGGAATGACCTGCAGTGAGTTTCCAATCCCCCAAGAAAAGGATGCGTATAAGTGCAAGTGTGTAGTGTAGTACGTGTCTCAATCCACATTCCATCGGTTAAAACAATGCGGAAAGCAAGGAACATGATGACATAAGATTGAAACATGCACTTAACTAGACATGATTTGCAGTATTTTAAGATAGCAATTATTCACTTTACAAGTTAGGAGAGCAAGATGAGAAATCAATAGTTTGCAAGAATTAGATCAAATCAATAAAGAGTAAACAGAATAGACATTCATGTTTTTATGGCTTTTTCTTGGGTTAACAAGTTTTAAGCCACTGAACAGACTATACAGACATGCCATGACCCTAACATGCAAACCTTACACTCTAGATAGAGCAAAACAGGTCTCGGGTAGGCCTTTAAATCCATGACGGACACAGTCAACGCATTTAAAAAGACCATACACGGTTCAGAAAGATGAGTATTCTATAAGACATCAAATCGCGATGGTCTAGACCATCGTCTTCATGTTTAAAATGCGATGGTCCTGTCTGTCGCGTTAATAATGCGACAAGCATCGTGTCACAATCACCCTTGAATCATGACATATCGACCCATTACGTTCCAGAGGGGTTTTCAAAATAATCATATAAAAATATGACGAAAACCACGAGCGGGAAAACGGTCTAAATCGCCACGTGAGGCTACGTCGCGTTCATGCATGCCACAGAAAACCACACAGCGCACAGTTTAAGGCGTCAGAATGGTCAAATCAAGAGCAAAATCGCGATGTAGGTTACGATCACATTTCAGTTGAACGCGACGCTCTTGTACATCGCGTTCATGAAAAGAAGAACGCGACGTCTGGTGTCGTCGCGTTTCATGTTCTTGCCCAAAAATAATAAAAATTGTAGCACCATGCATGCAACGCTTATATCTCATGATCTAGGGCTCTAGGGACAAAAGTATGAACATGAAACATGTTGGGAACTGGGAGTAGGGGAGAACTATGGCTTTGGTTTCACATGATTTGTCCTTGGGATGTGTGAGAACCAATATGGACATAAAATGCCCTAGACATGCACGACTTTGGCAAAACGCTTAATACTCCATGTATACTCGATAGGGAAAACGCATGCACATGAATGTAGACTTGACAAACTTCACGATGGTATGCTTTTTGCTTAGGTTTGGCCCAAGATAACCTACCTTTGACTGAGATTAAGAAGAGCCTTCTGCGGGTTGATGCAGAACGCAGGTGGGGAAGAAGAGCTCCGGTTAGGGGTGATTTTCTCCTCCTCTGGTGCTCAAGCTCTGCTACTCACGACCCCAACGATTGGTAAACTCATCCCCAAGCGTTTTGGGAAGAGTATATAAGCATCTAGGGTTCTTTAGGAGTCCTAATGTGTATAGGAAAGAAGGGTTGCGGTTTTGGGTTACCACCTTCCAAGTTTTGATGGTTTCTCCCCCAATTAGAGTATGTAAGGCTTTAGGAAGGTTCATACCATGGCTAGGCACGAATTTGGGTTGCTAAGTAAGGCTAATTTCTTAGGATTTTCCCTAATTGCCTCTTCCTATTTTCAACTCAATTAGGGTTACGAATTTCCATGTATTTTTCTTGCTTGATTTTATTCATGGGCCAAAAGTTGTCCATTGGCCCAAATTTGATAATGGGTTGTCAATACATGTTGTTTGAAGTCTCTCCATCATTTTTATTTAATTTATGATCACATTATATGCCCATGATAATGGTTTTCTAACTTTATTTCCTAATTATGATAGTCACAATGCATCATCAACTTGGCCAATCGGATTTTCTGTTGCACAAATTTCATCGTGGGTCATTTGGAAATATTGTTTGGGGTGGAACTATAATTTTTACGAAATTTTTCAATGTGTTCTTGCACATATGATAATGGTATGTATGTTTTTTTACTATTTCAATAATATGGAAATTATTTATTTCCTTTTATTTCCAATTTTAAATTATTGAATTCTCCGGGGTGCTACAGGCCAACAAATCTCAGGCTAAGCTTGCCCCTCTTCCCAAACCTGTGAACGCCCTTGGTTGGCGAGATCCGTAGAAACACACTGGCACCTGCCTCAAACTGTAGTGGCCTCTGGCGAACATCTGCTTAGCTCTTCCTCCTTCTCTGTGTTGTTTGCAGTCTTTGTCTAATCAGTCTCACTGTATCTACACATTGTTGTACAAGCTCTGATCCCAGCAACTACCTCTTACCAACCTCGTGCTATTGTAAAGGTGTCCGACACGGTCTGCCATACAGAGCCTCAGAGGTCCCATCCCAATGCTGGAGTGAAAGCTATTATTATAAACAAACTCCACCATGAAAAGGTGTGACTCCCACGTACCATCCCAGTCTCGGCAGCACGCTCTCAGCATATCCTCGAGGGTCTGTATGGTCCTCTCCAGCTGACCATCTATCTGCGAGTGGTAGGCTGAACTTAGTCTTAACTCAATGCCAGTGCCCTCTGAAAATTGTGCCAAAAACGAGAAGTAAATCTCAGATCTCTATCTAAAACAATAGAGATCGGGGTCCCGTGCAACGATACTATTTTGTCCACGAACAATCTGGCAAGTATGTCCACTGACCAAGATGATCTGACTGGTAGAAAATGAGTTGTTTTCGTCAGACGATCGACGATCACCCACACACTGTCATGACCCTACGAAGTACGAGGTAAACCAACCACAAAATCCATGGTGATGTGTTCCCACTTCCACATAGGAATGGGCAACGACTATAGCTCACCACCAGGATGCTGGTGCTCCGCCTTCACTTGCTGACAAGTAAGGCAACGAGCGACAAACTCAGCAACATCTCTCTTCATACCGGTCCACCAAAAGAGTTGCCTCAAGTCGTGGTACATCTTGGTAGAACCAGGATGAACAGAGTACCTCGATCTGTACGCCTCTGCTAATAGCTCCTATGTGACGTCCGCTGGAACGTACAATCTACCTCAGAACTTGACCTCACTATCCTCATCCAACTCCACATTTGGCATCTGCAAAATCTCTACTAGGTCTGAATCTACACTCTGAGCCTCTATCACCTGCTGGTATATGACGAGACGAATTGTCAAACTGGTCAACATTGCTCTGTCTCTGAGTCTCAATGGAGAGAACACTCCCAAACGACGTCCTCCAACAGCCTTTAGTGTCTAACCAACAAAGAACTCAAGTGGGCACTCCTGCTCAAAGCATCCTCTACGACATTAGCCATTCCTAGGTGATAGGAAAGAGTAAAGTCATAGTCCTTTAGGTACTCGACCCACCTGCGCTGCCTCAGGTTTAGATTCCTCTGAGTGAAGACATACTGCAAGCTCTTGTAGTCCATGAACACCTCGAACACGTCGCCGTACAAGTAATGTCTCTACAAACTCAAGGCAAACATGACAACTACATGCTCCAAGTCGTGTGTCGGATAGTTCTGCTCATGCTTCTTCAGCTGTCTAGAAGCATAAGTGACTACCCTCCCATGCTACATCAACACAGCACCAAGACAAGTCCCCGAAGTGTCAGTGTAGAAAACAAAACCACCGCTACCAAATGGTACAACAAGGATCGAAATTGAAGGCATCTTGCTCTTCAGCTCCTGAAAGCTCTGCTCGCATTCTGCTATCCACACGAACCTAGTCTCTCGCCTGGTCAACCTCGTCACCGGCTCAGCAACTCTGGCGAAGTCCTAAACAAACCTCCTGTAGTAACCCACCAACCCCAGAAAAATATGCACCTTTGCAATTGTAGTGGGATGGCCCCAAGAAACCACTGCCTCGACCTTGGAAGGATCCACTGCCACTCCTGCACCTAAAACCACGTGACCAAGAAAGTGCACCTCCTTTAGCCAAAATTCACATTTGTTGAATTTGGTATAAAGTTGGTGACTCCTCAGTGCCTCCAACACAAGCATCAAGTGAACCTTGTACTCCTCCGCTGTCGCTGAGTACACCAGGATGTCGTCCATGAATACTACCACAAACCTATCCAAGTACTCTCGAAACACACGATACATCATCTCTATGTAGGCTACCGGTGCATTCGTGAGCCCGAAAGGCATCACGACAAACTCAAAGTGGTTTTAGTAGGTACAGAAAGTGTAACAGCCCTGATGCCCAGACCCCTGGCTCCCACCAAGGATTCGACCATTGGCACTGCCGCCCACGAGCCCGAAGACCCGGAAGGGCTAACAGACCAGTCTTACAAGATATGTAACAGAGATAAGTAACAACTAAACAGACTAAAAAGTACCAACAAGTGAAGGAAAGAGTTCAGCACAGTGTACAGGTCTAGTAGAGTCCCAAAGTAAACAAAGTACAAGTGCAGAAGTAAAGGGGGATAACAGGTCCCTTAGGGGCATACCCCGCAGGTGAAGTACACAAGTCTGGGGAACACTGCTCACGGAAGACGTCGTCTACTACGGCCCCGTCTCTTCAGCCTACTGCGGAGGGTGCTGCTGTGAAGTCTCACCTAAAAAAAGGGGGAATGAGCTTCACGAATAAGCCCAGTAGAGACTACCAATCTCCCACTGGTTCTAACAGCAGAATAGATCTATATGTGCAATAATTAAATAAGGCAGTAAATCTATCCTACTAACAGAGTGTAGTGCGGAAGCATAAAGAAACTACACGGTCTATGGTCTAAGCTAAATGTCGGAATCGAAAAACTCGTGTAAACCACTGCACTTGGAAGAGCCCAAGGCTGTAACACAGATAGTAACAAGTGCCTGGACAAAGCCACTAGCTACAGAACAACCACACTAGTCAACTAGTCAGGTGCGCCACACGCCTTACCATCAACCATCAGTCCATGTCTAGCACCTCCTGTCGGAGTGAGACGCGAAACTAGAGTAAACACAACTGTCGTAGTCTGGCCAGACTACGGTCCCATGCCTAGCCCCTCAAAATAGTTCTGGAACCATGTAGAGTGAGGCAGTGAGAAAAGGACTAACTGATCTGCACTGGAAGAGCACCAAACTACCTCAGCGTCCTAGACTCAGCTAAGAGAGCTTTACAAACAACTCTACGTCACGTCGTTGTCCCCACCGGTTTCCCCTCTGCTACCAGAGTCCGTGACTCGAGCTCGCCCGCTGCCCGAAGAACTCCCTCAAACAGGCGAGCGGGGACCGGGGGTCTAGGTAACAGTAACAACCTATCTCGCGGACAAGCCTTCAAGTGCCTAGCACTGGGAGAAAGACTAGGGTAGAACTGTGCTAGGGACAGCACAAATGCCAATAAAATAGAGTTGCAGCGGAAGGAAACTCCGAACAAGTCGCCAAGTCCTCTCTCTGTCTGAGAAGGCAACGCACAGGCTGTCGCCACCTGAAGGTGACACCTTATCTGTCGCGACCTGGGTCAGAAGGACACATGGTTCCTGTCGCGATCCGGTCGCGACAAGGGCTTTGTCGTGACCACAGTCAAAGTCCAAGGTGACCACCTGAGGCCTCCCACAATACACGGTGAAAACCCGATGAGAAGGCGATAGCCACCCTGTCGCGACCAGAATGCAACAGGGTGGGCGTAGCTTCCTCCCACCAGAAGGCAACATATCGGGATGTTGCGATCTGGGTCGCGACCACAGACTTTTACACCTGAGAGCACACCTTCTATGCCTTGCACCACAAATCCAAGAAGTACACGGGGAAGGGAGCATGTAGGACAATGTAAACTGCTCAAATAAGCTCAAACCACCCTTGTAAACACCCATGCATGACAATAACATGGATCTACACTCAATAATCTTACATGCGAGCATGGAAACCTCAACAATCAAACCCCATCCCACGCACAAATCAAACACAACAAGAACCCTCCAAGCAATCCACATGAACCGTAGCATACATGCACAACCTAGCATGGTCTCTAGGCTTGGAGAAGGGGGTTTGGAGTCCTAATAAGATAGAACTAGGGGGAGGTAAAGGCATCCCTACCTCAAAATGAAGAGCAACTCATTGGGGTCTTCTCGTGTGCATGACCACCTCCTCCTCGCTCCAAGCTCCACGCTCACACCATCCACGAGCAAGGATCGTCCTCCTACAAGCCGATGGAGAGGAATATCACGAGGATGAACACCACAGTCAGAGAAAAGCACCACCGAGAAGAGGAACCCCAACCAAAACACAAGGGCAACACACACACACCTCACATAAGGGAAACCACCCCACACAAGCCCTCAACTCCCCTCCACAGGCAGGTGAGCTCATAGGTTCGGAGGAAGGAGAACACAGGTGAATTGATGAAGATAGAGAAGTGTTCTGCGGCTTGCAACCTTTTAAGCCTCGGAGTTGAGAACGTGATAGCTTGTCTGCCGCGTTCACTTACTGAACGCGACGGCCAACCTGTCTCTATCTCAAGTCCTGGTCAAACCTAACAAACGGAAATGCCACATGTCAACCTCGCAGACTTGACAATCAGGATGCAACACCTGATATGTCGCCTTCCCGTTGTCAGGGGTTAACACTTGTCCCAACTATCCTGACAGCAAAATGACAAACTGCATGCTGCACTCAGAGGGATGAACGCAGCAACATCCTTGTCGCATTTACAAATAGAACGCGACAGCCACGTTGTCCCCTTCAGAAGGCGACGGCCCGATGCGTCGCGACCTTCAACAGAAGGTGGCTGACCACAAGTAGCCCACAAAAGTGGGGGATGTTACAATCTAACCAACAAAAAAAAACAATTTCATCCTTGAAATTAAGGGCGAAACCTGGGAAAAGAAGGCAAGCAAACATACCAGTCACTCAAACAAGTAAGGAAAATGCTCCTGCATCTCATCCTTGTGCTCCCACATGGCCTCGCCACCGATGCGATTCTCCCAAACTACCTTGACGAGTAGGATCTGCCTCCTACGTAGTTACTGCACTCTACGGTCCACAACGATGACCGGATACTCTGGCACTGACAGATCTAAGGCGACCTCTATCTGTGAGTAGTCCAACACGTGCGATGGATCTGACATGTACCTCCTCAGATGCGAGACGTGGAAGACGTCGTGAACACCTTCCAACTCAAACAGAAGAGCTAACCTGTAAGTGACCTCGCCAACCCGCTCCAGGATGGGAAAGAGGCCAACAAACCTTGGGCTGAGCTTGCCCCTCTTCCCAAACCTAAGAACGCCCTTGGTGGGCGAGATACGAAGAAACACATTGTCACCTACCTCGAACTGAAGTGGCCTCCTGCGAACGTCTGCATAGCTCTTCTATCTGCTTTGTACTGTCTGCAGTCTCTGTCTGATCAGCCTCACTGTGTCTACACACTAGTGCACCAACTCTAGACCTAGTATCTGCCTCTCGTCAACCATGTGCCAGTGCAACGGTGTCCTGCACGGTCGGCCATATAGAGCCTCGTATGGCGCCATCCCAATGCTGGAGTGAAAGCTATTATTATAAGCAAACTCCACCATGGGAAGGTGCGGCTCCCAAATGCCACCTCAGTCTAGGCAACACACTCTCAACATGTCCTCGAGGGTCTGTATGGTCCTCTCCAACTACCCGTTGAAAGATGCGCGGAATTATCTATTATGGTAATCTAGAAGGGGGGGGGTTGAATAGATTACCGTCAATTTAAAACACTATGACCTTCTTTTCAATGGAAACATAGACTTATCAACATCTCAAACAGAGTTGAATTAAATTAGAACCAAGATGTGTGTGTTTGTTGTGAATAAAATAGGAACAACCTATCTAGCGTGTGTAGAACCAACGTGCCTACCAATCATCTACCGTGAAGACGTAGCAAACCACAGGACACGAAGATTTAAGGTGGTTCGGAGTACACAACTTGTGTATCCTACATCCACCGTCCACACACACACACAGAAAGACTGCTTATGAGCGAGTTCAATCACTACAACACACACACACACCACGTTGTCTGATGCAAACAAGCAATCAGAACAACACCACACATGCAGATCAAGCACAAGAGACGCTTGATCCACTACCACACACACAGAGTATGAAAAGTGGTAAGAGAGAAGAGTTCAGAGTTGTAGAATCAAATCCTGAGATAGAACTCTTCAAGGTGGTCGTCCATAAGAACTCCAAGCTTCGTCTTGACAAGTATCAGATGATGGAGAGGCTTGAATCACGGACGAACCAGCTTCAACTCCGTTTGGAAGATGGATCTTCCTTTCCCTGGACGGAGGGTTGAAGCAGAGCAGCAGGGAGAAGCTTTCTCTCTTGGATTTTGCTTAGGGTTTTCTATGGTGGCTTCTTGCTGCGAAAATACCTCCTTATGTTCTATATATAAGGGTGTCCAAGTTAGGAGCGACGTGGTAAAAGAAACACTCAAATACGGAACATATCCAAATCTCGGAATTGAAGTTTCTCTTCGTCTGTCGACAGCAAACTATTCATCTATCGACAGGTATTGACAGATTTACAAATTCCAGAACACTGAACTTTCGGGAATTGATTTCCTGTGTGTAGCTGTCGACAGGCGATTTGTAGTTGTCGACATGTACACTTGTCCTGAAACTTGTTTGGCCTCCCTGTGCTTGGCTGTCGACAGGGACCTGTAGATCTGTCGACAGGTACTTGTTTAATGTGTTTTTCTTGAGCTTTTTCTCTTGAATTTGATACTTGTATTGCACACATTCACACCTACATTGAAGATCATTATTAGTGAGATATAATGAATATATAGATGATCAATTGAAACATGTTCTTTCATAATTATCACTTGCTTGATTTGTCACTGTCATCATGTATCACATATTCACATAACATCAATTCACATTGTTCATCATCAAAAACATGTACTCACAAACTTAACACATGTAAACCCAACAATCTCTCCCTTTTTGATGATGACAAAATTTTCAATTTATGCACTATAGATGTTACTCCCCCTTTTGACATCATCCAAAAAGACAAGTCATGCACACATGAATACAGATAACTGTCAATTTCATTGAGTAAGCATTCAGTACACATGTAGCAACCTGGTTTTTTCAAAAAAATAATAATAATAAAAGTTTAATAATAAAAAAAATAAAAGCAATTAGAAATTCAAAGAAAAGAGAATTAAATAAAACCCATCAAATGAAAATAAGTAATGGGCTTTAATAAATGGGCCTATTAGAAATTAGTGGGTTAAAATAGAGATTTTAAAAAGGGGAATAATAGAGAAATACCTAAAATTCGTAACTAAAATATTACTAAAATAGAAAAGAGATATTTAATACATTAAATAGCTAGTTTGAGTTAGAATTGGATTCCAAACCTACCCAAATTGATTGGCCACGAAATCCCTTCTCTCCCAACCCAAATAGGAGATCTCTTGCTTAAAAAGGGGAGAGGAAAATAGGAAATTCAGAATTTAATAGGAATTAGACTTAAACTACGAAAGGGAATAGGGAGAAGCTTAAATACTTCTCTTAAACCCTCATGGCCGGCCCTAGCTCGTGCCAAGAGGTTCCTGGACTAGGAGGAGAGGCCAAGAGGAGGAGATCATTCGTAGAGAGGAAGGATCTCTCAAGTTCTTCCCCGAGTTCTTCAAGTCTTAACCCTAGAAGAGGAAAACGATCAAAGGTAGGCATTCTCACAAGCATAAACCATGAAACTTTTTCTGTAGGATGTCTCATCTATCAGGGACAAAAGCCCTTTGGTTTCATAAATTTCCATCGAGCATATCTTTCGTTCTTGATTTTTCATGTTCTACAACCTACATGACTCCGAACCCTCTTCTTAATTCTTGATCTCCTTGTATACTCAACCCCATGCCACGAGATTTTTGTTGTAGGCACTGTTACATGTTAGGCTTCTTTTGCCCCTAAAAGCCCTAAATTTGATTAATCCTATCTTGCGAATTTAATCGTTGATCTCAACTATGTACTGTTTCATGTTCATCATAAATACCGTGTTTAAAATATGTCTAAACCCTGGATGTTTTCCAATTCCTAATTATTGTAAGTACCCATGCATGTCTAGGTCGTTTTGCAACTCGTTTCATGATTTTTCATTGACTATAAAATTAGTTGTGATTTTATGAATCACCCTGTGTCAATTAGGGTAAGTTATGGCCCGCAATCCAATGTAAAGTCCTTTCCCTGTCATGCTCGGGCGCAGACCCTGTGAACGCGACGGCCCGATAGGCAGCGTTCACAAGGGCCGTCGCGACAGCGCCCTCTGTCACGATCTGATCGCGACAGGGCTTGTCGTCGGGATCTGATGCCCGACCTGACTAGCCCTGTCGCGACCTGTACAAGACCCCATCGCGATCTCAGTTGATCCCGTCGCGACCCTCATCAGGGTACGTCACGATCTGGGTGCTTTTTGCAAGAAACCACTTGTCTCAGTAATGCTTGATTATCTACAGTGTTTGTACTCTTGTTTAACAGTCATACATACAGGAAATAACTCTTGTTATAAATTAAACATTTATGTATGATTAAAATACATGCACATGATCCTTTCTATCTACAATTTCATGACACTTACACACACTTTGAACCATCCAATTATGGCGTAATTTGGCATGAAGTTATTTCATAATACATCTGGTAATTTATGCAATTAAATTACCATATTTTAAATATACTTGTCTATTGTTTCTCGCGATGTTTTTGGAACACCGATCTCGATGCTCCATTGTTCTAGAACTCCTCTAGAACGTCGAGCACTTGTTTCTATATACACACTTTCTTGACTTAGACGAAATCTCCGTCGGATATTTCTTCTATCGGACTAGTGAGTCTTTGTTCAAGGCCTCTGTAAGTCTCCTCTGTCCATGGATTCCCACATGGTCGACGAGCTGGTTGTACCCTAACACCTATTACACCATTTAGGGATCAATATGGTCCAAACAGCTATTAGAAATTCACTCTCGTCTTGAGTCACACCCGACCTCTGGACCTGTGCTTAACATGGCCAGTGGTAAGGTCGTGAGTTCTGCCTGACTGCCAACACCATGTGCGCGTGTTGTGCAACTGTTACTATCGCTCGTTACTCGACGTTTCATGTGCAAGGTCCACTAACTCTCATCTATACTCTACTCGCTCATCTATTCATGTTCACTCTACTATCTCGTCTATTCATCTAGTGCTCTCATCTACTTCTTGGTACTCTATATTGGCCATTGACTGATTGTCTAAAGATAAACAATATAACCAATGTCTGGCAATATATAAAGGGCCCGATCTGGTCCTGGGATGTGCACCCGAAAGTGCTAGTGCCCATGGGAGTTAAATGATCAGAGTGTTTGGCATTACACTCAAGTGCTATCTATCTCGACTATCTAAATGACAATCAAAAGTGCTATGTTCTCTCGTTGTCCATTGACAACAAAGTGCTATGCTATACTCATTGTGCTATGCTATACTCGTTGTGCTATTTGTACTATGGCCATCTTGCTATACTTGACTTTGTGCTATCTTGCTATTATTGTGCTATTCCCGACACTTGTGCTATTTTTGGAAAGTCTTGCTATTTCATTCGCGTACTGTCCTGCTATATTTTTTTTAGTTGACTCTCTCTCTCGGTCTATCATTAGTTACTCTGCCTTTAATACATTAATTACTTAAAGCCTGCTTGAGCCTGAGATTTAAGTCCTACTGGGCGATGTTCGCTCACCCTGCGTTATTTGTCGTTGTGTTCTCAGGTGAGACCGAGGATGAACCATACACTCAAGAGGATGGGAACGACCTGGAGTAATGTCATGAGTACCCTAGTGACCTATTGCTATGTTTAGCGTTGTAGTAGTTAGGTTTGAAGTTTAGTCTTTTGCTTTATTTCAATGTAATTGGGCCCTATAGATTGGCTCTGATATTAGTGGTTGTAACTAGACATTGGAAAGTTATTAATGAAATGAATTCTCTTTAGTATTATTCACTGTGCAATGGTTTGATGTCTAGTACTCTCTCTATACCCTTTACTTGCAACTGCCTCGCGTTCCGACATTCCGCGTTGGGGCGTGACAGTTTTGTGGTTTCAGAGCCTAGGTTATTCTTAAGTTTAGGATGATCTAGGTTAACCTGCCTCGACTAGAGTCAATTATCCACCTATGTGAGTTGAGGTTAGAGCCAAGGGTAACTAGCTAAAATAAACTCACACACGCACAAGTTAAATTCCACATTGATATCATGACAATAAGTTATTTTGTAGGAACTAAGCAATCAAGATGACTGCCGAACGTGCTCAAATGAGGGGCATGCAACAGACCATCCAAGAACTGACACTCGCCATTGTGCAAGCTACTCAAGGAGGTGGCAATCGTGGTGTAGGCGACCTGCATCGCAACTTCAGAAGTCTGAACCCACCTAGGTTCAGCTGATCCACGGATCCGGATGAAGCTGAGCACTGGCTCCAAGAGTCGGAATGAATTTTCCGTGTCATGCAATGTGCAGCGGGGGACAAGCTGCTACTGGCCATGTTCCAACTGGAGAAGGACGCCCGCGCTTGGTGGGATTCAGTGGAAGCTACTATAGAGAATGGGCAATTCACCTAGAACGACTTTAAAGAAGCATTCAACTCCAAATACTTCTCTGAGCGTGTTCAAGAAAAGAAGGTTGCGGAATTCACTGCTCTTAAACAGCAGAGCTTGACTGTGGCCGAATATGAAGCCCAGTTCTCTAGACTGGCAAGGTATAGTGAGCACTTGGTGAACACTGAGAGAATGAAGGCGAAGCGTTTCCTCAACGGCCTTAAGCCTCAATACATTACCCAACCGGCACCTCTCGACATCCAGACCTACGCCGAGATGGTGAAGAGGGCTCAGCTGCTAGAAGATGCTACGGACTTCACCGACTGTATCAAAGGAAAGTTCGTAAAAAAGGAATTCACCTCTGGTCAATCATCTGCTAATTCGAACAACGGCAAGAAGCGTCCCTTCAACATCACAGAGGAATCTAGCCAAGAAAGGAAACCCAAGGTTTTCGTACCCAACACTCCAACAAAGGTCCACTGCAAACACTGTGACAAGCCTAGTCACAAGGCTGATGAATGCTGAAGGAAATTCGGCGCGTGTCTGTGCTACGGAAGTCGTGAGCACCGCATCCCCGAGTGCCCTCTACTGAAAGAGAATGAAAGGCGCCCTATTACGCCTAAGAAACAGGGCCGACTGCAAGCCCTGCATGATGAGGAACCTGCTATGGAGGGTGGCGTGGTAGAAGGTACCCTTTAAGTTTTCTCATTATAAGCATTTGTTTTATTTAATACTGGAGCCACTCATTCATTTATATCTCAAAACTTTGCTGATACTGTGAATGCTAAACCTATCTCCATGGGTTGTGAGTTCTTTGTCACAACGCCACTAGGGGAAAAGGAGAAATTGAACAAATACTTTGCCTCTGCCGATGTAATGATCGGAAACTATAACCTAAAGGGTGACCTGGTGTGTATGCCCATGGAAGGCTATGATGTAATTTTGGGAGCCGACTGGCTGTCCGCATATGGGGCAAGTGTGACTGTAAGAAAGGGAAGGTTACCTTTAGTGACTTTCCTAAACTGGCATTCTCTGGGATTAGACATAAGAGACGAATGTCTCTAGTCTCCGCCATAAAAGCCCACAACATGATGAGGAAAGGCTGTATTGCTTTCCTAGCAGTCGTAGTAGTGGAAAAGAAGGGTTCCAAGATAGAAGACATACATATAGTACAGGACTACCCAGATGTGTTCCCTGAAGACCTGCCAGGGATTCCCCATGAACGAGATGTCAACTTCGCCATTGAGCTGATTCCTAGAGCCACACCGGTATCGCGTCAACCGTACCAGATGTCACCTGCCGAACTGAAGGAATTGAAGGCGCAACTGATGGAGCTACTAGAAAAGGGGTTCATCAGACCAAGTACTTCCCCATGGGGAGCACCTGTGCTATTCGTAAGGAAGAAAGATGGATCGATGAGGTTGTGCATCGACTATCGAGAACTCAATCAACTCACCATCAAGAACAAGTACCCTTTGCCCAGAGTCGACGAACTGTTCAACCAAATATCGGGAGCTCAATATTTCTCCAAGATCGATCTTCGATCTGGCTACCACCAAATGAGGATCAAAAAGGACGATATCTTCAAGACGGCTTTCAGGAGCAGGTATGGACATTATGAATTCGTCGTTATGCCTTTTGGGCTAACCAATGCTCCTGCAGTATTTATGCAACTCATGAACAGCATATATCGGCCCTACCTCGACAAGTTTGTGGTCGTCTTTATCGACGACATCCTGATATACTCCAAGACCAAGGAAGAGCATGAAGAACACTTGAAGACAGCACTACAAGTTTTGCGAGACAACAAGCTATACGCAAAGCTTAGCAAGTGTGAATTCTGGCTCGAAGAAGTATCCTTCTTGGGCCATGTCATCTCAAAGGACGGCATCTCCATTGATCCCTCCAAAGTCGAAGCTGTGCTCAACTGGGAGAGACCAACCAACGTAACCGAAATCAGAAGTTTCCTAGAACTGGCTAGCTATTACAGGCGATTCATCAAGGACTTCTCAAAGATCGTCGTTCCTCTCACGCGTCTGACACGAAAGGAGAATCCATACTCCTGGAGTAAAGAGTGTGAGAAAAGTTTCCAAACCCTCAAAGACTGTCTTACCTTAGCACCTGTTCTCGCTCTGCCAATAGAGGGAGAAGGTTTCTCTGTCTACACCGATGCCTCAAGAATCGGGCTAGGTTGTGTACTCATACAAAAGGAGAAGGTCATCGCCTATTCTTCAAGACAACTGAAGACACATGAAGTCAACTACCCCGTACATGATCTCGAGCTGGCTGCCGTGGTCTTCGCCTTGAAGATTTGGAGACACTTTCTATATGGCGAGCAATTCACTGTCTACTCAGACCATAAAAGTCTGAAGTATCTATTCTCTCAGAAGGAACTCAACATGAGACAAAGGAGATGGCTAGAATACTTGAAAGATTTCGACTTCCACATCCAATACCACCCAGGCAAGGGAAATGCTGTGGCTGATGCTCTTAGTTTACCCAAGACTCGTGGTGGACTCGACGCCATATGGGTCATTGTGGGCCAACTAACCAAATCCGCCCACTTTCTGCCTATAAAGAGTAAGTGGTCCGTGGAGGTACTAGCTGCCTTATATGTCAAGGAGATTGTAAGACTACATGGCATTCCATCATCTATTGTTTCAGATCGAGATCCGAGATTCACATCTCATTTTTGGAAAGGACTGCAAGGTGCACTGGGTACTAAACTCAACTTTAGTACCGCATTCCATCCTCAAACCGATGGGCAAACTGAAAGAACCAACCAAATAGTAGAAGACATGTTGAGAGCTTGCACCATAGATTTCCAAGGGTATTGGAACGAACATCTATCTCTAATTGAGTTCGCCTATAACAGCAGTTACCAGGAGAGTATCAAGATGGCACCGTTCGAAGCACTCTACGGAAGGAATTGTAGATCCCCTGCATGCTGGAATGAGGTTGGAGAACAGCAATGGCTAGGCCCAGACATGGTGTAGTGTACCACAAAGGACATTCAGGTAATCAGAGATCGGCTCAAGATTTCCCAATCCAGACAAAAGAGCTATGCCGACAAAAGAAGGCGAGACTT
Organism: Colocasia esculenta; assembly: GCA_014218235.1. Lineage (NCBI taxonomy): Eukaryota > Viridiplantae > Streptophyta > Magnoliopsida > Alismatales > Araceae > Colocasia > Colocasia esculenta. The sequence goes on from CM024762.1 coordinate 48,693,111, forward strand.
GGAATTTCAAGTCGGTGATCATGTGTTCTTAAAAGTGTCACCTACTCGTGGCATCCAAAGATTCGGTGTAATGGGAAAGCTCAGCCCTAGATTCATCGGTCCTTTTGAAGTACTCGAAAGGGTTGGTGAGGTTGCCTACCAGCTGGCGTTGCCACCGGATCTGTCATGTGTACACAATGTGTTCCATGTTTCCATGCTTAGGAAATATGTGTACGACCCCACGCACATCGTTCGCCACGAGAAGTTGGTATTGAACAAGGATGTGACATACGAAGATAAGCCAGTCAAGATACTAGAAGGGAAGATACAACAACTCAGGAACCGTCCCATCCATGTGGTTAAAGTCCTATGGAATAACCGTGGAGTGGAAGAAGCAACCTGGGAACCGGAAGGAACCATCAGACGGAACTACCCCGATCTTTTCGGTAAGACATTCCCTTCATTATGATCGTATGAATTTGGGGACCAAATTCTTTTTAAGAGGGGGAGGATATAGCAACCTGGATTTTTCAAAAATAATAATAATAAATAAATAAATAAATAAAAGTTTAATAATAAAAAAAATAAAAGCAATTAGAAATTCAAAGAAAAGAGAATTAAATAAAATCCATGAAATGAAAATAAGTAATGGGCTTTATTAAATAGACCCATTAAAAATTAGTGGGTCAAAATAGAGATTTTAAAAAGGGGAATAATAGAGAAATACCATAAATTCGTAACTAAAATATTACTAAAATAGAAAAGAGATATTTAATATATTAAATATCTAGTTTGAGTTAGAATTGGATTCCAAACCTACCCTAATTGATTGGCCACGAAATCCCCTCTCTCCCAACCCAAATAGGAGATATCTTGCTTAAGAAGGGGAGATGAAAATAGGAAATTCAGAATTTAATAGGAATTAGACTTAAACTAGGAAAGGAAATAGGGAGAAGTTTAAATACTTCTCTTAAACCCTCATGGCCGGCCCTAGCTCGTGCCAAGAGGTTCCTGGACCAGGAGGAGAGGCCAAGAGGAGGAGAATTCGTGGAGAGGAAGGATCTCTTAAGTTCTTCTCCGAGTTCTTCAAGTCTTAACCCTAGAAGAGGAAAATGATCAAAGGTGGGCATTCTCACAAGCATAAACCATGAAACGTTTTCTGTAGGATGTCTCGTCTATCAGGGACAAAAGTCCTTTGGTTTCATAATTTTCCATCGAGGATATCTTTCATTCTTGATTTTTCATGTTCTGCAACCCTCTTCTTAATTCTTGATCTCCTTGTATACTCAACCCCATGCCACGAGATTTTTACTATAGGCACTGATACATGTTAGGCTTCTTTTGCCCCTAAAAGCCCTAAATTTGATTCATCCTATCTTGCAAATTTAATCGTTGATCTCAACTATGTACTGTTTCATGTTCATTATGAATACCCGTGTTTAAAACATGTCTAAACCCTGGATGTTTTCCAATTCCTAATTATTGTAAGTACCCATACATGTCTAGGTCGTTTTGCAATTGGTTTCATGATTTTTCATTGACTATACAATTAGTTGTGATTTTCTGAATCACCCTGTGTCAAATAGGGTAAGTTCTGGCCCGCAATCCAATGTAAAGTCCTTTCCCTGTCGGGCTCGGGCGCAGACCCTGTGAACGCGACGGCCCGATAGGCCGCGTTCACAAGGGCCGTCGCGACAGCGCCCTCTGTCGCGATCTGATCGAGACAGGGCCAGTCGTCGTGATCTGCTGCCCGACCTGAGTAGCCCTGTCGCGACCTGTACAAGACCCCGTCGCGATCTCAGTTGATCCCGTCACGACCCTCATCAGGGTACGTCGCGATCTGGGTGCTTTTTGCAAGAAACCCCCTATCTCAGCAATGCTTGATTATCTACAGTGTTTGTACTCTTGTTTAACAGTCATACATACAAGAAATAACTCTTGTTATAAATTAAACATTTATGTATGATTAAAATACATGCACATGATCCTTTCTATCTACAATTTCATGACACTTACACACACTTTGAACCATCCAATTATTGCGTAATTTGGCATGAAGTTATTTCATAATACATCTGGTAATTTACGCAATTAAATTACCATATTTTAAATATACTTGTCTATTGTTTCTCGCGATGTTTTTAGAATACCGATCTCGAAGCTCCATTGTTCTAGAACTCCTCTAGAACGTCGAGCACTTGTTTCTATATACACACTTTCTTGACTTGGACAAACTCTCTGTCGGATATTCCTTCTATCGGACTAGTGAGTCTTTGTTCAAGGACTCCGTAAGTCTCCTCTGTCCATGGATTCCCACATGGTCGACGAGCCGGTTGTACCCTAACACCTATTACACCCTTTAGGGATCAATATGGTCCAAACAGCTATTAGAAATTCACTCTCGTCTTGAGTCACGCCGGACCTCTGGACCTGTGCTTAACATGGCCAGTGGTAAGGTCGTGAGTTCCGCCTGACTGCCAACACCATGTGCGCGTGTTGTGCAACTGTTACTATCGCTCGTTACTCGACATTTCATGTGCAAGGTCCACTAACTCTCATCTATACTCTACTCGCTCATCTATTCACGTTCACTCTACTATCTCGTCTATTCATCTAGTGCTCTCATCTACTTCTTGGTACTCTATATTGACCATTGACTGATTGTCTAAAGATAAACAATATAACCAATGTGTGGCAATATATAAAGGGCCCGATTTGGTCCTGGGATGTGCACCCGAAAGTGCTAGTTCCCATGGGAGTTAAATGATCAGAGTGTTTGGCATTACACTCAAGTGCTATCTATCTCGACTATCTAAATGACAATCAAAAGTGCTATGTTCTCTCGTTGTCCATTGACAACAAAGTGCTATGTTATACTCGTTGTGCTATGCTATACTCGTTGTGCTATTTGTACTATGGCCATCTTGCTATACTTGACTTTGTGCTATCTTGCTATTATTGTGCTATTCCCGACACTTGTGCTATTTTTGGAAAGTCTTGCTATTTCATTCACGTACTGTCCTGTTATATTTTTTTTACTTGACTCTCTCTCCCGTTCTATCATTAGTTACTCTGCATTAAATGCATTAATTACTTAAAGCCTGCTTGAGCCTGAGATTTAAGTCCTACTGGGCGATGTTCGCTCACCCTGCGTTATTTGTCGTTGTGTTCTCAGGTGAGACCGAGGATGAACCATACACTCAAGAGGACGGGAACAACCTGGAGTGATGTCATGAGTACCCTAGTGACCTATTGCTATGTTTAGCGTTGTAGTAGTTAGGTTTGAAGTTTAGTCTTTTCCTTTATTTCAATGTAATTGGGCCCTATAGATTGGCTCTAATATTAGTGGTTGTAACTAGACATAGGAAAGTTATTAATGAAATGAATTCGCTTTAGTATTATTCACTGTGCAATGGTTTGATGTCTAGTACTCGCTCTATACCCTTTACTTGCAACTGCCTCGCGTTCCGACATTCCACGTCGGGGCATGACAACACACAGTTACAAAAAGATGTCTATGACATGAGTTAAAGAAATACAAAAGAAGGAAAATAACAGGACTGACATAGCAAGCTAAGATTTCAGGGACAAGACCTGGACCAGAAGAAAAAGAACACTGGATAATTGACTCCTAAACTCTCTAGACATCGTCATTCCCAGGAGCAGGGGGATGACGGAACTCATTAAAGTCTCTGGAAAGCCGAGTGAGTCTGTGCTGAATCTGCACGTGAGTGTCAGCCAATGCATCCATCCTGGTATCAACATGATCAAATCGAGCATTGAGTTGTGCAAATCGAGTGGTCATTTATTGCTGCATTTGGACCATTTGAGCAGATATGAAATCTCTAAGAGAGTGCTCTTGAGGCACTTGGTCTTCTGCATCTTCATCCTCATTGCCCTGAGTATCCATTGGCTCTGCTTGGGAGGCGTCATCAGCATCATCCTCATCGCCAGAGTATTCGTCTTCCTGACCCTTAAGAGTCCTGGTGACTCTTCCGTCAACAAGTTTATAGCCCATCCGATGGGCAGCAGTGAGATCAAATGCACTGCGGGATTTAAGGGTGACAAGTTCACTGTTAGGAATTTGGATGCCAATGAAGTGAATAAGTGAAGTGATCGGGCAAGCATATGGCATTGATCTCCTGGGGTTGTAGAAGCATTGACGGAGCAGGTGAAGCATGAGTTCGGGCAAGTTGGTTTGTTCGTACTTGAGGAAGAAGAAAAAGAGTGATTTATGAACTTTAGTGACGAGTTCCCGACTACCATGCTTCGGAGCAATCAAGGTGGTGAAGATGTGATGGATCATTCGGTTCAGTGTGGGAAAGGAATTGGCATTGAGCTTGACAATATCCTTGGTTGCGTCATAAGGTTGGAGAGTGATGAGTTGGTAGTACTCAGAGGCAGAAGGATGACTAAGAATAACATCAGCCCCAGAGTTGGGAATTTGAAGAGCTGTGCTGAGAAGGTTTGGAGTAAGCTTGAAGCTGGTACCTTTGACGGATGTGAAGAGATCCCCATCCGCAGACATGCCGAGGTTGTTGAAAAACTCTGTCACGGCAGTGGGAGAGTATTGCATATGGGAGTATTGAAAGACTGTCCAGCCCTAGGAGTCAAACAGGGGCTGGAGATTGGGAAACATGTCTTCCAAGGATCTGAAGTCGACATAGCGGGGCTGCACGATCTTGTTGAAGGTTCCCCATACCATGGTGAGCTGCAGACCTTGGGGAACAACAAGCTCGGGCAACCGATCATTGCGATGCTTGGTTCGTCGCTCAGATGGAGCCCCGGAGCCTTCGCCGGCTTCAGAGGAAGCGGGATGACGACGGGAGACAACACGTTTACCCTTGGGAGCCATGAAGGAGATGATTGGAAGGAAGAAAGAAGATTGAAGGAAGAAAAGACACAGAGGAAAGAGGAGGATGGTGTTGGCACCTTGGAGAGGAACCCTAGAGTAGAAATAGGGTGAAGACACCTTTTGGTGGAAGGTGAGAAGGTGAGGAGTTGTGTTTCCCCCTTTGAATATGTTTAAAAGGCGTTTGAAAGAAAGGGGTCCCACAAAATCCGGCCAAAATTGGCGCCGGTTATGCTTGTGAACCGCCCAGATCTACGGCTGTTGACAGGTGCATAGGCATCTGTTGACAGGCACATACAGATTTTTGCCAGAAAGAGATTTTGACAGAGATGTGAAGTGCAAAGAGTGTCTAAATGATATTTAAGGTTGAAAAATGGCATATACACAGTATAAAATGTCATACCCACTATATTTAAACATCTCAAAGGACGACTATGGTTAGAAAGTAATATCCCATGAGTCTCAAGTTGTAGCATTTAGACAACATCGTTCAAGGAACATATGACCCTAAGACAACTCCTTTGAATAGAAGCCATTGTAGAAAACCATAGTTCTTAGTGGGTAATGTTCAGTTGGTGCATGAAGATAACGTGTACATATGCAATTGACAATAAATGACACATTGTCCTTGTTTTAACACTTGGAGGCTTCACTCTATTTCTTCTTAGAAGAGTTTCATTGTGAATGTAGAGTGAAAAAGTGGTAATTAGGATCACTTGCACCTTTGGACGTGAAGGTAGACATTTGTTATGCCCATACCCCCAGTTACTTAGTGTGAGTGACCATCATACCATTGTACAGAGTTAATGATTTAACTTTTTAATGCGAAGACGGACATTGGTGATGCCCATGCTCCAGTTACTCAATAAAAGTCATCATTGCTCTGCCTTTCATCCCATTTTGCATTTTTGTTTTGTTTTTTTTTTTGTATTTTGAACGTTTGATTTCGGAAATAGGTAGCTTTTCTCCTTTGTTTTTATTTTGAAATTACAAGGGCAAAGGTTATTTAAGGTCAAAGGCTCATCAAGTTCAATAACCTTCTTACTTGTTAATCCATGTAAGAAAAATAATAATCCACAATGAAAGTATTCAAAGTAGTTAGGTGAAAGTCATTATGCTTGTTCAACGTTGGCTGAATGACACAATCTAGACTCTCTCAAGAATATTATTTCCAAACTCATTGAGTCTTAATCAATATCTAAAGTACTATATGAGTATGAAAAATTATTACCGCAAATAAGTTCTCAATTTTCACCTTGCATCATTTTTATGAACATACTCATTAAGTATGATGAGAAAAGATATGAAGAACTCAGTGAAAAGTATACCTATCGACATCTAGTTTGAGCCTGTCGACAGATGCAGATAGTGATGAAACACTGGGTTCAGGCAGATCATGGTTGTCGACAGCTGAAGAAGGGGCTGTCGACAGATGCACACAGACTGAAAAACATAGAGTTCGGGGAGATCCTAAACTATGTCGGGCTGTCGACAGATGCATACAGGGTGCAAATCTTGGGTTCTGTGAAGGCATAGCTGTCGACAGGAGTGTTTGGGGCGATCGACAGGAGCTTTGACAAATTAGACTTAAGATAAAGAACAGAGGGAAGTTTGAGTTACATGCTTGGGGAATTTTGACATATCAAGGATAAAGATGTTCCCTCATGACTTTCACTCACCAGACCAGAAATTACTCCCCCATAGTGTGTGCAGGTGATGACTCAACATTCAAGCAATTCAAACAAAATATTCATATGCATGGCAATCATTCGCACACCAGAGATCAGTCATAAGCACATGAACACAGAAAATCATTTGTTTTCAAAAATTAATGGGCAACTTGAAAAGAAACTATATACCCTATTTGAAGTGGATGACCTTTATATGCAATTTGACTATGGATACGCGGCGGAGAATATTTTCTTACGCATAATGATAGTTTCCAAACAAGCAAGACTTGTTCTTCCACATGTCACCATTTGATATACCACATAGTCTTTACACACAAATAGCATATACTCCAAAATTGGGTATAGGTTTCATTGCATTTTACACAAGCCCAATTCTCTCCTTAGTGTAGTGAATCTATCTTCAGACAAGGGTTTTGTGAGAATGTCAGCCAGTTGCTTTTCAGTGGGTATGAAGCTAAGCTCCAATGATTTGTTGGCTACCTCATCTCTCAAGAAGTAATGTCTAATCTCAATATGTTTGGTTCTTGAGTGTTGAATTGGGTTCTTTGAAAGGTTGATAACACTAGTGTTGTCACATAAGATAGGTGTGCATCCAATGTCAATGTTGTAATCACGCAATTGACTTTTTATCCACAACACTTGAGCCGCACAACTCCCTGCAGCAACATATTCTGCCTCTGCAGTGGAGAGTGCAACCGAGTGTTGCTTCTTGGATGCCCACGAAACCATGCAACCACCAAGGAATTGACAATGCCCACTAGTGCTTTTTCTATCAATTTTACACACAGCATAGTCAGCATCAGAATATGAGATTAAGTTAAAGCTACTCCCTACTGGATACCAAAGACCCAAATCATACGTACCTGAGAGATATCGAAAAATCCTTTTAATTGCAACCAAATGGCTTTCCTTTGGACTAGATTGGTATCTAGCACAAAGACAAACACTAAATTGTATATCTGGCCTACTTGCAGTAAGGTAAAGGAGAGAGCCAATCATACCTCGGAATTGCTTTGCATCTACCATTTTACATTTTTCATCATTTTCCAATTTTATGCTTGGGCTCATGGGTGTTGAGGCAGGCTTGGCTTGTTCAAACTGAAAACATTTCAGTAGCTCCTTTACATATTTTTCTTGATTAATGAAGAAGCCATCTTCATGTTGTTTTACCTGCAAACCAAGAAAAAATTGAAGCTCCCCCATTAAACTCATCTCAAATTCATTGTGCATGTGTTTAGAGAACTCTTCACACAGTGATGGGTTAGTGGAACCAAATATGATATCGTCCACATAGACTTGAACAACAATTATGTGATTGCGAACTTTCTTAGTGAAAAGGGTTTGGTCTACTTTACCTCTTGAGCAGTTTTTACTCACCAAAAAATTGTTTAGTCTGTCGTACCAAGCTCGGGGTGCCTGCTTCAAACTGTAAAGAGCTTTGTGTAACTTATAAACATGGTTAGGCTTTTCATTATCCTCAAACCCGGGTGGTTGAGAAACATAGACTTCCTCTTTGATGTAGCCATTCAAGAAAGTAGTTTTAACATCCATTTGAAAAAGTTTGAATTTGTTTGAACATGCACATGCTAACAAGATCCTTACTACTTCAAGTCTAGCTGCAGGTGCAAAAGATTCTTCAAATTCTATCCCAAATTCTTGGTTATACCCTTTTGCTACCAGTCTAGCTTTGTTTCTCACCACTTTACCCTCTTCATTTAGTTTATTCTTAAACACCCATCTTGTGCGAATGACAGAAATTTCACGAGTTCTAGGAACTAAACTCCAGACATTATTTTTTTGAAACTGACCAAGTTCCTCATGCATAGCGTCAATCCATGAATTTTCTTTTAAAGCCTCTTTAACATTTTTAGGTTCCACTTGAGAGACAAAGGCTAAATGATCTTGTTCAACTATTTTTCTAACCTGAGACCTAGTTTGAACTTTATCATTTACATATTCAATTACATTATCAAGTGGGTGATCCTTTGAATACCTCGCATTTGTGATTGTTGAAGAACCTGGTTGATCTTGGATTTGAGGAAGTGGGTCATGCGTGACTTATTCTTCAGGAAGGTGTTCTTAAGGATTTTCATCTTGAGTCTTTTCTTCTTGAGGATCTTCTTCAGATTCATCATCTTGTTTTTTGAAGAGTATTTCATGATCATCATCATTGTACCTGCGAAAATATCCACTATTAGTTTTTGTTTCTCCTTGAGAATTTTCTTTTACTTTTTCATGTGGTTTCCCAAGAATTGTTCCTTCATCTCCATCATCATACCTGTGTAAAGTTGAACTATTAGTCTTTGCATGATATTCATCAAAGACAACATGTGGAGTTTCTTCCACAGTTCGATTTTTATTATTAAACACTCTATGTAAGGCCCTCGAATTTTGTTGTATTACTTTATTACGTGTAAATAATTCATACTTGTGTATGCATAGATTTACCTATCTACGTACGTATTAGTTAAGTATACTTATGTATGCATGTGTATAATTAGTTGTAAATAGTGTATGAATTGCATGGTGGTAGTGTGTACATGATAGTATATATATGGCGTGTATATATGTATAAGTTCAGCATGATTTCTGCATGGTTTTAAGTTCTGGCCGAAGGGCCAAATTGGCATCAACATGGATGGACGTCCAGGCTGAGTCAGCGTCCACCTCGATGGACGCTAATGCTTAAGTCAACGGCCATGGATGTGGACGTTAATATCTCTGACCTGCATGCATTGCAGACCCTGAAATTCCAGGGGCAAGCAAGCCTAGCCATTGGGGAGATGTCCCCAACGGCTATCAGGCCATCCCATCACCTCTCCAGGGTTCCCCAAACCCCTCTCCTTTAAAAAAACCCCTTCTGCACCAGAAGAGTTCTCTTTGGCTCTTTGCAAGGAGAAGAGAGAAACCCTAGCTTCTGTGAGAAAAACTAGACTTTGCATGCTCTGATCCGGCGACTTGGAGCTTCATCCGGCGATCCCTTGCAACTGGAGGCCAGAGTGGACCAAGGAGAAGGCTTCCCCGACCCCAGCTTGCTGTGGAGGTCGATCAAGAACCCAGAGGAGTGGTGTTTTGGAGACTTCTTGGGACTGCCCAAGGAGAGCTTCATCAACCTCTTTGATCCCTTTGAAGATTTAATTAGAGGCAAGTAACCCATACATTTCGTCCATGTATGAGTCTAGTAGGGTTTTACCATTTTTTACAGATTTTCCTCGTATCCTGGATCCTCACAATTCACCTTCATTTGGAGTTCGGTCTGTGTTCTTGCAAAGACAGGAACTTGGCGTCAATGCCTCTTGCCGCCAAGATCTCCAGTCTGCGTCCAGTGATCTTGCCGTCAAACTCCTTGAGCGGCCAGACACTAACGCTAAGTTCTTCAATGCAGAACAGTAAACTGTTCTGCCTTAAATAATTATTTTCCAGACTTTGACGCATGAGGATATAGTGTAATTTTTATATGTTATGTAAAATAGATAATGTGATGTGTGTGGAAATTTCTGTGTTTTTCTGTGGATGGCATAAATTATTAGATTTATTGAAATACATGTTGGGAAAAATGGATTAGGCATGTTCACTTACTGTCTACATGATTCCTGAGGAATTAAATGCCCTAAATTTTTCTAAACCATGTATATAGATATCAGTCCATGTCCTGTAATTTTTGAGAATTTTTCCATGATTGTGGGATTTACTGTAATTTCTGTTTTGGAAATAGAAGACATGGGTAGGATTTGTAAAGTTTACAGTAAATTTTGTGTTGTGCAATAAATCCGAGGAAAATTCCTGTGACGATTTGTATGTTAGATTCAAGGCTGTGAACTGTCAAACTAGATATTCATGTTATGTTCCATGATAAGTTTAATTATGAATGGCATGAAACTGAATGTTTTAATTTCAGTAAATGTAATATGACTCGAAAAAATCTGGAAATTTGTATGTGAGATTATGATCCTGCAATTAGTGTGTGTTTAAATTTTCATGATATTTGGATAACGGCAAAGTGTATTATGAAATTTCCATGTGAAAACATGTGGTAAATGCATGCTATCATGAATATGATTTGATGATGTGTTTGCCGACCTGATTAATGTAAGCTACTGAAGGTTTGATTTCTGTCAACAGTGGTATCATGATTAGGAAAATAGAGCCATGTGTATAAGTGAGAGAATGTAAAGACATGTGTAATATGTGTGTTAAAATAGGAATGTGTAATGTGTAAGATTGTGCCATGTGTGACACTGCTTCCATAGAGGGCCGTGGAACCGTATCATGGAAAAGTCCCCATGGGAAGGTTCAATGTGTTAAGATCCTAAGGGCATTAGGATGAAATCCTGGAGGTGGACAAGTACCACTGGTTAGGGTGGAGACTTGTTCTCCCGGTCTGCGCAGTCCAAGAGTCGTCACTATATTGCCTAGGTGGAGTCTATGTGTATGTGTTATGTGATGTGTGATTCTAATGGTGGTTTGGACTATGTGTCACAGCACTAAATTGTGAAATGTGAATGTGATTATGTGTAAATTGTGTAGTGTGAATATGTGTAAATGTGCAATGTGTAAAACGAGAACTATGTGAATGAGTAATTGTGTAAACATGTGAAACCATTATGTTAAATTGTGAAATTGTGGTCCATGATATGTTAATGTGAAATTATGTTATAACAGCAACCTAAAGGTGTTTATAAGAGTGTTTATATGTATAAAAATGCGTAGAATCCATGCTAGGAGCATTTCTTGCATATGTGTTAACAATTCCATGTTTAATTGCTATCGTGTTGTAGTTAATTGGAATTGTAGCTCTCATGCGATAGGATGTGAATTGCTAAATTATGTCAAAACATCAACCTTAATGTGTATGGAATGATAAATTGCATGTGCAAGAATGTGTAGAAACCATGTTAGGAATGTTTCCTTTCATGTAGGCAAGAATCCCATGTGTGGTTGCTTCCATGTTATAGCTTGATATGAAATATAGCTTTCATGTGATTGAATGAGTAGAAAGCATGTGATAGGATATTTATTTTGGAATGGCTTAATCCATGTACCATGTGTTTTAAATTTGTAGAGATATCATGATAGGTTGCCTTTAATATTGTCCAACCATGCTACATGCTTGATTTGATGCTAATGAATGTAAATGCCTATATGACGAATGCATGAATGACGTGTATGGAGTTTAATTGCTGAGTCTTTTAGACTCATTCCTTGCTTCGGCGTACAGGTTTAGTTGGTGACCCTACATCGTTAGAGGAGGCTGTGGAGAGTGACTCCGAGCGTGGCGAGTAGTTCGGAGGAGTTGCACTCGTGACATTTTATCTTACTAGTATGTATTTGAGGCATTGTAATGAAACCATTGTGTAATTATGAACGAACTATGTATTAAATTTTTAGCACTTTATTTATGTGGACTTTAGTTATCCTTAATTTATCATTTGAATCATGTATGTTAAATGTGGATGATGAAATGAAGACAAGTAGTTCTTTTACTTCCGCTACTCTGTATTTATATTTATGAGCATCTCAATCGTATGTTATTGTTGGGTAAATGTCCCACTGTGACGAGACTCACTTTACCGACGTGGATTGGTGTAATCGTACCAGTATAAGGAGGGTCGTCGTAGAGATTGGTATCAGAGCGACCGATTGAGATTGCACATGAATATACATAAGTCATCATCCCCATTACATGCTAAGTCTACCTAGAAATGTCCACATGTGTAGAAATCATTAATAATGAATGGAAAATAGATGAGAAAATGGTTAGGAAATTAAATAACGTAGCGCTAATGGTGGCTGAAATTATTGCAGCCATGGCTTCGAGAGGTAGGCGTGGCAGAGCACCGGCCCGTGAGGACGAGGCCCTTAGCGCTGCTTGTAGGCAGGAGGGCGAGATGGATCAATATCTTGAGGAGAAGAAGGCTTCACAGAAGAGGCCTGCAGCTACGTTCCAGCGGCAGGATAAGAAGAAAGTAGTGTACCAGGCTCCGCAGCGACCAGTAACAACCGGCAGTGCACAGGTACCTTCTCAACGTTCCCCTGGTATGAAGAAGGAGTGTCCCCATTGCGGGAAGACACACGGTGGTTCCGAGTGTTGGTTGGTAGCGGGAAGATTCTTGAAGTGCGGAAGCAGCGACAACAAGATCAAAGATTGTCCGAGACTTCAACAGGGAGTCCAACGTGGAGCGCCAGCCCCAGCAGCGGTAGCAGCAGCAGCGCCAGCTACAGGAAGACCAGGAAGGCCTCGAGCCCCAGCTCGAGTGTTTGCTCTAGCACGAGAGGATGCCGAGCAGGCGGAGCATGTCACCGAAGGTACGGTTTTACTTCTAGGTGTGCACGCTCGGGTTTTTTTTCATACGGGTGCCACTCACTCGTTCATTTCCGAGCAGTTCGCTAGGCAGTTAGCTCTAGAGTCAGGCGTAGAGTCTGAGGATTTAGAAGTCCCTTTGTCTGTGCACACACCTGCGGGTACGGTATCGACTAGGAAGTGTATTCCGTCATTACCTGTGTGCATCGAGGATAGAGTCCTAGAAGGGTGTTTCTTCTTGCTAAAGATGAAGGACTTTGATGCTATTCTTGGTCTGGATTGGCTAGAGGAGCACTATGCGTCAGTAGATTGTCGTGGGAAGAGGATTGTTTTCCGCATTCCTGGTGAGGACGAGTTCTCTCATCCCTTGCCAAGGAACTTGGTGGGAAAGTTGGTCATCTCTGCCATGAAGGCGATGCGCATGGTGAACAAGGATTGTGACGCTTTTCTTGCCAGCGTGGTGTTAGTACCTAAGGCTGATGAGTCACCTACTCTTGCAGAGATCGAGGTAGTGCAGGATTTTCCAGACGTCTTTTCTCGATGAATTGTCTGGATTGCCACCAGATAGAGAGATAGAGTTCACCATAAAGTTGCTTCCGGGCACCTCTCCTATCCCAAAGGCTCCATATCGGATGGCACCTGCGGAGTTAGCCGAGTTGAGGAGGCAGTTGCAAGAGTTGCTAGATAAGGGATTTATTCGCCCTAGTGTTTCCCCTTGGGGCGCACCTGTCTTATTTATGAAGAAGAAGGATGGATCACTTAGGTTATGCATCGATTATAGGAAGCTAAACCAAGTGATAGTGAAGAACAGGTATCCCTTACCTCGTATTGATGATTTGTTTGACCAGTTGCAAGATGCATCAGTCTTTTCTAAGATTGATTTACGATCTGGTTATCATCAATTGAAGATTAGGAGTGAGGATGTGTCCAAGATGGCGTTTAGAACTCGTTATGGACATTATGAGTTTTTGGTTCTTCCTTTAGGATTGACCAATGCCCCTGTAGCGTTCATGGATCTCATGAATCGAGTGTTTAGGCCTTATTTAGATAGCTTTGTTGTGGTGCTTATTGATGATGTGCTGGTCTACTCTCCGGATGACCAACGCCCCTGCCACACACCGTCAGCATTTGAGGGTAGTGTTAGAGGTCCTTCGTGAGCACAGGTTGTATGCTAAATTCAGCAAGTGCGATTTCTGGTTGCGCGAGGTTCATTTCCTCGGGCATGTTATCCCCGGTGCTGGTGTAGCAGTTGATCCAGCAAAGGTCCAGGTAGTTATGGATTGGGAGACTCCCATGACCCCTTCGGAGATTCGTAGTTTTCTGGGTTTGGCTGGTTACTATCGGCGATTCATTGAGGGATTTTCATCCATCGCCGCCCCATTGACTCAGCTCACCAGAAAGGAAGTGAAGTTTGTCTGGTCCGAGAAGTGTGAGAGTAGTTTTCAATTGTTGAAGACTAAGCTCACGTCAGCTCCGGTGTTAGTCTTACTGAGCGGTGTAGAGGGTTTTGCTATCTACACGGATGCGTCTCGGATTGGCCTAGGCTATGTGCTAATGCAGCAAGGAAGGGTAGTGGCGTATGCTTCTCGTCAATTAAAGGAACATGAGCGTAACTATCTAACCCATGATTTGGAGCTCACAGCAGTGGTTCATGCACTAAAGATATGGAGACACTATCTTTATGGTGTCAGATTTGAGGTGTTTACCGACCACAAGAGCTTGAAGTATCTCTTCTCCCAGAAGGATCTAAACCTACGACAGAGGAGATGGATTGAGTTCCTCAAGGACTATGACTTCGACCTTCAGTATCATCCTGGAAAGGAGAACGTCGTAGCAGATGCTCTAAGTAGGAAGAGACCATCTCTCCAGTAGGACTGGAAGATGTTGGAGGATGCGGCGTACGCGTTGACTGAGTTAGAGCCCTCGCTATGCCAGGCTTTTGTAGCTCAGTTATCTCTTAGGTCTTCAGTATTGGATGAAGTGATCGAGCAGCAGAAGGCCGACCCCAGACTTCAAGGGTTAGTAGGCAAGGCAGGCATTGCTCGTGATGAGGATGGCGTGATTAGATTCCATCACCGAGTGTGCGTCCCTGATTTGGTAGAGGTCCGTGAGCATGTGTTAGCGGAGGCTCATAGATCGTGATTCTCTATTCATCCGGGTAACACCAAGATGTACCAGGATTTGAAGAGATCTTTTTGGTGGTCCGGCATGAAGAAGGATGTAGCGGATTATGTGTCTAGGTGTTTGGTGTGTCAGCAAGTGAAGGCCGAGCGGCAGCAACCATCTGGTCTTATGCAAAAGATGGAGATCCCAGTTTGGAAGTGGGAAGTTGTCACTATGGACTTTGTTTCGGGTTTGCCTCGGTCTAGACGGGTCAATGACTCGATTTGGGTAGTCGTAGATAGATTCTCGAAGACTGCGCATTTCTTGCCTATGAAGAAGAAGCAGTCAGTAGAGAGCTTGGCTAGATTGTACGTTAGTAGCATCATTAGATTGCATGGTGTGCCGAAGTCGATCATTTCGGATCGAGATCCGAGATTTACTTCGAGGCTGTGGAAGGGTCTTCAGGATGCTTTAGGTTTGGAGCTGAAGCTGCAACGACCCACTTCCACCCGGTACGGTTATACCAACCCACGTCGGATGAGAGCAAGCCGCTACAGGGGAGAATACCCCAACAAGTAACAAATGAGCTGAGATATACACAAATAGAATTAAATAAATGCAACGGAATTTAAATGAATCTCATTCCATCAACATTTAAATCCACATACCACAGTCTGTATAGTTCAACAAGAGATAACATAAGTACAAAATGTTCCAATTACATAGCCGACTCCAAGTACATTTGAACAAAATCCAAATTTCCAATTGTAGCATTACATACTTATGGAATATCAACTACAACTCTTCAATCACTTAGTCCAACTCCACTTCAATTCCTGCTAGCTCCTCCACTGCTAATTCCTGAAATGATTAGCAAGAGTGAGTCTATGCAATAGACTCAGCAAGTAACTTAAGATTCAATACATACATGCTTTTTAACAATTTAACACAATAGAATTTCAGCAATTTAATCATACATGCTTGTGCTATAAACAAAATAGGTTCACATGGGATTGTATTAAACATCTATTCTAACACATGTAAAACTATAATCTAATAAGATTTCTAATAACATGGCGTCATTATCATAAGTACAAATACACATTTACATACCTTCACACTTTACTCACATCATTGTAAAACTTCATAACTAAGTCGTGGAAAAACATATGCGAGATAGGTTTCATTGCTAGCATGATTTCTAACTCACTTTGCATGCAACCATAACAATTTACTTACATTTAGCTTGCTGATTTTCTATAAAATCTATGACATTCATTTTACCCTTACATAGGGATCACTTTTAACTATACAACATGATACTACACACATGTGCATCCAACCATTCAAATTCCATGAATATGAAAGCATATACTTACATTTTGGTACTAGTAGTAACATCACTTTTAGCAATAAGTTATACATAAACACATACACATACACATTTGTACACATCAATAAACAATTTATCAATCAACACTATTGTCATTTACACTTATACTATTTTCTCATTACACATAACCACATGATGAACCTTGGCTTTCACATACACTCACTTTGTTCTATCACACAATACTCATACACATTTGCCATTAATTCCTCTTTCACATTCACACACTTCTTATCACTTCACTTTTGCACATAACCTGTGCCACATTTACACATATCTCGCACATACCTTGTGCTATTGAACACATGTCACTTTTCACATCACACTTATGGTTATTTTCACTTAAATGCCAAGACACAGCCCAAACCACCATTAGATGTCACATAACACACACTTGGTCACATTCGCTTACTTAATCACCGGCGCAGTGATAAGTCTTAGTCTCTGCAGAAACCGGGGAAAGCCCTTCCCACCATTACCAGTGGAACTTGTCCACCTCCAGGATTTTACAAGACCCTTTGCCAGGGTGTACACTTTATCAAGACCCTTTCCTAGGGTGTAACACTTTGAGCTTTCCCGTAGGGGCACCACTACAGTACAGCTCCAAGCATCTAAGGTGGCAGTGTCTTATGGGCATATTTGGTTATCTTTATCACATTAACCGTTTTACACACTTATACCACTTGTTTTCCCATGTCTCATGCATACACACTCATGCAAAAATTCACACACACATAAGTCCTCATTCACTGATTTTAACTTCACTGTTGCAACTACCAAATACTCATAATACAGATATAACTATACCGAAATCTACTGAATCACATCAAATCACAATTAACACGCTCACATAGTCGTTTTTCTCATTAAAAATCCATAACGATACTTACTGTTATCAAAACAACCTGAGATTTTAACCACAGACACATTTCAGGTTTATAATCACACACGCAAATTTTCATATTTTTCTGAACCATATTACATTTACAGAAATTAAAACATGAAATCTATGCCGTTCATAATTTGATTTAACATGGAACATAACATGAACATCGGGTTTAACAGTTCACAGTCCTGAACCTAACATATTTGTCAACACAAAAATTTTCCTCGGATTTATTGCACAATACACAATTTACTGTAGATTTTACAATTCCTATGCATGTCTCCTATTTCCAAAACAGAATTTTCAGTAAATTCCACAGTCATGGAAAAATTCTCAAATTTTCAGGGCATGGACTGATACATATACACATGGTATAGAAAAATCTAGGGCATTAAATTCTCAGGAATTAGGTAGACAGTAGATGAACATGCATAATCCATCCTTTTTCCAACATGTATTTCAATAATCCAAAAGAATTCCTGCCATCCACAGAAAATGCAGAAATTTCCACACACGTACCACATTATCCATTTTACATAGCATATAGGATTTACACTATATCCTCATGGCGAAAACATATCGAAAATAATCATCTATCAGGAAGAACAGCTCACTGTTCTATCCTGAAGAACTTGGCGGCAACCTCTGGCCGTTCAAGAGTTTTGACGGCACGATCGCTGGACGCCTATGGGAGACCTTGGCGTCAATGGCATTGACGCCAAGTTCCTGTCTGTGCAACAGCACAGACCGAACCCCAAATACTCAGTGAAAAGGAGGGTCCAGGACACGATTTAAAATCCATAAAAATTACTGGGACCTAGGGAACATGTATGGGATTGAGATCTATGGGTTACTTGCCTCTGAATAAATCTCCAAACGGATCTAATGGCCGGAGAAGCTCTCCTTGGGCAGTGCCAAGAAGCCTCCAAAACTCCTTGGCTCCGGGTTCTAGGGGGTTGTAGGCCGCAGTCCAGCGCCGGGGGAGCCTCCTCCTACGTATGGTCTTTCTCCTTGTCGTAGAAGATCACCAGGAAACGCCTCCAGTCGCCGGATCCAAGCCCTCCAAGGTCAGTCCTTCCTCTCTTTCTCTGTTAGGGTTTCCTTTCTAGTAAAGAGCCAAGAGAGCTCTCTAGGTTGCCAAAGGGGTGTGTTTCATAAACTAGGGAACAAGAGGGGCTCGTGCAGGGCTGAAGGGACATGAAAGGGCCGGTGGGAAGACATCTCCCCAATCAGAAGTCTGGCCCAATGGGTGTTCTCTGCGCTCTGTTGCGCACAGAAAATTAGGGATATTGGCGTCCACATCCATGGACGGCTACATTAGGGTTGGCGTCAGTCGATATGGACGCTGACATATTATGGGCGTCCATCCATGTTGACGCCAAGACATCTTCTGCCAGAACTTAAAATCATGCAGAACCAAGCTTAATCCACACATATATACACATGAAACCTATGTAGCATAGTGTATACACCACTACACCATGTAACCATCCAATATTTACTATTAATCACACACATGCATACACAGGTACATCAAGATAATAACACGTACATGAATATCTTCATACGCATACAATGTATATATATATATATATATATATATATATATAGCATACGTACACGGATGTAACATACTTACGTATATTATACACGAATAGATAGATACAATAACACGCACACCGGTAATTAGACTAAGCTTGCACAACATTACTTAAGTACTATATGCATGGAATTCCTTAATATGTACTCTATGCACAATTTAGCTAATCGCTTATTCTCACCTAGTTATCACAGAATACATGCATGTTATTCGTGAGGAATATAGGATTTCCATATACACTACTAAATACACCTACCATACTTGCACTTTATATGTATATTAAAATGTACAAGTACCATGTACACCTTAACTACACCATGCAAATGAACAACGTTTACAACTAAGTATACTCATGCATACCTAAGTATACCAAGGTGTTACATATGTAAAATTAAGTACACAATTATCACATGCATATGATAATCTACATACGCACCTACACATATGCACTTCATACATTCGCACACAATATTTATGAAATGGGCAATATAAGGTATACTTCAATATTTAGATGGTACTTGCATAATATTTGAATAGATACCTTATACACAAAATTGGCCAATTACTTATATTCACATATATAAACATACATCTTCGCATATACACATGCAAGATTTATATCTATAATATGCATCATCTTCATGCATGCCATTTATGCAAAAATAAGTAAACACCATATACATAAAACAGAAGTGGGAAAAGAAATTCGGGGCCTTACACCCTCTCCCCCTTAAAGAGATCTTCGTCCTCGAAGATCGGATCACGTACCCTTGATGACATCTCGCTGCCGCTTCTAGTTCACTAAGACCGGTGCCTAAATTCCTACCGGTGGCCATCTCGGGGAACGAACCTCTTCTTCTGATTCGGACAGTCTTTAATCCAATGGCTCTTGCTACCACACTTGAGACATCTTCCTAACTTCGTCCAACATACTTCTCTGCCGTGGCGCTTGCCACAATGCACACATACAGGCTTTTCGTTGCCGGCCAAAACTACTGAGTGAAGGGTCGATTCTATTGGTGCCATAGATGGTTGTTGTCTTTTCATGAGCTTCTTCATCTTCCTCTTTTGCCGCTGAAATGGTTCTGGTAACATTTCTAATCTTGCTTTCTTCTCTGCCAAGTACAATTCCATTTCACTTTCTTGTTTGCATGCCGCGCTAAGAGCTACATCCATAGTTCCAAGATCAAACGCCGCCAGTCTGGCTCTCATTGACGGTCTAAGCCCCATCACAAACTTCCTTACCTTGCGCCTCTCATCAACAACTATGTGGGGTGCATATCTAGACAACTCCGTAAATCTAGCCTCATACTCCATAACTGTCATCGATCCCTGAGTCAAAGCTAAGAATTCCTGCTCCATTTTGTCCTGTATATGCTCAGGAACATACTTGGCCTGAAACATCTTTACGAAGTCTTCCCAAGTAACCTCTAGCTCCACTCCCTCAAACTGCGTGCGAAGAACGGAAGACCACCACACATCCGCTCGCTCCTGAAGCATATATGACGCCAGACTGATCTTGTCATCCTCTGCGCACCTGATGGCTCTGAATATCTTTTCGATTTCTCTGAGCCAACTTTCTGCAACTAACGGCTCACTCTCCCCCTTAAAAGAGGGTGGAGCCATTCTCTTGAACCTCTCCATGACTGTCACACCTCCTAAACCACGGTCCTGTTGAGCTGGTGCTGGAACCTGAGCCTGAAACTGAGTTTAAAAAGCCGCTTGTGTTTGCGCTTGAGTTTGTATTGCTTGTACAATCCCTTGCATGACTGTACCATAATCAGCCAACGGTGGCGGGGGCGATCCTTGAGGTGCTGGTACTTCATGTTGCTCCCCGTCAGTCCTACTTAATTCCTCATCCTGAATGGGCAGGCTCGAACGTCGAGTCCTTCCAGCCATTGCTACAAAATAAACACTAAATTAGACTCCATTTATCCTCATACCTAACATGTTATCATGTATTTATCTTACTACTTTTCTAGCACTATCTTAATTATTCCTTGGATCGGGCTATCCACTACAAGGACTTAGAGATGTGATTTAGTTGATGGCTATTTATGTATAATCTCAACCCAACCGCTCTGATACCATCTCTGCAACGACCCACTTCCACCCGGTACGGTTATACCAACCCACGTCGGATGAGAGCAAGCCGCTACAGGGGAGAATACCCCAACAAGTAACAAATGAGCTGAGATATACACAAATAGAATTAAATAAATGCAACGGAATTTAAATGAATCTCATTCCATCAACTTTTAAATCCACATACCACAGTCTGTATAGTTCAACAAGAGATAACATAAGTACAAAATGTTCCAATTACATAGCCGACTCCAAGTACATTTGAACAAAATCCAAATTTCCAATTGTAGCATTACATACTTATGGAATATCAACTACAACTCTTCAATCACTTAGTCCAACTCCACTTCAATTCCTGCTAGCTCCTCCACTGCTAATTCCTGAAATGATTAGCAAGAGTGAGTCTATGCAATAGACTCAGCAAGTAACTTAAGATTCAATACATACATGCTTTTTAACAATTTAACACAATAGAATTTCAGCAATTTAATCATACATGCTTGTGCTATAAACAAAATAGGTTCACATGGGATTGTATTAAACATCTATTCTAACACATGTAAAACTATAATCTAATAAGATTTCTAATAACATGGCGTCATTATCATAAGTACAAATACACATTTACATACCTTCACACTTTACTCACATCATTGTAAAACTTCATAACTAAGTCGTGAAAAAACATATGCGAGATAGGTTTCATTGCTAGCATGATTTCTAACTCACTTTGCATGCAACCATAACAATTTACTTACATTTAGCTTGCTGATTTTCTATAAAATCTATGACATTCATTTTACCCTTACATAGGGATCACTTTTAACTATACAACATGATACTACACACATGTGCATCCAACCATTCAAATTCCATGAATATGAAAGCATATACTTACATTTTGGTACTAGTAGTAACATCACTTTTAGCAATAAGTTATACATAAACACATACACATACACATTTGTACACATCAATAAACAATTTATCAATCAACACTATTGTCATTTACACTTATACTATTTTCTCATTACACATAACCACATGATGAACCTTGGCTTTCACATACACTCACTTTGTTCTATCACACAATACTCATACACATTTGCCATTAATTCCTCTTTCACATTCACACACTTCTTATCACTTCACTTTTGCACATAACCTGTGCCACTTTACACATATCTCGCACATACCTTGTGCTATTGAACACATGTCACTTTTCACATCACACTTATGGTTATTTTCACTTAAATGCCAAGACACAGCCCAAACCACCATTAGATGTCACATAACACACACTTGGTCACATTCGCTTACTTAATCACCGGCGCAGTGATAAGTCTTAGTCTCTGCAGAAACCGGGGAAAGCCCTTCCCACCATTACCAGTGGAACTTGTCCACCTCCAGGATTTTACAAGACCCTTTGCCAGGGTGTACACTTTATCAAGACCCTTTCCTAG
This sequence comes from Colocasia esculenta, assembly GCA_014218235.1. Classification (NCBI taxonomy): domain Eukaryota; kingdom Viridiplantae; phylum Streptophyta; class Magnoliopsida; order Alismatales; family Araceae; genus Colocasia; species Colocasia esculenta. The sequence goes on from CM024762.1 coordinate 48,715,461, forward strand.
GGTGTAACACTTTGAGCTTTCCCGTAGGGGCACCACTACAGTACAGCTCCAAGCATCTAAGGTGGCAGTGTCTTATGGGCATATTTGGTTATCTTTATCACATTAACCGTTTTACACACTTATACCACTTGTTTTCCCATGTCTCATGCATACACACTCATGCAAAAATTCACACACACATAAGTCCTCATTCACTGATTTTAACTTCACTGTTGCAACTACCAAATACTCATAATACAGATATAACTATACCGAAATCTACTGAATCACATCAAATCACAATTAACACGCTCACATAGTCGTTTTTCTCATTAAAAATCCATAACGATACTTACTGTTATCAAAAGAACCTGAGATTTTAACCACAGACACATTTCAGGTTTATAATCACACACGCAAATTTTCATATTTTTCTGAACCATATTACATTTACAGAAATTAAAACATGAAATCTTATGCCGTTCATAATTTGATTTAACATGGAACATAACATGAACATCGGGTTTAACAGTTCACAGTCCTGAACCTAACATATTTGTCAACACAGAAATTTTCCTCGGATTTATTGCACAATACACAATTTACTGTAGATTTTACAATTCCTATGCATGTCTCCTATTTCCAAAACAGAATTTTCAGTAAATTCCACAGTCATGGAAAAATTCTCAAATTTTCAGGGCATGGACTGATACATATACACATGGTATAGAAAAATCTAGGGCATTAAATTCTCAGGAATTAGGTAGACAGTAGATGAACATGCATAATCCATCCTTTTTCCAACATGTATTTCAATAATCCAAAAGAATTCCTGCCATCCACAGAAAATGCAGAAATTTCCACACACGTACCACATTATCCATTTTACATAGCATATAGGATTTACACTATATCCTCATGGCGAAAACATATCGAAAATAATCATCTATCAGGAAGAACAGCTCACTGTTCTATCCTGAAGAACTTGGCGGCAACCTCTGGCCGTTCAAGTAGTTTTGACGGCACGATCGCTGGACGCCTATGGGAGACCTTGGCGTCAATGGCATTGACGCCAAGTTCCTGTCTGTGCAACAGCACAGACCGAACCCCAAATACTCAGTGAAAAGGGGGGGTCCAGGACACGATTTAAAATCCATAAAAATTACTGGGACCTAGGGAACATGTATGGGATTGAGATCTATGGGTTACTTGCCTCTGAATAAATCTCCAAACGGATCTAATGGCCGGAGAAGCTCTCCTTGGGCAGTGCCAAGAAGCCTCCAAAACTCCTTGGCTCCGGGTTCTAGGGGGTTGTAGGCCGCAGTCCAGCGCCGGGGGAGCCTCCTCCTACGTATGGTCTTTCTCCTTGTCGTAGAAGATCACCAGGAAACGCCTCCAGTCGCCGGATCCAAGCCCTCCAAGGTCAGTCCTTCCTCTCTTTCTCTGTTAGGGTTTCCTTTCTAGTAAAGAGCCAAGAGAGCTCTCTAGGTTGCCAAAGGGGTGTGTTTCATAAACTAGGGAACAAGAGGGGCTCGTGCAGGGCTGAAGGGACATGAAAGGGCCGGTGGGAAGACATCTCCCCAATCAGAAGTCTGGCCCAATGGGTGTTCTCTGCGCTCTGTTGCGCACAGAAAATTAGGGATATTGGCGTCCACATCCATGGACGGCTACATTAGGGTTGGCGTCAGTCGATATGGACGCTGACATAATATGGGCGTCCATCCATGTTGACGCCAAGACATCTTCTGCCAGAACTTAAAATCATGCAGAACCAAGCTTAATCCACACAAATATACACATGAAACCTATGTAGCATAGTGTATACACCACTACACCATGTAACCATCCAATATTTACCATTAATCACACACATGCATACACAGGTACATCAAGATAATAACACGTACATGAATATCTTCATACGCATACAATGTATATATATATATATATAGCATACGTACACGGATGTAACATACTTACGTATATTATACACGAATAGATAGATACAATAACACGCACACCGGTAATTAGACTAAGCTTGCACAACATTACTTAAGTACTATATGCATGGAATTCCTTAATATGTACTCTATGCACAATTTAGCTAATCGCTTATTCTCACCTAGTTATCACAGAATACATGCATGTTATTCGTGAGGAATATAGGATTTCCATATACACTACTAAATACACCTACCATACTTGCACTTTATATGTATATTAAAATGTACAAGTACCATGTACACCTTAACTACACCATGCAAATGAACAACGTTTACAACTAAGTATACTCATGCATACCTAAGTATACCAAGGTGTTACATATGTAAAATTAAGTACACAATTATCACATGCATATGATAATCTACATACGCACCTACACATATGCACTTCATACATTCGCACACAATATTTATGAAATGGGCAATATAAGGTATACTTCAATATTTAGATGGTACTTGCATAATATTTGAATAGATACCTTATACACAAAATTGGCCAATTACTTATATTCACATATATAAACATACATCTTCGCATATACACATGCAAGATTTATTTCTATAATATGCATCATCTTCATGCATGCCATTTATGCAAAAATAAGTAAACACCATATACATAAAACAGAAGTGGGAAAAGAAATTCGGGGCCTTACAGAAGCTCAGTTCGGCGTTTCATCCCCAGACAGATGGACAGTCTGAGAGGACTATCCAGACGCTCGAGGATATGTTGAGGGCGTGTGTGCTGGATTGGAAGGATGATTGGGAGCGTCACTTACCTCGCATACAACAACAGCTTTCATGCGAGTATTGGTATGGCTCCATTTGAGGCGTTGTATGGTAGGCCCTGTAGATCTCCCTTGTGTTGGGAGGAGACAGGCGATAGGCAATTGATCGGTCCGGAGTTGGTTTAGGAGACTTCGGATAAGATCCAACTTATCAAGAAGAGGCTTGTTGCGGCACAGGATAGGCAGAAGAGCTATGCCGACAATAGGAGGAAGGATCTAGAGGTCGAGGTGGGTGATCATGTCTTCTTGAAGATATCACCTACTCGAGGTGTTGTCAGGTTTGGCAGGCATAGTAAGTTGAGCACTAAATTCATTGGCCCGTATGAGATTCTCAGACGATTGGGCAACGTGGCATATGAGCTAGCTTTACCCCCAGCTTTATCTAGTGTTCATCCCGTTTTCCACGTGTCTATGCTCCGGAAGTATGTCCGAGATCCATCTCATGTGATTAGCCACGAGCCAGTGGAGATACAGCCAGATCTTTCATATGTGGAGCAACCAGTAGCTATTCTTGACCGGAAGGTTCAGCATCTCCGGAACAAGGGTATTGCGTCGGTGAAAGTTCTATGGCGGAACTTCTCGCGAGAGGAGGCTACTTGGGAGCTTGAGGATGCGATGAAGAAGAAGTATCCCCGTTTGTTTGAGTAGTTTTGTTTAAACTTCGAGGATGAAGTTTCTTTAAGGGGGAGAGGGTGTAAGGCCCTCGAATTTTGTTGTATTACTTTATTACGCGTAAATAATTCATACTTGTGTATGCATAGATGTACCTATCTACGTACGTATTAGTTAAGTATACTTATGTATGCATGTGTATAATTAGTTGTAAATAGTGTATGAATTGCATGGTGGTAGTGTGTACATGATAGTATATATATGGCGTGTATATATGTATAAGTTCAGCATGATTTCTGCATGGTTTTAAGTTTTGGCCGAAGGGCCAAATTGACGTCAACATGGATGGACGTACAGGCTGAGTCAGCATCCACCTCGATGGACGCTAATGCTTAAGTCAACGGCCATGGATGTGGACGTTAATATCTCTGACCTGCATGCATTGCAGACCCCGAAATTCCAGGGGCAAGCAAGCCCAGCCATTGGGGAGATGTCCCCAACGCTATCAGGCCATCCCATCACCTCTCCGGGGTTCCCCAAACCCCTCGCCTTTAAACCAAAACCCCTTCTACACCAGAAGAGTTCTCTTTGGCTCTTTGCAAGGAGAAGAGAGAAACCCTAGCTTTTGTGAGAAAAACCAGACTTTGCATGCTCTGATCCGGCGACTTGGAGCTTCATCTGGCGATCCCTTGCAACTGGAGGCCAGAGTGAACCAAGGAGAAGGCTTCCCCGACCCCAGCTTGCTGTGGAGGTCGATCAAGAACCCAAAGGAGTGGTGTTTTGGAGACTTCTTGGGACTGCCCAAGGAGAGCTTCATCAACCTCTTTGATCCCTTTGAAGATTTAATTAGAGGCAAGTAACCCATACATTTCGTCTATGTATGAGTCTAGTAGGGTTTTACCATTTTTTACAGATTTTCCTCGTGTCTTGGATCCTCACAATTCTCCTTCATTTGGAGTTCGGTCTGTGTTCTTGCACAGACAGAAACTTGGCGTCAAGGCCTCTTGCCGCCAAGATCTCCAGTCTGCGTCCAGCGATCTTGCCGTCAAACTCCTTGAACGGCCAGACACTAACGCTAAGTTCTTCAGTGCAGAAAAGTAAACTGTTCTACCTTAAATAATTATTTTCTGAACTTTGACGCATGAGGATATAGTGTAATTTTTATATGTTATGTAAAATAGATAATGTGATGTGTGTGGAAATTTCTGTGTTTTTCTTTGGATGGCATAAATTATTAGATTTATTGAAATACATGTTGGGAAAAATGGATTAGGCATGTTCACCTACTTTCTACATGATTCCTGAGGAATTAAATGCCCTAAATTTTTATAAACCATGTATATACATATCAGTCCATGTCCTGCAATTTTGAGAATTTTTCCATGATTGTGGGATTTACTATAATTTTGTTTTGGAAATAGAAGACATGGGTAGGATTTGTAAAGTTTACAGTAAATTGTGTGTTATGCAATAAATCCGGGGAAAACTCCCGTGATGATGTGTATGTTAGGTTCAGGGCTGTGAACTGTCAAACTAGATATTCATGTTATGTTCCATGATAAATTTAATTATGAATGGCATGAAACTGAATGTTTTAATTTCAGTAAATGTAATATGACTCAGAAAAATCTGGAAATTTGTATGTGAGATTATGAGCCTGCAACAAGTGTGTGTTTAAAATTTCATGATATTTGGATAACTGCAAAGTGTATTATGAAATTTCCATGTGAAAACATGTGGTAAATGCATGCTTTCATGAATATGATTTGATGATGTGTTTGCCGACCTGATTAATGTAAGCTACTGAAGGTTTGATTTCTGTCAACAGTGGTATCATGATTAGGAAAATAGAGCCATGTGTATAAGTGAGAGAATGTAAAGACATGTGTAATATGTGTGTTAAAATCGGAATGTGTAATGTGCAAGACTGTGCCATGTGTGACACTGCTTCCATAGAGGGCCGTGGAACCGTACCATGGAAAAGTCCCCATGAGAAGGTTCAATGTGTTAAGATCCTATGGGCATTAGGATGAAATCCTGGAGGTGGACAAGTACCACTGGTTAGGGTGGAGACTTGTTCTTCCGGTCTGCACAGTCCAAGAGTCGTCACTATATTGCCTAGGTGGCGTCTATGTGTATGTTTTATGTGATGTGTCCTTCTAATGGTGGTTTGGACTATGTGTCATGGCACTAAATTGTGAAATGTGAATGTGATTATGTGTAAATTGTGTAGTGTGAATATGTGTAAATGTGCAATGTGTAAAAAGAGAATTATGTGAATGAGTAATTGTGTAAACATGTGAAACCATTATGTTAAATTGTGAAATTGTGGTCCATGATATGTTAATGTGAAATTATGTTATAACAGCAACCTAAAGGTGTTTATAAGAATGTTTATATGTGTAAAAATGCGTAGAATCCATGCTAGGAGCATTTCTTGCATATGTGTGAACAATTCCATGTTTAATTGCTATCGTGTTGTAGTTAATTGGAATTGTAGCTCTCATGCGGTAGGATGTGAATTGCTAAATTATGTCAAAACAGCAACCTTAATGTGTATGGAATGATAAATTGCATGTGCAAGAATGTGTAGAAACCATGTTAGGAATGTTTACTTTCATGTAGGCAAGAATCCCATGTGTGGTTGCTTCCATGTTATAGCTTGATATGAAATATAGCTTTCATGTGATTGAATGAGTAGAAAGCATGTGATAGGATATTTATTTTGGAATGGCTTAATCCATGTACCATGTGTTTTAAATTTGTAGAGATATCATGATAGGTTGCCTTTAATATTGTCCAACCATACTACATGCTTGATTTGATGCTAATGAATGTAAATGCCTATATGACGAATGCATGAATGACGTGTATGGAGTTTAATTGCTGAGTCTTTTAGACTCATTCCTTGCTTCGGCGTACAGGTTTAGTTGGTGACCCTACATCGTTAGAGGAGGATGTGGAGAGTGACTCCGAGCGTGGCGAGTAGTTCGGAGGAGTTGCACTCGTGACATTTTGTCATACTAGTATGTATTTGAGGCATTGTAATGAAACCATTGTGTAATTATGAACGAACTATGTATTAAATTTTTAGCACTTTATTTATGTGGACTTTAGTTATCCTTAATTTGTCATTTGAATCATGTATGTTAAATGTGGATGATGAAATGAAGACAAGTAGTTCTTTTACTTCCGCTACTCTGTATTTATATTTATGAGCATCTCAATCGTATGTTATTGTTGGGTAAATGTCCCACTGTGACAAGACTCACTATACTGACGTGGATTGGTGTAATCGTACCGGTATAAGGAGGGTCGTCGCACTCTATATGCTCTAGAGTGTTCTGAGTATCCTAGAAAAATGTCTGGATCACTTTTGGCTTCAAACTTGTCTAAATCAACTTTATCATTGTTATGTATAAACACTTTGGAGCCAAAGACCCTGAAATACCCAATACTGGGTTTCTTACCTTTTAACAGTTCATAGGGAGTTTTCTTCATCACAGGTCTTACCATGGCTCTGTTGAGAATATAGCATGAAATGTTCACCACTTCTGCCTAAAAGCTGCTTGAGAGTTGGCCCTCGACCAAAAGAGTGCGAGCCATTTCCACCAAGGTTCTGTTCTTTCTCTCCACTACGCCATTTTGCTCCAGAGTCCTTGGAGAGGAGAACATGTGATCTATCCCGTGGTGCCTGCAAAAGTCAGAGAAATACTTATTATCAAACTCTCCCCCATGATCAGTGCGGATTGTGTTGCCCAGCTAGCTAGCCCAGAGGGGGGGGTGAATGGGTTATCAAAACTTCGATCTCTGATTAAAACCTGTTTACTTAAAGGATTGCACAACTTAATAACAAGGTTAGAGTTAGAGCAAACAAGACAACAATCACACAAAAACACATCCACAAGACACAAGGATTTTTATCCTGGTTCGGAACTCCTCTCCACAGGAGACCTACGTCCAGTCCCTGAGCAATACCTCAGGATTTTACTACCAAGGGTACAATCCCCCTTAAGGATCCTTACACCCAGCCTCAACTGGTCTTCCTTCAGCCTGAAGGGAACAACAACCACCCTGGATACCACCAGGTCTTCCTTCGTCCAGAAGGGAACACAATCTAATAAGAAAAGGGTGTGGAAACAGGCTTCAGACTCTAGCTTGACCAGCTGCACACTGAAGCTCCTAAGCCCCCGAGAGAGAAAGAGATTTAACAAGGTTTTTCTCTCCAAGGACTACACAAGCTCTCACAAATAAAAACTATTTTTGATCACAGAGAGCTAAGAGCTAAGAACCAGGTTGGAGTGGAAGCTTCGCTCTTGTTTAAATCTTCTGAGGACTCGAAGAGATGGATTTCTTTCTTCTTCTAAAATCAAACGTTGTTTCTCCTGTCTGCTCTTTTCCGTCTTGAGTCTTCTATTTAAACTGCTGATTCAAATTCGAACGTTGAAGTGTCCGTTGTCTCTTATCCTTGTGTACGTTAGACTGGTCACAAAGGAAGCTTCTGATCGTCAGTCTTTTATCCTTGTGTACACGCCAAAGAGATGTCATAGAACTTTGTATCTTGTGTCCAACGTTGTCCAGATGAGTCTTGTCAGATATCTGTAAGCATATCATCAATAAATAGAAGACAGCTAAGACTGCTGTCTATTGTTAGTTGAGATGGAACAGATATTGCAGTATATAGCAAGGCTCCTTTCTGTCTAAAAAAGTACGTAGACAGAGTAGCATAGAAATGGAAGATATTGTCTGCATGCATGGGAGATACGATCAGAGAGCATTTAATGCATAGCAGTCAACGGACAAGATATGACTTTGACTTTTCAACGCTATTAAAAAGGCATTATACTGATGCATCAAGAAATTTGATAAGAAGAATCTTGCTGACTTCATAACTTATGAAATCGTTATGAATTATAGCGAGTCGTTATGAACTGTAAGGAAATCGATGTGATAACTTATGAAGTCGTTACAACAAGCAGGTCGTTGCGAGTTCTGAAGAAATCGTTACAAGAAATCGTTATGACTATCGAGTTGTAAGGAAATCGTTATGAACTCTAAAGAAATCGTTATGACTATAGGGTCATTGCGAATTCTAAAGAAATCGTTACGGCTAGAGAGTCGTTGCGAGTTCTAAAGAAATCGTTACGATAGAGAGTCGTTGCGAGTTCTAAAGAAATCGTTACGGCTAGAGAGTCGTTGCGAGTTCTAAAGAAATCGTTACGAGGTCTAAAGAAATCGTTACGACAGAGAGTCGTTGCGAGTTCTAAAGAAATCGTTACGACAGAGAGTCGTTGCGAGTTCTAAAGAAATCGTTACGGCTAGAGAGTCGTTGCGAGTTCTAAAGAAATCGTTACGAGGTCTAAAGAAATCGTTACGAGGTCTAAAGAAATCGTTATGACAGAGAGTCGTTGCGAGTTCTAAAGAAATCGTTACGAGGTCTAAAGAAATCGTTACGAGGTCTAAAGAAATCGTTGCGACAGAGAGTCGTTGCGAGTTCTAAAGAAATCGTTACGACAGAGAGTCGTTGCGATATCGATTTGTTTTGAGTTTCCCGGTCAAAGAGGAAATCGTTCTGCTTATCAAAGAAGTCGATACAAAGACTTAGATAGAAGTGATGAGACTTACCAGATTGTCTTGAACTTTCATTTTTCTTTTATTTCCTGTTCTCAAGGCTCAAGTAATCCATTAGTGTTATTTTGTTAATCATCAAAATTAATATATAAATAAATGGAAGTATTTATTATGGGGACAGTTTGGTCATCAATCTCCCCCTTTTTGATGATGACAAAATATACTAAACATCATACCAAAAAAATGAAATATGTTTTTCAGATTTACGTTAGTTGTCTCCCCCATTTTGTCATTAAGCAAAAAGATAAGCTGTGAGACAAAGAAGAGAGAAAGATTTATATTAGGATGGAGAAAGATAATACAGAGGAGATAACAAGGAGGCATGCTGTGAGACAACAGCCCATGCCTTGATCTCAAGGTCCTCAAAAATTTGCAGAAAAACGCCAGAGGCAACTGAGAAGGAGGGTCCCATGGAAGGGATGTTCCTCTGAATGTAGAGTTGCCTTTGCTGCTCTAAGAATTCTCCATACTGAGTTTTGTCCAAAATGAATCTGTAGTAAGTACTCTTACCAAAACTGGCCCTATGGAGAAATCTGTCCAAGGAAATGGGATAGTGGATCTTTTGATTTAACAGATCCTGCTTTAAGGCATAGAAAGCAGAATATCTAGATGCCCATACAGCATAGATCTCTGGTATGGGTGCGATGGAGTTGAGATCCATAAAAGCTTCTGCAGAAAGAGCAGGCTTCCTCTGACTAACTAGATCTTGATTGATAGCTTCCAATTGTTGATAAGAGGCCTGATAGAGAAGCTCCCATTCTGATGAGGTGAGTCTTTCACACTCAGAAATGAGTGGAGCTAAGATCTGAGAAGACATGCGGCCAGAGTGGTATTCTCTGAAGATGAACCGCAAAAAGGAAGGAGATCTGCCCTGCTTGGCTGACATCCTGCCCATCTGTCTTGCAAACATATCTAGAGCATGAGACCCAGCATCTGAATCAAACACTAAAGAGTGCAGCTTCGGCAGAAGAACTGGAAAATCAACCTTGAACGAGACAAAGTCTACTTTAAGAGGAAGGTTGAGAGGGGTTTCTGATTTCAGCACAGTAATCTGCGAATGGAACTGGCAAAACTGAACTTCTGGAATTTTGTTCAAGTAACAGAAGTCACTGTACAGCTGAAAAGCTCTGGCAATGCGAATTTCCTTCAAAATGAAGGATCCCCAAGAGTTCTTGTGCTGGAAGATAAACCACTCAGAGAAGGTGAGTGGGTGAGCTCTGTGAGTGAGGGATTCGGCCCTTGCAGTCAGGTATTTTGCATACTGAGCCTTATTTCCTTTGATAGCTGCCCACTGATCTTCAGTCTTGAACTCAGTGCCCTCAAGGATTTTGGATTTGAAAGCTTGAGATAGCTGAGTAAAAGGAAGAACAATGTCCAGGTGATCGGATAGGTTGAGAAAAGGAATACCATAAATGGTAGAAAGAATGCATTTCTGGAGGTATTCTTTGTAGATAGGTCTTCTCTTAGGATCAAGGGTAAGAGAGTACCATAAAGGAGGGTATAGAGGAACAGAAGGAGTGCTTAGAGATGAGATGGTTTTTCTCTTTTTCATGGCAGGACTGGGAGGATCAGTCCTGTGAATGTGAGAGGCTGTGGAAAGAATGGTGAGGAGGGTGTTCCTTTCAAAAGAGTCTGGAACATTGGTGTCAAAGACACCAAGAGGCAGAGGTTTATCTGGAGGAAAGATAACAGAATTAGGAGGAGTAGGAGGATAGAAAAAATGTTTAGGATTAAAGGAAGAGGTTGGTTGAAGAGGGGATGTTTGAATTTTAATAGGTGAGGGTTTAGGAGTTAATGAGGATGGAGCTGAGATGTGAGCTGGAGTAGGAGAGAAGGAGGGTTGAGATGAAGTAGAGGATGAGGAAGGTTGGGTGCGAGGCATGGGATGTTTTGTGGTTGGTGGAGCAGGAGGTGCAGTAGAAGGAGATGAAGGTGTGAAGAGGGTTGGAGTGGCAAGAGATGAAGTATCAGGGGCCTTGGAGACTGACACTGGCTCTTTCCCTTTGGCCTGACTCTCTCTGACTGCTGAAAGGGTCCTGAAGACCCTGAGGCTGCCACTGGTCCGGGTGACCTCACGACTGATGGCCCTGATGGCCCTGACCCTTGAACTGGTGGCCCTGTTGGCCGAGAGACTTCTGCTGGAGGCCCTGGTGGCCTGGGAACTTCAGCTGGACTGCTCTGAGTGGGTGCAGGAGGGACACCACTAGACCTTGAAAGATTAGCCAGCAAATTCTTCATATCAGACATCTCTTTATTGAAATACCTCATTGCATTTCTTATTGAAGATACGTCTGAGGAAGTTGAAGCTTGATTTGAAACAATGCCTTGTATGCTAGACTGAACTGATGCCAAGATCTCTCCTTGGGCTTTTAACAAGGCCATAACATGCTTCAACTTCACTTTTCTATGGCCCTTCCTTGACCTCCTGTGAACAACTCTTTTCTGCTTACCTTGCTGAGAGACAGGCTCCTCTAGATTTAAATTGCTTGCACTTGGGCCTTCACTAACATCAACCTTGGCGGGAGCTGGGATTTCCTGAGTAGGTGTAACATTTTCAGGAATATCTTCATTCACAGGCTTCTCAATCTCAGTTTGCTCCCCCTGAATGGGAGCAGGGACTTCAATATTTAAATGCTCCCCCTGAGCAGGAGCTTCTTCCATGACCACATCTTGTTGAGTACCTGCTTGTACCTCAACATCTGCAACCGATTCAGACTGAACTTCAGTATGGCCTGCTGCCATAACTTCTTCATCAGGTCCACCTGCCTTAGAAGAGACTGAGATGGAGGGAATGGAGTCCAATACCTCTCTTAAAATAGAGGCGACTAAGGTGGTGGGCAAGGAATCTGCCACACCAGCTGCACCTACTTCCACTTGAGCTTCGGATTGGCATTCCACAACTGGTACTTCTACTGCAGCTGATTCTACAGGTTCTTGTTCTGTTGCTGCTTGCTCTGCTGCTACTGCTTCTTCTTCTGCTGCTGCTGCTTGCTCTGCTGCTGCTGCTTCTGGAATATCTTCAATAACTGCTTCTCCTTCAGCCACAGAGGACTTTGACCAAACTCCTTCTTGCACTGAAAAACCGCTTTTCTTTAGATTTCTGGACCTTATTGACTGGCCCATCTTTTCAGCTACTGCACCTGACAAATCTACTCCAAAGTGCTTGAAAATCTTGGTCAGTAGATGAGCATACGGAAGGGAAATATTCAACTTGCTCTTTGTTTCCCATAACTGAGCATGTGCAAACATCATTCGCTCAATCATCACTGCGGCCAGGTTTATCTCTTTGTTCTGGATTGCCCAGAACATTATGTCCGAATCTGCCCTAGTGCATGAAGAAAAGGTAGCACTACGAGGTACTAAGATTTGGCAGACTATAAAGTGAAGCAATCTATTGAATGCGGACATCTGATTAATATCAAGCTTCCCATCCTTTAACTTAAATCCTGGACCGATAATCCCGAGACCTTTGACTTCATCATTCACAGAGTGAATGCCACTAAATCCAGAGGTCTTCACTCCAAACAAATCACGCAAAAGCTCATGGGTTATTCTGATTTGGATGCCCTTGACAGAGGAAACAAGGGACCCATCTGCTTCTGACTTCAGACAAATGTAGAAGGCTTTTACCAAGTCCGGGTAGCTTACCTCACTGAAGGTGACCACATCCATCCACTGCAATCTTCTTAGAGTATCAACTAGCCTGGCCATGCCACTCTTCTCAAGATTCTGAACATCCACTGCCTTATTTCCGCAAATCTTCGTCTTCACAAACGTAAATCTTTCTTGCTCCCTTGGGGATAAATACTCAGCACTGTAGCCCCCAACACTTCCGGCGATCAACGGAGCGGCCATGGGTGCAGAGAAGAAAAGATTCTGGAAGGGAGGATGATGGAAGGGACGGAAGTTCTCGAAGGAATTCTTCGCGGGAAGAGAAGAAGGCTTCGAAAGTTGCAGAGAGTCGATCCCAAAATCGTTAGGGCATCGGCTTTGGGTGAACAGATAGAGGATAAAAAGGGTAAAGGTAGAAGACGAGTCGATCTCAGAGCGATTTGGATAAAATAATATTACTTTATTGAACGGAGGAGCGCCAAAGGCGGTAAAGATAGAAAGCGACAAAAAAAAGGTTTGACAAGTCAAACAACTTTCTACACAGAAGCGGTCAAAGCATATAGATAACTGAGTTTTGCTTAACTTTAACGGAGAGAGAACTTTCATTTAATCTGAAGAATTTATATGTCAATAAAATCACAGAAATTCTTTCACAAATTGCACATCCCTAGTTCCCTTCTAAGAGATGTAAATCTCTCTTCAGGTAGGGCTTTTGTGAAGATATCTGCCAATTGACCATTTGTATCTATAAACGAAATTTCTAAATTACCACTAGCTACATGGTCTCGAATAAAATGGTATCTTACCTCAATGTGCTTCGTCCTTGAGTGTTGAACTGGATTTTTGGTGAGGTTGATGGCACTTGTATTATCACACAATAGAGGAATTGATTTGATGTGAATGCCGAAATCTTCAAGTTGTTGCTTTATCCAAAGAAGTTGTGTACAGCAACTTCCAGCAGCAACATATTCCGCCTCAGCTGTTGATAGAGCTACTGAATTTTGTTTCTTGGATGTCCATGATATTAAGCATCCTGCAAGAAACTGACAACATCCACTGGTGCTCTTTCTATCTACTTTGCAACCAGCATAATCAGCATCTGAATATCCTATTAGTTTTATTTCACATGATCTAGGATACCAGAGACCTAAGTCATGAGTTCTAGCTAGGTATCTAAATATTCTTTTTACAGAAATTAAGTGAGACTCTCTAGGGTCTGCCTGATATCTAGCACACATGCATACACTGAACAAAATGTCTGGTCTACTGGCAGTTAAGTAAAGTAATGATCCTATCATACCTCGATAATTCTTTTGATCTACCTTTTTACCTTTTTGATCACTGTCCATTCTGGTTGATGTGCTCATTGGAGTTGATAATGGCTTTGCATTTTCAAATCCAAATTTCTTTAACAGCTCTTTGGTGTACTTTGCTTGACAGATATGAGTGCCATCCTTCCCTTGCTTGATTTGTAATCCAAGGAAGTAGCTTAACTCCCCCATCAAGCTCATTTCGAATTCTCCCTGCATAAGCTTTTCAAAGTACTTGCAAAGAGATTCATCAGTAGATCCAAAAATAATATCATCTACATAGATTTGTACAAGAAGTATATGTTTAACCTTAGATTTTATAAATAATGTACTATCTACTTTACCTCTAGTGAAACCATGATTTAATAAGAAAGTACTGAGCCTTTCATACCAGGCTCTAGGAGCTTGCTTTAAACCATATAAAGCCTTATGTAGTTTAAATACATGATTTGGAAATTCAGTGTCATCAAAACCTGGAGGTTGTTCAACATAAACTTCCTCCTTGATGAAACCATTTAAAAAGGCTGATTTGACATCCATTTGAAAAAGTTTTAAATCAAGTGCAGATGCATAAGCAAGTAAAATCCTAATGGCCTCAAGTCTAGCTACAGGTGCATAAGTTTCATCGAAATCTATGCCTTCCTCTTGGGAGTAGCCTTGAGCCACCAATCTGGCTTTGTTCCTTAAGATTATTCCAGACTCATCCAGTTTATTTCTGAACACCCACTTGGTGCCAATAACTGAATGATTGGATGGTCTAGGAACAAGTGACCATACTTGGTTTCTCTTGAACTGATTTAGTTCATCTTGCATGGCTAATATCCAAGATTCATCAGATAAAGCTTCATTGACTGTCTTAGGCTCTATTTGAGAAACAAATGCTAAATAATCGCATGGAATTACATTACCTCTAGTTCTTACCCCTACAGATGGATCACCAATGATGTTTTCAGGAGGGTGATCTTTCTGATATCTCCATTCCTTTGGAAGATCTTCATGTTGGATTTCTGTTTGCTGCAGTTCTTCCAGAGTTGGATCCTCTTTGTCCTTAATTGAAGTATTCTTTAATTTTTCGGACAAGTCATCTGCATCATCAATGTCACTAATTTCTTCCTTTTTCAAGGAAGGGTTAGATTCATCAAAAATAACATGTACTGATTGTTCAATCAATAAGGAACGTTTATTGAAAACTCTATAACCTTTAGGTTTAGAAGAGTACCCCATGAAGATGCCTTCATCTGATTTGGCATCCAACTTACCAATGTCCCTTTTTCATTGTTATGGATGAAGCAAGGACATCCAAATATTCTGAAATGGCTAATCTTTGGCTTCTTTTCTTTGTAGAGTTCATAAGCAGTCTTTTTCAGAATTGGCCTGATCATCACTCTATTTATGATATAACATGCAGTGTTGATAGCTTCGGCCCAGAAATATCTTGGCAGATCATATTCTGACAACATTGTTCTTGCCATATCCAAAAGAGTTCTGTTTTTCCTCTCAGCAATTCCATTCTGTTGAGGTGTCCTTGGAGCTGAGAAGTTGTGCTCAATTCCTTGATCATCACAGAACTTCGTAAACTTTTCATTCTGAAACTCACCACCATGATCTGATCGAATAGAGACAATTGAGAATTTCTGATCTTTCTGAACTTTCTTACTGAAGCTGACAAAATTTTCAAATGTGTCATCTTTGTGCTCTAAAAAGGATACCCAAGTGAATCTTGAATAATCATCAACTATTACAAATCCAAAATTCTTTCCTCCCAAACTGGTAGTCCTCATTGGCCCAAATAAATCCATGTGAAGTAGTTCTAAGGGCTTTGAGGTGGTTACTACAGTCTTTGATTTGAAGGAGCTCTTGGTGTGCTTTCCTCTTGCACAAGGTCTGCAAATGCTATCCAATCTGAAATTTACCTTTGGCAGTCCTTCAACTAGTTTTCTCTTTCTGAGCTTGTTCAACCCATCCAAGCTGCAGTGGCCCAATCTTCTGTGCCACAACTCAGTTGATTGATCTTTACTAGCTGCCAAACACACATCTTGATCCTTGAGTTCATCGAGATATAGAACATACAAATTTCTTTCTCTGTAGGCTTCAAATATGACTGCACCATCCTTTAAGATACTGCATTTTGATTCTTGAAACTGAATTTGATGGCCTTTGTCACACAACTGGCTGATGCTGATGAGATTGTGCTTTAACCCTTTGACCAACATTACATCCTCTATGACTGATTTTCCTTTGATGTTCACAGACCCGCTTCCTATCACAGTCCCT
This sequence comes from Colocasia esculenta, assembly GCA_014218235.1. Taxonomy (NCBI): domain Eukaryota; kingdom Viridiplantae; phylum Streptophyta; class Magnoliopsida; order Alismatales; family Araceae; genus Colocasia; species Colocasia esculenta. The sequence continues at coordinate 48,731,670 of CM024762.1, forward strand.
TTTCCATTATCTCCATAGGTGACTGTACCTTCTTCAGCTTGGAGATCAACAAATATCTTCTTGTTGCCTGACATATGCCTTGAGCACCCACTATCCAAATACCATTTGGATGCTCGAGGGTTAACCTGAAATGAGAACATCAAGCTTTAGGTACCCAAATTCTTTTGGGTCCTGATTGGTTAGTATCATCAACTTTACCTTTTAATATCCATTTTTTATGTCTTGTTGGGCATGTAATTTTAATATGTCCTAACTTGTTGCAGTGACTGCAGCAGGATAACTTAGTCACTTTTTCTATATATTTGAAATCAGCTTTGTATGCTATATCTTGTTCGGGTACAAATTTTGGTGTAGGATATGTTTTAGGGTATATTATGGTTTCTTCATTGTCTGGGGGTGTATATCCTAATCCATTTTTCTTTTTACCCGATCTCCTAGCACCTTTTAATATTAAAGAGTTTTTACCATTGGTAAATTTTTCTAGTGTGCTTGATAGATTATCATTTTCTTTATTTAGTCTTTCTATTTCTATTTTAAGTTCACCTAAGTCTTCTTGTTTTTCTAGATGATTTATTTTCTTATTTTTCTCTTTTAAATCTTCACATAATAATTCATTTCTTCTTTTATGTTCAGTAATCTGTTTTTCAAGTTCTTCATTTTCTGTTCTTAGGTCTGAGTTTGTATTTTCTAAACAGATTATATTTTTCTTACTAGTTTTAAGTAATTTGCATACTTCTTTGTATTTTTCATAAAGTTCATTAAAAGCATTTTCCAAATTATCAGAATCTGAATCATTGCATGAATCAAAAGAAGAGTCAGAAGTTACCTTGTCTTCGGTGTTGGCCATGAGAGCTAAGTTGGCTTCTTCACCTTCACTGCTCGAGCTTGACTCACTGTCTGAGTCACTGCTGTTCTCCCAAGCAGCAGCCATTGCTTTCTTTTTGTACTTCTTAAATCTTCTGAAGTTGTCCTTCTTCTTGTGATCACTCTTTTTGATCATGGGACAATCTGCCTTGATGTGTCCAGGCTTCTTGCATTCATAACAGATCACTTCTCCTTTCTTTTGATCCTTTACTTCAGGTTTTCTAAAGTCTTTGTTTTTCTTAAAAAAATTTCTTCCAGACTGATATTTCTTTTTCTTTGCTAGAATCCTTTGAAGTCTTCGAGACAGCATCGCTTCTTCATCATCACTGTCTTTACTACTTTCACTATTATCCAAGGATTCTTCTGAATTATCTTCACTTGCTTTGAGAGCATTTGATTGTTTCCTTCTGCTGGAGGATTCTCCTAATCTCTCCATGTTTATCTCGTGAGCCATGAGAGATCCTATTAGCTTTTCCATGACATTATTTTAAATCATTGGCTTCTTCAATGGCTGTTACCTTCGGAGTCCATGAAGATGGTAAAGATCTGAGGACTTTTCTAACCATATCTGGTACATCATAAACCTTTCCCAAACCAGCTAATCCATTTGTGATGTCTGTGAATCTGCTGAACATCTGAGTTATTGATTCACTTGTCTGCATCTGAAATCTTTCATATTGAGCTACTAGAATATCTATTCTTGTCTCCTTTACCTTGTCTGTCCCTTCATAGGTAATTCTGAGCTTTTCCCACATCTCCATTGCGGATTTGCAGGCTGAGACTCTATTGAACTCTTTCTTGCTTAGGGCACAGCATAATATGCTCTTGGCTTTGCAGTTTAAGGATATTCTTTTCCTATCATCATCTGTCCACTGAGCCTTAGCATTTGTGACCAAAGATCGCCTTCTTCTACAATGGACCAGATTGTGTAATCATGACCTTGTAGAAAATATTCCATTCTAGTTTCCAGTATGTGTAATCTTCTCCATCGAACAAGGGAGGCCTGTTGACTGACTGACCTTCGAAGTTGCTTTGGGCTGCCATTGATCTTTGCTCTTCAGATCGTTGGATCTTCTTCTTTGTCGAAGAGACGAGCTCTGATACCACTTGTTGCCCAGCTAGCTAGCCCAGAGGGGGGGGTGAATGGGTTATCAAAACTTCGATCTCTGATTAAAACCTGTTTACTTAAAGGATTGCACAACTTAATAACAAGGTTAGAGTTAGAGCAAACAAGACAACAATCACACAAAAACACATCCACAAGACACAAGGATTTTTATCCTGGTTCGGAACTCCTCTCCACAGGAGACCTACGTCCAGTCCCTGAGCAATACCTCAGGATTTTACTACCAAGGGTACAATCCCCCTTAAGGATCCTTACACCCAGCCTCAACTGGTCTTCCTTCAGCCTGAAGGGAACAACAACCACCCTGGATACCACCAGGTCTTCCTTCGTCCAGAAGGGAACACAATCTAATAAGAAAAGGGTGTGGAAACAGGCTTCAGACTCTAGCTTGACCAGCTACACACTGAAGCTCCTAAGCCCCCGAGAGAGAAAGAGATTTAACAAGGTTTTTCTCTCCAAGGACTACACAAGCTCTCACAAATAAAAACTATTTTTGATCACAGAGAGCTAAGAGCTAAGAACCAGGTTGGAGTGGAAGCTTCGCTCTTGTTTAAATCTTCTGAGGACTCGAAGAGATGGATTTCTTTCTTCTTCTAAAATCAAACGTTGTTTCTCCTGTCTGCTCTTTTCCGTCTTGAGTCTTCTATTTAAACTGCTGATTCAAATTCGAACGTTGAAGTGTCCGTTGTCTCTTATCCTTGTGTACGTTAGACTGGTCACAAAGGAAGCTTCTGATCGTCAGTCTTTTATCCTTGTGTACACGCCAAAGAGATGTCATAGAACTTTGTATCTTGTGTCCAACGTTGTCCAGATGAGTCTTGTCAGATATCTGTAAGCATATCATCAATAAATAGAAGACAGCTAAGACTGCTGTCTATTGTTAGTTGAGATGGAACAGATATTGCAGTATATAGCAAGGCTCCTTTCTGTCTAAAAAAGTACGTAGACAGAGTAGCATAGAAATGGAAGATATTGTCTGCATGCATGGGAGATACGATCAGAGAGCATTTAATGCATAGCAGTCAACGGACAAGATATGACTTTGACTTTTCAACGCTATTAAAAGGCATTATACTGATGCATCAAGAAATTTGATAAGAAGAATCTTGCTGACTTCATAACTTATGAAATCGTTATGAATTATAGCGAGTCGTTATGAACTGTAAGGAAATCGATGTGATAACTTATGAAGTCGTTACAACAAGCAGGTCGTTGCGAGTTCTGAAGAAATCGTTACAAGAAATCGTTATGACTATCGAGTTGTAAGGAAATCGTTACACGAAATCGTTATGAACTCTAAAGAAATCGTTATGACTATAGGGTCGTTGCGATTCTAAAGAAATCGTTACGGCTAGAGAGTCGTTGCGAGTTCTAAAGAAATCGTTACGAGGTCTAAGAAATCGTTACGACAGAGAGTCGTTGCGAGTTCTAAAGAAATCGTTACGACAGAGAGTCGTTGCGAGTTCTAAAGAAATCGTTACGAGGTCTAAAGAAATCGTTACGAGGTCTAAAGAAATCGTTATGACAGAGAGTCGTTGCGAGTTCTAAAGAAATCGTTACGAGGTCTAAAGAAATCGTTACGACAGAGAGTCGTTGCGAGTTCTAAAGAAATCGTTACGGCTAGAGAGTCGTTGCGAGTTCTAAAGAAATCGTTACGAGGTCTAAAGAAATCGTTACGAGGTCTAAAGAAATCGTTATGACAGAGAGTCGTTGCGAGTTCTAAAGAAATCGTTACGAGGTCTAAAGAAATCGTTGCGACAGAGAGTCGTTGCGAGTTCTAAAGAAATCGTTACGACAGAGAGTCGTTGCGATATCGATTTGTTTTGAGTTTCCCGGTCAAAGAGGAAATCGTTCTGCTTATCAAAGAAGTCGATACAAAGACTTAGATAGAAGTGATGAGACTTACCAGATTGTCTTGAACTTTCATTTTTCTTTTATTTCCTGTTCTCAAGGCTCAAGTAATCCATTAGTGTTATTTTGTTAATCATCAAAATTAATATATAAATAAATGGAAGTATTTATTATGGGGACAGTTTGGTCATCAGATTGAGTATATCTTATGAACGCTCCCATGCTCAATCTTATTAAAGAATTCTTCAAAGACTTTAAGTGCTTCATTTTTGTGACCCAAGAATTTGACCCAAGTGAACCTAGAAAAATCTTCCACAATGACAAACCCAAAGCATTTGCCATTGAGACTTAGCATTCTAGTAGGTCCAAAAAGGTCCATGTGCAACAGTTCCTAAGGTTTTGAAGTGATTACTGGTGCCTTTGATTTGAAGGATTTTCTGGTTTGTTTTTCCTGTGCACATGCATCACAGAAACTCTCATTTTTATTAAAAGAAATGTTAGGAAGTCCACTTACCAACTTCAGCCTCATGATCTTGTGCAACACATTGTAGCTCGCATGACCAAGCCTACGATGCCACAAAGTCAACTCATCCTGTTTATTTGCAACAAGACACAAATTTTTGTTTTCTGGTTCATCTAAATCAACTAGATAGATGTTGTTTACTCTCTTTCCAGAAAACTTAAGACTTCATATTTCTTTATCAACAATTTGGCACGCATTTGATTCAAAAACAACTTTATGACCTTTATCACATAGTTGGCTTATGCTAAGCAAATTGTGATTAAGACCATCAACCAACAACACGTTGTCTATTGAGTTAGAGGCATACTTATCTACCTTACATGTGCCAATGATTTGGCCCTTGCTGTTACCTCCAAAGACAACTTGACCTCCGTCTTTCTCCACCAGCAAACAAAATTTATCTTTGTCGCCCGTCATGTGCCTCGAGCAGCCACTATCCAAGTACCATTTGTTTTGATTTTGGGCTGCTAGGCATTCCTACATAGATGTATTAGACAAGAGGTTTTGGTACCCAAATTACTTTGGGTCCCAATTTTTCATTCATACCAAGAAGTAAATACTTTGGAATCCAAACTTGCTTGCATTTCAATTTGTTTGAGTTATTCCAGCATTATTTTTCATTGTGCCCAAGTTTCTTACAGAAATTGCATGATGAAGATTTTCTCAAAACATTTGTTTTGTTATTTTGTTGAACATTCATTTGCATTTTCCCTTTTTGTTGCCTGGATGGCTGTCCCTTGGCAGCATACTTTCAGGCCTGTCGACAGCTCTCTTTGGGTCTATCGACAGACTTCTTAATTTTTTGAACAACTGAAGTCTTTTGTTTGGGTTCATGTTGCTTACCATTTGCTTGAGTTTTCTTGTTCTGGGGAGGAACCTATTTGCTTGTGCTTGGACTACAATCAACAAAAGATGTAATCAATGTCTCTCCAATTTTCTTTTATTTTACAGGTTGAGACCCAATCCCATGCTTTGCAACAAAAGTATTTGATCCCAAAATTGCATCAAGATTTTGCTTTCCTTTTAAAAATCTTGTAAGATCTTCAGATTTTCCTTTAAGATCATTTTCAGCTTTTTCCAAATTTTTCTTAATCTCTTGATTTTCATGTTCAAGAGTTTCAAGGGAATTGATTAGGCTTTGTTTTTCTTTTTCATTCTCTTGCAATTTTACTTTTATGCAATCAATTTCTTCACAGTGAGCTTCCTCATCAGTTTTCATCATTTCAATCTCTTTATTTAGGACTGCAATCTGTTCATCATTGGGTGTACTATGAACAAATGAGTTGATTTTCTTTTTCAGTGCTTTGTTTTCAGACTTAAACTCACAAAATTTCTCAAAGAGCAATGTATAAGCTTCTTCCCATTCATCTACAGTATAGTTTTCAAAGGAAGAGTTTACCTCAGTGGAGTCCTCACTCCTTGCCATTAAATAGTGAATTTCTTCATCTCCTGAGCTTGCTTGTGCATCCTCGTCTTCGTCTTCATCGCTCCAAGTTGCCAACATTACCTTGGCTTTCTTGAAGGTGAATTTTTCTTTCTTCAGTTTCTTCTTGAGCTCTGAGCATTCTCCTCTCATATGCCCTGGTTTCTTACACTCATAGCACACAATCATGTTAGATTTCTTGTTAGACTCAAATTTATTTGAAAAGTCTTTCTTTTGAAAAGATTTGGAGTTACCTGAGCCTTTGCTTTTGAATTTAAGGAATTTCTTGAACTGTCTAGTGAGCATGGCCATTTCATCATTCTCACTATCACTAGACGTTTCATTATCATCACTTTCCTGTTGCATGTCCTTTTTGGAACTGGAGAAACTTTTGTTGGAAGCTTTTAGAGCAATGGATTTTCTTGGATTTTCTTTAGTTTCTTTCCTCTTTACATTTATTTCATAGGTCATTAAGGAACCAATTAGCTCATCTAATTTCATTTTTGAAAGATCCTTAGAATCCTCAATGACGGTGGCCTTAGTATTCCAAGAGGATGGAAGAGACCGAAGTATCTTCCTTACTAAGTCACTTTCCGAGTATTTTTTCTTAAGACCTTTCAACCCATTGATTATTAGCATGAACCTTGCAAACATATCTGATATAGTTTCATCATTTTTCATTTTAAACATCTCATATTCAAATACTAGCATGCTCGCTTTGGTTTCCCTTACCTCAGACGTACCTTCATAGATGAGTTGAAGCTTGTCCCACATTTCTTTTGCTGAAGAACATGTGGAAACTCTTGAATACTCCTTGGGATGCACAGCGCACTGCATCATGTTCAATGCACTCCAATTGAGAGTTCCCTTAGCAATTTGGTCCTTTGTCCAAGTATCTTCATCCTCAAGCAGCACATATGCTCCTTTGCTGACGATCTTCCATAGCTCAAAGTTTTGAGCTCTCAGTAAAACCTGCATACGATTTTTCCAATACGAATAGTCAGTGCCATCAAAGAAAGGTGGTCTGGTCACTGAATGTCCCTCAGCCATTAACCCCTTGTTAGATTCCATGAGATTGAGAATCTCCTGATCGTAAGATCAAACAGTTAGAACAGTAAATCGGAGAAACCTCACTTTGATACCAATTGAAAGATGCGCGGAATTATCTATTATGGTAATCTAGAAGGGGGGGTTGAATAGATTACCGTCAATTTAAAACACTATGACCTTCTTTTCAATGGAAACACAGACTTATCAATATCTCAAACAGAGCTGAATTAAATTCGAACCAAGATGTGTGTGTTTGTTATGAATAAAACAGGAACAACCTATCTAGCGTGTTTGGAACCAACGTGCCTACCAATCATCTACCGTGAAGACGTAGCAAACCACAGGACATGAAGATTTAAGGTGGTTCGGAGTACACAACTTGTGTATCCTACGTCCACCGTCCACACACACACGCAGAAAGACTGCTTATGAGTGAGTTCAATCACTACAACACACACACACCACGTTGTCTGATGCAAACAAGCAATCAGAACAACACCACACACGCAGATCAAGCACAAGAGACGCTTGATCCACTACCACACACACAGAGTATGAAAAGTGGTAAGAGAGAAGAGTTCAGAGTTGTAGAATCAAATCCTGAGATAGAGCTCTTCAAGGTGGTCGTTCAGAAGAACTCCAAGCTTCGTCTTGACAAGTATCAGATGATGAAGAAGCTTGAATCACAGACGAACCAACTTCAACTCCGTTTGGAAGATGGATCTTCCTTTCCCTGGACGGAGGGTTGAAGCAGAGCAGCAGGGAGAAGTTTTCTCTCTTGGGTTTTGCTTAGGGTTTTGTATGGTGGCTTCTTGCTGTGAAAATACCACCTTATGTTCTATATATAAGGGTGTCCAAGTTAGGAGAGACGTGGTAAAAGGAAACACTCAAATACAGAACATATCCAAATCTCGAAATTGAAGTTTCTCTTCGTCTGTCGACAGCAGACTATTCATTTGTCGACAGGTACTGACAGATTTATAAATTCCAGAACACTGAACTTCCAGGAATTGATTTCCTATGTGTAGCTATCGACAGGAAATTTGTAGCTGTCAACAGGTACACTTGTCATGAAACTTGTCTGGCCTCCCTGTGCTTGGCTGTCAACAGGGACCTATAGATCTGTCGACATGTACTTGTTTAATGTGTTTTTCTTGAGCTTTTGCTCTTGAATTTAATACTTGTCTTTCGCACATTCACACCTACATTGAAGATCATTGTTAGTGAGATATAATGAATATATAGATGATCAATTGAAACATGTTCTTTCATTATTATCACTTGCTTGATTTGTCACTGTCATCATGTATCACATATTCACATAACATCAATTCATGTTGTTCATCATCAAAAACATGTAGTCACAAACTTAACACATGTGAACCCAACACATGTCTATCTGTGGGTGATAGGCTGAACTCAGCCTCAACTCAGTGCCAAGTGCCCTCTGAAAACTGCACCAAAAATGAGAGGTGAACCTCGGATCTCTATTTGAGACGATAGAAACCGAAGTCCCGTGCAAAGGCACCACTCATTCCACAAATAGCCTAGCAAGTCTGTCTACTGACCACGCTGCTCTGACTGGTAAGAAATGAGCTATCTTTGTCTGTCAGTCGACGATCACCCAAACGCTGACGTGCCTCTGCGAAGTATGAGGTAAACTAGAAACAAAGTCCACGGTGATGTGCTCCCACTTCCACACGGGAATGGGTAGAAACTGCAGCTCACCACCAGGACGCTGGTGCTCTACCTTCACTTGCTGACATGTAAGGCAGTGAGCAACAAACGTAGCAATATCTCTCCCACTCCATGCTGCATCAACCCAGCACCAAGACCAGTCCCCAAAGCGTCAGTGTAGACAACAAAGTGGCCGCTATCAGAAGGTACAACAAGGATCGGAGCTGAAGTCAGCCGGCTCTTCAGCTCCTGGAAACTCTGCTCGCACTCTGTTGTCCACACGAACCTGGTCTCTCGCCTAGTCAACCTGGTCAATGGCTCAGCAACCCTAGTGATGTCCTGCGCGAACCTCCTGTAGTAGCCTGCCAGCCCCTGAAAACTGTGAACCTACGCAACTGTAGTGGGCTGTCCCCATGAAACCACGGCCTCAACCTTGGCAGGATCCACCGCCACACCTACACCAGAAACCACGTGACCAAGGAAGTGCACCTCCTTTAGCCAAAATTCACATTTGCTGAATTTGGCGTAAAGTTGGTGACTCCTCAGTGCCTGCAACACTAGCCTCAAGTGAACCTCTTGCTCCTCTTCCGTCACTGAGTACACCAAGATGTCATCGACGAACACCACCATGAACTGGTCTAGGTACTCTCGGAACACGCTGTGCATCAACTCCATGAAGGCTGCCGGTGCATTCGTGAGCCCAAAAGACATCACGACAAACTCGAAGTGGTTGTAGCAAGTACGGAAGGCTGATCTGGCAATATCTAACTCGCGGATCCTCAACTGGTAGTAGCTCGACCTCAAGTCAATCTTTGAGAACACCGACGTTGACTGCAACTGGTCAAACAAATCATCGATCTTGGGCAACGGATACTTGTTCTTCACTGTTACCTGATTCAGCTGCTGATAATCGATGCACATCCTGAGGCTGGCATCCTTCTTCCTCACAAACAAGATAGGCTCTCCCCAGGGCGAACGACTCACACGAATGAAGCCCAACTCAAGTAGCTCATCGAGTTGACACTTCAACTCCGGAAGCTCCGCCGATGCCATCCGGTACAGTGCCTTGGACATAGGCATCGTCCTCGGAAGCAACTCAATGGAGAAATCTATCTTCTGCTCCTACGATAAACCAGGTAGATCCTCCGGAAACACACCAGCAAACTCACAAACAACAGGAACATCTGAAACAGACAGCTCACCAGAATCCGAGAAACTCACATAAGCAAGAAAAGGCACACAACCATCTCGGATGAGGCGCCGAGCTCTACAGAAGGAAACAAAAAGTCTACGGGTAGACCGGGTACCTCGGAAGCAAAGCACGGGTGCTCTAGGTATCTCGAACAGCACGGTCTTCCGTTGATAGTCCACTAGCATAGAATGTGCCTCCAACCAGTCCATGCCAAGAATGGCATCAAAGTCGTGGAGCTGCAAGGCGAACAATCTGGCTGGTAGATGGTGGCCCTGTACCTCGACGGTGACACCATCTAGATAACCCAGAGTACGCAAGTAGTCACTAGTCGGAATCTCAACAACTAGGTCACAGATCCGCTCTGGAGCAAACTCAGATAAGGTAGCAAAGAACTCCTCTGAAGCAAAACAGTGTGTGGCACCCGGATCAATCAAAACACGAGCAACTCTACCAAGGATAGGAACTGTACCGATGACCATATTAGAGGCCTCCGCCTCCTCTCTGGTGTTGTTCATCACCCGACCACGTCCTCGTTGAGGCTGCTGCTGGCGCTGCTACGGCTGCTGGAACTATCCCTGGTGCTGCTACTGACGCTGCGCCTGCTGGGGTGGAGGGTACTGCACTTGAGGTGCCTACGGAGTGTACTGGGTCGGTGCCAACTACTGCAGCCCCTACCTCAACAGACAGACCCGCCTGAAGTGACCCTGCTGCCCATAGTGAAAGCAACCCGCGCCCAGCTGGCTCTACTCTACTCCCTGCTGCACAGACTACTCCACTGGCTGCACTGGCTAATGTCACTACTGCTATGATTGCTGGTAACACCGCCTACCTCCTCGAGAGAACAACTTCTTCAACTTCGAGGTCAGACCGGCACTGCCTGTCCCTGAAGAAGAAGAAGAGGACACACTCCCTCGACTGCCCGAAGGGCGCTAGTATGAGGTAGACCTCACTGTGCTTCCACCACTCGTGGGTTGACCCCTTCAGCTGATATACTGCAAGTCTGACCTGATCCTCATATGCACAATCCATGGTCTCGAAGGTGCGCTCGAGCTCATGGACCCAACTCTCTGCCTTGTTTGGATCATAGTCACCATAAAACATCGGAGGCCGAAGATGAAGAAACCTCTCTAGAAGCGCCGTGAGGTCCTTAGGTGCTGCCGCTGCAACTGGAGTCTACTGCCGTACCACTGGTGGTACCTCTGGCTAAACTGGTGCTGCCTGCAGGGTTGGTGGTAGCTGCTCCTCTGCTGCCATCTCCGTGAACTACTGACCTCTTGCCGACATCTGCTGGTACTACTGATACTGTTGGTACTACCAAGGGGCCTGGAACATAGCTCTCCACCACTGCTCCATGACGTCTGGCAGGGGAGGGGGTGGAAACCACTGCTGCGCTCCTTGCTGCAATGGGATGCCCTACAGCAACAGAACACCAGGCTACTCGAACTGTTGAGGCTAAGCATCAACCGGCATGTGCTCGGCTGTAACCGACTCGTCCGGCTTGGTGTCCTGATGCTCCATCAGCTCTCAACCCTGCCTGCGTCTACGTGGAGGCATGTCCTGCGACACAGACTAACATTCAAGTTAAAAAATAATAAACCAGCGGCTAGCAGTGTTACTTGTACTTCCTGAGGGACTTTGTAGTATTACTTATTTCCATTACAAGTCTTGATAGACCCCTTGCTCTGATACCACTGTAATGGCCCCGATGCCCGGACCCCTGGCTCCAACCAAGGATCCGACCATCAGCACCGCCGCACACGGGTCCGAAGACCCGGAAGGGCTAACGGACCAGTCTAACAAGATATGTAACAGAGATAAGTAACAACTAAACGCACTAAAAAGTACCAACAAGTGAAGGAAAGAGTCCAACACAGTGTACAGGTCTAGTACAGTCCCAAAGTAAACAAAGTACAAGTGCAGAAGTAAAGGGGGATAACATGTCCCTTAGGGGCATACCTCGAGGGTGAAGTACACAAGTCTGGGGAACACTGCTCACGGAAGACGCCATCTACTACGGCCCCATCTCCTCAGCCCACCGCGGAGGGTGCTGCTGTGAAGTCTCACCTGTAAAAGAGGGAATGAGCTTCACAAAGAAGCCCAGTAGGGACTACCAATCTCCCACTGGTTCTAACAGCAGAATAGATCTGTATGTGCAATAATTAAATAAAGCAGTAAATCTATCCTAGTAACAGAGTAAAGTGCGGAAGCGTAAAGAACTACACGGTCTATGGTCTAAACTAAACGTCGGGACTAGAAAACTCGTGTAAACCATGGCACTGGGAAGAACCCAAGGCTGTAACATAGACAGTAACAACTGCCTGGACAAAGCCACTAACTACAGAACAACCACACTAGTCAATCGGTCAGTTGCGCCACGCGCCTTACCCTCAACCGTCAGTCCATGTCTAGCACCTCCCATCGGAGTAAGACATGGAACTAGAGTAACCACAACTGTCGTAGTCTGGCCAGACTATGACCCCACATCTGGCCCCTCTAAATGGTTCCAGAACCATGTAGAGTGTGGCAGTGAGAAAAGAACTAGCTGATCTGCGTCGGGAGAGCACCAAACTACCTTGGCATCCCAGACTCAACTAAGAGAGCTCTACAAACAACTCTACATCATTGTCCCCACTGTTTTCCCCTCTGCTACAAGAGTCTGTGACTCAAGCTTGCCCGCCGCCCGGAGAACTCCCTCAAACAGGCGCGCGGGGACCGGGGGTCCAGGTAACGGTAACAACCTATTTCGCAGACAAGCCCTCAAGTGCCTAGCACCGGGAGAAAGACTAGGGTAGAACTGTGCTAGCAACATCACAGGTGCCAAGAAAATAGAGTCGCAGTGAAAGGAAACTCCGAACAGGTCACCAAGTCACTTCTCTGTCTGAGAAGGCGAGGCATAGGCTGTCGCCACCTGAAGGCAACACCCTACCTTTCGTGACCTGGGTCAGAAGGCGACATGGTTCCTGTCACGATACGGTCGTGACAAGGGCCTTGTCGCGACCACAGTCAGAGGCCCAGGTGACCACTGAGGCCTCCCACACAATACATGGTGAAAACCCGATGAGAAGGCGACAGCCACCCTGTCTCGACCAGAACGCGACAGGGTGGGCGTCGCTTCCTCACACCAGAAGGTGAAATATCGGGATGTCGTGATCTGGGTCGCAACACCAAGCATGTCGCGACCACAGACTTTCACACCGAGAGCACACCTTTTGTGCCATGCACCACAAATCTGAGAAGTACACGGGGAAGGGAGCATGTAGGACGATGTAAACTGCTCAAATAAGCTCAAACTGCCCTTGTAAACACCCATGCATGCCAAGAACATGGATCTACACTCAATAATCCCACATGCAAGCTTGGAAACCTCAACAATCAAACCCCATCCCAAGCATAAATCAAACACCACAAGAACCATCCAAGCAATCCACATAAACCATAGCATACATGCACAACCTACATGAACCATAGCATACATGCACAACCTAGCATGGTCTCTAGGCTTGGAGAAGGGGGTTCGGAGTCCTAATAAGATAGAACTAGGGGGAGGTTAAGTCATCCCGACCTCAAAAAGAAGATCCAACCCGTTGGGGTCTTCTCGTGTGCATGGCCAACTCCTCCTCTCTCCAAGCTCCAAGCTCACGCCATCCACGAGCAAGGATCGTCCTCCTACAAGCCGATGGAGAGGAATATCACAAGGATGAACACCACAGTCGGAGAAAAGCACCACTGAGAAAAGGAACCCCAACCTAAACACAAGGGCAACACACACACACCTCACACAAGGGAAAGCAGCCCACACAAGCCCTCAAGTCCCCTCCACGGGCAGGTGAGCTCACAGGGTTAGAGGAAGGAGAACACCGGTGAATTGGGGAAGAAGAAGAAGTGTTCTACGGCCTGCAACCTTTTAAGCCTCGGAGTAGAGAATGCGACAGCTTGTCTGCCGCATTCACTTACTAAACGCGACGGCCAACCTGTCGCTATCTCAAGTCCTGGTCAAACCTGACCAATGGAAATGCCACGTGTCAACCTCACAGACCTGACAACCCGAACGCGACACCTGACATGTCGCCTTCCCGTTGTCAGGGGTTGACACTTGTCCCAACTGTCCCGACAGCAAAACAACAAATTGCATGCTGCGGTCAGAGGGATGAATGCGACAACATGCCTGTCACGTTTACAAACAGAACACGACAGCCACCTTGTCGCCTTCAAAAGGCGACGGCCCGATGCGTCACGACCTTCAACAGAAGGTGGCTGACCACAAGGGGCCCACAAAAGAGGGCGATGTTACAGAAAGCTGATCTGGCTATATCTGACTCTCAGATCCTCAACTGGTAGTAGCCTGATCTCAAGTCAATCTTTGAGAACACTGAAGCTGACTGCAACTGGTCAAACAACCAATGATCCTTGGCAACAGCTACTTGTTCTTCACTGTAACCTGGTTCATATGCCGATAATCAATGCACATCCTGAGACTTCCATCATTCTTCCTCACAAACAATACTAGTGCACCCCAAGGCGAACGGCTCGAATGAATGAAGCCCTTCTTGAGTAACTCATCGAGTTGGCGCTTCAACTCCTGCAGCTCCTCCGACACCATCCGATACATTGACTTGGACATAGTCATCATCCCAGAAAACAACTCAATGGAAAAATCTACCTCCCGCTCTGGCGTTAATCAGATAGATCCTCCGAAAACACATTAGCATAGTCACAGACAACAGGCATATCTAAAACAGATAACTAACCAAAATCTGAGAAACTCACAGAAGCTAAGTATGCCACACAACCATCTCGGATCAGGCGTCGAGCTCTACAGAAAGAAACAAAGGGTCGGCGGGTAGACTGTGTACCTCGGAAGCAAAGCACGGGTGCTCCAGGTATCTCGAACCGCATGGTCTTCCACTGACAGTCCACCAACATAGAGTGTGCCTCCAACTAATCCATGCCAAGGATGGCAACAAAGTCGTGGATCTGTAAGGCAAACAGTCTGGCTGGTAGAAGATGGCCATGTTTCTTGACGATGACACCCTATAGGTAACCCAGAGTACACACGTAGTCACCCGTCGAAAGCTCAACTTCTAGGTCACTGGTCTACTCTAGAGCAAACTTGGTAAGAGAACCAAAGAACTCCTCTGAAGCAAAACAATGTGTAGCACCAAGATCAATCAAAACACGAGCAGCTCTACCAAGTATAGGAATTGTATCGACGACCAGATTAGAGGCCTCCGCCTCTCCTCTGATGATGTTCATCACACGATCATGTCCACATCCTCGTTATGGCTGCTACTAGTGCTGCTGGCACTGCTGAGGTGGTTGGAACTATCTCTGGTGTTGCTGCTGACATTGCGCCTACTGGGGTGGAGGGTACTACATCTGCCCTTCCTACTGTGTGTACTGTGGAGGTGCTAGCTATTGCTGCCCCTGCCTCAATGGACACTCCCATCTAAAGTGACCCGACTGCCCACCGTGAAAACAAGTTGTTGATGATCAGTTTATCCCCATGTAATTTAAATTAATTACATATTTATTTTGGTGATTAAAAAAACTATAATAAAGTTGAATCTAACATATTTTCTATGAGATTTGAGTATAGGAAATGAAACAAGGAATAACAAGCTATATGGGTAAGTATTATTTACTCTATAGCAATGTAAGTTCAAAGCATGAAATTTCTCTAAGTACACATCGATTTTCTGTATGCTGTAACGACTTCCTCCTCTATCATAACGATTTCAACAGACTCATAACGATTTCCTTACTTTCATAACAATTTCATACACATAAGGATTCGTTATATGTTCTATCGTTTTGGGTATCATAACGATTTCATAAGTGTCTGGACGATTTCAAGATCGTAACGATTCGATATAGCAAACAACGATTTGCTCACATCGTTTTGTCTCTGACAACTTACTCATAACGATTTGTCTATATAACGATTTGTATGTGCATCGATTTGCTTATAGGTGCACAACGATTTACATGGATAACGACTCCTTTGCATAATGATTTCATAAGTCATGCATGTAACGATTTCATGGAATATAACGATTTGATATTTGCACTCATTTTTGAATACGTTGAAAAGCCAAAGTCTTCACGTATATCTTTCTGACAACCATGCATTTATTATGACTGAATGTATCACTGCAGCGCATGCAAACGATATCTTCCATTTCCATGCTTATACTGTAAACATCTTTTTAGAAGACCAGAATGGAACTTCCTTTTTGATATAAAATCAATCTAACGTTGACTGACAGCAAGAGACAGTCTAGCTGTCTATTGTTTTGGCATTTAATGCGTGCAGGTCTCTGACAGTGCACCTCAATACAACGTTGGACAATATGGAAGATAACGGACATCAAAGAAGATCCTCTCTCTTGTTGCGTGCATGGAAAGCTAAAGTCTGCTGAACAAGAAGTTCTACAGTGACATGCAGTCTAACGTAAACAAAAGCTTAGAGATAACGGACACTTCAACATTCAGTTTTCAAATAGAAGACATATATAGAAGACTGAAGCTCCAGAAATACACTACAACACTTACGACAATCTTTTACAAGCTTTTCTGCGAGCATCTGAAAGAGCAAAGCCTCACTCCTCTGATTGTCTAGCTCTTAGCTCTCTGCATTCATTGTGTTAGTCTTAAGAGCTTCTGTAAACTGAGAGTGTTCCTCATTGTAGAACTCTTCCTCTCAGTTGTTCCTTCAGATCGAGCGTTGATCCATAAGCTCGATCTAGGGGCATATCATCCCTTGAATACATTCCTGTGTTCTTTCCCTTTGTGTTGAAGGAAGACCTGGTGGGTTCCATAGTGGTCGTTTCCCTTCGTGGTGAAGGAAGACCTGGTGGGTTCCAGGGTGTTTATTTCCCTTCGTGTAGAAGGAAGACCTGGTAGGATCTAGGGTGTTGTAATTCCTCTTCGGGTTGTGAAGAGAAGACCAGCTGCGACTGGGTGTGTAAGTGTCCTTGAGGGGGACTGTACCCTTGGGTAGTGAAATCTTGAGGTATTGCTTAGGGACTGGACGTAGGACTCCTAAGGAGAGGGGATCCGAACCAGGATAAATCCTTGTGTAGTGTGATTGCCTTTGTGTGTTTGTTGTTTACCTTTACTAACACTAACAACTATCGAAGTGTGTTTTGTGTGACTGTTTTGTGAACAGATTTTTAGGTTCTCAATAATTTTAAGAATCTCATTCACCCCCCCCCCCTCTAGGCTTGCTAGCTGGGCAACAAGTGGTATCAGAGCTAGTCTCTTCGACAAAGAAGAAGATCCAATGATCTGAAGAGAAAAGATCAAATGGCAGCCCAAGGTCACTCCAAAGGTCAGTCAGTCAACAGGCCACCGCTGTTCGATGGAGAAGATTACACCTACTGGAAAACAAGAATGGAGTATTTCTTACAAGGTCTCGACTATCAGATCTGGTCGATAGTTGAAGAAGGAGATCTCTTAGTTACAAATGAAAGAGATAAGTGGACTGAGGATGACAAGAAAAGGATCTCTCTAAACTGTAAAGCCAAGAGCATTCTATGTTGTGCCCTTAGTAAGAAAGAATTCAACAGAGTTTCCGCCTGCAAATCCGCCATGGAAATGTGGGAAAAGCTGAGGATTACCTACTAAGGCACAGATAAAGTAAAGGAAACCAGAATAGACATTATGGTGACTCAGTACGAAAGGTTTCAGATGCAGCCAGGAGAGTCAATAACCCAAATGTTTAGAAGATTTACAGACATCACGAATGGGTTAGCTAGTCTTGGAAAGACCTATGAAATGGGAGACATGGTAAGGAAGATTCTGAGATCTTTGCCATCTTCTTGGACTCCCAAGGTAACAGCTATAGAAGAAGCCAATGACTTGAAAAGGATGTCATTGGAGAAACTCATTGGATCCCTCATGGCCCATGAGATCAACATGGAGAGACTAGGAGAATCCTCTAGCCGAAAGAAACAGTCCAATGCTCTCAAGGCTGAAGAGGGTGGATCAGAAGAATCATCAGATGAAAATGAAAGCTTAAGCAACAACGAAGATAAAGAAGCAATGCTATCAAGAAGACTACAACGCATCCTAGCCAAGAAGAAGAAGTATCAGTCAGGAAGAAGACATTTTAAGAAAGGAAAAGACTTCAAGAGGTCCGAAGCCAAGGATGGAAAGAAGACCGAACCAATCTGTTACGAGTGTAAGAAGCCAGGACATGTCAAGGCAAAGTGTCCAAAGCTCAAGAAATATGAATACAGAAAGAAGGAAAGTTCAAGAAAACCAAGAAGATTCAAGAAGAAAGCTATGGCAGCAGCTTGGGACAACAGCAGTGACTCAGACAGCGAGACGAGCTCAAGCAATGAAGAAAAAGAAGAAGCAAACTTGGCTTTCATGGCCAACACAAAAGACAAGGTAACTTCAGACTCATCCTTTTCTTCTTGTAATGATTCTGATTCAGATAACTTAGAAGAAGCCTTCAATGAACTATATTGTAAATATAGAGAAGTATCTAAATTACTAAAAGCAAGTAAGAAAAACATTGCATGTCTAGAAAATACTAATTCAGACTTAAAATCTGAAAATGAGCAAATTGAAAAACAAATTAATGAACTAAAAAGGAGAAATGAATTACTGTGTGACGACTTGAAAAATAAAAATGAACAATTAGCAAATTTGGAAAATCAAGAAACTGTAAATAATTTAAAATAATAAGTCAACACATTAACCACAGAAAATGAAAAATTATCAAGCACACTAGAAAAATTTGCTAATGGCAAAACAACATTAATATTGAAAGGTGCTAGACGGTCAGGTAAAAAGAAACATGGATTAGGTTATACTCCCCACGATAACAAAGAAACTAAAGTTTATCCTAAAATATATCCTACACCTAAATTTGTACCTGAACAAGACACAGCATACAAGGTAAACCTTAAATACATACCAACTGAAAAAGTAACTAAGATGTCTTGCTGTAGTCATTGCAATAAGCTAGGTCATATTAAAGTATCATGTCCTACTAAACATAAAGTATGGGTAATCAAAAAGAAAAATGATGACACTAACCAACCAGGACCCAAAAGAACTTGGGTACCTAAAGCCTAGTGTCTTTATTTCAGGGAAACCTTCGAGCATCCAAGTGGTACTTGGATAGTGGATGCTCAAGGCACATGTCAGGGAACAGAAGACTATTTTCCCATCTAGAAGCTGAAGAAGGCACAGTCACCTATGGAGATAATGGAAAAGGGACTGTAATAGGCAGTGGTTCAGTAGGCAGCAAAGGCAAGACAGTCATTGAGGATGCACTATGTGTTAAAGGACTGAAGCACAACCTCATCAATATCAGTCAGCTGTGCGATAATGGTCATCAGATCAGATTTCAAGAATCCAAGTGCAGCATTATGAAGGATGGAGCAGTCATTTTTGAAGCTAACAGAGAAAAGAATGTGTACGTGCTTTACCTAGAAGAACTAAAAGATCAGGATATCTGTCTGGCCACAAGCAAAGAGCAGTCAACTAAGCTGTGGCACAGAAGATTGGGCCACTGCAGTCTAGATGGCATGAGAAAGCTGATCAAGAGAAGCTTGGTGGAAGGTCTACCTAAAGTCTGCACAAGGTTGGATGGTGTCTGCAGACCATGTGCAAAAGGAAAGCACACCAAGTCATCCTTCAAGTCAAAAACTGTGGTAACAATCTCTAAACCCTTAAAACTCCTTCATATGGACTTATTTGGGCCAATGAGGACCACAAGTCTTGGAGGAAAGAATTTTGGATTTGTCATTGTAGACGATTACTCCAGATTCACATGGGTATCCTTCTTGGAGCACAAAGATGATACATTTGACAGTTTTGTAAGCTTCAGTAAGAAGGTACAGAAAGACAAAAAGTTCAGCATTGTTGAAATCCGGTCAGATCATGGAGGAGAATTCCAAAATGAGAAATTTGCCAAGTTCTGTGATGACCAAGGGAAAGAGCACAATTTCTCAGCACCAAGGACACCACAGCAAAATGGAGTTGCTGAGAGGAAGAATAGAACCCTGTTGGATATGGCAAGGACAATGTTATCAGAATATGATTTGCCAAGGTACTTTTGGGCTGAAGCAGTCAACACGGCATGTTACATTATCAACAGAGTGATGATCAGGCCCATCTTAAAGAAGACAGCATATGAACTGTACAAAGGAAAGAAGTTGAAGATCAGTCGCTTCAGGACATTCGGATGTCCATGTTTCATTCACAACAACGGCAAAAGAGACATTGGTAAGTTAGATGCAAAATCAGATGAAGGTATATTCATGGGGTATGCTTCCAAACCTAAAGGCTATAGAGTATTTAACAAGTGTACTTTATTAATTGAACAATCAGTACACATCATTTTTTATGAAACTAACCCTTCCTTGAGAGAGGAAGAAGATAGTGATATTGATAATGCAGAAGAATTATCCAAGAAATTAAAGAATACATCTATCGAGGACAAGGAAGATCCACCTCTGGAAGACCTGCAACAAAAGGACATTTTACATGAAAATCTTCCAAAGGAATGGAGATATAAGAAAGATCACCCACCAGAAAACATCATTGGTGATCCATCTGTAGGGGCAAGGACAAGAGGTAATATAATTCCATGTGATTACTTAGCTTTTGTGTCGCAAATAGAGCCTAGGACAGTCAATGAAGCTCTTACTGATGAATCTTGGACTTTAGCCATGCAAGATGAACTGAATCAGTTCAAGAGAAATTATGTGTGGTCACTTGTTCCTAGACCATCAGATCATCCAGTGATTGGCACCAAATGGGTGTTCAGGAACAAATTAGATAAAGCTAGTGTGATAGTAAGAAACAAGGCCAGACTGGTAGCTCAAGTCTATTCCCAAGAGGAAGGCATAGATTTCGATGAAACATATGCACCAGTAGCTAGACTTGAGGCTATTAGAATCTTACTTGCATATGCTTCCGCATTAGATTTAAAATTGTTTCAAATGGATGTTAAATCAGCTTTTCTAAATGCTTATATAAAGGAGGAAGTTTATGTAGAACAACCTCCAGGTTTTGATGACATTGATTTTCCGAATCATGTATTTAAATTGCACAAAGCATTATATGGTTTGAAACAAACACCAAGAGCATGGTATGAACGTTTAAGTGTATTTCTATTAAACCATGGTTTCATTAGAGGTCAAGTAGATAGTACATTATGTAACACCCTGAAAATTTAGTAATTAAAAAAAATGAATTGAATTGAAAATGATAAATTCAATATTAGTGAAATAGCAAAAACGTACGTGCCGTTATCGTACGTACAAAAACCCACTAGAAAATTTCAAAAAAAACAAAAAAAATATAGTTCAACTCTAAATAATACCACCTAATGAACCACAGAGAAATTCGTGCAAAGGAAAATCGGATGGTCCTAGTTTAAGGCATTTTGCGACTGAGTATCGTAATTAGGGGATAAGTCAGGAAATCATTATCACACATACTTAGATGAGTCAGAAAATTAAATAAAAATCATAGATGGACTTCAAATAATATCCTCTAATGATCCATCAATAATTTTGGGTCAATAAAAGTCATTAGGATATATTTAAGAGTTAGTATGACTTCTTATCGTAATTAGGAAATAAGTTGGACAACCCATTATTAGGTGTATAAAATGAGATCATAAACTAAATGAGAAATTTATGGTGGACTCCAAACAATATGAGGGGATAGTCCATAAAATAAATCGAATCAATGGACAACTTATGTCACATGAACAAATTCAAGTATGAAATTAGTAAACAAATAACTTCAGTATTATCAGAATGATAGAACTTACGTACCACTATTGTACGTGAGAAAACACATCGGAAAATTCCGTAAAAATTAGAAAACAACCCTAAATATTATCTATAAGTGTTCCACAAAGAAATTCGTGCAACGGAAAAATCCGATTGGCCGAGTGTACGTCACACGTGACAAATTACCCGAGTTTAGAAACTAAGTCGGAAAATTGTTAATGCGGAAAAATAACCCAACCTTAAATTAAATAAACATGTTGGAGAGACTTAAAACATTATGTATTAATAACCCATTAACAAGATTGGACCAATGGAGCACATATGGCCCAAGGATAAAAATTGGGACAAGGAAATACACAAAAATTCGTGTATGTAATTATGCAATAATTAGGGAGGGTAATTTAGGGTTAAACTTAGGGTGATTAGTCATGTAAGGTAAGCCAAAACCGAACCCAACCCTAAGAGGTGGTTTCCTAAACCTTTGCTACCTCCTTTGGGTGAGAGAATCCAAGATTTCTTGGAAAGTAGGAAACAGAATTCGCAGCCCTTTTCCTAGTCTCGTTAGGACTTGTAAATACACCCTAAAAACATAAGAACTCATCCTTAAACTCTTGGGGAAGGTTTAGCAACAAGTTTGGGTCGTGAGCAGCTAGTTTGGAGCGCTGGGGAAGAGGAGGACGGCTGGGGAAAACGTGCTCTTCCTCAACCTCGCTCTGCATCAACCCAGAAATCTGCATAGAGTTATTAGCATTCAAAGGTAGGTGTTCTCGGGCCAAGATTAAAGAAAACCAACACCATCATGTAGATCTTGGAGTCTAGGTTCATTTGCACTTGGTTTGACTAATTTTCATGGAGTACACATTGTGTATTTGTAGTTTTCCCTAAGTCGCGCACAATTAGGGCTTTTCCCGTTCTTCTTATTATTCATGCGATTCGAGACTGCATTAGACTAAACTTCCTTCATGAAAGTTCTTCTACTAGTTGTCACGATCATCTTTTATGTTAGACATTTTATCGAAAAGTCTTTCGTTAGAGAGTTATAAGTGTAGCAAGAGAGTCGCTGCATGATACTACGATTTCGGGCTGCACTTAGCTTTATGTTCTTCCTACATTTTCTTTGGATTAGAGACCGAATTAAATCAAACTTCCAACACCAAAGTTCTTCTACTAGTTGTCTTCGTCATATTTTATGTTGAACATTTTGTCTAAATGTCATTCATTAGAGAGTTATAAGCATGGTAAGTAAATCGCTGCATGAGATGTGTTTTCGGGTTACACTTGACCTATATGTTTTTCTGGGAGGGCCTCTAGTGTCGACACTACTTGATCTAGTGTCGACACACTGTCCCAAATCAGCCGAAAAGGTGTTCTGGGAAGGCCTCTAGTGTCGACACTACTTGATCTAGTGTCGACACACTGTCCCAAATCAGCCCAAAAGGTGTTCTGGGAAGGCCTCTAGTGTCGACACTACTTGATCTAGTGTCGACATATTGTCCCATACTGGCACAAAAGGTTTTCTGGGAAGGTCTCTACTGTCAACACTACTTGATCTAGTGTCGACACCCTGTACAGACCTGTTGACTGGGTTTTCTGGGAGTTGTCTCTAGTGTCGACACTACTTGATCTAGTGTCGACACTACTTGACTAGTTCTGCATTATTTTGCCTTGTGTTTGAAGCATTGTGTCGACACCAGTAAGGGGTGTGTCGACACTACCTTTGCAAAAATATTACATGTTTTGGGTCTGATCATTGCATGGTGTCTACTAGCATGTGCATGATGTTATATAGTATGCATGGACCTAAAAGAAATCAACCCATTGAAGAAAAATGGTAATGATACGAATATGATTCTAATGTGTAATTGTGATTGTCCTTATGTTCATTGGATTATCTTGTGATCTTTCCTATTGTCAACTGATATGATAAGAATATGATATGAATGTGGGGATGAATACATGTTAGTATGCACTTGTTAGTGGAGTTAAGGTCATGATTTGCATATGAGTTTCAATAGTTACATGCTTTCCGGTGTTCAATTAATTATTTGTCCATATGCATACATGCTAGGAAAGATCTGTGACTCATCACTTACACATTTGTACGACTAGGCACACCCTTCTTGGGGAATTGGGATCTCTCTGCTGGTTATTCTGAATTGGTAGACTAGCGATCTTTTCCTTAAGACCTCCGTAAGTCTCCGCTCTCTATGGATTTCCACATAGAGGCCGAGCTGGTTGTACCATGAAGTACCCTGGAGATAGAAAGCACATGTCCTGCATACGATCTGTCTTTAGAAACATCCTCATGTCAAGATATTAACGAATTATGAAACATAAGATACGTCATTATACTGCCTTTTGTTCTCTTGAGCTAATTGCCATACTTTGACTCTATGAATGATCATGTTCCTTTTACTATGAGCTTGTCATTGAAACTCTGTGGCCATAATATGAATATGTTTGTTCGGCACAATATGGGACTTCGGTCCATTTGACCAATGCCTGTGCAAAAGGGGCCTGGTCCGGTCCTGGGGAGGAGCTCCCCAACGTACTTATTAACCGTGGGAGTATGGACTTCTGGTGCTTGGCATAGCACAACGAATAAGCAAGATTAGTGGAAATGTGCCTTCGTTTGATATGATAAGTTTGATGTGATCTGATGTGATAAGATTTGATATGATACGTCTGTTCATGAGAATACATGATATATGTATGAATATGGCCAATCTCATTTGATACGATTCTACTCTTGAAATATTTGTCCAATGTATATGCAACTCGACATTTGATCTGATATGTTATCCGTTCTACTCTGCTATTCAATCTGTTAGTATTGCATGCATTGTCATCATGTACATGTTCATATCTTGCCTAATTAAAAATGTTAATCACGTATATTAGTGCCCGCACAATATTGAGATGTAAATCCTACTGAGCTAGTTCGCTCACCCTTTCATCCTGTCCTTTTCAGGTAGTGATGAGGAACCAGTGGAGTCCGATGGGGCAGGGCAAGAGTGATGAGCACCCGCCATATGAGTAGTTGATAGTTTAGAAATAGACATATGAGTAGTCGATGTATTAGAGAAACATTTTCATTTGGATAATGAACTCTTTTCAGTGAGTCCTTCTTATGTAAGGTTGTAGCTAGTGAATTGGAATGGAATAAAGAGTACTTTTGATGACATTATTATGGTCTGAAATGTGTGGTTATATGTAATTGTGACTTTGCGCTATTCAACTGTGATACGTCTATCTGTATCGATCACGTCCCCCGGTATTTATTCCGCTGCTAAATATCGGGGCGTGGCAGTTGGTATCAGAGCCCTAAACTTAGGGTCCAAAGGAATAGGAACATAGGATGAAACTAGATCACACGAGTCAAAATCTGTCGTACCTAATGTGAGCTTGGGTAGAACCATGGGAATAGAAGTCACATGTGATATATTTAGATGACTGACTTATATTATTATCTTGAACGTACTTAATACCTTAATGGCTGTCGAACGAGCCTGGGCTTTCCCCTAAGTCCTAGGCAATCAGGATGGATAGGATAAGTGTCATTATAACCCTCAGCTTGTGTCAAGAACTTTGTACCTACCTGGTGAGATTGGGTAGAAACTTGGGCTTAGTCCAAAATTTTATTAATAACTAAACATTGTAAGTTACAAGGCATCAACAAGGAGTAAAGAAGACTAACCGGGTGATAATTTATTTCTGAAGGAACTTAAATGTACAGTAATGGAGGATATACCTATACCATCAATGGACGGACAGAGATCGGTCCAAAGATTTACCAAAGCACTCCGACAAGCTGCTCAACTGTTAGAGGATGCCCTAATAATGGCTAAGGGAGATATAAATGGAAAGGAAAGGTTTAAGGATGACCAAGGAGTTGGCGAAACTAATAAGAAAGAACAAATTACAACAACAGGAAACTCCAAACCTATAGCCAGAGAGAAACGGCCCAACAACAGTAATAGATCGCACAAGAGAAAGAAGTGCAATAAGTACAATAAGAAACTAATTCCCTGTGACGACACAACCGGCAAACTGGCCCAACAACCATACTAGTTGGTAGACTTCCCAGGAAGGTCACCCATCCTGGGACTACTCTCAACTGAGCACGCTTAACTTCAGAGTTCTTTTCAATCTCGAGCTCTGAAAATGACTAGTCTGAGTTGTTGGTAGTTTGCTGATTTCGTCCATTTAACATATTCTTATATAGAGTGTTACAATCTACCCCTCTTATATAAGCGACGTCATCGTCGCTGCTCACATATAGCACACAATCAATCCCCAGGCATGCAGGATTCTAGAGGTGGCCCCCACAGGCTCAAGAGGTGGCTCCCACTATATAGCACTTTGCGCCATCATGGCCTCAAGAGGTGGCTCCCATAGTGTAGCACTTTGCCCTGTGTGGCACTTAGTTCCTGCACTTCCGGCTGGGCAAGGCTCTGATACCATTTGTGACGACACAACCGACAAACTGGCCCAACAACCATAATAGTTGGTAGACTTCCCAGGAAGGTCACCCATTCTGGGACTACTCTCAACTGAGCACGCTTAACTTCAGAGTTCTTTTCAATCTCGAGCTCTGAAAATGACTAGTCCGAGTTGTTGGTAGTTTGCTGATTTAGTCCATTTAACATATTCTTATATGGAGTGTTACATTCCCACTCCTGTAGAAAGATGCCAGCATTGCAACAAAATAAATCATCGGTCTGAGGAGTGCTGGAAATTTCAAGACAAGTGTTTCTGTTGTGGCAGCCAAGACCACAAGGTTAAGGATTGCCCTAATGAGAAATCAAGCTCAAGGAAAAAATGGCAACACAACCCAAAATAGGAGGTAAAGGAGAGGTATCATTTCTAACTCATTTTTATTTGACTCTGAAGTTACATCATCAATCAATCATTATGTCATGAGTAATTCACAATTTGAATCCCTGCAAGTCCAGCTCATAAACACAGGTGAATTTGGGGACCAAATTCTTTTAAGTGGGGGAGTATGTAACACCCCGAAAATTTAGTAATTAAAAAAAATAAAATGAATTGAAAATGATAAATTCAATATTAGTGAAATAGCAAAAACGTACGTGCCGTTATCGTACGTACAAAAACCCACTAGAAAATTTCACCAAAAAAAACGTAGTTCAACTCTAAATAATACCACTTAATGACCCACAGAGAAATTCGTGCAAAGGAAAATCGGATGGTCCTAGTTTATGGCGTTTTGCGACTGAGTATCGTAATCAGGGGATAAGTCAGGAAATCATTATCACACATACTTAGATGAGTCAGAAAATTAAATAAAACTCATAGATGGACTTCAAATAATATCCTCTAATGATCCATCAATAATTTTGGGTCACTAAAAGTCATTGGGATATATTTAAGAGTTAGTATGACTTCTTATCGTAATTAGGAAATAAGTTGGACAACCCATTATTAGGTGTATAAAATGAGATCATAAACTAAATGAGAAATTTATGGTGGACTCCAAACAATATGAGGGGATAGTCCATAAAAGAAATCGGATCAATGGACAACTTATGTCACATGAACAAATTCAAGTATGAAATTAGTAAACAAATAACTTCAGTATTATCGGAATGATAGAACTTACGTACCACTATCGTACGTGAGAAAACACATCGGAAAATTCCGTAAAAATTATAAACCAACCCTAAATATTATATATAAGTGTTCCACAAAGAAATTCGTGCAACGGAAAAATCCGATTGGCCGAGTGTACGTCACACGTGACAAATTACCCGAGTTTAGAAACTAAGTCGGAAAATTGTTAACGCGGAAAAATAACCCAACCTTAAATTAAATAAACATGTTGGAGAGACTTACAATATTATGTATTAATAACCCATTAACAAGATTGGACCAATGGAGCACATTTGGCCCAAGGATAAAAATTGGGACAAGGAAATACCCAGAAATTCGTGTATGTAATTATGCAATAATTAGGGAGGGCAATTTAGGGTTAAAATTAGGGTGATTAGTCATGTAAGGTAAGCCAAAACCGAATCCAACCCTAAGAGGTGGTTTCATAAACCTTTGCTACCTCCTTTGGGTGAGAGAATCCCAGATTTCTTGGAAAGTAGGAAACAGAATTCGCAGCCCCTTTCCTAGTCCCGTTAGGACTTGTAAATACACCCTAAAACTATAAGAACTCATCCTTAAACTCTTGGGGAAGGTTTAGCAACATGTTCGGGTCGTGAGCAGCAGGTTTGGAGCGCTAGGGAAGAGGAGGATGGCTGGGGAAAACGTGCTCTTCCTCAACCTCGCTCTGCATCAACCCAAAAATCTGCAGAGAGTTATTAGCATTCAAAGGTAGGTGTTCTCGGGCCAAGATTAAATAAAACTAACACCATCATGTAGATCTTGGAGTCTAGGTTCATTTGCACTTGGTTTGACTAATTTTCATGGAGTACACATTGTATATTCGTAGTTTTCCCTAAGTCGCGCATAGTTAGGGCTTTTCCCATTCTTCTTATTATGCATGTGATTTGAGACCGAATTAGACTACACTTCCTTCTGAACGTTCTTCTACTTGTAGTCACGATCATCTTTTATGTTGGACGTTTTGTCCAAAAGTCTTTCGTTAGAGAGTTATAGGCATGGTAAGAGAGTCGCTGCATGATACTGCGATTTCGGGTTGCACTTAGCTTTATGTTCTTCATACGTTTTATTAGGATTTCAGACCGAATTAGATCAAACCCCCAACATCAAAGTTCTTCTACTAGTTGTCCTCGTCATATTTTGTGTTGAACGTTTTGTCTAAATATCATTCGTTAGAGAGTTATAAGCAGGGTAAATAAACCACTGCATGAGATGTGTTTTCGGGTTACACTTGACCTATATGTTTTTCTGGGAGGGCCTCTAGTGTCGACACTACTTGATCTAGTGTCGACACACTGTCCCAAATCAGCCGAAAAGGTGTTCTGGGAAGGCCTCTAGTGTCGACACTACTTGATCTAGTGTCGACACACTGTCCCAAATCAGCCCAAAAGGTGTTCTGGGAAGGCCTCTAGTGTCGACACTACTTGATCTAGTGTCGACACACTGTCCCATACTGGCACAATAGGTTTTCTGCGAAGGTCTCTAGTGTCGACACTTCTTGATCTAGTGTCGACACCCTGTACAGACCTGTTGACTGGGTTTTCTGGGAGATGTCTCTAGTGTCGACACTACTTGATCTAGTGTCGACACTACTTGACCAGTTCTGCATTATTTTGCCTTGTGTTTAAAGCATTGTGTCGACACCAGTAAGGGGTGTGTCGACACTACCTTTGCAAAAATATTACATGTTTTGGGTCTGATCATTGCATGGTGTCTACTAGCATGTGCATGATGTTATATAGTATGCATGGACCTAAAAGAAATCAACCCATTGAAGAAAAATGGTATTGATATGAATATGATTCTAATGTGTAATTGTGATTGTCCTTATGTTCATTGGATTATCTTGTGATCTTTCCTATTGTCAACTGATATGATAAGAATATGATATGAATGTGGGGATGAATACATGTTAGTATGGACTTGTTAGTGGAGTTAAGGTCATGATTTGCATATGAGTTTCAATAGTTACATGCTTTCCGGTGTTCAATTAATTATTTGTCCATATGCATACATGCTAGGAAAGATCCGTGACTCATCACTTACACATTTGTACGACTAGTCACACCCTTCTTGGGGAATTGGGAGATCTCTGCCGGTTATTCTGAATTGGTAGACTAGTGATCTTTTCCTTAAGACCTCCGTAAGTCTCCGCTCTCTATGGATTTCCACATAGAAGCCGAGCTGGTTGTACCATGAAGTACCCTGGAGATAGAAAGCACATGTCCTGCATACGATCTGTCTTTAGAAACATCCTCATGTCAAGACATTAACGAATTATGAAACATAAGATACGTCATTATACTGCCTTTTGTTCTTTTGAGCTAATTGTCATACTTTGACTCTATGAATGATCATGTTCCTTTTACTATGAGCTTGTCATTGAAACTTTGTGGCCACAATATGAATATGTTTGTTCGGCACAATATGGGACTTCGGTCCATTTGATCAATGCCTGTGCAAAAGGGGCCTGGTCCGGTCCTGGGGAGGAGCTCCCCAACGTACTTATTAACCGCGGGAGTATGGACTTCTGGTGCTTGGCATAGCATAACGAATAAGCAAGATTAGTGGAAATGTGCCTTCGTTTGATATGATAAGTTTGATTTGATCTGATATGATAAGATTTGATATGATACGTCTGTTCATGTGAATACATGATATATGTATGAATATGGCCAATCTCATTTGATACGATTCTACTCTTAAAATATCTGTCCATTGTATATGCAACTCGACATTTGATCTGATATGTTATCTGTTCTACTCTACTATTCAATCTGTTAGTATTGCATGCATTGTCATCATGTACATATTCATATCTTGCCTAATTAAAAATGTTAATCACATATATTAGTGCCCGCACAATATTGAGATCTAAATCCTACTGAGCTAGTTCACTCACCCTTTCATCCTGTCCTTTTCAGGTAGTGATGAGTAACCAGTGGAGTCTGATGGGGCAGGGCAAGAGTGATGAGCACCCGCCATATGAGTAGTTGACAGTTTAGAAATAGACATATGAGTAGTCGATGTATTAGAGAAACATTTTCATTTGGATAATGAACTCTTTTCAGTGAGTCCTTCTTATGTAAGGTTGTAACTAGTGAATTGGAATGGAATAAAGAGTACTTTTGATGACATTATTATCGTCTGAAATGTGTGGTTATATGTAATTGTGACTCTGCATTATTCAACGGTGATATGTCTATCTGTATCGATCACGCCCCCCGGTATTTATTCCGCTGCTAAATATCGGGGCGTGACACATTATTTGTTAAGTCTAAAGTCAAACATATTCTACTTGTTCAAATATATGTTGATGATATAATATTTGGTTCTACTAATGAATCCCTTTTCAAGTATTTTGAAAAGCTCATGCAGGGAGAATTCAAGATGAGCATGATGGGGGAGCTCAACTACTTTCTTGGATTGCAAATCAAACAAAAAAAGGAAGGGACTCATATCTGTCAAACCAAGTACACAAAGGAGTTGCTAAAGAAGTTTGGATTCAAAATAGCAAGCCTCTGTCAACGCCTATGAGCACATCAATAAGAATGGATAGTGATAAGGATGGTAAGAAAGTAGACCAAAATGTCTACAGAGGTATGATAGGTTCACTACTATATTTAATTGCCAGTAGACCTGACATACTGTTTAGTGTATGCATGTGTGCTAGGTATCAGGCAGACCCTAAAGAATCTCATTTAACTAATGTCAAAAGAATTTTTAGATATTTAGCAAAAACCCATGACTTAGGTTTATAGTATCCAAAATCATGTGAAATTAATTTAGTAGGATACTCTGATGCTGACTACGTTGGATGCAAAATAGATAGAAAAAGCACCAGTGGTTGTTGTCAATTTCTTGCAGGATGTCTGATATCATGGTCCTTAAAGAAGCAAAATTCAGTAGCATTGTCCATAGCTGAAGCTGAGTACGTGGCTACGGGAAGCTGTTGCACATAACTATTGTGGATCAAACAGCAGCTTGAGGATTATGGACTACATGTCAAGTCAATTCATTTATTATGCGACAACACCAGTGCTATAAATCTAACCAAGAATCCAGTACAGCATTCAAGGACTAAACACATTGAGGTTAGATATCATTTTATTCGTGATCATGTAGCTAATGGTAACATAGATATTTCTTTCATTGATACTAATAATCAGTTAGCAGATATCTTCACAAAGGCCTTACCTGAAGAGAGATTTACTTGTCTTAGAAGGGAAATAGGCATGTGTAAATTGTGAGAGAATTATCTGTATAAAAGTTAAATATTAATTTTCAGAATATCAATCATTTTTCCTCCTCAAATTTAAGCAAAATTCCACAAATACTGCTTGTTTGTTGATATCCTTACTGGTTCGTTATTTTATAAGGATTTATTTGTCTCGAACTAGTCAGTTTGTCGTTTTCTGCCATCATGTCGCCTCCGTTTTCAAAAAGTCTCTTTACTCTTTTGATATATCCCGAAATCTGTGTGGCAACGATTCACATCCCGCCTTCATCTCCTTCTACCTGCCTGAAGCGATACCCTATCGACTTCAGCACTGTCTCTCTGAGATTTGAAGCTCCAAACTCCTTCCCGTGAGAAATTTCTTGAGGGCTTCTATTCCTTTCCTCATCACAATCCTTCAAAAACCTTCCCAGTTCAAATCCATGGCCGCATCTGTTGTTTCCGGCAGCGTCGGGGGCTATGGAGCTGAGTTCCTCACAACAGTACAGCAAGAAAGGTTCACCTCTGTGAAGGCAAAGCTCTGTGGAAACAAAGCTGTAGATATTGCAGATTTGCATAAGAATGGCATGGGGAATGTGATTGCTGCTATATAGAGGATGAAGTGGTCGAAGCTGGCAACCCTATCAGAGGTAAGTTACCCAGACCTCGTCAAAGCATTCTATGTGTGCCTGAAGACGGAGGAGGATGGGTCCTTGACATCATTTGTCAAAGGTACCCAGATTAGAATCACCTATGAGCTCTTGGAGTCCTTATTTGCAGTTTGCACCACCGGTCACAGTGGAGTCCACACTATGGACATTCAGGCAAAGGGGTTAGGGATTGTAGGTCCTGAGTTTCGACTGAAGGATGGGAAATTGGACATAAACCAAATGAATGTGTTTAATCGCCTATTGCATTTCATAATCTGTCAAATCTTGGTCCCTAGGAGTGCCACCTTTTCGTCTTGTACAAAGGCGGACTCAGACATGATGTTTTGGGCAATCTAGAACCAGGAGATTAACATGGCCGAGGTTATCTTGGAGCGAATGAAGTTTGCTCATGCTCAGGTTTGGGACACGAAGAACAAATTGAATGTGTCCCTACCTTATGCTCATCTGCTCACCAAGATCTTTCAACATTTTGGCATTAACTTGTCTGGAGCAGTAATAGAGAAGATGGGACAGGATATCCACAGCATGAATTTAAGGAAGAGCGGATTTTCAGTTGTAAACGGTGTATGGACCAAGACATCAATGGCTGAGGGTGAGGCCATCATAGGCGAATCCCAAGAAGTCCAAGAAGTAACAGCAGCAGCACTAGCAGAAGAAACAATAACACTAGCAGTAGCAGAACAACCAGCAGCAGCAGAGGCTAGAGAAGTAGAATCCATGGTCACTGGCAGCGTAATTGAAGAAATTCCTCCAGAGAATATTGTGCCAGTTGAAGGAACATCTGAAGATCTAAACCCCACCACTATTGTCGCATCCATTCTTAGAGATGTGCTGGAATCCATTTCTAGCACTTAGGGGGAGCCTGAGAGGCCCAGTGAACCAGCAGCACAAGATGGTGTGGCACCAGGTCACATTGAAAAGACTATTTTGGAAGATGCTCCTGCTTTGGGGGAGCAAGATCAGGAAGATGAAGCTGTGGCATCAAGCCACAATGATATTCAGACGAAAGATGCTCCTATTCAAGAGGAGCTAGCAGCAGCAGTCCAAGATAATGCACCTATGGAGGATGCCCCTGCTGAAGGGGAGAAATTGGGTGAAAAGGAAGCTCATCCTCAGGGGGAGAATACTAAAAACCCCTCAGCAAATCAATTCAGAGAAGGTGAGACTGCTAGTTCTTCTGACTCAGATGAACATGATGATCATGAGGAGCCCGCTACTAGGGCCAGTAAGAAAGGAAAGGAAGTTGCTTCTGACCTTCCACTCCTTGCAGAAGCACCATTTCAGAGGCCACAAAGACAGAGGTTTGTCATTAACCTGAAGCCTGTGATTGAAAGGTTAGACGCCCAAGGTGAAGTACTTTGCTTTGTGCAATCGGATGTTAATTCTATTTTTATGAGCCAAGCTTCGGCATCAAAAGAAATGGGCATGGTAAAGAATGCATTAAGGTGGTTGAACAAGGAAATGAGAAGCATGAAGACTCTTTTGTCAGACATTCTAAAGGAGGTAAGAGCATCAGCACCGTCTGCTCCCACACCACCTGCTCCTCAACCCTCTGAGGATACAACTGAAGAGATTGCTAGGCCACCAGGGCCTGTTTCAGCAGAGGAGTCTGGGCCTTCAGGGCCATCTATTCCTGATGAAGCGGTGAAGTCTATGCCATCAGGGCACCTATCTGAAAATCTAGCAGGGCCAGTAGTTGTTGATCAGATGTCAGGGCCAACAGGGCCAGCTGAGGTGTTGTCTAGGCCAACCGGGCCAGTGGAAGCTAAGGTTGATCATGTCAGGGCAGAAGACGAAGCTGTAGCTCCTGAGCCCCCAACTCCTTCTCCCATTCAAACACCAGCCCCTCCTTCTCCACCTTCATCCTACACAGCACCACCAACTCCACAACCATTTAAACAACCTGTACCTAGAACCATCTCATCTCCAACACCTTTTTCTTCCTCATCTCCTTCTATTTCCACTTCCATTCCTCCAGCCTCCTCATCAGCTGGAGCCTCCTTATCCTCTGGTCCCTCTTCTTTTGGACCAACAGATATACCTCCTTCTACCTCACATTCTTTTCTTCATCCTACTGCTCCTCCTTCCTTCATTACGATTATTCCGGAGAGTGCTCAGATTGATGCTCCCTTTCTTAGGGACATCAAAGATGAGTTTGAGGAAGCTATTCTCCGATCTGTTTTGAAGGTTGGAACTCATGTTCATAGGACATGCTCTTCTAGCCTTGCTCCTAAGAAAAGAAAAATAACCTCCACCTCTTCTATTTCTTCTGACCCTTGTTATCCACCTCTGTGGTTTCCTCTAACAGTAGACAACAAAAATAAACCACTCTATAGAGAATTCCTTCATAAAGTTGCTTATGCTACTATTCTTAACCTTCCTCATCTAAATCTCACCGACCATCTTAATGTCATTTTTCCTTACACCCCTCTTTCAAAATTTGAAAAATCCAAAATCTTTTCCCTAACTGAGTCTAAAACTGAAAAGCAGTGGGCTCGGGGCCACAAGACTTTGTACAATGAGTTTCTTCATGCCCGATCAGCACGGTTCCCTCCTCGGGATGATTCCTTGACCTTATCAGAATGGTTCCAGATCTTCCACAAGGACACCTGGGCCCCTTTCATACAAAAGGAAATCAAGATGATCTGGTACTTTCAAATGTTCAATGACTATCGGTATCTCCATCGTCCCCCCGAAATTCAGCTTGGTCAGTTTAATCAAGCTATTAGAGCTCTTAGGTCAACTCGCACTGAAGCAATCCAGGTTGATTTTGCCACCCTCGAATTACCTGATGTTGCTTTTCTTCCCCCACTTCACTCTCTAGTCATGGAATCAGCTGTTGGCTCAATTATTTTTTAGCGTTTTGCCAGAGTCATGGGAAGAATCAAAGTGTAAAAGAGTCATCTGGTTGCCTTTCACAGATTTTTGTTCAGAGAATATCACCAGCACCATGTCAATGCTGATGTCCTCGCCCCTCTTTTGTCTGAATGTGAAAGACTCTCTCCTTCAGAGTGGGCCAGATTCTATCCCCTATCTGCTCAGCAGCTTACTGATCTGAATGTATCACAAGGGCCTTGTCGCGACCACAGTCAGAGGCCCAGGTGACCACCTGAGGCCTCCCACACAATACATGGTGAAAACCCGATTAGAAGGCGACAGCCACCCTATCTCGACCAGAACGCGACAGGGTGGGCGTCGCTTCCTCACACCAGAAGGCGAAATATCGGGATGTCGTGATCTGGGTCACAACACCAAGCGTGTCGCGACCACAAACTTTCACACCTAGAGCGCACCTTCTGTGCCATGCACCACAAATCCGAGAAGTACACGGGGAAGGGAGCATGTAGGACGACGTAAACTGCTCAAATAAGCTCAAACCGCCCTTGTAAACACCCATGCATGCCAAGAACATGGATCTACACTCAATATTCCCACATGCAAGCTTGGAAACCTCAACAATCAAACCCCATCCCAAGCATAAATCAAACACCACAAGAACCATCCAAGCAATCCACATAAACCATAGCATACATGCACAACCTACATGAACCATAGCATACAAGCACAACCTAGCATGGTCTCTAGGCTTGGAGAAGGGGGTTCGGAGTCCAAATAAGATAGAACTAGGGGGAGGTTAAGTCATCCCTACCTCAAAAAGAAGATCCAACACGTTGGGGTCTTCTCGTGTGCATGGCCAACTCCTCCTCGCTCCAAGCTCCACACTCACGCCATCCACGAGCAAGGATCCTCCTCCTACAAGCCGATGGAGAGGAATATCACAAGGATGAACACCACAGTCGGAGAAAAGCACCACTGAGAAGAGGAACCCCAACCCAAACACAAGGGCAACACACACACACCTCACACAAGGGAAAGCAGCCCACACAAGCCCTCAACTACCCTCCACGGGCAAGTGAGCTCACAGGGTCAGGGGAAGGAGAATACCAGTGAATTGGGGAAGAAGAAGAAGTGTTATGCAGCCTGCAACCTTTTAAGCCTCGGAGTTGAGAATGCGATAGCTTGTCTGCCGCGTTCACTTACTGAACGCGACGGCCAACCTGTCGCTATCTCAAGTCCTGGTCAAACCTGACTAATGGAAATGCCACGTGTCAACCTCACAGACCTGACAACCCGAACGCGACACCTGACATGTCACCTTCCTGTTGTCAGGGGTTGACACTTGTCCCAACTATCCCGACAACAAAACAACAAATTGCATGCTACGGTCAGAGGGATGAATGCGACAACATGCCTGTCGCGTTTACAAATAGAAGGCGACAGCCACCTTGTCGCCTTCAAAAGGCGACGGCCCGATGCGTCGCGACCTTCAACATAAGGTGGCTGACCACAAGGGGCCCACAAAAGAGGGCGATGTTACAGAAAGCTGATCTGGCTATATCTGACTCTCGGATCCTCAATTGGTAGTAGCCTGATCTCAAGTCAATCTTTGAGAACACTGAAGCTGACTGCAACTGGTTAAACAACCATCGATCCTTGGAAACAGATACTTGTTCTTCACTATAACCTGGTTCATATGCTGATAATCAATGCACATCCTGAGACTTCCATCATTCTTCCTCACAAACAATACTAGTGCACCCCAAGGCGAACGGCTAGAATGAATGAAGCCCATCTTGAGTAACTCATCGAGTTGGCGCTTCAACTTCTGTAGCTCCTCCGGCACCATCCGATACATTGACTTGGACATAGTCATCGTCCCAGAAAACAACTTAATGGAGAAATCTACCTCTCGCTCTGGCGTTAATCAGGTAGATCCTTCGAAAACACATTAGCATAGTCACAGACAACATGCACATCTAAAATAGATAACTCACCAAAATTTGAGAAACTCACAGAAGCTAAGTATGACACACAACCATCTCGGATCAGGCGTCGAGCTCTACAAAAAGTAACAAAGGGTCGGCGGGTAGACTGTGTACCTCGGAAGCAAAGCACGGGTGCTCCAGGTATCTCGAACCGCACAGTCTTCCACTGACAGTCCACCAACACAGAGTGTGCCTCCAACTAATCCATGCCAAGGATGGCAACAAAGTCGTGGATCTGTAAGGCAAACAGTCTGGCTGGTAGAAGATGGCCATGTTTCTTGACGATGACACCCTATAGGTAACCCAGAGTACACACGTAGTCACCCGTCGAAAGCTCAACTTCTAGGTCACTGGTCTACTCTAGAGCAAACTTGGTAAGAGAACCAAAGAACTCCTCTGAAGCAAAACAATGTGTAGCACCGAGATCAATCAAAACACAAGCAGCTCTACCAAGTATAGGAATTGTATCGACGACCAGATTAGAGGCCTCCGCCTCTCCTCTAATGATGTTCATCACACGATCATGTCCACATCCTCGTTATGGCTGCTACTAGTGCTGCTGGCACTGTTGAGGTGGTTGGAACTATCTCTGGTGTTGCTGCTGACATTGCGCCTACTGGGGTGGAGGGTACTACATCTGCCCTTCCTACTGTGTGTACTGTGGAGGTGCTAGCTATTGCTGCCCCTGCCTCAATGGACACTCCCATCTAAAGTGACCCAACTGCCCACCGTGAAAACAAGTTGTTGATGATCAGTTTATCCCCATGTAATTTAAATTAATTACATATTTATTTTGGTGATTAAAAAAACTATAATAAAGTTGAATCTAACATATTTTCTATGAGATTTGAGTATAGGAAATGAAACAAGGAATAACAAGCTATATGGGTAAGTATTATTTACTCTATAGCAATGTAAGTTCAAAGCATGAAATTTCTCTAAGTACACATCGATTTTCTGTATGCTGTAACGACTTCCTCCTCTTTCATAATGATTTTAATAGATTCATAACGATTTCCTTACTTTCATAACGATTTCATACACATAAGGATTCGTTATATGTTCTATCGTTTTGGGTATCATAACGATTTCATAAGTGTCTGGACGATTTCAAGATCTCAACGATTTGCTTCCATAACGATTTGCTAAGTGATCGCATCGATCTCACAACGACTCTCTAAGAAAGCATAACGATTTGCTTCCATAACGATTCGCTAAGTGATCGCATCGATCTCTCAACGATTCGCTAAGAAAGCATAACGACTAAGTTCATAACGATTTGGTCGTCGCATCGATTTGATAAGTGAGAACAACGATTTGCTCTCACAACGACTTGATTCCTAATGATTTGTTCGTCGCATCGATTTCTTAAGTGAGAACCTTGATTTGCTCTCACAATGATTTCTTAAGTGAGCACAACGATTTGCACTTACAACGATTTCAGTTTCACAATGACTCATTAAGTCTCATAACGATTTGATCCTTGTAACGATTCGATAAGTTACACAACGACTCTGTCACTATAACGATTCGCTTAGTTACATAACGTCTTAGTCGCCGTAACGATTCGATACAGCAAACAACGATTTGCTCACATCATTTTGTCTCTGACAACTTACTCATAACGATTTGTTTATAGAGTCATAATGATTTGTCTATATAACGATTTGATATTTGAACTCATTTTTTAATACGTTGAAAAGCTAAAGTCTTCACGTATATCTTTCTAACAACCATGCATTTATTATGACTGAACGTATCACTGCAGTGCATGCAAACGATATCTTCCATTTCCATGCTTATACTATAAACATCTTTTTAGAAGAACAGAATGGAACTTCCTTTTTGAGATAAAATCAATCTAACATTGACTGACAGCCTAGCTGTCTATTGTTTTAGAATTTAATGCATGCAGGTCTCTGACAGCGCACCTCAATACAACGTTGGACAATATGGAAGATAACAGACATCAAAGAAGATCCTCTCTCTTGTTGCGTGCATGGAAAGCTAAAGACTGCTGAACAACAAGCTCTACAGTGACATGCAGTCTAACGTAAACAAAAGCTTAGAGACAACGGACACTTCAACATTCAATTTTCTAATAGAAGACATATATAGAAGACTGAAGCTCCAGAAACACACAACACTTACGACAATCTTTTACAAGCTTTTCTGCGAGCTTCTGAAAGAGCAAAGCCTCACTCCTCTGATTGTCTAGCTCTTAGCTCTCTGAATTCATTGTGTTAGTCTTGAGAGCTTCTATAAACTGAGAGTGTTCCTCATTGTAGAACTCTTCCTCTCAGTCGTTGCTTCAGATCGAGCGTTGATCCATAAGCTTGATCTAGGGGCATATCATCCCTTGAATACATTCCTATGTTCTTTCCCTTCGTGTTGAAGGAAGACCTGGTGGGTTCCAGGGTGGTCATTTCCCTTCGTGTTGAAGGAAAACCTGGTGGGTTCCAGGGTGTTTGTTTCCCTTCGTGTAGAAGGAAGACCTGGTGGGATCCAGGGTGTTGTAATTCCTCTTCAGGTTGTGAAGAGAAGACCAGCTGCAGCTGGGTGTGCAAGTGTCCTTGAGGGGGACTGTACCCTTGGGTAGTGAAATCCTGAGGTATTGCTCAAGGACTAGATGTAGGACTCCTAAGGAGAGGGGATCCGAACTAGGATAAATCCTTGTGTAGTGTGATTGCCTTTGTGTGTTTGTTGTTTACTGTTACTAACACTAACAACTATCGAAGTGTGTTTTGTGTGACTATTTTATGAACAGATTTTTAGGTTCTCAATAATTTTAAGAATCCCATTCACCCCCACCCCACCCCACCCCCCCCCCTCTGGGCTTGCTAGGTGGGTAACAGTTGTGTCCTACTGACCCTACTCTACCCCCTGCTGCACTAACTACTCCACAGGCTCTGGCTGTCGTTGATACTGCAGCTACTGGGGACGCCATCTACCCCCACAAGTGAACATCTTCTTAAGCATCAAACGTAGGCCAGTGCCGCCTATGCCCAAAGAAGAAGATGATACACTCCCTCGACTGCCTGAAGGGCGATGATACGGGGTAGACCTCGTCAAACCTCCTCCCTGCTAAATGAGACTCCCTCTTCAAGGTGGTAGATGTGGCCACTGCGAAAGCCAAGGTGTCACAACGGTGGCCATCCATGGCTCCTCTCAACTCCAATCATAACCTACTAATGAACCACTTTATGTGAGCTTGTTCACTAGTGGCTATGTGAGGGACGTGCCGTAAAAGCTGTACAAATCTCTGGTGGTACTGTGCCATGATATGCTCTCCCTATGCCAACTCGTGGAACTAGTCCCTCCTCTCACGACATGCATAGTCAGGGAAGTACTCGCCATGAAAGACCTCCAAGAACTGCTCCCAAGCTATCTAGTCTAGCCTCCTACCCTGAAAATTGATCTGCCTCACTGTCCTCCACCACTCGCGGGTTGACCCCTTCAACTGGTAGACTGCAAGTCGGACCTGATCCTACTCCGCATAGTCCATGGTCTCGAAGATATGCTCGAGCTCATGGACCCAACTCTCTGCTCGGTCAGGATCGTAGTTGTCGTAGAAAGTCGAAGGCCGAACACATGCAGTCCTCAGGTGCTGCTGCCACTACTGGAGTCTTCTGCCATACCACTGGTGGTACCTCTGGCTGCATTGGTGCTGCCTGTGGAGTCACTGGTGGCTGCTCCTCTGCTGCCATATTTGCGAACTGCTGACCTCCTACTGGCATCTGCTGGTACTGCCATGGAGCCTCGAACATAGCTCTCCACCACTGCTCCATAACCTCCGGCCGGGGCGGGGGTGGGTGCCACTACTGCTGTTGTGCTCCCTGCTGCAACGGGACACTCTGCTGGTCATCGTGCTGTGTCTGAGCATCTGCAAGTGCATGCTCTGCTGCAACCGACTCATCCGACGCAACGTCCTGATGTTCCATCAGCTCTCTGACTTGCCTGCGTCTATGCGGAGCCATGTCTGGTGACACAAATTATTAATCAAGTTAACATATTAATCTGGCAGATAGTAGTGTTACTTGTACTTCCTATGGGACCTTGTGTTGTCACTTAGTTCTATTATAAGTCTTGATAGACCCCTTGCTTTGATACCACTGTAACGGCCCCGACGCCCGGACCCCTGGCTCCTGCCAAAAAACCAACCGCTAGCACCGACGCCCACGGACTCGAAGATCCGGAAGGGCTAACAAATCAGTCTAACAAGATATGTAACAGAAATAAGTGACAACAACAAGCACTAAAATGAACTAACAGGTGAAGGAAAAGTGTCCAACACAAAGTACGAGTCTAGTACAATCCCAAATAACAAGTACAAGTCCAGAAAGAAAGAAAGGGAAAACAGATCCCTTATAGGCATACCCGAGGGTGACGAGACAAGTACACAGGGAACCACTGCTTAATGAGGGTGCCGTCTAGTACAACCCGGTCTCCTCAACCCGTCGCGAAAGGTACTATTGTGAAGTCTCACCTGTAAAGTGTGGATACCGCTCTTCGAGGTTCCTTTTATGATCGGGAACTCTGAACAGTGGTTCCCCACAAAGGGGGAAAAAATATAAAAATCACAACTCCTTAAATAAAAGAAAGATCATGATCGCCAGGTACACAAGGGTATCGAAGAAGGTGCACAATGACGGTGCGAACGAAAAAGCTGGTCATGAATAATACCTTTTGGAGCGTGGGAGATTGTGCGGGGATGTGGGTTCCTCTTCTTCTATGAGCACGGCTGGCCGTGGTAGAAGGCGCTTTCTGAATGATTACCCTTGCAAAAAGACAAACAAATAAGAAAAGGGGATTAGCCACGTGTGTAGTATACAAATCTAAATAAATGAAATGAAATGAATGAATAACGTGGGAGTGTACTTACCGTGTGGTGGCTTTTAAACCCCTAGGAGGTAGGTGTGTGTGTGTGTATGCATGCATGTGTGTGTGTATAAAAAGGAGAATAAACGGGAGGGAGCCATGTGGGGCTCGGAGGGAGATATAAAAGGACAGAGGAAGAGGGGGGTGCTTCCCCAATGAATGAATGGCGCGGCGGCGCTATTGATTGGACAGATGAAGAAGATGAGGAAGAAGCTCCCGCCTTGCTCCGACGTGCGTGAGGAAGATGGGGACGCCGGCTCCGAGCTCCAAGGGAGAGAATGAATGGCTTGAAATAGAAGGTCCCCTTGGGCCGGAGGTCGAGGCAAGAATCCGGCAGGGCTTTGCCGCAGTGGATGGGCCTCCCCCCTCCTACAAATGACCCTCGGGGGTCTATTTATAGAGGTGAAAGGGTTGAATCGCGTCGGGACAGCCGCCGCGACTATGAATTGAAACGCGTCGGGTATGAGCGCCGTGATTAAAAAGTCAATTTGATGGGACAGTCACATGATGATCGTAGCCCACAGCTATGCTTGGAATCGCGTTGGGTAGGGCCGCCGCGACTTGAAATTGCGGCGGTCCTAGCAGACGCAATTCCAATTGGGCAATGATTCAAAGCATGGGCTCATAAATGCACCTGTCCTAACTGGAGACTTTAGGTTTTGACTTTAAAATCGCGGCGGCACAGGCGGACGTGATTCAAAGATCCGCCGTATAGGCGCCCTTGAGTGCGACGATTTTAGGTCCAGGGCCGAATCGCGGCGGCTATGGTGGACGAGACTCTAATTGGAGCATGTGACAAAAAAGGCGGATAGACGCGTCGGCATTACCCCCCACGTTTAAGGAGTATAATCGCGTCCACCAGACCGGACGCATTTCAGCTGCCTTCATAAACGCTTCCGCCATACCCGACGCGACTTGAAAACGATGCCCACATTGCCCGGCAAGCCTTGGAAATGGAGGGGAAGCACCGGGGAAGAATGGGGTGATCCAAGAATGATTGGGAAACTACTCTTGCAAGGCAAAAAGAGGGCCATTTGTGGCATTGTGGCAGAATATGAAATTTGCCTGCAGTGGAGTCAAAATCACGTGTCTACAACTGCCACGTCTTGGTGTCTGCTTTCCAAGGGTGCGAGGCGAAAGGACACGAAGTGGAGTGTAATGGAGTGAAATGAAATGAAAGAAATGAAGCATAGCGAAGTGGAGTGCAGAGGGGCAGACTAAAAAGTAGACGCCAAGGTGAAAAATAGACACGCATGACAATTGGTGACTACCACCTGATGAGAGTCTTTCACCAATACCCTAGGAAGTCACCACCAGGAAGAAGACCACAAGAAGCTAATGTTTGCATTGGAGGAAAATGGGGTAAGGGTGCACGAAGGGCACAACTGGAGATGTGTACGTTGTACACAAAGGAAGGGTGCCACGTGGGGCACCAAAGGAGAGATCAACTTCCAGCGAAGGGGAAGT
Organism: Colocasia esculenta; assembly: GCA_014218235.1. Lineage (NCBI taxonomy): Eukaryota > Viridiplantae > Streptophyta > Magnoliopsida > Alismatales > Araceae > Colocasia > Colocasia esculenta. The sequence goes on from CM024762.1 coordinate 48,774,827, forward strand.
ACCTAAGGACACAATCCGTTAGGTTGCACCATTGGGGGCGTCTGCCACTGCCTCAGGTGGATCTCTGGGAGTAAAGATGAAATAAAGAGGGATAAATCCAAACAAAGGTTCTTAAGAAAATCAGCCTGGAGGCAACAACAGAGGGAGTTGGGTACTTGACCCAGATTAGAATATTTCAAATTGACTTGGAATTGGAGCGAGAATGCCTCTCAAATTGCATTGGAAGAGTGGTTTCCCACAGTGATTTCAATATGCATGTATGCTGGGCTAAAAAGAAAAATAAGTTAGAAGGAGTAGAAAATAATCAAGGATATTATTGTTACGATGGCGTTGAGTCAGGACCAGATTTTTATGCATGGGTTCGTCATCCTCATGTGCCAAGCGTAATGGCCTATCCGTGTGGCTAAGGATCCTCTGGGATAATCATTTTTTTTTATAAAGGGGAACTCAAATCCCAGATTCCTCAAAGCCACAAAGTCCTTGATATGCTCTAAGGGTATAACATATAGTAAATGCAGATAGTTGATGGTGAAGGCAGCGGTTGCCTGATGTTGTAGCGCCAGATGAGGTAACTCGAATCCTACACTCAAAAATTCATTAGCCAAGATAACACATATCATAGAATAACATCATTTATAGCATAGAGCATGGATAAAGTAGTCAACAACAGACACAGCTCAAATGATTTGTTTGTTAAACCATGAGGATGAGTGGTCTTTGGCCAAATGAGATTAGAGTTCAAGATGAGATGGACCAATGATTGGAAGAATTGATTTGGTCTGGTACAGAGAAGAGATGCAACACACGTGCCATGCGCAGCACCATCATGAATTTTTTTTGGATGTTTTTAAGATATTTGAATTTTTATGGGATTTTAAAAAAGTATTTGATTTTTGTTGATTTTGAAGATATTTAGATTTTTATGGATTTTGAAAATATTTTGATTTTTGTGATTTTGAAAGTATTTGAATTTTTATGGATTTTGGAAATATTTGATTTTTTGTGATTTTTGAAAGTATTTGGATTTTTATTTTGGAATATTTGGATTTTTGTGATTTTTGAAATATTTGGATTTTTGTTAATTTTGGAATATTTGGATTTTTTGTTGGTTTTGGAACATTGCCATGCTATGGCAGTATTAGGGTTATGAAAATTGACTGGCGAGGGGTCCTCATTACCTCCTGTGTCATTAAAGGATGCCCAGAGTAAGGCGTGCATTTAAGGTGGTGCCCTAGGCTAATTGCACTTGGTTAACGGTGGCACACCACAGCCATGCCTGAAAAGACGACTAAGTCTGATAGAGAGAAGGGAAGAAAATTTGGAGATAAGCTTCATGTGGACATTTGAAGAGTTTGGGTGTTGACTTCCTTCCTTGGCACAACCATCAGAAGATTCAGTCTCATTTAAGCATTGGCGCTTTTAGAATTAATTTGATGACCGTCTTGTTTATAGGGACATATGTACAACCAGGTCCATTTGGATCTCCGTAGGGACTTTGCCACTCTTTGCCAAGCCCTATTTTAGTGATTGATTGATTTTTGCATGCATACAGCCAGGTCCATTTGGATCCCTGCAGAAACTTTGCCGCTCTTGACATGCATTTGACTTGATTTTTCATTGGTCATTTTTAATTGCCCATTTTTTAGACATTCTCTCATCAAGAAGTGCTTCAGGTTGGTTGCCTTGCCCAGACTACCTCTACTACCCATACTTTGGCCAAATAAGAGGAGAAACAGACATTTGTGTCTTTCAGGCATGGCTGCGATAGCGACTGTGTTTTCCTAGAGCAACCGGCTTAGTGCGCCGTGAAGTGTGTGAAAGGTGCCCATGCTAGGGGCAAACCTTAATGACCCGGGAGAGAATTTTGGATTTCTCACGTGGAGTTCTCATAACGGAAATGCTGCGATAGCATGGCAATATTGAATATTTATCTTTTTTTTGTTGTTGTTGTTTTTTTTTTTGACGCACCGCCGCGCACCTTTTCTCTTAGCAGATGGCGCAAAGGCCTCGATTCCTTCTTGCCTACGTGGTGTTGGAGTGTAGCTTCGCCTTCGTTCTCCTCGGGTCGCACGTATGAATAGATGTAAATACCTACGAGATCTTCCTCTTCTAGTCCGAAGAAATGCCATATCTACTAGTAGGCAGTCAGAGTTCGCGGGTGCTGGGGCAAATACAAAAGGTGCGAAGGAGGCATCAGTAGTATTACTCCTTTGCCCCCCCCCCCCCCCCCTTTTTTTCAAAATAAGAGTTCGGAGGATAACAGGAAGATGAATGCCCTGCGTTGGGGTGAGACTCAGAGACTATGAAGAATGTACAGAATTACTCAAAAATTAAGAGGATACATGGGGGCTAAAACCCCGAAAGCAATGGGAGAAAGGTCGGATGACCTGATTGAAAATGGTAAGGAGAGAACTGCGGAAAGACTTTAGAGACTCCGGCGGGACTGGAGGGATTTGAAGAAGAAGGAGGGAGCGGTGCCCCGCAAGAGGAAAAGAATCCGGATGGGCCGGAGGAGAGGAAGGAAAAAGTGGGCCGCGAGGGGCCAAGAAGAAAGGAGGTGCACTGCGTGGGACGCGAGGAGGAAGGGTGCCACATGGGGCACAAGATGGAGATGTGCCACGTAGGGCACAAGAAGGAGTTGTGCCTCGTGGGGCACGAGAGGGAGATGTGCCGCGTGGGGCATGGAAAGGAGTTGTGCCTCGCGGGGCACAGAGAGGAGAGTAAGGATTACAAATTGGGACGCGAAGCCTAGTACAAAAGGATTAATTGAAAAAAAGATGTAAATAAAAGGCCTCCCGTTGGGAGGGAATGTGGAGAACCCACGGGAAGGTGCTAAGAAGCACAAAAGATGACGTGAATGATGAAGGAGGTGGGGGTCCCCTGGTCTTTTGCCTTGCCCAATGTTTGATGTTCCACTTGGGAGTCGGCGTTCTGACCCTCAGGTACTTCCTCACATATTTTGCCCAGCGAGCGGAGGGTCTTGCTCTTCTCAATAGGGATTGAACGGCTCTTAATAATTGGAGGATTGTTGACTTCCGTCGGAGTTTCAAACAATAGTGGCAGCTCCCTTGGAATATAGTTGAGAAAAATAGTGGGGAGTTCCACTGGTAGAGTTGGAAGCAACATGGAGGGGACCGTGCACGAAGATTGTATAGCGTTGGTTATGGAAAGGGGCACGACCCCTTGGGTAATTGATTGTGCTAAGGATTTAGCCTTGGAATGTGTGAGCACAATTTGAATGATTGACCCCTTCACTGGAGTGGGAAGGTTCACAACGGGAATGATTGACCCCTTCCCTATGAGTATTTTGAATTGACGTTTGTTGGCAACGGGAATGATTGGCATATCATTAGAAGGCCTCTTGACGGCCGTGAATGGAGGGGAGGACCTCCGCTCAATGAAAATGCCTGGTATAGAAACAATGACCGACATGCGAGGGATGTAATCTTGGATTTTGAATAGCATGCCCGGTCCCGGGGCTTCCTTCTTTTGTCGACCTTGCTTGTCGCTCTTTGTTTGTTTGCACCCGCTTCGCTGGATGGGGGTGGATGTGGATGGAATGGAAGGCTGTATGGCCAGTGGAGGTGTAGTAGGTGTGATAGGGAGGTTTTGCTCGGGTTCAGTTGCCAATGGTGCTGGCGTAGTGGGAGGTACAATGGTTGGTGGCAGTTTGATGGTGGAGAGTTTGGTGATAATGGATGGTAGCGTGGTAGGGGTAGGTAAATGGCGTGCAAACATGACCTCGGAAGGCTCATCATTGTAACACCAGGTGGTTTCACGGATCTCGGCTCGAGAAACAGGCTGCGATGGAGGTGGAGGTTGTTGTAGGGGTAGTTGTGGTAGAGGTATGGGAGCTGGCATGGGAGCCGGAGCAGGTGCAACATTGGGCGCAGGAGCTTCTTCATCAATGGGGGTGTCATATGGCCCAGTTGGAGGTTGCTGAGACCGAAGAGGACGAATTAGTGGACGCCTAGGTGGAGGCATGTTGTGGTAAATGGGTGTTTAGGGAGGGGCATACGGTATGGTTATTGTATGGTGGCGAGGTGGATGGTGGATGGCGTCCACTGACCCGTTCTGCCTTGGATCAACTTGATTGAATAAATCTACGATCGGGGAGTCCATCAGATGTGTCTAGATGTAACATCCCCACTCGTAGAGCTCTTCCATTGAAGTGATTTGGTTCATGGCCAGGATGTGCTTGAATCTCGGAGTGGAGTTGGAAGTAATGATTTTGATTTTCTCCAACTCCGAGAGCTCATATTGCATTCTTGTGGCCATTGACCTCCAACGGTCAGCAAAATGGACAAATTCCTCATTGGCCCTCATCTTCTCGGATACTAGATCCGTGATAGAGAGATAAGGACTAACGCGGTCTTTGTACCTTTGAAGGAATTTTTAATGCAATGGGCGGAAGTCTCCTACCTCACTTGGCTCTAAAGAGTAGAACCATTCAAGCGCAGGGCCGTCAAGAGACTTTCTAAATAAATATGCCAAGGTGATAGGATCCCGCTGCCAATGAGAAGGCTCATAAAGGAATTCTTTAATGTGAATGTAGGGGTTACCTGTGCCATTGTACAATCGGTACATTGGCATCTCCAAAGGATGTATATAAATTTAAGGGAGAGTCGGCATGGCGGCAACAAGGTCACCCGTGGGATTGGACAGCTTATTGATTTGATTCTCCAAATTATTCAATTTTTGGAGAAGAGCATTTTGGAGTGGAGTAGGTTGCCACTAGGCTTGTGAGGGAGTACATGGGGGTGGCCTTGAATCAATGGGCCTTCCCAAGGGATAGTCTGTAGGGACTGGAGCACGGGAGTGCAAATGGCCAGAGGGCCGAGGTGAAGAAGAATGTACAGGGAGATGTGGCGAAGTTGCCGGAATATACAAAGGTGGGTGCCTGGGAGAAGGAGAGGGAGGAGGAGTCACACCCTCAACTAAAGATTGAATGAGATTGAGTTGTTGAGGGGTGAGCTGATCAAGCGCATGCAGGACAGTTTGGACTTTGGAGTCTTGGTGGGGGGAAGGCTCTCGCCGGGTTTTGATTGGAGGTATATGTGAGGGGACATCAAATTGGTTAGTGCGCGGTGTGCACACAAACCATAGGAAGTAAAAGGTTGTCCCTCACGGTGGTGAAATGGACGGATATGGGACTGGAAGGATGAAGATCTAACATTATCCTCATAGTCCATATTAAAATTAGCATGATGGTATTGGTCCATTTTTAACAAGGTAAGCAAACAAACAGGTTAAACAAAGATGTTAATCAATGAAAATGGTTCAAACAAGTTGTAATGCTTACGCTTGTTTTAGGAGTTTCACAATTAATTAATGGATTGAAAATGTTGTGTCACTCCAAGTGAGATCCTAGTTGGGCAGAGTATGGATACTTTGGGGTGCAACTGGAATCACCTCTCACCACGCAATGGGATGTCTAACCCGAGTCAACGGAGTGGTACCGCAAGCTCGGTCCGCCGTGAGGGAATCCATGGGCTACGGAGTCTTACGGGGTTCCGGGATAAGGTTTGCTAGTCCAAAGGGATGGAATGCCCAATGGACAGCTTGCCTTCACCGGAAGGGTGTGTGGAGCCTAGGATATGAGGGAAGGAGGTCCCCAAACCGATTCAAGATGCCCTGTATGCAGCAGATATAGCAAAAATGGCAAAGGGGGAGCGTTTCTGTCGACGGTTTGAATCGCATCGGGTACAAACGTCGTGACTCAAACTAAATCGCGTCCAGTCACCTGGATGCAGATCTGAAAGCCCCAGAAGGCTGCCAGAGCCGCGTCTGGTCCCTGTGGATGGCCTATCAGACAGAAACGCGTCGGACTTAGCCGCCGCGATAAAAGGTGAAACGCGTCCACTTACACGGACGCATTATCAAACACAGAACCGTGTCCTCTGTATCGGACGCGATTCCGAAGGCAACCCGAAAACAGCAAAAAAAAAAGCAAGAAATAGCAGGATGGATGTACCAGAAAGAAAGAAAATCAAACACACAGCATGTTTGTAGGGTATAAAGCAAATATAAAAGAAGTAGGGGCACGCGGGCGTGCCAAGGAGAGTGCCACGTGGGGCACGAAGGAGGGGGTAATCAAAAGAAAAGCGCAAAAAGACATCCCACAGTGATCGCCAATCTGTTGATAGCACTCTTCGAGGTTCCTTTTATGATCGGGAACTCCGAACAGTGGTTCCTCACAAAGGAGGAAAAAAATATAAAAAGCACAACTCCTTAAATAAAATTGTTAGGATCGGATGGGTGGATGGATCAGATCTAGAAGGGGGGTTGAATAGATCTAACACCAATTAATGCGGAAGCTTAAGCAATTCAAAATTACTTCGAATCAGAGATCAATTCACCCAAACAATTTACTGATCTGAAGTGTGATTAGTGTGTGTGAGCAAATCAATTAGTAGTGTGAGCGAAATCCCTATGCATGCATCTAGCGAGATACAAAGGCAAACCATAATTCAAACCACTGCACAAAGGATTTTTAGGTGGTTCGGAAATCACCTCCAGTGACTCCTACGTCCACCCCTCACATAGTGAGGCCACACTACTCAAAACCTTGAGTACAACTCACACTGGAGCACGACGACTCCAAACACCCTTGAGCACGACGACTCAAGAAACACCTGGAGCACGGCGACTCCAAACTGAGCACGACGGCTCAAACCACACAGTGAGTGCGACGACTCACAAACCAGAGCTCGACGGCTCACAATACAAAAGCTAGAACAAAAACACAAAGATCCAGATCCTCTAGCAATGATCTGATCTATAAAAGTTCATTCAAGAAGATTGATGCAACAGTTCATGCACAATCTCAAGAATGACCTAGAAGAAATAAGGGGAATTGAGGAATTGAGTGTAAGATCCTTGTTCTTCAAGTATACTCCCTTGTAGAAGCTGAATTATGAAGAAGCTTGATCCCTTGAAGTCCCTGGCCGATGCTCTGCAACTTGTACTTTGGGATCTTCCTTGAAATCTTCACAATTGGCTGCTTCTACTCGATCTGCACCCTTGGAAGTGATCTCACTTCTTCATCTTGGATCAATCTTCACTTCAAGTGCTTGGAGAAGTGGGAATTGGATCAATCGCACTTTCCTTTTGATTACCCCCTCCTTCGTGCCCCACGTGGCACTCTCCTTGGCATGCCCGCGTGCCCCTACTTCTTTTATATTTGCTTTATACCCTACAAGCATGCTGTGTGTTTGATTTTCTTTCTTTCATGTACATCCATCCTGCTATTTCCTGCTTTCCTTTGCTGTTTTCGGGTTGCCTTCGGAATCGCGTCCGATACAGAGGACACGGTTCTGTGTTTGATAGCGCGTCCGTGTAAGTGGACGCTTTTCACCTTTTGTCGCGGCGGCTAAGTCCAACGCGTTTCTATCTGATAGGCCATCCAAAGGGACCAGGTGCGGCTCTGGCAGCCTTCTGGGGCTTTCAGATCTATTAAGCACACAGAGACAGTGAAAGATCAAGCAAACAATTCAACCAATTAACACAGAGATCAAACAGAAGCAATCAAATCAGATCAGTAACAGACATTAACCCGCTCTGATACCTATTGTTAGGATCGGATGGGTGGATGGATCAGATCTAGAAAGGGGGGTTGAATAGATCTAACACCAATTAATACGGAAGCTTAAGCAATTCAAAATTACTTCGAATCAGAGATCAATTCACCCAAACAATTTACTGATCTGAAGTGTGAATAGTGTGTGTGAGCAAATCAATTAGTAGTGTGAGCGAAATCCCTATGCATGCATCTAGCGAGATACAAAGGCAAACCACAATTGAAACCACTGCACAGAGGATTTTTAGGTGGTTCAGAAATCACCTCCAGTGACTCCTACGTCCACCCCGCACACAGTGAGGCCACACTACTCAAAACCTTGAGTACAACTCACACTGGAGCACGACGACTCCAAACACCCTTGAGCACGACGACTCAAGAAACACCTGTAGCACGACGACTCCAAACTGAGCACGACGGCTCAAACCACACAGTGAGTGCGACAACTCACAAAACAGAGCTCGACAGCTCACAATACAAAAGCTAGAACAAAAACACAAAGATCCAGATCCTCTAGCAATGATCTGATCTATAAAACTTCATTCAAGAAGATTGATGCAACAGTTCATGCACAATCTCAAGAATGACCTAGAAGAAACAAGGGGAATTGAGGAATTGAGTGTAAGATCCTTGTTCTTGAAGTATACTCCCTTGTAGAAGCTGAATTATGAAGAAGCTTGATCCCTTGAAGTCCCTGGCCGATGCTCTGCAACTTGTACTTTGGGATCTTCCTTGAAATCTTCACAATTGACTGCTTCTACTCGATCTGCACTGTTGGAAGTGATCTCACTGTTTCATCTTGGATCAATCTTCACTTCTTGTGCTTGGAGAAGTGGGAATTGGGTTGAGGAGGCACAAGGGAAGCAAGATCGGGAGGAGCCTTAGACTTTCCACCGAAATAGCCTTTTCTTGGATGTGATGGAGGTCTCTCTTTGGCTTTGGGGCAAATAGTGAGGTATTTATATCCCCACATGGCCAAAAGTGCCCTTGGGATACATGGGCACATGATCCAAGGTTAATCCCTTTACCCTAGAAGGCCACGTGTCCAGGTGGGACTGAACTTGACAGAAATCGCCGGAGTGTGTCGACACTACATCAGCCAGTGTCGACATCCTGTGAAAATTCCACAAAACTGGAGTTCTGGAAAGTTGATCTAGTGTCGACACTAAGCCTCACTGTGTCGACACACTGTGGCAATCTGTGAAATCATTCTGCTGGAAACCATATCTAGTGTCGACACTACCTGGAGTTGTGTCGACACCCTGTAACATTCAGGCAAAAGAGGTCTCCTATAATCTGCATCTAGTGTCGACACTAGTAGAGGGTGTGTCGACACTACCTTTGCAAAAAGTGTATGTTCCTGTGAAATAAACACACAAATTAGTAGTCCAATGTATTAACATGAATGTATGAGATATAATGTGTTTGGAGACAGACTTTTTGAACATTGTTATTGTATGTGTGATGTATTTAACATGTTCTTTCATTGTGCATTAGAATCACAACTTGTCATCATCGAAATCATGAGGGGAAATGTGTTAAATTCACACTCAACCCAACAATCTCCCCCTTTTTGATGATGGCAATATTAAATCAACATGAAAGTTTGAATTTTTTAACGGATTGTGATTTTAAGGTATACATTCACACAACATCCATTCACATACACACTGAATAGCAATAAACACATTCTCATTCATTCAATTTTCGTTCACATTCATCAAAAGTCATTTAGCACAATTTATTAACAATTGACATTTTTTATAATCAAGAGGCACAATGTTACTAATAACCATAGCTTTCCATTAATGGCCAAAAACCAACACAATTTGATATCTACAGACATTTGTTCATTCACATTCATTACAAAAATTCTCATTCAAAATAGATGTCCTTCTCCCCCTTTGACATCATCAAAATATGAAGTCCATTAGGAGGATGGAGGAGGAGGAGGAATGGGCAGCAAGATAGTCTCAATATCCTTCAATCTTTTCTCCATAGAAGTCAAGCTGAACTTCATCTGAGCTTGGATTGTTGAGAGTCTTGTATGCAGGAGATTTTCCATTCTTTCAGAATTCTCAGACATGTTTGCTTGAAGCACACTGAAATCAGCTGAAATAGGCTGTGATGATGAAGATGAACCAACTGTGCCACCACGGCTGTGCAAAGTTTTGAATTCCTTCTTTAGAGCAGACATTTCTTCATCAATGTGAGAAGATAAATTCTTCATGCAATCCAAATCATCTACCATGTGTGCATAAGACAATCTTGTCTTGGATATCTGATTGACTGCTTCCTGGCTATTGAATAGATTCTATTGGGAATTTGCCAAAATACCTTCAAGAACCTTTTCTAACTTGTCTTGATGCTCCTTTAGTTCAAGGGAGGCATCAGCCAATGTTCCAATAAGCCTATTGAATCTTTGGGCTGCATAATCTGATGCTTCCTTTTGTTTGATGAACTGAGACGACACTGAATTTTCCAACCTTTGTGCCCTGAGCTCAAAAGCCTCTGACATCTGTTGGATTGAAGAAGTGATGGTATCAAATTTGTCATTGAGAAATGAGTACAACTCTGGTGGAATAGAAGGTCCACCAAAGGAAGTGGAGGCTTGGGCTTGGGGAGTGAATGAAGGTATTTCCACTTCAGGAAGATGTGGTGAAGAGGTTTGAAAGGGAGGTGTATGAGGTACATCTTGGGGCATTGGTGCTTCATCCGCAACCGGAGGCTGGTCTTCATGTGCAGGAGAGTGGGGTAGCTCAGGAGGTGGTACAACCTCAGGAACCATTGGGGCCTCTACAACAGCTAGTCCTCTTCTAACCTGATCTGCCTCAAGTCTGAATCCCATGAATTTCTGCAAATGTTTGAACCGATAGATGTTTGACTTGGGAATGGTTTGAGATTTCTCATTCTCAAGAGAGACTTCAAAGTGCTCAAAGACTGGTGTAAGATGAGCTGCATAAGGAAGAGACCTATGGAGATCTTTCCTAGTAGTCTCAGACATGATTTGGTACATGATCACATGGAGGTTGACCTTTAATTCCTTCTTCATGCAATAAATTATGAATCTCTGTATATCGGTGAGTCTGTCCCTTCCACCACCTTGAGGTGTGATAATTGTGGTGAGGATGTGGTGGAGAAGTCTCAGCACAGGAGGAAATGTGTTTGTGTTGAATTTTGTGACATGAGTTTGCCGGGGATCATTGACATCCGATGGAAGTCCAGTCAACAAGGAGTAAGCTTCATGGAGATTAAACTCAAAATTATGATAATCAGTCCCTTCATCAGGAATTCGAAACAAGGTGGCAGCTAGCTCTGTGGGCAAATCTATCAACACGCCCTTGACTTCAGACTTGTACCCTTCATTAGTACATTCCAAATTCAAATAGAATTCTTGTACAAGTCTGGGGTAAATAGTTCTAAAATCAGAAATGAATGGCAACCAAGACTGAAAGTTGAAGAATTGGAGAATTTCTGGAAATGCAGCTGCGAGCTCATTGTCTTACAAATCTACAGCCCTAGGCTTTAGAATGGACTTTCCTTCATTGGCCAACTTTGAAGGGGTTTCCTCTAAGGGTTGAGAAGACCCAGATGAAGGAGAAGATGATTCTTCAGAAATTTCAGGGGAAGATGCCAAAATCTTCCTCCTAGGGTTTCTAGGACCCCTTTGGGAAGGACCTCTACTTGAAGAGGATCCCTTACCTCTCTTGGAAGGAGTGGGAGAAGCAGATGAAAACCTTGGCTGCTCAACGGGGTCATGGCGACGTTTGCTTCACTTCTCAACAGGAGGAGGGTCTTCCACGGCAACCGGTCTTGCATTGGCCCGAGACCTGGCACCACGACGAGGCACCTTCTTGGGGGCCATGGTTGCAGGGGAAGAAGAGGATGGAGAGGACGAAGGAGATGGCGGGAAGAGGATGGAGACAGAGATGGTGTGAAGGGGGGAAGAGTCGTGCCGTTTTCAAAGGGAACGGCGGCCATGGGTCTGACATGGGTATATAAAAAAAAAGGTTTTGGGGGTACACTGTCCCACAGGAACAACAATCCCAAACCGGTGCCCAAGACCAGAACCGCCCAGACAGAGGTATGTGTCGACACTATAAGAGGTTAGTGTCGATCTGGGCTGGACTGTGTCGACACTAGATGGAGGTAGTGTCGACCTGGCCTGAAGAAACTTTGAGTATTTGAGCATGGGAAAAATTTGTGAGTTTTAGGAAATCTTTAATATGATGAAATATGAATGGAATTAACTTTTCAAGGATTTTTAAGACACCAAAGAATTCAGTTGTCAAATTGTTACAAAAATTCAGCAAACTTCAAGTTTTACACAACAACTTACAGGATATGTTCATTAAGTTACTTGAGCCATTAAAATGATACTTTGAGGGATATAATACATTCAACAATCAATGAGAAACGACCATATTCTCCAAATCCAAAGAAATAAAAATGTCTTTTAGATTGAGATCAAGTGTGATGAAAATAAACAGCTTTAAAACAAACTGATGAAAGATAGGGATGATTCTTTTAAACAATTCTCCTTTGACAAACACACATTATTTTTTTTAATCAAACTATCAAATGTAGTAAATCTTGTTCACTACTAATGCTTTTTACACACCATAGTCCCTGGATACTAGAGATTTACCCATTATCCAGTTTCAAGGGGTAAATGACAACCTTTTAACGTGAAAATATACGTTTTTCAGACGCCAATATTTTCAGTTACTCAGCCATCATCAAAAATATATTGAGCATGTTTAAAAAAAAAAAAAAATTTAAATCCCCTTTGAACAGAGATAGCAAAAAGGCTTCATGACATACATGGCACTTCATTCATTATGAAGGTGTGTAGTTTCTCAGCATTTGTGTCATTGCTCTGTTGAATAGTAATTTTAAGGAGAATTTTATAAAATGAAAACATTTATATCCCACATCAGTTGCAAAAAAAAGATATTTAAATTCAAGGCACACATTATCCTTCAGTCTTTGAAAGAGATTTGAATTTCTGTAGTCTTGAAGAGTATAGTTAAGAGTTGACTGTAAAAAGATGTAGTAGATCACTCAAGGAAAATCATTTTGAGGTTCTAGACAACTTAATGAGTACATCATGCAAGGAAGTTGTTGTAATTCAAGAAGAGTGTTGAATTTTGCAAAAAGAATGATTTGTGAATTCTCTAGCTCACCCTGAGATGTTGATTCCAACAACTTTTCATCAAAGCAAAGATATGCAAGTATTTTGAAAACAGAAATGATTCTCTTTGAACAACAAAGCTCCCCCTCAACAATTGCATATTCATTTCTTGGTACTTGGCGGAGACATATACTCTCGCATAGTGAAAGTGTCCAGACAATTAGAACTTGTCCTTCTTCAAGTCACCATTTGATATATCAAGAAGTTTAACACAATGTGAGTTGATGAATATATTGTCAAAAAGAAATGGAAGTTGAATTGTGAGAGATGTGAACAATATGAATCAAGGAAACAAAGAAGAATGATGAAACAATGACTCCCCCTCAGAATATGCCTAAACACTCAACCCAATGAGAGAGATCAAGAAGATGGATATTTGCAAAGACCAAGCTCTCTCGTCAAGGATGAAAATCTACCTTCAGGAAGAGGTTTAGTGAAGATGTCAGCAATTTGATTTTCAGTTTCAATAAAGTGGAGTTCAAAGGATTTCTTTGCTATCTCATCTCTCAAGAAATGATAAATCAGATATGAAAGAATATTTCTCCAGCATTTCACTCAAAGATTCTTTTGACTCACTTCCCCATAAGATATGCATGATATGAAATGATCATTTAAGCAGTTCAGATATGATCATTCCAAACAGTTTGCACAGAAAGAATATGAACATTTTGCACTTTTTCAAATTTACTCCCCCTTAATATGTGCATGGAATGAAAAAGTTAGCAAGCAATTCACACATGATTATGCACACAATTGGCTTTAAGCATAACATGACTTCTGGTACTTAGCGGAGTATTTTACTCACGCATAATGATAGCTTCCAAACAAGCATAACTTGTTTTTCCACATGTCATCATTTGATATACCAAAAAGTCAAAGCAGTTGATATGCACACAGAATCATGGGCACAATTAAGCAAGCATGATAACACAAACATGATTCCAAAAGTTAAAACACAAAGTTATTGTTGGGAGTAGCATCAGAACACATTTTTCATTGTTCAAATAAAAAATCAAACACCATTTCAATTCAGGCAATTCAAATTTGAAATAATAAGGAAGTTTTACCTAAATGGACTTTAATTGCTTTTCAAAGATTTTACCTATGTTCTCCAATCATTTCTTACCTTGCACATCTAATATCTTGAATCCATTTACAATGTATGGCTGCAAGACTCCTCAGCTTGCTGATCAAGCTGGTTTTAGGACCCACACTTGCTTGGGTCCTGCAATGAAATCAATGTTAGTGTGCAATAAAGATTTTTGAATCCAAAATGATTTTATTTTTGATATAGATGCATTTCTTTCATTGACAGAACTATGAGCAGAATTAGTTCCAATTTTTCTTTTTGCCTTGCTCAATGCATCTATGTTTTCATGAAGTTTTCTAAGTTTTGGATTTTTAATATAAGCAGAAACAGAATGATTTTGTGCAACATTTCTATGCCTATACACATGGAATTTCTGAACATTTTCAGTATGAACATGATATTTATTCCTATGTGTATGAGCATATGCATTTGACTGGAATTTCTGAGCATGCACAACAAAATCATTTCTGTACCAACAGTCCCTAGAAATTTGACCAATTTTATAACAATGAAAGCATTGGACTGATTTGGCATGTTTATTGAAATGTTGATTTCTACTCCAGCAATGTTTGGCAAGATAACCAGGTTTATTGCAGTTAAAGCAAATGAAGTTAAAGCAAATGAGAGCATTTCTTACCTGGTACTCACCTTGGCATGTATGCATTTGCTGGAATCTCCTTTTCATATGAGGAGACTTACCATGAGGAGGAGGTGCTTTTTGGTGGCTCTTGGCATGATGTAAATTTGGAACTTGCCTTGGAGCTTTTTGGACTGATGGAGGAAGTAGATGAATCTTCTTGACAGTAGCATTTTTCTTTTTCTCTGTCTGTTTTTGAACAAGAACTTTTACTAGTTTTTCATTAGAATTAGCAGAGTTCTTGTTTGCAGCAGCTTTAACAAATGTTAATTTTGTTTTATTTTCATTTTTCTTATCTCTCACAGAAGCAAGACTTGTGTATTTAGTATTTTTCAATTCATCTTCTGTTTTTCAGCTTTTAATGCAACAGCTTCTTTTTCTGAAATTTGAAGCTTGTTTAGCATGACATCCAATCTATTTTTCATCATGTTCTTTTCATTTTCAAATTGAGCAATTTGTTTTTCCAAATCAGAAATTTTATTATTTAAATTGCTACAATCATTGTCCAATGGTTTTTCATGCAACAAGCATTCAATCTTCCTTTTTAGATGACTACTTTCTTTAACAAGTTGTTTGCATCTTTCATTTATTTCATGATCATGAGCCATGTTAGAGATCTGCTTGTTTAATTGATCATTATCAAATTTGAAGTTTTCATTGAGATCAATCAATTTTCCATTTTCAAATTCCAACTGATCATGATCTTCTTTTAACTTGGACAACTTATTTTCACATATTTTGATTTTATCTTTCAAACTTTCTTTTTCAGAATTCAGTTTCTGAACTTCACCTTTCAAATTCTCATTTTCTTGTGAAAAATCTTTATCATTGTTCTGGAGCAATTCAAGTGTATTTGTCAAATTTTCAATTTCTTTATGGCAATGTTTTAAAGTCTTTTTCAAATCTTTATTCTTAGTGTTAAGCTTTGCATTAAGATTTTGTATTTTCTCACAGAACTCAACCAATTCAGCATAAGACATGCCTTCATCTGCATCAAAATCAGAATTAGAACACATAAATGGATCTGGAATTGATTTACCTGATCTTGTAGACCCATTTGAACTCTTGTTTTCTGGAGAGGATGCAGAATGCTCTGAGCTCATGGAATGTGCAGTGAGAGCCACAACCTTATGAATTGTTGATTTTCTGGATTCATTAAGGCTCTTCTTTGCCATAAAGTACTTGTGAATTTCTTTTGCTCCTTTTCTTTGTGCTTCCTTTGAACAACTTGATGAAAGTGAGACTGGTGATTTCTCTGAAATTATAACAGGAAATTCATGCAGATTAAGGAGATTTGCCATTATACCAAAACCCAAAAGATTATTAGATCTAATCACAGCGAATCAATGTTACAAGGAATTAGATCTAATAATTAGAGTGGTTAACCCGCTCTAATATCAAATGTAGGAATCAGAGCTATTAAGCACACAGAGACAGTGAAAGATCAAGCAAACAATTCAACCAATTAACACAGAGATCAAACAGAAGCAATCAAATCAGATCAGTAATAGACATTAACCCGCTCTGATACCAATTGTTAGGATCGGATGGGTGGATGGATCAGATCTAGAAGGGGGGTTGAATAGATCTAACACCAATTAATGCGGAAGCTTAAGCAATTCAAAATTACTTCGAATCAGAGATCAATTCACCCAAACAATTTACTGATCAGAAGTGTGATTAGTGTGTGTGAGCAAATCAATTAGTAGTGTGAGCGAAATCCCTATGCATGCATCTAGCGAGATACAAAGGCAAACCACAATTCAAACAACTGCACAGAGGATTCTAGGTGGTTCGGAAATCACCTCCAGTGACTCCTACGTCCACCCTTCACACAGTGAGGCCACACTACTCAAAACTTTGAGTACAACTCACACTAGAGCACGACGACTCCAAACACCCTTGAGCACGACGACTCAAGAAACACCTGGAGCACGACGACTCCAAACTGAGCACGACGGCTCAAACCACACAGTGAGAGCGACAACTCACAAACCAGAGCTCGACGGCTCACAATACAAAAGCTAGAACAAAAACACAAAGATCCAGATCCTCTAGCAATGATCTGATCTATAAAAGTTCATTCAAGAAGATTGATGCAACAGTTCATGCACAATCTCAAGAATGACCTAGAAGAAACAAGGGGAATTGAGGAATTGAGTGTAAGATCCTTGTTCTTCAAGTATACTTCCTTGTAGAAGCTGAATTATGAAGAAGCTTGATCCCTTGAAGTCCCTGGCCGATGCTCTGCAACTTGTACTTTGGGATCTTCCTTGAAATCTTCACAATTGGCTGCTTCTACTCGATCTGCACCCTTGGAAGTGATCTCACTGCTTCATCTTGGATCAATCTTCACTTCTTGTGCTTGGAGAAGTGGGAATTGGGTTGAGGAAGCATAAGGGAAGCAAGATCGGAAGGAGCCTCAGAGTTGCCGCCGAAATAGCCTTTTCTTGGATGTGATGGAGGTCTCTCTTTGGCTTTGGGGCAAATAGTGAGGTATTTATAGCCCCACATGACCAAAAGTGCCCTTGGGATACGTGGGCACATGATCCAAGTTTAATCCCTTTAACCCTAGAAGGCCACGTGTCCAGGTGGGACTGAACTTGACAGAAATTGCCGGAGTGTGTTGACACTACATCATCCAGTGTCGACATCCTGTGAAAATTCCACAAAACTGGAGTTCTGGAAAGTTGATCTAGTGTCGACACTTAGCCTGACTGTGTCGACACACTGTGACAATCTGTGAAATCATTCTGCGGGAAACCTGATCTTGTGTCGACACTACCTGGAGTTGTGTCGACACCCTGTAACATTCAGGCAAAAGAGGTGTCCTGGAATCTGCATCTAGTGTCGACACTAGTAGAGGGTGTGTCGACACTACCTTTGCAAAAAGTGTATGTTCTTGTGAAATAAACACACAAATTATTAGTCCAATATATTAACATGAATGTATGAGATATAATGTGTTTGGAGACATACTTTTTGAACATTGTTATTGTATGTGTGATGTATTTAACATGTTCTTTCATTGTGCATTAGAATCACAACTTGTCATCATCGAAATCATGAGGGGAAATGTGTTAAATTCACACTCAACCCAACAATCTTCCCCTTTTTGAAGATGGCAATATTAAATCAACATGAAATTTTGAAATTTTTAAAGGATTGTGATTTTAAGGTATACATTCACACAACATTCATTCACATACACACTGAATAACAATGAACACATTCTCATTCATTCAATTTTCGTTCACATTCATCAAAAGCCATTTAGCACAATTTAGTAACAATTGACATTTTTCATAATCAGGAGGCACAATGTTACTAATAACCATAGCTTTCCATTAATGGCCAAAAACCAACACAGTTTGATATCTACAGACATTTGTTCATTCACATTCATTAAAAAAGTTCTCATTCAAAATAGATGTCCTTCTCCCCCTTTGACATCATCTAAATATGAAGTCCATTAGGAGAATGGAGGAGGAGGAGGAATGGGCAGCAAGATAGTCTCAATATCCTTCAATCATTTCTCCATAGAAGTCAAGCTGAACTTCATCTGAGCTTAGATTCTTGAGAGTCTTGTGTGAAGGAGATTTTCCATTCTTTCAAAATTCTCAAACATGTTTGCTTGAAGCACACTGAAATCAGCTGAAATAGGTTGTGATGATGAAGATGAACCAGCTGTGCCACCACAGTTGTGCAAAGTTTTGAATTCCTTCTTTAGAGCAGACATTTCTTCATCAATGTGAGCAGATAAATTCTTCATGCCCTCCAAATCATCTACCATGTGTGCATAAGACAGTCTTGTCTTGGATATCTGATTGACTGCTTCTGGCTGTTGAATAGATTCTGTTGGGAATTTGCCAAAATACCTTCAAGAACATTTTCTAACTTGTCTTGATGCTCCTTTAGTTCAAGGGAGGCATCAGCCAATGTTCCAATAAGCCTATTGAATCTTTGGGCTGCATAATCTGATGCTTCCTTTTATTTGATGAACTGAGCAGACACTGAATTTTCCAACCTTTGTACCCTGAGCTCAAAAGCCTCTGACATCTGTTGGATTGAAGAAGTGATGGTATCAAATTTGTCATTGAGAAATGAGTACAACTCTGGTGGAACAGAAGGTCCACCAAAGGAAGTGGAGGCTTGGGCTTGGGGAGTGAATGAAGGTATTTCCACTTCAGGAAGATGTGGTGAAGAGGTTTGAAAGGGAGGTGTATGAGGTACATCTTGGGGCATTGGTGCTTCATCCTCAACCGGAGGCTGGTCCTCATGTGCAGAAGAGTGGGGTAGCTCAGGAGGTGGTACAACCTCAGGAACCACTGGGGCCTCTACAACAGCTAGTCATCTTCTAACTTGATCTCCCTCAAGTCTGAATCCCATGAATTTCTGCAAATGTTTGAACCGATAGATGTTTGACTTGGGAATGGTTTGAAATTTCTCATTCTCAAGAGAGACTCCAAAGTGCTCAAAGACCAGTGTAAGATGAGCTGCATAAGGAAGAGACCTATGGAGATCTTTCCTAGTAGTCTCAGACATGATTTGGTACATGATCACATGGAGGTTGACCTTTAATTCCTTCTTCATGCAATAAATTATGAATCTTTGTATATCGGGGAGTCTGTCCCTTCCACCACCTTAAGGTGTGATAAATGTGGTGAGAATGTGGTGGAGAAGTCTCAACACAGGAGGAAATGTGTTTGTGTTGAATTTTGTGACATGAGTTTGCCGGGGATCATTGACATCAGATGGAAGTCCAGTCAACAAGGAGTAAGCTTCTTGGAGATTAAACTCAAAATTATGATAATTAGTCCCTTCATCAGGAATTCTAAACAAGGTGGCAGCTAGCTCTGTGGGCAAATCTATCAACACGCCCTTGACTTCAGACTTGTACCCTTCATCAGTACATTCCAAATTCAAATAGAATTCTTGTACAAGTCTGGGGTAAATAGTTCTAAAATCAGAAATGAATGGCAACCAAGACTGAAAGTTGAAGAATTGGAGAATTTCTTGAAATGCAGTTGCGAGCTCATTGTCTTTCAAATCTACAGCCCTAGGCTTTAGAATGGACTTTCCTTCACTGGCCAACTTTGAAGGGGTTTCCTCTAAGGGTTGAGAAGACCCAGATGAAGGAGAAGATGATTCTTCAGAAATTTCAGGGGAAGATGCCAAAATCTTAATCCTAGGGTTTCTAGGACCCCTTTGGGAAGGACTTCTACTTGAAGAGGATGCCTTACCTCTCTTGGAAGGAGTGGGAGAAGCAGATGAAAACCCTGGCTGCTCAACGGGGTCATGGCGATGTTTGCTTCGCTTCTCAACAGGAGGAGGGTCTTCCACGGCAACCGGTCTTGCATTGGCCCGAGACCTGGCACCACGACGAAGCACCTTCTTGGGGGCCATGGTTGCAGGGGAAGAAGAGGATGGAGAGGACGAAGGAGATGGAGGGAAGAGGATGGAGACAGAGATGGTGTGAAGGGGGGAAGAGTCGTGCCGTTTTCAAAGGGAACGGCGGCCATGGGTCCGACATGGGTATATAAAAAAAAAGGTTTTGGGGGTACACTGTCCCGCAAGAACAACAATCCCAAACCGGCGCCCAAGACATGAACCGCCCAGACAGAGGTATGTGTCGACACTAGAAGAGGTTAGTGTCGACCTGGGCTGGACTGTATCGACACTAGATGGAGGTAGTGTCGATCTGGCCTGAAGAAACTTTGAGTATTTGAGCTTGGGAAAAATTTGTGAGTTTTAGGAAATCTTTAATATGATGAAATATGAATGGAATTAACTTTTCAAGGATTTTTAAGACACCAAAGAATTCAGTTCTCAAATTGTTACAAAAATTCAACAAACTTCAAGTTTTACACAACAACTTACAGGATATGTTCATTAAGTGACTTGAGCCATTAAAATGATGGTTTGAGGGATATAATACATTCAAAAATCAATGACAAACGACCATATTCTCCAAATCCAAAGAAATAAAAATGTCTTTTTGATTGAGATCAAGTGTGATGAAAATAAATAGCTTTAAAGCAAACTGATGAAAGATAGGGATGATTCTTTTAAACAATTCTCCTTTGACAAACACACATTATTATTTTTAATCAAACTATCAAATGTAGTAAATCTTGTTCACTCAAGAACTAATACTTTTTACACACCATAGTCCCTGGATACTAGAGATTTACCCATTATCCAGTTTCAAGGGGTAAATGACAACCTTTTAACGTGAAAATATACGTTTATCAAACGCCAATATTTTCAGTTACTCAGTCATCATCAAAAATATATTGAGCATGTTTTTTTTAAATTTTTTTTTTAAACCCCTTTGAACAGAGATAGCAAAAAGGCTTCATGACATACATGGCACTTCATTCATTGTGAAGGTGTGTAGTTTCTCAGCATTTGTGTCATTGCTCTGTTGAATAGTAATTTTAAGGAGAATTTTATAAAATGAAAGCATTTATATCCCACATCAGTTGCAAAAAAAAAGATGTTTAAATTCAAGGCACACATTATCCTTCAGTCTTTGAAAGAGATTTGAATTTCTGTAGTCTTGAAGAATATAGTTGAGAGTTGACTGTAAAAAGATGTAGTAGATCACTCAAGGAAAATCATTTTGAGGTTCTAGACAACTTAATGAGTACATCATGCAAGGAAGTTGTTGTAATTCAAGAAGAGTGTTGAATTTTGCAAAAAGAATGGTTTGTGAATTCTCTAGCTCACCCTGAGATGTTCATTCCAACAACTTTTCATCAAAGTAAAGATATGCAAGTATTTTGAAAACAGAAATGATTCTCTTTGAACAACAAAGCTCCCCCTCAACAATTGCATATTCATTTCTTGGTACTTGGCGGAGACATATACTCTCGCATAGTGAAAGTGTCCAGACAATTAGAACTTGTCCTTCTTCAAGTCACCATTTGATATATCAAGAAGTTTAACACAATGTGAGTTGATGAATATATTGTCAAAAAGAAATGGAAGTTGAATTGTGAGAGATGTGAACAATATGAATCAAGGAAACAAAGAAGAATGATGAAACAATGACTCCCCCTCAGAATATGCCTAAACACTCAACCCAATGAGAGAGATCAAGAAGATGGATATTTGCAAAGACCAAGCTCTCTCGTCAAGGATGAAAATCTACCTTCAGGAAGAGGTTTAGTGAAGATGTCAGCAATTTGATTTTCACTCAATAAAGTGGAGTTCAAAGGATTTCTTTGCTACCTCATCTCTCAAGAAATGATAAATCAGATATGAAAGAATATTTCTCCAGCATTTCACTCAAAGATTCTTTTGACTCACTTCCCCATAAGATATGCATGATATGAAATGATCATTTAAGCAGTTCAGATATGATCTTTCCAAACAGTTTGCACAGAAAGAATATGAATATTTTGTACTTTTTCAAATTTACTCCCCCTTAATATGTGCATGGAATTAAAAAGTTAGCAAGCAATTCACACATGATTATGCACACAATTGGCTTTAAGCATAACATGACTTCTGGTACTTGACGAAGTATTTTACTCACGCATAATGATAGCTTTCAAACTAGCATAACTTGTTTTTCCACATGTCATCATTTGATATACCAAAAAGTCAAAGCAGTTGATATGCACACAGAATCATGGGCACAATTAAGCAAGCATGATAACACAAACATGATTCCAAAAGTTAAAACACAAAGTTATTGTTGGGAGTAGTATCAGAACACACTTTTCAATGTTCAGATAAAAAATCAAACATCATTTCAATTCAGGCAATTCAAATTTGAAATAATAAGGAAGTTTTACCTGAATGGATTTCAATTGCTTTTCAAAGATTTTACCTGTGTTCTCCAATCATTTCTTGCCTTGCACAGCCAATATCTTGAATCCATTTATAATGTATGGCTGCAAGACTCCTTAGCTTGCTGATCAAGCTGGTTTTGGGACCCACACTTGCTTGGGTCCTGCAATGAAATCAATGTTAGTGTGCAATAAAGATTTTTGAATCCAAAATAATTTTATTTTTGATATAGATGCATTTCTTTCATTGATAGAACTATGAGCAGAATTAGTTCCAAATTTTCTTTTTGCCTTGCTCAATGCATCTATGTTTTCATGAAGTTTTCTATTTTTTGGATTTTTAATATAAGCAAGAACAAAATGATTTTGTGCAACATTTCTATTCCTATACACATGGAATTTCTGAACATTTTCAGTATGAACATGATATTTATTCCTATGTGTATGAGCATATGCATTTGACTGGAATTTTTGAGCATACACAACAAAATCATTTCTGTACCAACAGTCCCTAGAAATATGACCAATTTTATAACAATGAAAGCATTGGACTGATTTGGCATGTTTATTGAAATGTTGATTTCTACTCCATTGAAATGTTGATTTCTACTCCAGTAATGTTTGGCAAGATAACCAGGTTTATTGCAGTTAAAGCAAATGAGAGCATTTCTTACCTGGTACTCACCTTGGCATGTATGCATTTGCTGGAATCTCCTTTTCATATGAGGAGACTTACCATGAGGAGAAGGAGGTGCTTTTGGTGGCTCTTGGCATGATGTAAATTTGGAACTTGCCTTGGAGCTTTTTAGACTGATGGAGGAAGTAGATGAATCTTATTGACAGTAGCATTTTTCTTTTTCTCTGTCTGTTTTTGAACAAGAACTTTCACTAGTTTTTCATTAGAATTAGCAGAGTTCTTGTTTGCAGCAGCTTTAACAAATGTTAATTTTGTTTTATTTTCATTTTTCTTATCTCTCACAGAAGTAAGACTTGTGTATTTAGTATTTTTCAATTCATGTTGAAGCTTCTGTTTTTCAGTTTTTAATGCAACAGCTTCTTTTTCTGAAATTTGAAACTTGTTTAGCATGACATCCAATCCATTTTTCATCTTGTTCTTTTCATTTTCAAATTGAGCAATTTGTTTTTCCAAATCGGAAATTTTATTACTTAAATTGCTACAATCATTGTCCAATGGTTTTTCATGCAACAAGCATTCAATCTTCCTTTTTAGATGACTATTTTCTTCAACAAGTTGTTTGCATCTTTCATTTATTTGATGATCATGAGCCATGTTAGAGATCTGCTTGTTTAATTGATCATTATCAAATTTGAAGTTTTCATTGAGATCAATCAATTTTCCATTTTCATATTTCAAATCAAGATTTTCAAATTCCAACTGATCATGATTTTCTTTTAACTTGGACAACTTGTTTTCACAAATTTTGATTTTATCTTTCAAACTTTCTTTTTCAGAATTTAGTTTCTAAACTTCACCTTTCAAATTCTCATTTTCTTGTGAAAAATCTTTATCATTATTCTGGAGCAATTCAAGTGTATTTGTCAAATTTTCAATTTCTTTATGGCAATGTTTTAAAGTATTTTTCAAATCTTTATTCTTAGTGTTCAGTTTTGTATTAAGATTTTGTATTTTCTCACAGAACTCAACCAATTCAGCATAAGACATGCCTTCATCTGCATCAGAATCAGAATTAGAATACATAAATGGATCTGGAATTGATTTACCTGATCTTGTAGACCCATTTGAACTCTTGTTTTCTGGAGAGGATGCAGAATGCTCTGAGCTCATGGAATGTGCAGTGAGAGCCACAACCTTATGAATTGTTGATTTTCTGGATTCATTAAGGCTCTTCTTTGCCATAAAGTACTTGTGAATTTCTTTTGCTCCTTTTCTTTGTGCTTCCTTTGAACAACTTGATGAAAGTGAGACTGGTGATTTCTCTGAAATTATAACAGGAAATTCATGCAGATTAAGAAGATTTGACATTATACCAAAACACAAAAGATTATTAGATCTAATCACAGTGAATCAATGTAACAACGAATTAGATCTAATAATTAGAGTGGTTAACCCGCTCTAATATCAAATGTAGGAATCATAGCTATTAAGCACACAGAGACAATGAAAGATCAAGCAAACAATTGAAGCAATTAACACAGAGATCAAACAGAAGCAATCAAATCAGATCAGCAACAGACATTAACCCGCCATGATACCAATTGTTAAGATCGGATGGGTGGATGGATCAGATCTAGAAGGGGGGGTTGAATAGATCTAACTCCAATTAATGCGGAAGCTTAAGCAATTCAAAATTACTTCGAATCAGAGATCAATTCACCCAAACAATTTACTGATCTGAAGTGTGATTAGTGTGTGTGAGCAAATCAATTAGTAGTGTGAGCGAAATCCCTATGCATGCATCTAGCGAGATACAAAGGCAAACCACAATTCAAACCACTGCACAGAGGATTTTTAGGTGGTTCGGAAATCACCTCCAGTGACTCCTACGTCCACCCCTCACACAGTATGGCCACTCTACTCAAAACTTGAGTACAACTCACACTGGAGCACGACGACTCCAAACACCCTTGAGCACGACGACTCAAGAAACACCTGGAGCACGACGACTCCAAACTGAGCACGATGGCTCAAACCACATAGTGAGTGCGACGACTCACAAACCAGAGCTCGACGGCTCACAATACAAAAGCTAGAACAAAAACACAAAGATCCAGATCCTCTAGCAATGATCTGATCTATAAAAGTTCATTCAAGAAGATTGATGCAACAGTTCATGCACAATCTCAAGAATGACCTAGAAGAAAGAAGGGGAATTGAGGAATTGAGTGTAAGATCCTTGTTCTTCTAGTATACTTCTTTATAGAAGCTGAATTATGAAGAAGCTTGATCCCTTGAAGTCCCTGGCCGATGCTCTGCAACTTGTACTTTGGGATCTTCCTCGAAATCTTCACAATTGGCTGCTTCTACTCGATCTGCACCCTTGGAAGTGATCTCACTGTTTCATCTTGGATCAATCTTCACTTCTTGTACTTGGAGAAGTGGGAATTGGGTTGAGGAAGCACAAGGGAAGCAAGATCGGGAGGAGCCTCAGAGTTGCCGCCGAAATAGCCTTTTCTTTGATGTGATGGAGGTCTCTCTTTGGCTTTGGGGCAAATAGTGAGGTATTTATAACCCCACGTGGCCAAAAGTGCCCTTGGGATACGTGGGCACATGATCCAAGGTTAATCCCTTTAACCCTAGAAGGCCACGTGTCCAGGTGGGACTGAACTTGACAGAAATCGTCGGAGTGTGTCAACACTACATCAGCCAGTGTCGACATCCTGTGAAAATTCCATAAAACTGGAGTTCTGGAAAGTTGATCTAGTGTCGACACTTAGCCTGACTGTGTCGACACACTGTGACAATCTGTGAAATCATTCTGCTGGAAACCTGATCTTGCGTCGACACTACCTGGAGTTGTGTCGACACCCTATAACATTCAGGCAAAAGAGGTCTCCTGGAATCTGCATCTAGTGTCGACACTAGTAGAGGGTGTGTCGACACTACCTTTGCAAAAAGTGTATGTTCTTGTGAAATAAACACACAAATTATTAGTCCAATATATTAACATGAATGTATGAGATATAATGTGTTTGGAGACATACTTTTTGAACATTGTTATTGTATGTGTGATGTATTTAACATGTTCTTTCATTGTGCATTAGAATCACAACTTGTCATCATCGAAATCATGAGGGGAAATGTGTTAAATTCACACTCAACCCAACAATCTCCACCTTTTTAATGATGGCAATATTAAATCAATATGAAAGTTTGAAATTTTTAAAGGATTGTGATTTTAAGGTATAAATTCACACAACATCCATTCACATACACACTGAATAACAATGAACACATTCTCATTCATTCAATTTTCGTTCACATTCATCAAAAGTCATTTAGCACAATTTAGTAACAATTGACATTTTTCATAATCAAGAGGCACAATGTTACTAATAACCATAGCTTTCCATTAATGGCCAAAAACCAACACAGTTTGATATCTACAGACATTTGTTCATTCACATTCATTACAAAAAGTTCTCATTCAAAATAGATGTCCTTCTCCCCCTTTGACATCATCTAAATATGAAGTCCATTAGGAGGATGGAGGAGGAGGAGGAATGGGCAGCAAGATAGTCTCAATATCCTTCAATCTTTTCTCCATAGAAGTCAAGTTGAACTTCATCTGAGCTTGGATTGTTGAGAGTCTTGTATGAAGGAGATTTTCCATTCTTTCAAAATTCTCAAACATGTTTGCTTGAAGCACACTGAAATCCGTTGAAATAGGCTGTGATGATGAAGATGAACCAGCTGTGCCACCACGGCTGTGCAAAGTTTTGAATTGCTTCTTTAGAGCAGACATTTCTTCATCAATGTGAGCAGATAAATTCTTCATGCCCTCCAAATCATCTACCATGTGTGCATAAGACAGTCTTGTCTTGGATATCTGATTGACTGCTTCCTGGCTGTTGAATAGATTCTGTTGAGAATTTGCCAAAATACCTTCAAGAACATTTTCTAACTTGTCTTGATGCTCCTTTAGTTCAAGGGAGGCATCAGCCAATGTTCCAATAAGCCTATTGAATCTTTGGGCTGCATAATCTGATGCTTCCTTTTATTTGATGAACTGAGCAGACACTGAATTTTCCAACCTTTGTACCCTGAGCTCAAAAGCCTCTGACATCTGTTGGATTGAAGAGGTGATGGTATCAAATTTGTCATTGAGAAATGAGTACAACTCTGGTGGAACAGAAGGTCCACCAAAAGAAGTGGAGGCTTGGGCTTGGGGAGTGAATGAAGGTATTTCCACTTCAGGAAGATGTGGTGAAGAGGTTTGTAAGGGAGGTGTATGAGGTACATCTTGGGGCATTGGTGCTTCATCCTCAACCGGAGGCTGGTCCTCATGTGCAGAAGAGTGGGGTAGCTCAGGAGGTGGTACAACCTCAGGAACCACTGGGGCCTCTACAACAGCTAGTCATCTTCTAACTTGATCTCCCTCAAGTCTGAATCCCATGAATTTCTGCAAATGTTTGAACCGATAGATGTTTGACTTGGGAATGGTTTGAGATTTCTCATTCTCAAGAGAGACTCCAAAGTGCTCAAAGACTGGTGTAAGATGAGCTGCATAAGGAAGAGACCTATGGAGATCTTTCCTAGTAGTCTCAGACATGATTTGGTACATGATCACATGGAGGTTGACCTTTAATTCCTTCTACATGCAATAAATTATGAATCTCTGTATATCGGTGAGTCTGTCCCTTCCACCACCTTGAGGTGTGATAATTGTGGTGAGGATGTGGTGGAGAAGTCTCAACACAGGAGGAAATGTGTTTGTGTTGAATTTTGTGACATGAGTTTGCCGGGGATCATTGACATCAGATGGAAGTCCAGTCAACAAGGAGTAAGCTTCATGGAGATTAAACTCAAAATTATGATCATCAGTCCCTTCATCAGGAATTCGAAACAAGGTGGCAGCTAGCTCTGTGGGCAAATCTATCAACACGCCCTTGACTTCAGACTTGTACCCTTCATCAGTACATTCCAAATTCAAATAGAATTCTTGTACAAGTCTGGGGTAAATAGTTCAAAAATCAGAAATGAATGGCAACCAAGACTAAAAGTTGAAGAATTGGAGAATTTCTTGAAATGTAGCTGCGAGCTCATTGTCTTTCAAATCTACAGCCATAGGCTTTAGAATGGACTTTCCTTCACTGGCCAACTTTGAAGGGGTTTCCTCTAAGGGTTGAGAAGACCCAGATGAAGGAGAAGATGATTCTTCAGAAATTTCAGGGGAAGATGCCAAAATCTTCCTCCTAGGGTTTCTAGGACCCCTTTGGGAAGGACCTCTACTTGAAGAGGATGCCTTACCTCTCTTGGAAGGAGTGGGAGAAGCAGATGAAAACCCTGGCTGCTCAACGGGGTCATGGCGACGTTTGCTTCGCTTCTCAACAGGAGGAGGGTCTTCCACGGCAACCGGTCTTGCATTGGCCCGAGACCTGGCACCACGATGAGGCACCTTCTTGGGGGACATGGTTGCAGGGGAAGAAGAGGATGGAGAGGACGAAGGAGATGGCGGGAAGAGGATGGAGACAGAGATGGTGTGAAGGGGGGAAGAGTCGTGCCGTTTTCAAAGGGAACGACGGCCATGGGTACGACATGGGTATATAAAAAAAAAAGGTTTTGGGGGTACACTGTCCCACAGGAACAACAATCCCAAACCGGCGCCCAAGACCTGAACCGCCCAGACAGAGGTCTGTGTCGACACTAGAAGAGGTTAGTGTCGACCTGGGCTGGACTGTGTCGACACTAGATGGAGGTAGTGTCGACCTGGCCTGAAGAAACTTTGAGTATTTGAGCATGGGAAAAATTTGTGAGTTTTGGGAAATCTTTAATATGATGAAATATGAATGGAATTAACTTTTCAAGGATTTTTAAGACACCAAAGAATTCAGTTCTCAAATTGTTACAAAAATTCAGCAAACTTCAAGTTTTACACAACAACTTACAGGATATGTTCATTAAGTGACTTGAGCCATTAAATTGATGGTTTGAGGGATATAAGACATTCAACAATCAATGACAAACGACCATATTCTCCAAATCCAAAGAAATAAAAATGTCTTTTAGATTGAGATCAAGTGTGATGAAAATAAACAGCTTTAAAAGAAACTGATGAAAGATAGGGATGATTCTTTTAAACAATTCTCCTTTGACAAACACACATTATTTTTTTAATCAAACTATCAAATGTAGTAAATCTTGTTCACTCAAGAACTAATGCTTTTTACACACCATAGTCCCTGGATACTAGAGATTTACCCATTATCCAGTTTCAAGGGGTAAATGACAACATTTTAACGTGAAAATATATGTTTATCAGACGTCAATATTTTCAGTTACTCAGTCATCATCAAAAATATATTGAGCATGTTTTTTTTTAATTTTTTTTTTAAAACCCCTTTGAACACAGATAGCAAAAAGGCTTCATGACATACATGGCACTTCATTCATTGTGAAGGTGTGTAGTTTCTCAGCATTTGTGCCATTGCTCTGTTGAATAGTAATTTTAAGGAGAATTTTTTAAAATGAAAGCAATTATATCCCACATCAATTGCAAAAAAAAGATGTTTAAATTCAAGGCACACATTATCCTTCAGTCTTTAAAAGAGATTTGAATTTTTGTAGTCTTGAAGAGTATAGTTGAGAGTTGACTGTAAAAAGATGTAGTAGATCACTCAAGGAAAATCATTTTGAGGTTCTAGACAACTTAATGAGTACATCATGCAAGGAAGTTATTGTAATTCAAGAAGAGTGTTGAATTTTGCAAAAAGAATGATTTGTGAATTCTCTAGCTCCCCCTGAGATGTTGATTCCAACAACTTTTCATCAAAGTAAAGATATGCAAGTATTTTGAAAACAGAAATGATTCTCTTTGAACAACAAAGCTCCCCCTCAACAATTGCATATTCATTTCTTGGTACTTGGCGGAGGCATATACTCTCGCATAGTGAAAGTGTCCAGATAAGCAGAACTTGTCCTTCTTCAAGTCACCATTTGATATACCAAGAAGTTTAACACAATGTGAGTTGAAGAATTTATTGTCAAAAAGAAATGGAAGTTGAATTTTGATAGATGTGAACAGTATGAATCAAGGAAGCAAAGAAGAATGATGAAACAATGACTCCCCCTCATAATATGCCTAAATATTCAGCCCAATGAGAGAGATCAAGAAGATGGATATTTGCAATGACCAAGCTCTCTCCTCAAGGATGAAAATCTACCTTCAGGAAGAGGTTTTGTGAAGATGTCAGCAATTTGATTTTCAGTTTCAATAAAGTGGAGTTCAAAGGATTTCTTTGCTACCTCATCTCTCAAGAAATGATAAATCAGATATGAAAGAATATTTCTCCAGCATTTCACTCAAAGATTCTTTTGACTCACTTCCCCATAAGATATGCATGATATAAAATGATCATTTAAGCAGTTCAGATATGATCATTCCAAACAGTTTGCAAAGAAAGAATATGAACATTTTGCACTTTTTTTAAATTTACTCCCCCTTAATATGTGCATGGAATGAAAAAGCTAGCAAGCAATTCACACATGATTCTGTACACAATTGGCTTTAAGCATAACATGACTTCTGGTACTTGGCGGAGTATTTTACTCACGCATAATGATAGCTTCCAAACAAGCATAACTTGTTTTTTCACATGTCATCATTTGATATACCAAAAAGTCAAAGCAGTTGATATGCACACAGAATCATGGGCACAATTAAGCAAGCATGATAACACAAACATGATTCCAAAAGTTAAAACACAAAGTTATTGTTGGGAGTAGCATCAGAACACATTTTTCATTGTTCAGATAAAAAATCAAACATCATTTCAAATCAGGCAATTCAAATTTGAAATAATAAGGAAGTTTTACCTGAATGGACTTCAATTACTTTTCAAAGATTTTACCTGTGTTCTCCAATCATTTCTTGCCTTGCACAGCCAATATCTTGAATCCATTTACAATGTATGGCTGCAAGACTCTTAAGCTTGCTGATCAAGCTGGTTTTGGGACCCACACTTACTTGGGTCCTGCAATGAAATCAATGTTAGTGTGCAATAAAGATTTTTGAATTCAAAATGATTTTATTTTTGATATAGATGCATTTCTTTCATTGACAGAACTATGAGCAGAATTAGTTCCAAATTTTCTTTTTGCCTTGCTCAATGCATCTATGTTTTCATGAAGTTTTCTAATTTTTGGATTTTTAATATAAGCAGAAACAGAATGATTTTGTGCAACATTTCTATGCCTATACACATGGAATTTCTGAACATTTTCAGTATGAACATGATATTTATTCCTATGTGTATGAGCATATGCATTTGACTGGAATTTTTGAGCATGCACAACAAAATCATTTCTGTACCAATAGTCCCTAGAAATATGACCAATTTTATAACAATGAAAGCATTGGACTGATTTGGCATGTTTATTGAAATGTTGATTTCTACTCCAGTAATGTTTGGCAAGATAACCAGGTTTATTGCAGTTAAAGCAAATGAGAGCATTTCTTACCTGGTACTCACCTTGGCATGTATGCATTTGCTGGAATCTCCTTTTCATATGAGGAGACTTACCATGAGGAGAAGGAGGTGCTTTTTGGTGGCTCTTGGCATGATGTAAATTTGTAACTTGCCTTGGAGCTTTTTGGACTGATGGAGGAAGTAGATGAATCTTCTTGACAGTAGCATTTTTCTTTTTCTCTATCTATTTTTGAACAAGAACTTTCACTAGTTTTTCATTAGAATTAGCAGAGTTCTTGTTCGCAGCAGCTTTAACAAATGTTAATTTTGTTTTATTTTTATTTTTCTTATCTCTCACAGAAGCAAGACTTGTGTATTTAGTATTTTTCAATTCATGTTGAAGCTTCTGTTTTTCAGCTTTTAATGCAACAGCTTCTTTTTCTGAAATTTGAAGCTTATTTAGCATGACATCAAATCCATTTTTCATCTTGTTCTTTTCATTTTCAAATTGATCAATTTGTTTTTCCAAATCAGAAATTGTATTACTTAAATTGCTACAATCATTGTCCAATGGTTTGTCATGCAATAATCATTCAATCTTCCATTTTAGATGACTATTTTCTTCAACAAGTTGTTTGCATCTTTCATTTATTTGATGATCATGAGCCATATTAGAGATCTGTTTGTTTAATTGATCATTACCAAATTTGAAGTTCTCTTTGAGATCAATCAATTTTCCATTTTCATATTTCAAATCAAGATTTTCAAATTCCAACTGATCATGATCTTCTTTTAACTTGGACAACTTATTTTCACAAATTTTGATTTTATCTTTCAAACTTTCTTTTTCAGAATTCAGTTTCTGAACTTCACCTTTCAAATTCTCATTTTCTTGTGAAAAATGTTTATCTTTGTTCTGGAGCAATTCAAGTGTATTTGTCAAATTTTCAATTTCTTTATGGCAATGTTTTAAAGTTTTTTCAAATTTTTATTCTTAGTGTTAAGCTTTGCATTAAGATTTTGTATTTTCTCACAGAACTCAACCAATTCAGCATAAGACATGCCTTCATCTGCATCAGAATTAGATTACATAAATGGATCTGGAATTGATTTACCTGATCTTGTAGACCCATTTGAACTCTTATTTTTTGGAGAGGATGCAGAATGCTCTGAGCTCATGGAATGTGCAGTGAGAGCCACAACCTTACGAGTTGTTGATTTTCTGGATTCATTGAGGCTCTTCTTTGCCATAAAGTACTTGTGAATTTCTTTTGCTCCTTTTCTTTGTGCTTCCTTTGAACAACTTGATGAAAGTGAGACTGGTGATTTCTCTGAAATTATAACAGGAAATTCATGCAGATTAAGGTGATTTGCCATTATACCAAAACTCAAAAGATTATTAGATCTAATCACAGTGAATCAATGTAACAAGGAATTAGATCTAATAATTAGAGTGGTTAACCCGCTCTAATATCAAATGTAGGAATCATAGCTATTAAGCATACAGAGATAGTGAAAGATCAAGCAAACAATTCAAGCAATTAACACAGAGATCAAACAGAAGCAATCAAATCAGATCAGTAACAGACATTAACCCGCTCTGATACCAATTGTTAGGATCGGATGGGTGGATGGATCAGATCTAGAAGGGGGGGTTGAATAGATCTAACATCAATTAATGCGGAAGCTTAAGCAATTCAAAATTACTTCGAATCAGAGATCAATTCACCCAAACAATTTACTGATCTGAAGTGTGATTAGTATGTGTGAGAAAATTAATTATTAGTGTGAGCGAAATCCCTATGCATGCATCTAGCGAGATACAAAGGCAAACCACAATTCAAACCACTGCACAAAGGATTTTTAGGTGGTTCGGAAATCACCTCCAGTGACTCCTACGTCCACCCCTCACACAGTGAGGCCACACTACTCAAAACCTTGAGTACAACTCACACTGGAGCACGACGACTCCAAACACCCTTGAGCACGATGACTCAAGAAACACCTAGAGCACGACGACTCCAAACTGAGCAAGACGGCTCAAACCACACAGTGAGTTCGACGACTCACAAACCAGAGCTCGACGGCTCACAATACAAAAGCTAGAACAAAAACACAAAGATCCAGATCCTCTAGCAATGATCTGATCTATAAAAGTTCATTCAAGAAGATTGATGCAACAGTTCATGCACAATCTCAAGAATGACCTAGAAGAAACAAGGGGAATTGAGGAATTGAGTGTAAGATCCTTGTTCTTCAAGTATACTCCCTTGTAGAAGCTGAATTATGAAGAAGCTTGATCCCTTGAAGTCCCTGGCCGATGCTCTGCAACTTGTACTTTGGGATCTTCCTTGAAATCTTTACAATTGGCTGCTTCTACTCGATCTGCACCCTTGGAAGTGATCTCACTGCTTCATCTTGGATCAATCTTCACCTCTTGTGCTTGGAGAAGTGGGAATTGGGTTGAGGAAGCACAAGGGAAGCAAGATCGGGAGGAGCCTCAGAGTTGCCGCCGAAATAGCCTTTTCTTGGATGTGATGGAGGTCTCTCTTTGGCTTTGGGGCAAATAGTGAGGTATTTATAGCCCCACATGGCCAAAAGTGCCCTTGGATACGTGGGCACATGTTCCAAGGTTAATCCCTTTAACCCTAGAAGGCCACGTGTCCAGGTGGGACTGAACTTGACAGAAATCGTCGGAGTGTGTCAACACTACATCAGCCAGTGTCGACATCCTGTGAAAATTCCATAAAACTGGAGTTCTGGAAAGTTGATCTAGTGTCGACACTTAGCCTGACTGTGTCGACACACTGTGACAATCTGTGAAATCATTCTGCTGGAAACCTGATCTTGCGTCGACACTACCTGGAGTTGTGTCGACACCCTATAACATTCAGGCAAAAGAGGTCTCCTGGAATCTGCATCTAGTGTCGACACTAGAAGAGGGTGTGTCGACACTACCTTTGCAAAAAGTGTATGTTCTGTGAAATAAACGCACAAATTATTAGTCCAATGTATTAACATGAATGTATGAGATATAATGTGTTTGGAGACATACTTTTTGAACATTGTTATTGTATGTGTGATGTAATTAACATGTTCTTTCATTGTGCATTAGAATCACAACTTGTCATCATCGAAATCAAGAGGGGAAATGTGTTAAATTCACACTCAACCCAACAAAAAGAAAGATCGTGATCGCCAGGTACGCAAGGTTACCGAAGGAGGTGCACAACGACGGTGCGAACGAAAAAGTTGATCGCGAATAATACCTTTTGGAGCGTGGGAGATTGCGCGGGGATGTGGGTTCCTCTTCTTCTACGAGCAAGGTCGGCCGTGGTAGAAGGCACTTTCCGAATGATTATCCTCGCAAAAAGACAAACAAATAAGAAAAGGGGATTAGCCACGTGTGTAGTATACAAATCTAAATAAATGAAATGAAATGAATGAATAACATGGGAGTGTACTTACCGCGTGGTGGCTTTTAAACCCCTAGGAGGTAGGTGTGTGTGTGTATGCATGCATGTGTGTGTGTGTATAAAAAGGAGAATAAATGGGAGGGAGCCACATGGGGATCGGAGGGAGATATAAAAAGACAGAGGGAGAGGGAGGTGCTTCCCCAATGAATGGATGGTGCGGCGGTGCTGTTGATTGGATGGACGAAGAAGACGAGGAAGAAGCTCCCGCCTTGCTCCGGCGCGCGTGAGGAAGACGGGGACACTGGCTCTGAGCTCTAAGGGAGAGAATGAATGGCTTGAAGTAGAAGGTCCCCTTGGGCCGGAGGTCGAGGCGAGAATCTGGCAGGGTTTCGCCGCAGTGAATGGGCCTCCCCCCTCCTACAAATGACCCTCGGAGGTCTATTTATAGAGGTGAAGGCTTGAATAACGTCGGGGACAGCCGCCGCGACTATGAATTGAAACGCGTCAGGTATGAGCGCCGCGATTAAAAAGTCAATTTGATGGGACAGTCGCATGATGATCGTAGCCCACAGCTATGCTTGGAATCGCGTCGGGTAGGGCCACCGTGACTTGAAATCGCGGCGGTCCTGGCGGATGCGATTCCAATTGGGCAATGATTCGAAGCATGGGCTCATAAATGCGCTTGTCCTAGATGGAGACTTTAGGTTTTGACTTTAAAATCGTGGCGGCGCAGGCAGACGTGATTCAAAATTCCACCGTACGGGCTCCCTTGAGTGCGGCGACTTTAGGTCCAGGGCCGAATCGCGGCAGCTATGGTGGATGCGACTCTAATTGGAGCATGTGACAAAAAAGGTGGATAGACGTGTCGGCGTTACCCGCCGCGTTTAAGGAGTATAATCACGTCCACCAGACCGGACGCATTTCAGCTGCCTTCATAAATGCGTCTGCCATACCCGACGCGACTTGAAAACGATGCCCACATTGCCCGGCGAGCCTTGGAAATGGAGGGGAAGCACCGGGGAAGAATGGGGTGATCCAAGAATGATTGGGAAACTACTCTTGCAAGGCAAAAAGAGAGCCATTTGTGGCATTATGGTGCATTATGAAATTTTCCCGCGGTGGAGTCAAAATTGCGTGTCTACATAAAGGAGGGAATGAGCTTCACGAAGAAGCCCAATAGGGACTACAATCTCCTACTAGTTCTAACAAGCAGAATAGATAAATATTTATAACTGAAATTAAGCAAGTAATCTATTCTACTAACAGAGTAAGTGCAGAAGCGAAAAGTAACTACACGGACATCGGTCTAAACATGTCGCAACCGGAAACTCATGTAAACCATGGCAATGGGACGAACCCCAAGGCTGCAAACACAAACAGTGAACTACTGCCTAGACAAAGACACTAGCCACGGAGAACAACTACCACTAGTCAACTGGTTAGGAGTGCCACGCATCTTACCCTCGACCACCAATCCATGTCTACCACCTCCCGTCAGAGTGAGATGCGGAACTAAAGGTAACCATACAACTTCCATAGTCTGGCCGGACTACGGTCCCACGCCTCACCCCTCTAGATGGTACCGGAACCATGTAGAGTGAGATAGTGAGAAGGACTAGTTGATCTGCGCTGGAAGAACACCTAAACCACCTCGGCGTACCATACTCAGCTAAGAGATCTCTCAAAATGACTCTACGCCTCTATCCCCACCGTTTTCCCCTTAGCTCCAGAGTATGTAACTCGAGCACTCCCGCCACCAAGACAACTCCCTCAACTGGTGCGCGTGGACGGGGGGGTCTAGGTAATGGTAACAACTTCTCAACGGACAAGTCCACAAGTGCCTAGCACCGGGCGAACGACTAGTGTAGGACCGTGCTAGGAACAGTATAGGTGGCAAGAAACAGAAACGCAACGGAAAAAAAACTCCAAACATGTAGCTAGTCGCTCTCTGTCTGAGAAGGCGACACAGTGGTTCGTCGCCACCTGAAGGCGACGACCTTGCCCGTCGCGACCTGGGCCAGAAGGTGACGGATATGCCTGTCATCATAAGAATGCGACAGGGTAGGCTGTCGCCACCACAAAGTAACTATTGTGAATGTGACGTATACACTGTTGCAACAAGAATGCGACAGGAGCTGGCGACGCGTTCACAACAGAAGGGGACGAGGTGACACATCGCGTTATGATCGCGATAGGAACCCCTGTCGCGATCACAGATAGAGGTTGGGTGTCAACCCGAGACCTCCAAAAATGCCCCAAAACGGCAATTCTGGTGTACATAGAGGGATGGGAGCATGGAGAACATTCAAACCATATGCTAAACATCCAAACCACCCTCATCCACACCCATGCATGTCAAGGAGATGGATCTACACTCATGAATCCTCACATGGAAGTCATGATCACTCTCAACACCCAACCCCAAGCATGCTCAAAGGAACAAGGCACACATCCACACACACCTAGCATGGATTCTACAGGGCTTGGAGAAGAAGTAGGTGATCCTAGCATGGTAGAACTAGGAGGAAGAAGAGGGTCCCTACCTCAAAATGAAGAGCCAACCCGTTGGGGTCTTCTTGTGTACATGGCTACCTCCTCCTCGCTCCAAACTCCACGCTCACGCCGTCCACAAGCAAGCCACGCCCTCCTACACGTCAGAGATGAGGTCACTACCACAAAGAGGAGAACGCCACTCCGGAGAGAAACACCACACTCCTCACCAACACCCATACAATCTCCCCACGGAGGAGCTCACATAGAGGAGGGTCGGAGGAAGGAAGGGGAAGAAGAAGATAGGTCTGATGGCCTAGCTTATATCAGCCACGGACTCATGAATGCAATAGGGTTGGCCATCGCCTTCTCCTCAAGAATGTGACGGCTACCTACGTCGCGATCTGGAAATCCTGTCAGACCTGACGGTCAAACCCGCCACGCGTCGCCTTGGCAGACCTGGAAACCGTGAACGCGACGACCTAGCATGTCGCGTTCAGGTTACATGTGTCACGACACGTGTCTCAATTGTCCTGATAGCAAGATGACAAAATGCATGCTAGGGTGCGATAGGGTCACCTGTCTCATTCTTAACTAGAACGCGACGGTCACCCTAGTCACCTTCAGAAGGCGATAGCCCAATACATCGCGACCTTCACAGAAGGGGGGTTGACCAAAGGACAAAGATGTTACATTCACACAGCAAGACAACAACACACTGCCCAATGGTCAAAATTAGAATGCGACGGTCAAGGTGCCGCGTTCACAAAGTGAACGCGATGAGCATCCCGTCCTCTTCAAAAGACGACGGCCCGATACGTCGCAATCCTCATGAGAGTCTTGCTGCTTAAGAAAACTAGGATGTTACAAAAATCCATCCAAATGTGGCCCTCGTGAAGATAATGATAAAAAGTGATGTATCACATTAGGACTATGAGGAAAACCTAAGAATGTGACATATTGGGTAGCTATGTTCAGAAAGTATCGTCGTGATACGACATGTTCATGAACTAAAGGCCGGAGCACGTCATGGACTCATAGCACATTCATGTTGATTTTGCATGAACATGGGTTGTACATGGATTTTAGCTCTTGGTCCGAGATTGGGCTTGGATTTAAGGAAAAATGGGGTCATAAAAGGCTAAGGAAAAGATCAAAAGTAATAACAAACTTGGGACATTAACAATATGAATAATAAATTGGCGCAAAAAATGGGTGTTTACAATTATATCAATTAAGTCTTAAGACTCACATTATTTTTAATAGTTTTTCGGAGTTGGCAATGTGAATATAAAGACATATATGGTTAAGTTTAGAGGAGGCCAAATATTAAAAAATGGCGTAGCTAGTGCACGAGGCTTCCGCCAGCAATGGGTTTGGAGAAGAGACGATGTACGTAGCCTCATTCCAATAAGTCAAGAGGCTGTTCCGATTTTGAACCTATAACCTGCAGCTCATGCAGGGTCAATCTTACTATTAGTCCTAGCCTTACCCCAACAAATCGAGAGGAGGCCAAATAATTTTGAAAATTGTGGTGGCTATTTCTAGCCTCTGAGGCCATCACGGCCCATTATGTCCCAGCGGGCTATCGTGGACTCTAGATAGTGCGCCATGTGTCCTCGGGTTCAGCCCGGCGCTCCCGAACATGTTCCAGTCATCAAGGCGCCCTAGGGTCTCCAGGTTGGTCTCCAAGCACTTTGTGACCTGTTCAGCCAGTGCTACAAAGCCTACCAAGCAGGGCCTACGCGGGCCTCGAAAGCAGCCCTATCAAACACAAGCATGCCTCCGGGCACCGAACAGCATAACAGGACACCGAGCAGAAGCCCTGCTCAGTACTCATCAACAAGGAAGCCCCCAAAGAAGTTGTCAGCCTCCCTGGCAGTTAATGAGGCGGCGTGACACGCGTCCCACAGTACGGTACTAACTACAAAGGATCCCAACAGGCATCTCAACCGACAACCTCTCGCCTGGGAACCTGAACCGTCGCGTCCTCTTGCTCATCATGAGAGAGATCCTATCTGGACCTTCACCTCCCTCACCTATAAAAGGCACAAGTGACCCCCATGCAAAGGTACACAACTCTCATCACACACACGGCCTCTCGCGGCACACACACGCCAGAGAACCTTCCTTCTAAAGCCTCTACAGTCTTATCTGACTTTGGCATTGGAGGGTTCCCCCGGGGTCTTCAACCCCCCCCCCCTGATCCTCTTCTAGTTTTGCAGGTCATCGTCTACATCGGCGATCATCTTCCCTCTCTCTTCTTAGTGGGGGGCCATTTGGCTCAGACCCAAACAGGAAAACACCACCACATTTTGGCGCCGTCTGTGGGAACAACAGCAGCCATGGCTCGTGGACGATCATCTCACCAGAACCTCGGTAGTAGGGTGACGCGTTCTCACCAATCACGCGCAGGCTCGCGTGATCAAGCCCCTCCTGCCGACGACAACACTCCCCTCGCCGGAGTAATAGACAACGAACCTGATGTCGGCACTCCGGCCACTGCCCAGAAGGTAGCAGACCTTAGAGGCCAAGTGCAACAACTCGTGGGCATCTGCCAGGGCCTCCAGGCCTAGGCTGCAAGCCCTGGTGATGCCCCCGCCGCTGGAGCAGTAGGCGGAATCTTCGCGTCGGCGACCCCCTGCACTGTCGGCCCGACAAGAGCAGCATGTGGAGTCGCCCCGACGATCACGGCAGGCCCCGTCAGTGCGCCGAACGCTGGAGCGGCAGGACAATTCCCCTCGCCGCTCCGCTGTGGTTCTTCCTCCCCCGCGCTTCGTCATCGGTGCCAACTCCCACATGTCCAGGCATGAGGGATTGGGAAACTCCGATCGTGAGTTGGACAAACACCTCTGCCGCGTTGCAGACCTCGAGCGCCGTATGGACGCGGTGGTCCAAAGGGAAGAGGGCAAAGCTTTGGGGGATGACGACCTAGACTTCCACTCCCCATCCACCGCGGAGATCCTAAAAGCCTGGGTCTCCCAGAAACTACCCCTGCCGTCCATCGCGCCCTACGACAGCACCACCGACCCAGCGGATCACGTCCATGGGTTCGAGTCGCACATGGTGTTCCACGGAGCATCCGATGCGGCCAAGTGCAAGGCTTTTCCGGCCACTCTGAAGGAAGCTGCGCGGGCTTGGTTTGAAGCCCTCCCTGCAAGTTCCATTGCTTCCTTCCACCAGCTGAAGAAGTCCTTCCGGGACAACTTCCTGGGCGGAAGATCGCAGCCGTGCACAGCGGCCTCCCTTCTGTCCATTCGGCAGAAGAAAGGTGAAGCACTTTGGGACTACGTCAAATAGTTCCAAACTGAAGTGCTTTGCATCCAATGCCTCGACGTCCCTCTGACCACCAGCGCCCTCATCCAGAGCACTCGCAACGGCTTTCTCCAACGGACGCTCGGGGTCTAGTAGCCGTTGACCCTCACCGAGCTCCTCTCCACAGCCCAGCGCCATGCAGCATGCGAGGAGAGCCTGGCCGCCGACCGAGCAGAGCAGGGCGACCAAGTGGAGAAGAAGAGGCCTTCCAACAATGGCTCTGACCGTGATCAAAAGAAAGGCCGGCGCAACGGGGACTCACCACGCCGACCGTGCCCCTTCACCGAGTACACTCCCCTCACCGTGGCGCCAGAACAGATCCTGGCTAAAATCCGGGACGAGCAGTATGTTCAATGGCAACCCAGAATGCACTCTGATCCCCACAGGTGCAACCAGGACAAATATTGTCGCTTTCACCGTGACCACAGCCATGACACCTCTGAGTGCCGCCAACTCAAGGATGAGATCGAGTCTTTGATTAAGCGTGGTTACTTAGGGCGTTACGTGCGCCGGGATGATGATCGCCCAAGACGCCGAGAACGGACCCCCGAGCAGCCCATCAACAACAAGCCGAATGGGCAGGAGATCAATGTGATCGCGGGAGGTTTCGGCGCAGGAGGAGAAAGCAACCAGAGTCGAAGCGACTACGCTTGTCGGGTGCACCAAGTCGAATGGCCCTCAGCACCACGACCAGCTCCTTATCCCAGTGCCATACTCGCACGTTCCGAGGAGGCTATTACCTTCTCGGACAATGATCTTGTAGGAGTTACCACTCCCCTCACTGATGCGTTGGTCGTTGCAGCCACCATCAATCATTGTACTGTGCGACACATACTGGTTGATAATGGAAGCGCCCCAAATGTGTTGGCTTATGGCTGCTTTCTCATGATGGGCTTGAAAGTCGACCGACTCACCTCAGTTGAATCACCTCTATTAGGCTTTTTTAGGGGTTTCGGTGCATCCTATGGGACGAATCAACCTTCCGATCACCCTAGGAACCGCACCAAGGAGCATAACCAAAATGGTGGACTTCTTAGTAATAAGAAGCATGCCAGGGTATAATGCCATCCTCGATAGAGGTCTGATCGGCCGCCTCCGAGCAGTACCCTCTTCTCTACACCAGAAGATGAAGTTTCCCACTCCGCAGGGCGTTGGAGAGGTGCTTGGCAGCCAACAAGAGTCTCGTCGGTGCTATGTCCTCTCCTTACCAGACAAACGGCCCGCGATGGAACTTGAAGAGTTGCCTGCACCACCGCCAAGTGAGCCCTCCACTAGCCGAGGGACCCATGCCGAAGACTTGCTACCAGTACGGGTAGATAACGACCCCGAACACATCCTCTATATTGGCGCATTGCTTCCAGAAGCCGAACAGCAATGCTACAGGGCTTTCTTGCTTGCCAATCTGGACGTGTTTGCATGGTCAGACGATGAGCTACCCGGTATCCCTCCAGAAGTGATGACGCATCACCTCCGCTTGGATCCAAGGGTACCACCGGTTTAGCAGAGGCGGCGACCCGTCAACCGTGAACGGCAGATCGTGAACCAGGATCACGTTGTCAAAAGCCGAACCATTGGGCTTCTCCGGGAAGCACAATGCCCCAAATGGAACTCCAATGTAGTCCTCGTATGCAAAGCCAATGGGAAATGGTGCGTATGCGTGGACTACAAGGACCTCAACAAAGCCACGCCCAAGGACAACTTCCCCCTGCCACGCATCGACCAGTTGGTAGATGCAACTTCCGAGCATGAGCTGCTCAGCTTCTTGGATGCATACTCTGGTTATCACCAGATCAATATGCATCCTCCAGATCAAGACGCCACGACGTTCGTCACCGACCTCGGCCTGTACGGCTTTACCAGGATGCCATTCGGTCTGAAGAACGCTGGCACAACATACCAACGGCTAGTCAACAAGATGTTCAAGTAGCATATTGGGCGTAATATGGAAGTCTACGTCGATGACATGCTGGTCAAAACGCTCCCGAGCTCCGACCACATCACCGACCTTGAAGAAACCTTTGCAACCTTGCGAGGGTATAACATGAAGCTCAATCCCACAAAATGTGTGTTCGGAGTGCGCTCAGGGAAGTTCCTTGGTTTCCTCGTGTCTAATAGGGGAATAGAGGCCAACCCTAAGAAGATCCAGGCCATACTATAGATGACCAGTCCCAAGACAATTCACGACGTCCAGCGGCTCACTGGACGTCTCGCAGCTTTCAACCGTTTCATGTCGCGGGCAGCAGAAAGGAGTTTTAACTTCTTCAAATTGTTGCGAGTCCCCAAAGGTGCCTAACCGCAAGGGGGGCAAGTATGGTGGACTCCCAACTGTGAAACCGCCTTCACCGAGTTAAAGGCGTATCTGGCCGCCCCACTTGTTCTCTCCAAACCCGTGTTCGGAGAACCCCTATTCGTGTACCTTTCGGTCACCGAGCATTCCATCAGTATGGTGTTAATCAGAGAAGAGGCAGCGGTGCAGCACCCCATCTACTATGTAAGCAGGGTCCTCCAAGAAGCTGAAAGGAGATATCCTCGAGCAGAGAAGCTTGCTCTGGCACTCGTAATGGCTGCTCGGAAGCTCATGCCCTACTTTTAGGCCCATCCGATCACAGTCCTCATCGACCAGCCATTGAAGCTTATTCTTTAGTGACCAGAGGCTTCTGGTAGACTCATCAAATGGGACATTGAGCTTGGAGAGTTCGACATCAGCTACCATCCAAGAACGGCCATCAAGGCACAGGCGTTAGCAGACTTTGTGGCAGAATGCACCCTTCCTACCGAACAGGATCCTCCATTGACAGATGAACCCCCATGGGAGCTCTACATCGATGGGTCCTCTTGTGTTACAGGAAGTGGAGCAAGTCTGGTCCTTACCTCCCCGGAAGGTCTTGAGTTCCAGTACGCCCTGAGGTTTCGCTTCACCGCCTCCAACAATGTAGCAGAATACGAAGCACTCATGTCCAGGATCCGCATGGCAAAACACCTCGGAGCACTCCGACTACGGGTCTTCAGTGACTCCCAGTTGGTCACTAGCCAGGTGAACGGACACTTCAAAGCTAGGGAACCCGTATGGCACAGTACCTCCAGCAGGTCAAAAGCAAGGCAGAGGGTCTCCTCTACTTTAAAGTCATACACGTTCCGCGGGAACAGAACGCACGGGCCGATGCACTCGCCAAGCTGGCCTCTTCAGGCGACATCACCCCCTCTCGCTCCATATTTGTAGAAAAGCTCGTTGCACCAACCGCCGAGGTGGATATTGCAGCCATTGAGACTGGACCGCCAGCACCAAGTTGGATGGACCTCTTACCGCCTATCTACTTCAAGGAGAGCTTCCCCCCGACCAGGGTGAAGCTCGCAAAATCAGGATGCACTGCCAAAGATTCACCCTCATCGAAGGCCAACTATACCAGCGGTCCCTCTCAAGACCTCTTCTGCGATGCCTCAGTTCTATAGAGGCAACACCAGCTATCGAGGAAGTCCACGAGGGCTTGTGCGGAAGCCACTTGGGGGGCAGAATGCTGGCACGTAACATCCTCCGAGCAGGATTCTGGTGATCTTCTCTAAAAAAAGACTGCATGTCCTACGTAAGAAGGTGCCTGGAGTGTCAGAAGTTCAGACAGCTTATTAAGCAGCCAGCTGAACAACTACACACCCTGTTCGAACCACGTCCTTTCGCCAAATGGGGAATTGACATCATGGGTCCATTCCCAGAGGCCCAAGGGTGGAAGAAATTCCTTATCATCGTCATCGACTACTTCACCAAGTGGATCGAGGCAGAACCCGTTGCCGCAATCACCGACCAAGCCACGTGGAAGTTCGTCTGGAAGAACGTCCTCTGCCGGTTCGGCGTGCTGAAGGTGATCACGTCTAATAACAGAAGCAGTTCGACAGCGCATTTTTTAAACAAAAATGCTCGGAGCTCGGCATCTACAACCACTTCACCTTTGTGGCACGTCCTCAAGCAAACGGTTTGGTAGAAAATTCCAATTGAACACTGCTCCATGGGATACGCACAAGGGTTGAAGCTACTGGAGGATCATGGATCGAAGAGCTCCCTAACGTACTGTGGTGCCACCGAACAACTGCATGGGTGGCTACCGGGGAGACTCCTTTTCCACTTGGCCTATGGTTCAGAAGCTGTTGTGCCTTTGGAGATAGCTCTCCCCACAATCCGAACAACTCACTTCGACGAAGCAGCCAATAATAGAGTGATAACGGAGAACCTAGATATACTCGGCGAACATCAAAGTGATGCCAACATTAGATTAGTCTCCTACCAGCAGCGCCTCACGTAATATTACAACT
Organism: Colocasia esculenta; assembly: GCA_014218235.1. NCBI lineage: Eukaryota > Viridiplantae > Streptophyta > Magnoliopsida > Alismatales > Araceae > Colocasia > Colocasia esculenta. The sequence goes on from CM024762.1 coordinate 48,819,757, forward strand.
CCGAAGTCTAGGAACGGCGCTTCTTTGAAAGAGATCTTGTTCTACGTCGTTGCTCGGCATCGGACCCCCGAAGAGCAACCGGCAAGCTCGCTCCGAAATTGGAAGGACCTTATCAGGTCACATAGGTTCTAGGGAAAGGCTCTTATAAGCTAACTACCCCTAGTGGCAAAGTCATGCCCAGAACCTGGCATGTATCTAATTTAAAGGCTTAACCTATAAAAGCCTCTTGCTTGGCATCCGACCTCTCTTCCTCCCGTTCTTCCGGTCTATACAAGAGGTTGTTCTCGACCCATCCCTAGTCTGAGCTCTTCAGCTTAAAAAATCTAGTATGGTGCCCAAAAAACCTTAAAACCAAGGCAAACCGTAGGTCAGAACTTCCCAATTCCCGATAGGCTTGCACGGTATTCATAAGCCTTTAAAAACTAGCGAATCTCGATTCGAACAGAATGCCACAAGGGAAGAAGATCAGAGAGCCATTCATACCCAAAAAGGTACATTTCATTCTTTTCAAAAAAGCTTTTTTTAGGAATACAAAAAAAGAGAAGAAATACAAGTCAGGGGGCCTGCTCGGAAAAACCAGCCTCGTCACTCACTGGAGGCATCCGACCTGCTCGGAAGCTCAAGAAGCGAACACCATCTAGCCGCGTGTCCCCGGTTCGGCGACAACACTCCCGGACAGTTGCCTCAAAAGCTTCTTTGGCATACTCAATTGTCGCCTGCTGCTGTCCTCGCTCCTCACTGACCCTGAGTCCCACCTTATAGCAAGAGGCACCGTATTGTTCCAAGTCTTTTAGGAACTCAGGCCCCGCCTTGTACTCGGCGACACCTCGAGCCTTTCCTTCAGACAGGACTTTGGCAAGCACTTCCTTTTCCGCCCGAGCCACGGCAAGGTCGAACTCGGCAGTGCGAAGCGCATCTTGGAGGTTCTTCACCTCCTTCTGCAGCTCGGCTTCTCGGCTCTCATGCTTTGCTTGGAGCTCCTCACAGAAGGCAAACTCAGCATCCCACATCTGCCGGTGATCCCGAGCTAGCAACGCGAGCCTCTTCAGCACTCCCGACGCCTTCAGCTAGCGCCTCCACATCGATATTGCCATCCTCCTCGGCAGAGTGCTCCATCTGGTGGACCTCCCCAGAGCGCTTAGGAGTGTCCTCCGGACTCAACCCCTGACACCGCGCCAGCACTTCTAGCTGGGACGCGGTGGGACAATGGGGGAGGTTCCGAGAAGCACTCCCCTAGAGGCGCTCCAGGGCGGCTTCTAGTATCACCTCCGTAGGGTGCGCCAGGGTCTTCGCCCCAAGCACCTGTGACAAGGGCGCCCGGTCCTCCTCGGAGTCCACTCGGTGTGATGATCAGTTTATCCGCATGTAAATTTAAATTAATTACATATCTATTTTGGTGATTAACAAAATATTGATAAATGTTTAATCTAATAATTTATTATGAGATTTTAAGCACAGGAAATAAACCAAGGGTAAACAAGCAAATCAACCATGATGTAAGTATTCATCACTCTACAACAATGTAAGTTTGAAGCATTATATTTGTCTAAGTTCATAACAATTTCTATGAAGATATAACGATTTCCTTACATTCATAAAGATTTCATATTCGATAAGTGATTGTAACGATTTGCTCTCGTAACGATTCCTTTAGTCATCGTAACGATTTGCTCTCGTAACGATTCCTTTAGTCATCGTAACGATTCACTCTCGTAACGATTCCTTTAGTCATCGTAATGATTTGTACATCGATTTGCTTATAATGTCATAACGATTTGTACATCGATTTGCTTATAACGTCATAACGATTTGTACATCGATTTGCTTATAGCGTCATAATGATTTGTACATCGATTTGCTCTCGTAACGATTCGCTCTCGTAACGATTCCTTTAGTCATCGTAATGATTTGTACATCGATTTGCTTATAATGTCATAACGATTTGTACATCTATTTGCTTATAACGTCATAACGATTTGTACATCGATTTGCTTATAGTGTCATAACGATTTGTACATCGATTTGCTTATAACGTCATAACGATTTGTACATCTATTTGCTTATAACGTCATAACGATTTGTACATCGATTTGCTTATAACGTCATAACGATTTGTACATCGATTTGCTTATAGCGTCATAACGATTTGTACATCGATTTGCTTATAACGTCATAACGATTTGTACATCGATTTGCTTATAACGTTATAACGATTTGATTATAACGACTTGTTGATAACGATTTTCTTATAGAATCATAACGATTCACTTAAGCCAAATATAACGACTTGATATTTGACTCACTTTTGACTGTGTTGAAAAATCAAAGCTTTCTCGCACACCTTTCTAACGTCTGTGCATTTATTACTCTGAACGTATCTTTGTATTCATGCAACGATATCTTCTATTCTCATGCTTATTCTGCAAACATCTTTTTGGAAGAACAGAATGAAAATTCTACTTCTGTACAAAATCAATCTAACGTTGACTAACAACAAGAGACAGCTTATCTATCTATTGTTTAGCATTTAATGTATGCAGGTTTTTGACAACATTCGTCATACAAAGATGGACAAAATAGAAGCCAAAGGATACTACAGAAGATCCTATCTCTTTGCGTGCACAAATGGATAAAAGACTGCTGACTGGAAGCTTCTACAGTACCATGCAGTCTAACGTACACTTATGCATAGAGACAACAAACACTCCAACGTTCGAATTTCAAACATTGATATATATATAGAAGAATGAAGTTCGACAAGAACAAGAGTGTTAGAGAGCAACAAGCTACAACGCCTTCAACCTTCTGCAAGCCATTCTTAGAGCCAAGCACAAACTCTCATTAGTTTCAGCTCTTGCTCTCGGTGCTAAGTTCACATCTATGTGAGAGCCTTTCGGTCTGAGAAGAGTCCTTGATTGTAGATCTCTTCTTCTTCTCAGTCCTTGCTTCAGATCAAGCAGTGTTCTATAAGCTTGATCTAGGGGCATCATCTCTTTGATCACTATTTCTTGAGTTGTTCCCTTCGTGTTGAAGGAGGACCTGGTGTGGTATTCAGGGGGTTGTAATTCCCTTCGGGTTGAAGGAAGACCAACTGTGCCTGGGTGTAAGGGTCCTTAAGGGGGACTGTACCCTTGTTAGTGAAATCCTAAAATTTTGCTCAGGGACTGGATGTAGGACTCCTAAGGAGAGGAGATCTGAACTAGGATAATTCTCTGTGTCGTGAGATTGCTTTTGTGTGTTTGAACTTTCAATTCACTAACACTAACTATCTGCAAAGTGTGTTTTGTGTGACTGTTTCATGAACAGGTTTTGAGTCTTAAATAATTTTTAAGAATCTCATTCACCCCCCCCCTCTGGGCTTGCTAGCTAGGCAACACGGTGCTCGGCAGCGGCACTCGTTTGCCCTCCGGAAGGAACCTCTCCATCAACCGCGCCACTGGCACCCGCAGTAGCAGTAGTCACCATCTGGCCGTCACCCTTGATAGGCAACCTGCTCGGCATCAATGGTGCCACCGATGTCTGTGGATGGTCCTCCGCTACTGTTCCAGTGGTCGAGGGAACAGGAACTGCGTCCCTGGATGTTCCCTCCATGCATGCCTCCTCGATTGCCACCTTGGAAGCAGACTCCTGCGTGGCAATGGCTCCTCCCTCTGCTACGATGGTGGACACTTCAGCTTCAGCTCTCTCTACTGTTCAGCCCTCAATGGGGCCTTGGGGCGCAGACACCCCCGCTTGCTCCTTAGCGGAGCCCTCAGACTGGTCGCTCACCATGACCAATCCTAGCTCCGAGAACATCCCCTCCGTCGTCAAGGGCCTGCTCTCAAGCGCGATGCGCGGCCTCGCCTACTCGGCCGCCCTCACCAGCTTCCTCCGCTTCATTTGAAGCTGGGGAGCCTCCTCTTCTTCCTCCTCTTCCTCGGCCACTTCCTCGGCCTCCCTATCCACGGCCTTCGACGTCGTCTTGGCCCCGGACTTCCTCTTAAGATTCATCTTCAGAGGTCTTCTTTCAATAGACCGGGGACCAGCTAGGCGGCGCTCTTTGGCTTCTGCAGCCGCTGCGGGGGCATCCTCACCCATGATGGTCACGTACGATGTGACAGGGATCTGCTCGGCGTAATCCGCCAGGTCTTCTTGATCCCGACCAGCGGCTAATTCTTCGGCGGCTACACCAAGGAGAAGACGGTCAGAGAACAGCCTCTTAACATAACTTAAAAGACAGAACAGAGGTGGATACTTACTCCATGGTCAGCTCAGGCCATGCTTGACGAGCAAAAACTCCGTCAAGTAATGTTTGGCATTCCTCACCAGCGCCGAATTCAAGCTGTTCGAGGCCTTCGCCTCATCCTGGATCAGGAAGGGGTAGCGCTCCTTCCTAGGCTCCCACACACGAGTGGGAAACCCCCACTCCGGCACATCTGCGCGGCGGCCAATGAAAAGGACGTGGTGCGTCCATCCCTTGTTGTTGGAGTGTTTACCCCCGAACAGGATCTGCATCCTGTTCGGGCGGTGGGTGGTATAGTAGACACTCAGCCCCGTCTGCAGCGAACCTGTAAGGTTGAACTGCGCCCGGAAGACGTCTGCGGAGCCAAGCACTCCCCGAAGCTTGCAAACGATACAGAACGCGCAGATTGTCCATCATGAATTTGGGGTCAACTGGATAGGCACGATCCCCCATGTATTCAGCAGCGCCCTCGCCACTTCCGGCAGCGGCAGTCGGAATCCAACCTCTAGCAGATCAAGGGAGAGTGCAAAGCAACCTGGTTTGTTCACCAGGTAAGACTCCTCCTCCTTGGCGAGGATGATGTCGTATTCTTCGCCGATCCGATAGCGCTCACGGAGGCCTTCAAAGAACTGATATTTTTGCCCCGAGCCGCCTCCAGTGCCACTCTGCTCGCTCCGGCGACTGCGACACTCTTCCCCTTCTGCGACATCGCTAGCGAAGGGATGAATGGAGAGAAAGAGGAAGCCGAAGGCTGCGAAGAAAGGGAGTAATAGAGGAACAGGAAGAAGGTAGCAAGCGCAAGCGTCGAAGGTTCAGGCTGGAAGTAGAAGGCGTAAACCATCGCCTTCTCTCCCCCCCCCCCATCCTTATAAGGAAAGAGGGGTGCGAAAACCAAAAAGCAAAATGGCGGTCTTTTCTCAAAATGGACCGTTCAAACAAGTTGATTTGCATCCTCCAGACGACACATCATCCCCGTTATGATGATGGTTCCGTCCCCGTGGAGAACACCAAACGGCGTCACAAAGGAGCCATTCTCACCTACCCGGTCTTTATCGCATTTAATGCGAGTGACAACCGAGCAAACCTCCGCTCTCAGGTGCCTTGGTACCCAAGCCAGCCTGAGAGCGTGGGGGGCAAGTGTGGTGGCTATTTCTAGCCTCCTAGGCCTGCAGGGCCCATCATGGCCCATCACGGCGCATTTGACCCAGCGGGCTAGCGTGGACTCCAGATAGCGCGCCACGTGTCCTCGAGTTCAGCCCGGCGCTCCCGAACACATTCCAGTCATCAAGGCACCTTAGGGTCTCCTGGTTGGTCTCCAGGCACTTTGTGACCTGTTCGGCCAGTGCTGCAAAGCCTACCAAGCAAGGCCTGCGCGGGCCTCGAAAGCAGCCCTATCAAACACAAGCATGCCTCCGGGCACCGAACAGCATAACAGGACACCGAGCAGAAGCCATGCTCGGTACTCATCAACAAGGAAGCCCCCAAAGCAGCTGTCAGCCTCCCTGGCAGTTAATGAGGTGGCGCGACACGCGTCCCACAGTACGGTACTAACTACAAAGGATCCCAACAGGCGTCTCAACGGACAACCTCTCACCTGGAAACCTGAACCGTCGCGTCCTCTTGCTCATCATGAGAGAGATCCTATCTGGACTCTTCACCTCCCTCGCCTATAAAAGGCACAAGTGACCCCCATGCAAAGGTACGCAACTCTCATCACACACACGCCCTCTCGCGGCACACACACGCCAGAGAACCTTCCTTCTAAAGTCTCTACAATCTTATCTGACTTTGGCATCGGAGGGTTCCCCATGGTTCTTCAACCCCCCCCCCCTGATCCTCTTCTAGTTTTGCAGGTCATTGTCCACACCAGCGATCGTCTTCTCTCTCTCTTCTTAGTGGGTGTCCGTTTGGCTCAGGTCCAAACAAAAAAATACCACCACAAAAAATAAGCATCAAAATTATATTTTTTTAATTTTGTTAATGTGTAGTTATAAATCATGGTGAATGCTCTTCTAATAGAAATGTGGCCTGTTATCCTATTTATTTTGTTCGAAAATTTTGATTGTATCCTTATCTCGGCCATAGGCTGAGTTCAGGCAGAATGAGGGCGGGGATTTGACAATTAATATAACCACTACAGTGAATGAGCATAAACATACGTAAATCAGTGCATGGGAGAGAAATAATCGAAGACTTGGCAGGTTTTTCTTAAAAGTTTGACACAGTACGTATGGTCATTCACTAAAGCGCACTTGCTTAGTCATTAATTCAAGTCCACCCACCCACCCCCATACAGCTTTAATTAGATTCGTACATACGTATGGATACATTATTACTCCTCCGATTGACCTGGTGTTCTTTGTATATGGGTGCCATCTCATTCTCATAGGAGTTCTTCTACATCCCCCCCCCCCCCCCAAAGTACTGGTACATTATTACTCCTCCGATTGGGGTGCATTAGTAGGTAGATTCATAATTGGCAGATGTACTAGCTAGCCATACATACAGATTGACTTGGTATTTTAATTGGGGTGCCATCTATACTCCATGGTATTATTAAACCAGACCATCTACAGCTTGTCACATGCAAGCAACGTCGCGGAGAGTGGATCGAGCAACTTCTTTTTCCGGTTAATTTGTTTAATCTTAAGTGCGACGAACAGCTGCTGGGTGCGAGGGGCTCCAGAGAAGATCCCGTAACGATATTGCACCGAAAGGCGAGCTCCGGCGACGTCGACTACCTCAAGGGATTAAAGGGGGGCGATGTTACCTATCGCCTCCTGCTGGAAACAGACCAGTTTGGTAACACTGCCCTTCACTGGGCCTCATGGTTTGGGCACGCCCAGTTCGTAGACGAGATACTGAACAGATGCCGGACGCCGGGCGGGAGCGATGTGGTGCCACCTCCGCCCCAGTTTCCTATATATATATATATATATATATTGTATGCGTTTGTGTGTGGTACGTACTTACCAGCCCCTTTATCGACCTATCAATCTATCTATCTATATATACACAACCCATAAGAGAACCAAAAGGACCGTCGGAGCCTTCATACAATTTAATTTGACCGTCCATATATTATCTAGATATAGGCATCCTTATAACACGTACTCATGCGTACGTGCATTGTGGCTGTCCAGCTTCGACCTCCTGCTGATGGCCAACAACGTCGGAGACACAGCGGCACACGAGGCCATCCGGCACAACCATGCGAGCGTCGCCATGAAGTTGCTGGGAGAGGACTCAGGGGTGTCCGCCATCGTCAACAACAACTCCTAGTCGCTGCTTTATTTGGCGGCGGAGAGAGGTCTCGAGGAAGTGGTCGAGCACTTGCTGCATCAGGCTGGATCCCGGAACGACGGACCTCAGGGCACCACGGTTCTCCACGCGGCTATCAAATCGGGGCCTTGATCAGGTGATTAATCTAGCAAGCAACGCGCATGATCTACGTATATGTCTCGATCGATTCCTCATCAGGTGCTGCAAACAAGTAAATATTAACTCACACACACACATACATACATATATATATATATATATTGATTTGTGCACCCGCGCGCGTATGATATAGATCGACGTCAACTGGCCTTAGCCAATATTATTAATTAATAATTCCATATCGTTCCCTTTTCGTGCTTATTGTTCCCTGTACGTAGGCGTGGGCATTGCAAAATTGCTACTGAAGGAGAGACCAGTTCTTAATGAGACAGCCAACCATCGTGGCGATATTCCCCTTCACCATGCAGCATACATGGGAGACAAGGAAATGGTGTCAGCCCTGTTGCCTCTTGGCAAGATCAGTACTGGTAATAATGGTTCCGTCGTCTACCGCGGCAACAAGGATGGGAACACCCCGATCCACATGGCCGCCATGGCAGGTAACCTCCCTGTGCTGCGTGCCCTGATGGAAGGTTACTCTGATGCCGGAGCCATCATTAACAACCAGGGAAGAAATGCTCTCCATCTGGCCATTGCCTACCAGAGAACCAATGCTGTCGAGTACCTCCTCCAAGACCCAAACATCAAGCACAAGTTCAACCTGGTGTACCAGAGGGATGTAGACGGCACCCTCTTCATGTTGCCGCCCTGCACTACGATTTGCGAATCTTGCGTCTGTTGCTGGCTGATCCAGGGGTGGATAACCTGGGAAGGAATCATAAGGGCCAAACCGCATCGGATGTCTTCTACAGCATGGTGGAGCCCGAACCAAGTCTTCAATGGGTAAGTAGCTAGCTAGCTAGTCTATATATATGCATGTATGTATACCATACCACACATGCGTACGGCTAATACTAGCTAGTTAATATAATTGAAATCTTTTCGTACGTACGTGCCTAGCTTGATCTTCTGATGACTAATTAATTAGGGCGGCCGGAAGGTAGAGTATAATATTATATATAGCCATTGTCATAGAGTAGTAGATGATGCATCTTTCTTTGCACCGCACGCACCTGAATGCGTTGCTTAGTACATGCATTGAAGAGTAACGTTGTACAAACATGAATTGTTCCAAATATCCATATGTAATAATTAATTAGCTAGCCAGCTACTAGGTAGTGTTGGAGATAATCCTGATATGGCAGGGTTGGTCCGAATCTTGCGGAAGCAAGGGAAGGAATGGGTCTGCCGTGTTCACGATGAAATCGGCATGTGTGTGTGCGTGGCTTGTAACGTGCGGAAGGCACGAACTGTATCGAGTCCGAGTCGTGTGGATCGTGGGATGACACGGTCCTGTTTTAATTTGTTTTATCGTTCCTTAAAAGTAGCAGGTAGTTTATGTTTTATCTATGTAATCTCTTACGCATCGTTAGCTTCAGCAAAACATAGGAAAAATTTCTCAAAAACAAGTGTGTTTTTCCCCTGCCAAATTTGCTACAGAAAACAAAAAGTGTGTGAATTGTTGTTGAGTTCATTTGCACAGGGGAGCAACGAGCTGATGCGCTGACAAAGGCCCTGTCGGGCGTGAAACTTGCAACGATGAAGCACTTACTTGGTGTTCGTGACCTTGGGCCACATCAGGATTAGGGGGGAGTATGTTGGAGATAATCTTGATATGGCAGGGTTGGTCCGAATCTTGCGGAAGCAAGGGAAGGAACGGGTCTGTCGTGTTCACGATGAAACCAGCATGTGTGTGTGCGTGGCTTGTAACGTGCGGAAGGCACGAACTGTATCGAGTCTGAGTCGTGTGGATTGTGGGATGACACGGTCCTGTTTTAATTTGTTTTATCGTTCCTTAAAAGTAGCAGGTAGTTTATGTTTTATCTATGTAATCTCTTACGCATCGTGAGCTTCAGCAGAACAGAGGAAAAATTTCTCAAAAACAAGTGCTCTGTTTGTGTGTTTTTGCCCTGCCAAATTTGCTACAGAAAACAAAAAGTGTGTGATCCTGAGCTTGGAACCTATACTCTGGTATCAGAGCTCCAGGTTGCATGCCTAAACATCTTCAATTCAAGCCAATGTTGATTCTCCCTCAGGCTGCGGCGGCGAAGGATGGTGGCGGCGTGCCGTTCTACTATCCGCAGCTGACGGCGACGAACTACACCACCTGGGCGATTAAGGTGGAGGCGATGATAGAGGCCCAGGGAATCTGGGAGGCAGTGGAAACGGCGGCCGGTATGGCCGTGGACGCAAAGAAGGACAAGACGGCGAGGGCGCATCTTCTCCAAGCGCTCCCGGAAGATATCCTGTTGCAGGTCGCGAAGAAGAAGACTACAAAGGAGGTCTGGGACTGCCTCAAAATGAGATTCGTCGGGGCAGATCATGTCAAGACTGCTCGCTTGCAGACGCTGAAGAGTGACTTTGACGTGATGCGAATGAAGGAGGGGGAGATGCTGGACGAGTACGCCAGCAGACTTAGCGGGATGTCCGTGAGGTATGCAAATTTGGGGGATATGCTCGACGATGCGACGTTGGTGAAGAAGCTTCTCAGCACGGTACCGGATAGGTACTACCAGGTCATCGCCGGCATCGAGTAGTTTTGCGACCTCGACACCATGCCATTCGAGGAGGTAGTCGGGCGGCTGAACTCCTACAAGGAGCGCGCACGCCTGCGCACGCCCGGCAGCAACGGCGACGGCCAGCTTCTGCTCACACAAGCTGAGTGGCAGGCGCGGCAGAACAAAGACAGCGGGGACTCATCGTCGGGCAACAAGGGCAAGAACATTGCTCCTGCAGAAGGCAGCAACCGCGGCTGGGGTGGGCGCGGTCGCCGCAGAGGGCGCGGCAGAGGCGCACGCGGCGGATCACCGCGTAAGGATGGTGCAGGCGGCTCTGGCAGCGGTGGCCGCGACAAGAGTCACATTGAATGTTTTAAATGTAACAAAATGGGCCATTATGCATCTGAATGCAAGAGCAAATCGCGCAAAGAGGAGGCAAACCTCTCACGCACAGAGGAGGAGGAGCCGGCGTTACTGCTATCTGCGAGCGTGGAAACACGCAGCCTTGTTCTTTTGAATGAGGAGAAGGTGGAACCGCAGCTGCGAGCTGGAAGCGGACATCACCAGCACCGATGTCTGGTACTTCGACAACGGTGCAAGCAACCATATGTCGGGCGAACGGAAGAAATTTCATGACCTGGAAGAGTCCATCCAGGGGAATGTGACATTCGGCGACGGCTCCACTGTGCAGATCAAAAAAAGGGATCGGTGCTCTTTCAGTTCAGGAATGGGGAACAGCGACTCCTCACAGAGGTATATTACATCCCGGCCTTGCGAAATAACATCATTAGCTATGGGCAGTTAGCCGAGAAGGGAAACAAGATTGTTATGCAAGGAGATTTTCTGTGGATGCATGATCCTAGTGGCAGATTGCTCATTAGAATCAGAAGCTCCTCCAATCGTCTTTACAAGGCCGAGATGAAGACTGGCGATCCGGAGTGTTTGCTCGCTAACATATCAGACAAGGCCTGGCTTTGGCACGCCCGGCTCGGGCATTCCAACTTCCACTCCTTGAAGATGCTGGCAGAGAAGGAAATGGCGGTGGATGTGCCGCTCATCAAGCACCCTAACAAGTTGTGCCAAGGGTGTTTAATTGCAAAGCATGCAAGACAACCATTCCCAGAGGCAGCCAGTTATCGAGCGGAGGAGCCACTCGAATTGTTGCACGTCGACCTCTGTGGACCGATCACTCCGTCGACTCTCGCCGGAAACAACAACTTTATGTTGATCGTCGATGATTGCACCCGATGGATGTGGGTGTACGTGATCAAGACAAATGATCAAGCCTACTCAGTGTTCAAGAAGTTCAAGCAGCAGGTGGAGAACACTAGTGGACACCGAGTGAATATATTGAGGACTGACCGGGGTGGCGAGTTCCTCTCCACTGAGTTCACCAAGCTGTGTGAAGAGGCAGGCATTGTGAGGCATCTGACCGCACCGTACACACCATAGTAGAACGGTGTGGTGGAACGAAGAAACCGGATGGTGATGGCAATGGCGAGATCTCTCCTCAAGAACATGCATGTTCCCGGCAAGTTCTGGGGGGAGGCCATTAGGCACGCGGTGCATTTGCTGAATCGCTTGCCGACGAAGGTGCTAGGAGAGTGCACACCATTTGAAGCATGGGCTGGCAGGAAGCCGCACCTCGCTCATCTGAGGGTGTTTGGCTGCACTGCTCACGCGAAGGTGATGTTGCCGCACCAGAAGAAACTCGACGACTGAAGCCAGGCGATGGTGTACCTTGGCGTCGAGTACGGTTGCAAGGCGCACCGCCTCTACGATCCACGGCGCGGAAAACTCCATGTAAGTAGAGATGTGAAATTTGAAGAAAATCTGGAATGGAGTTGAGATGCAGGTGCAAACAATGGTGATGCCTCAGACTTCGTTGTGGGGGAGAGCCACTTACCCGAGCCGGAGTCAAGTGACTCTGGACCAGTCACGGCTACCACAGAAGGAGGTATGTCTGCCACGACAAGGACTTTGCCACACGCAAAAGACGCTGCAGCAGCCCCAACGACTCCCGCAGCAAATCTGCTGGCGGGCGAGCCGGTTACGCCTGCCATGGCTACTCCGACATCGCTGTCAAGAAGCAGTAGCAGCACCGACGATGGAGCTGTTCTCTACAGGCACATCGATGACATCATGCGGGATGCAAAGAGAGTGGAGCTTTAGGAGGAAGAGCTCTGTCACACCCCGATATTTAGCAGCGGAATAAATACTAGGGAACGTGAACGATACAAATAGACATATCACAGTTGAATAGGGCAGAGTCACAATTGAACAAAAGAACACATTTGAGACTATAATATGGTCACCAAAAATATACTTTATTCCATTTCATTCAACTAATTACAACCTTGCATAGAAAGAACCAGCTAAAGATCCATTATTCAAATAAAACTTCCAGAAAAGTTTCACTATTACATAGACCACTCAAATATCTACTCCTAAACTGTCAACTACTCATATGGCGGGTGCTCATCACTCTTGCCCTACCCATCCGACTCCTCTGGTTCCTCATCACTACCTGAAAAGGGGAGGTTGATAGGGGTGAGCGAACTAGCTCAGTAGGATTTACATCTCAATATTGTGCGGGCATTAATATACATGATTAACATTTTAAATAGGCAGATATGCACATGAATATGATGACAATGCATGCTTTTCTAACAAGTTGAATAGAGGAATAGAACGGATGACATATCAAATCAAATATCGAATTGCATATACAATGGACAGATATTTCAAGAGTAGAATCATATCAAAAGAGATTGGCCATATTCACAGATATCACGTATTCACGTGATCAGACTTATCATATCAAATCTTATCATATCATATCAAATCAAACTTATCATATCAAACAAAGGCACAATTTTCACAACTCTTGCATATAGGATCAGTGCCATGCCACGCACCACAAGTCCATACTCCCGCAGTTAATAAGTACGTTGGGGCGCTCCTCCCCAGGACCAGACAGGGCCCCTATTGCACAGGCATTGGTCAAATGGACCGAAGTCCCATTGTGCCGAACAAACATATTCATATTATGGCCACAGAGTTTCAATGACAAGCTTATAGTAAAAGGAACACGATCATTCATAGAGTCAAGGTATGACAATTAGCTCAAGAGAACAAAAGGGTAGTATAACGACGTATCTTATGTTTCATAATTCGTTAATGTCTTGACATGAGGATGTTTCTAAAGACAGATCGTATGCAAAACATGTGCTTTCTATCTCCATGGTACTTCATGGTACAACCAGCTCGGCCTCTATGTGGAAACCCATAGAGAGCGGGGACTTACGGAGGTCTTAAGGAAAAGGTCGCTAGTCTACCAATTCAGAATAACCGGCAGAGAGCTCCCAATTCCCCAAGGGGGTGTGCCTATTCGTGCAAATGTGTAAGTGACGAGTCACGGATCTTACCTAGCATGTATGCATATAGACAATTAATTAATTGAACATCGGAAAACATGTAACTATTGAAACTCATATGCAAGTCATGATATTAACTTCACTAACAAGTCCATACTAACATGTATTCATCCCCATATTCACATCATATTCTTATCATATCAATTGACAATAGGGAAGATCACAAGATAATCCAATGAACATAAGGACAATCACAATTACCCATTAGAATCATATTCGTATCATTACTATTTTTCAATGGGTTGATTCCTTTTAGGTCCATGCATACTATATAACATCATGCACATGCTAGTAGACATCATGTAATGATCAGACTCAAGATATGCAATTTTTTTTGCAAGGGTAGTGTCGACACACCCCTTACTGGTGTCGACACAATGCTTCAAACACAAGGCAAAATAATGCAGAACTGGTCAAGTAGTGTCGACACTAGATCAAGTAGTGTCGACACTAGAGACAGCTCCCAGAAAACCCAGTCAACAGGTCTGTACAGGGTATCGACACTAGATCAAGTAGTGTCGACACTAGAGATCCTCCCAGAAAACCTTATGGCCAATTTGGGACAGTGTGTCGACACTAGATCAAGTAGTGTCGACACTAGAGACCTTCCCAGGAACCCTTCTGGGCCAATTTGGGACAGTGTGTCGACACTAGATCAAGTAGTGTCGACACTAGAGGCCTTCCCAGAAAACACATAGGTCAAGTGTAACCCGAAAACCCATCTCATGCAGTGATTTACTTACCCCTCTTATAACTCTCTAACAAATGACATTTAGATAAAACATTCAACACAAAATATTACGAGGACAACTAGTAGGAGAACTTTTATGTTAGGGGTTTGATCTAATTCGGTCTCGAATCCCAAGAAATATATGAAGAACATAAAGCTAAGTGTAGCCCGAAATCGCAGTATCATGTAGTGACTCTCTTACCACACTTATAACTCTCTAATGAAAGACTTTTAGATAAAACGTACAACATAAAAGATGATCGTGACTACAAGTAGAAGAACTTTCATTAAGGAAGTTTAGTCTAATTCGGTATCAAATCACGTGCATAATTAGAAGAACGGAAAAAGCCCTAACTGTGCGTGACTTAGGAAAAACTACGAATACACAGTGTATACTCCATGAAAATTAGTCAAACCAAGTGCAAATGAACTTAGACTCGAAGATCTACATGATGGTATTGGTTTTATTTAATCTTGGCCCGAGAACACCTACCTTTGAATGCTAATAACTCTCTGCAGATTTCTGGGTTGATGCAGAGCGAGGTTGAGGAAGACCACGTTTTCCCCAGCCGTTCTCCACTCCTCCAGCGCTCCAAACTTGCTGCTCACGACCCCAACTTGTTGCTTAACCCTCCACAAGAGTTTAAGGACGAGTTCTTATAGATTTAGGGTGTATTTACAAGTCCTAACGGGACTAGGAAAGGGGCTGCGAATTTTGTTCCTACTTTCCAAAAAATCTGGGATTCTCTCACCCAAAGGAGGTAGCAAAGGTTTAGGAAACCACCTCTTAGGGTTGGGTTCGATTTTGGCTTACCTTACATGACTAATCACCCCAATTTTAACCCTAATTTGCCCTCCCTAATTACTGCATAATTACATACACGAATTTCTGGCTATTTTCTTGTCCCAAATTTTTATCCTTAGGCCAAATGTGCTCCATTGGCCCAATCTTGTTAATGGGTTGTTAATGCATAATATTGTAAGTCTCTCCAACATGTTTATTTAAGTTATGGTTGGGTTATTTTTCACGCGTTAGCAATTTTCTCGATGTGTTTCCTCTCGTACGATAATGGTACGTAAGTTTTATCGTTCCAATAATTACGGAATTTATTTATTCTCCTTTAATTCTAAATCACTAAATTTCCGGGGTGTTACATCCTCCCCCACTTAAGAAATTTGGTCCCCAAATTTACACATAATGGTGTAGTTCGTACCTGAGAATAGTTCTGGGTGGTTTTTCTTCATTCTTTCCTCGGTTTCCCAGGTGGCATTAGTAACCCCGTCTCGACTCCATTGGACCTTCACCATAGGTATGGTACGATTCCTGAGTCGTTGAATCTTCTGATCCAACAGTTTGATCGGCTTCTCTTCATAGGACAGGTCCTCTCGAATCTCCAAGTCCTCATGCTTGATTACGTGGTCGGCATTGAATAAGTACTTCCTCAGCATGGATATGTGGAACACATTATGCACGTTCGCCAGCTGTGGAGGTAGTGTAAGTCTATACGCCACCTGACCAATCCTTTCCAGAATTTCAAATGGCCCTATGAATCTGGGACTCAACTTCCCTTTGATCCCAAATCTTTGTATTCCCCTTGAAGGTGAGACCTTCAAGAAAAAATGTTCGCCAACCTGAAATTCTAGCTCTCTCCTTCTCTTGTCTGCATAAACTCTTCTACCTAGATTGTGCTATCTTTAGACGTTCCTGGACAATTTGAACCTTTTTGATAGTCGCCTCAATTAAGTCGGGTCCAACCCATTGGTTCTCCCCAACCTCTTCCCAGTAAAGGGGTGATCTGCAACTCCTGCCATATAAAGCTTCAAACGGAGCCATCTTGATACTTGCCTGATAGCTGTTGTTATATGCAAACTCCATCAGGTACAACTGATCATCCCATCGATCTCTAAAATCTTGTACCAGAGCACGAAGCATATCTTCCACAATTTGATTGGTCCTTTCGGTTTGTCCATCAGTCTGAGGATGGAAGGCAGTACTAAAGTTTAGTTTAGTACCCATTGCTGCTTGTAAACCCTTCCAGAAATGTGAAGTAAATCTAGGGTCCCGATCCGATATTATGTTAGATGGAACCCCATGCAATCTGACTACTTCCTTAACATATAGTGCAGCCAATACATCCACTGACCAGGTACTCTTGATCGGCAAGAAGTGAGCCGACTTAGTCAATCGATCAACTATTACCCAAATTGCATCCATACCACCTCTAGTCTTGGGCAATCCCATGATAAAGTCCATACCGATGCTAACCCACTTCCACTCCGGGATTTCCAATGGTAGCAGTCCACTAGCTGTACGAAAATGCTCGGCCTTGACTTTCATGCATGTTAAATAGTATGACACATGATCGGCCACATCCCTCTTCATGTTTGGCCACCAGTACGACCTTTTTAAGTCTTGGTACATCTTTGTTGATCCGGGATGAATCAGGTACTTGGACCGGTGAGCTTCATTTAGTAACCTCTTCTTGAGTTCTCCATGATCAGGGACACATGTTCTACCTCGGAATAGTAATCTTCCCTCAACTGATAGAGTAAAGTCAGGTCTTTGTTCTAGCTTCTCCCTGATCTCAATTAAGAATAGATCCTCTCTCTGTTTCTCCTTGATTTCGGTCAGTAGATCGGATTGTATCTGGAGATTGGACACCATTACTTGTTTTTCCTTCTTTCCCACGTCTAAATTCAAGCTTACAAATTGCTCCAGTAACTTCCATTCGCCCAGCATCATACTAGCTAGCATAGCTCCTGGTTGTCTACTTAAAGCGTTTGCCACTACATTGGCTTTCCGGATGGAAAAGTCAAAGTCCTTAAGGTACTCTAACCACCTCCTTTGTCTCATGTTAAGCTCCTTCTGTGAGAACAAGTATTTCAAACTCTTGTGGTCAGAAAAGACTTTAAATTGCTCACCATAGATATAATGCCTCCAAATCTTCAAGGAGAATACTACAGCTGCTAACTCCAGGTCATGAACCGGGTAGTTCACTTCATGGATCTTAAACTGTCTTGAGGCATAAGCTATTACTTTCCCTTGTTGCATTAAGACGCATCCCAGACCTGTTCCAGAAGCATCTGAATAAATTTCAAATCCTCCCTCTTCAGTGGGTAAGGAGAGGACAGGAGCAGTAGTCAGACACCTCTTCAAGTTGTTAAAGCTTTCTTCACATTCATCGGTCCACACAAAAAGATTTTCCTTCCGGATCAGCTTTGTCACGCCCCGATATTTAGCAGCGGAATAAATACCGGGGAACGTGAATGATACAGATAGACGTATCACAGTTGAATAACGCAGAGTCACAATTGAACATAAGAACACATTTGAGACTATAGCATGGTCACCAAAAATATCCTTTATTCCATTTCATTCAACTAGTTGCAACCTTACATAAGAAAGAACTCATTGTAAAGAGTTCATTATTCAAATGAAAATGTTTCTCTAATACATCGACTACTCATATGTCTATTTCTAAACTGTCAACTATTCATATGACATGTGCTCATCACTCTTGCCCTGCCCCATCGGACTCCACTAGTTCCTCATCACTATGTGAAAAAGGGCAGGTTTATAGGGGTGAGCGAACTAGCTCAGTAGGATTTACATCTCAATATTGTGCGGGCACTAATATACATGATTAGCATTTTAAATAGGCAGATATGCACATGAATATGATGACAATGCATGCAATACTAACAGATTGAATAGCAGAGTAGAACGGATATCATATCAGATCAAATGTCGAATTGCATATACAATGGACAGATATTTCAAGAGTAGAATCATATCAAAAGAGATTGGCCATATTTAAACAGATATCATGTATTCACATGAACAGACGTATCATATCAAATCTTATCATATCAGATCAAATCAAACTTATCATATCAAACGAAGGCACATTTCCACAAATCTTGCTTATTCGTTGTGCTATGCCAAGCACCAGAAGTCCATACTCCCGCGGTTAATAAGTACGTTGGGGCGCTCCTCCCCAGGACCGGACCAGGCCCTTTTTTTTGCACAGGCATTGATCAAATGGACCGAAGTCCCATATTGTGCTGAACAAACAGATTCATATTATGGCCACAGAGTTTCAATGACAAGCTCATAGTAAAAGAAACATGATCATTCATGGAGTCAAGGTATGACAAATAGCTCAAGAGAACAAGGCAGTGTAATGACGTATCATGTTTCATAATCCATTAATGTCTTGACATGAGGATGTTTCTAAAGATAGATCGTATGCAGAACATGTGCTATCAATTTCCCCAAGGAGGGTGTGCCTATTCGTGCAAATGTGTAAGTGACGAGTCACGGATCTTCCTAGCATGTATGCATATGGACAATTAATTAATTAAACACCGGAAAACATGTAACTATTGAAACTCATATGCAAATCATGACATTAACTCCACTAACAAGTCCATACTAACATGTATTCATCCCACATTCATATCATATTCTTATCATATCAGTTGACAAAGAGGAAAGATCACAAGATAATCCAATGAACATAAGGACAATCACAATTACACGTTAGAATCATATTCGTATCATTACCATTTTTCTTCAATGGGTTGATTTCTTTTAGGTCCATGCATACTATATAACATCATGCACATGCTAATAGACATCATGAAATGATCAGACCCAAGATATGCAATTTTTTTGCAAAGGGTAGTGTCGACACACCCCTTACTGGTGTCGACACAATGCTTCAAACACAAGACAAAATAATGTAAAACTGGTCAAGTAGTGTCGACACTAGAGACAGCTTCCAGAAAACCCATTCAACAGGTCTAGATAGTGTGTCGACACTAGATCAGGTAGTGTCGACACTAGAGACCCTCCCAGAAAACCTTCTGGCCAATTCTGGACAGTGTGTCGACACTAGATCAACTAGTGTTGACACTAGAGACCTTCCCAGAACAAACTTCTGGCCAATCTGGGACAGTGTGTCGACACTAGATCAGGTAGTGTCGACACTAGAGACCTTCCCAGAACAACTTTTGAGCTATTTTGGGACAGTGTGTCGACACTAGATCAAGTAGTGTCGACACTAGAGGCCTTCCCAGAAAAAAAAAAACATATAAGTCAGGTGTAACCAGAAAACCTGTCTCATGCAGTGATTCACTTTCCCCTCTTATAACTCTCTAACGAATGACATTTAGATAAAACGTTCAACACGAAAGATGACAAGGACAACTAGTAGAAGAACTTTGATGTTGGGGGTTTGATAAAATTAGGTCTTGAATCCTAAGAAGACATGTGAAGAACATAAAGCTAAGTGCAACCCGAAATCGCAGTATCATGCAGAGACTCTCTTAACATACTTATAACTCTCTAACAAAAGATTTTTAGACAAAACGTCCAACATAAAAGATGATCTGGACTACAAGTAGAAGAACCTTCATGAAGGAAGTGTAGTCTAATGCGGTCTCGAATCACATGCATAATAAGAAGAACAGGAAAAGCCCTAACTGTGAGCGACTTAGGGAAAACTATGAATACGCAATGTGTACTCCATGAAAATTAGTCAAACCAAGTGCAAATGAACCTAGACTCTAAGATCTACATGATGGTGTTGGTTCTCTTTAATCTTGGCCCGAGAACACCTACCTTTGAATGCTAAGAACTCTCTACAGATTCCTGGGTTGATGCAGAGTGAGGTTGAGGAAGACCACGATTTTCCCCAGCCGTTCTCCACTTCCCCAGCGCTCCAAACTTGCTGCTCTCGACCCCAACTTGTTGCTAAACCCTCCCCAAGAGTTTAAAGATGAGTTCTTATAGATTTAGGGTGTACCAACAAGTCCTAACGGGACTAGGAAAGGGCTGCGAATTCTGTTTCCTAGTTTCCAAGAAATCTGGGATTCTCTCACCCAAAGGAGGTAGCAAAGGTTTAGGAAACCACCTCTTAGAGTTGGGTTCGATTTTGGCTTACCTTACATGACTAATCACCCATCTTTTAACCCTATATTGCCCTCCCTAATTATTGCATAATTAAATACACAAATTTCTGGGTATTTTCTTGTACGATAATGGTACGTAAGTTTTATCATTCCAATAATCACGAAATTTCTTTATTCTCCTTTAATTCTAAATTACTAAATTTCCGGGGTGTTACATCCTCCCCCACTTAAGAAAATTTGGTCCCCAAATTTACACATAATGGTGTAGTTCGTACCTGAGAATAGTTCTGGGTGGTTTTTCTTCATTCTGTCCTCTGTTTCCCAGGTAGCGTTAGTAACTCCGTCTCGACTCCATTGGACCTTCACCATAGGTATGGTACGATTCCTGAGTCGTTGAATCTTCTGATCCAGCAGTTTGATCGACTTCTCTTCATAGGGCAGATCCTTCCGAATCTCCAAGTCCTCATGATTAATTACATGGTCGGCATTGAATAAGTACTTCCTCAGCATGGATATGTGGAACACATTATGCACGTTCGCCAGCTGGGGAGGTAGTGCAAGTCTATACGCCACCTGACCAATCCTTTCCAGAATTTCAAATGGCCCTATGAATCTGGGACTCAACTTCCCTTTCATCCCAAATCTTTGTATTCCCCTTGAAGGTGAGACCTTCAAGAAAACATGTTCGCCAACCTGAAATTCTAGTTCTCTCCTTCTCTTGTCTACATAACTCTTCTGCCTAGATTGTGCTATCTTTAGACGTTCCCGAAAAATTTGAACCTTTTTGACAGCCGCCTCAATTAAGTCGGGTCCAACCCATTGGTTCTCCCCAACCTCTTCCCAGCAAAGGGGTGATCTGCAACTCCTGCCATATAAGGCTTCAAACGGAGCCATCTTGATACTTGCCTGATAGCTGTTGTTATATGCAAACTCCATCAGGTACAACTGATCATCCCATCGACCTCTAAAATCTAGCACCAGAGCACGAAGCATATCTTCCACAATTTGATTGGTCCTTTCGGTTTGTCCATCAGTCTGAGGATGGAAGGCAGTACTAAAGTTTAGTTTAGTACCCATTGCTGCTTGTAAACCCTTCCAGAAATGTGAAGTAAATCTAGGGTCCCGATCCGATATTATGTTAGATGGAACCCCATGCAATCTGACTACTTCCTTAACATATAGTGCAGCCAATACATCCACTGACCAGGTACTCTTGATCGGAAAGAAGTGAGCCGACTTAGTCAATCGATCAACTATTACCCAAATTGCATCCATACCACCTCTAGTCTTGGGCAATCCCATGATAAAGTCCATACCGATGCTATCCCACTTCCATTCCGGGATTTCTAGTGGTAGCAGTCCACCAGCTGTACGGAAATGCTCGGCCTTGACTTTCATGCATGTTAAACAGTATGACACATGATCGGCCACATCCCTCTTCATGTTTGGCCACCAGTACGACCTTTTTAAGTCTTGGTACATCTTTGTTGATCCTGGATGAATCGTGTACTTGGACTGGTGAGCTTCATTTAGTAACCTCTTCTTGAGTTCTCCATGATCAGGGACACATGTCCTACCTCGAAATAATAATCTTCTTTCAGCTGATAGAGTAAAGTCGGGTATTTGCTCTAGCTTCTCCCTGATCCCAACTAAGAATGGATCCTCTCCCGGTTTCTCCTTGATTTCGGTCAGTAGATCGGATTGTATCTGGAGATTTGAAATCATTACTTGTTTTTCCTTCTTTCCCACGTCTATGTTCAAACTTGCAAATTGCTTCAGTAACTTCCATTTGCCCAGCATCATACTAGCTAGCATAGCTCCTGGTTGTCTACTTAGAGCGTCTACCACTACATTGTCTTTCCCATGGTGATATTGAATGAAAAAGTCAAAGTCCTTAAGGTACTCTAACCACCTTCTTTGTCTCATGTTAAGCTCCTTCTGTGAGAACAGGTATTTCAAACTCTTGTGGTCAGAAAAGACTTTAAATTGCTCACCATAGATATAATGCCTCCAAATCCTCAAGGCGAATACTACAGCTGCTAACTCCAGGTCATGAACCGGGTAGTTCACTTCGTGGATCTTCAACTGTCTTGAGGCATAAGCTATTACTTTCCCTTGTTGCATTAAGACGCATCCCAGACCTATTCCCGAAGCATCTGAATAAATTTCAAATCCTCCCTCTTCAGTGGGTAAGGCGAGGACAGGAGCAGTAGTCAGACACTTCTTCAAGTTGTTAAAGCTTTCTTCACATTCATCAGTCCACACAAACGGATTTTCCTTCCGGGTCAGCTTGGTCAATGGCACTGCAATCTTTGAGAAATCCTTTATAAACCTTCGATAGTATCCATCTAATCCTAGAAAGCTCCTGATCCCTGTGACGCTTGTCGGTCTCTCCCATTTCAGCACAGCCTCAACCTTTGATGGATCAACAGCGATACCATCCTTGGTTACCACATGCCCTAAAAAGGATACCTCCTCAAGCCAGAATTCACATTTACTTAGCTTGGCATATAATTTATTCTCCCTTAAAATCTGTAATGAAATCCTCAAATTCTCCTCATGCTCTTCCTTTGTCTTGGAATAGATCATATATCATCGATGAACACCACCACAAATTTATCAAGATATGGGCGATAAATGCTATTCATCAACTGCATGAAAACTGCAGAGGCATTTGTTAGTCCGAAAGGCATAACAATAAATTCATAATGCCCATACCTGCTTCAGAAGGCTGTCTTGTGAATGTCTTCTCCTTTGATCCTCAATTGATGATAACCGGATCTGAGATCTATTTTTGAGAAGTATCTAGCTCCAGATAATTGATCAAACAACTCATCAATCCTTGGCAGAGGGTATTTGTTCTTGATAGTTAACTGGTTTAGTTGTCTGTAATCTATACATAGTCTCATCGACCCATCTTTCTTCTTGACGAAGAGGACAGGTGCACCCCATGGCAATGTGCTTGGTCGGATGAAACCTTTCTCTAATAGTTCCATCAGTTGCTCTTTTAATTCCTTCAGTTCTGCGGGGGACATTCTATATGGTGCCCTAGATACTGGTGCTGCTCCAGGAACCAACTCGATGGTAAAATCGACCTCTCGCTCAGGAGGAATTCCTGGCAAGTCTTCGGGGAAAACATCAGCGTATTCGCTGACAACATGGATGTCCTCAACTTTGACTTCCTTCTTTGCAATGACAAAAGCAGCAAGAAAGGCCATACAACCTTTCCTCATCATCCTTTTGGCTTGTAGTGCAGAGATAAGTGACAATCTCCTGCGGTTTCTATCCCCTGTGAACACTAGTTTTGGGTAATGGCTAAAGGTTACCCGACTTCTCCTGCAATTGATACTAGCCCCATGTTCAGACATCCAGTCTGCTCCCAGTATCACATCATACCCCGCCATGTCCATACATATTAAATTTGCTGGTAGGTTTTGGGTTTCAATCAACACTTCACTGGATGGCATATGGTTTGTAAGATTGGTGCCAGGACCAATCAGGGTTGACACAACTATTCCGGATTTCATTGGGACGGGTTTCACAGGTAGGGTATCAACAAATGTTTGAGATATAAAAGAATGCATAGCTCCCGTATCAAAGTGAACATATGCGGGTCGGGAAAGAATAGTAAGTGTACCTTCCACGATACCTCCTTCTTCAGCAGCTTCTGGTTCCTGAATAGCTTGCAAGCGGCCTTGCCTCTTCTGTCCATTCGGACGTTTGTCCTGAGGGGCTTGTTCTTTCAATATTGGGCAGTCCGAGATCCTATGGTCACGACTCCCACAGCGCAGGCATCTCCCTTGCGCTCTCCAGCATTGTTCAGACCGGTGACTAGCTTTGTCACAGTGTTTGCACCTTTCTCCCGTCGTCACCACTATCTGCTTTCCTAACTCCTTTGGCTTTTTATCAGCTGGTTCATTTACCCCGCCACTGGGCCTTTTCTTCCCAATGGTCGGCTGATACCTTCCTGTAGAAGACACTTGCTCCCTTTTCATGGATTTTCCCGTAATTCTTTCAGCAGTCTCCATGGCATCCTCCAGTAACTGAGCCTTCTTTACCATGTCAGCATAGGTCTGAATGTCCATTGGCGCCAGTTGAGTGATGAACTGGGGCCTCAAGCCATTTAGAAAGCGTTTTGCCTTCATCCTTT
Source organism: Colocasia esculenta (assembly GCA_014218235.1). Classification (NCBI taxonomy): domain Eukaryota; kingdom Viridiplantae; phylum Streptophyta; class Magnoliopsida; order Alismatales; family Araceae; genus Colocasia; species Colocasia esculenta. Next base: position 48,844,151 of record CM024762.1, read on the forward strand.
CTGTCCCAATTAAGTGAACAGCATATCGGGACAGACGAGAGAATTGGGCCTCGTACTCGGCCACATTGAGTCCTCTCTGCTTCAAAGCCGCAAATTCGGTTGCTTTCCGCTCCTAGACTCTCTCAGAGAAGTACTTGGTGTTGAATTGCTCAATGAACTGAGCCCATGTCAGTTGCTGGCCATTCAGTGTTGCTTCTACCGACTCCCACCATGCCTTGGCATCCTTTTCCAATTGGAAAGTCGCCAGCAGTACTTTGTTCTGGTCCATGCATTGCATGACCCTGAATATCCTTTCAATTTCCTTAACCCGGTGTTCAGCAACATCTGGGTCAGTACTCCCTCCAAACCTAGGCGGATCCATATTCCAAAAATTTCGATGGAGATCACCGGCTCCGCGGTTACCTCCACTCTGGGTGGCTTGCATGATAGCCTGAGTCAAGTTCTGTATTGTTTGTTGCATGTCCCTAGCCTGGGCACGTTCAGCGGCCATTGAGGTAATAAGTACCTTCAAGATAATAATATAGGTCAGTCATCTAAATATATCACATGTGACTTCTATTCCCATGGTTCTACCCAAGCTCACATTAGGTACGATAGATTTTGACTCGTGTGATCTAGTTTCATTCTATGTTCCTATTCCCTTGGACCCTAAGTTTAGGCTCTGATACCAACTGTCACGCCCCGATATTTAGCAGCGGAATAAATACCGGGGAACGTGAACAATACAGATAGACGTATCACAGTTGAATAACGGAGAGTCACAATTGAACAAAAGAACACATTTGAGACTATAGCATGGTCACCAAAAATATCTTTATTCCATTTCATTCAACTAGTTGCAACCTTACATAAGAAAGAACTCACTGTAAAGAGTTCATTATTCAAATGAAAATGTTTCTCTAATACATCGACTACTCATATGTCTATTTCTAAACTGTCAACTATTCATATGACAGGTGCTCATCACTCTTGCCATGCCCCAACGAACTCTACTGGTTCCTCATCACTACCTGAAAAAGGGCAGGTTGATAGGGGTGAGCGAACTAGCTCAGTAGGATTTACATCTCAATATTGTGCGGGCACTAATATACATGATTAGCATTTTAAATAGGCAGATATGCACATGAATATGATGACAATGCATGCAATACTAACAGATTGAATAGCAGAGTAGAACGGATATCATATCAGATCAAATGTCGAATTGCATATACAATGGACAGATATTTCAAGAGTAGAATCATATCAAAAGACATTGGCCATATTCAAACAGATATCATGTATTCACATGAACAGACGTATCATATCAAATCTTATCATATCAGATCAAATCCAACTTATCATATCAAACGAAGGCACATTTCCACAAATCTTGCTTATTCGTTGTGCTATGCCAAGCACCAGAAGTCCATACTCCCGCAGTTAATAAGTACGTTTGGGCGCTCCTCCCCAGGACTGGACCAGGCCCTTTTTTTTGCACAGGCATTGATCAAATGGACCGAAGTCCCATATTGTGCCGAACAAACAGATTCATATTATGGCCACAGAGTTTCAATGACAAGCTCATAGTAAAAGGAACATGATCATTCATAGAGTCAAGGTATGATAAATAGCTCAAGAGAACAAGGCAGTGTAATGACGTATCATGTTTCATAATCCATTAATGTCTTGACATGAGAATGTTTCTAAAGATAGATCGTATGCAGAACATGTGCTCTCAATTTCCCCAAGGAGGGTGTGCCTATTCGTGCAAATGTGTAAGTGACGAGTCACGGATCTTCCTAGCATGTATGCATATGGACAATTAATTAATTGAACACCGGAAAACATGTAACTATTGAAACTCATATGCAAATCATGACATTAACTCCACTAACAAGTCCATACTAACATGTATTCATCCCACATTCATATCATATTCTTATCATATCAGTTGATATGACAAATAGCTCAAGAGAACAAGGCAGTGTAATGACGTATCATGTTTCATAATCCATTAATGTCTTGACATGAGGATGTTTCTAAAGATAGATCGTATGCAGAACATGTGCTCTCAATTTCCCCAAGGAGGGTGTGCCTATTCGTGCAAATGTGTAAGTGACGAGTCATGGATCTTCCTAGCATGTATGCATATGGACAATTAATTCCTTGAACACCGGAAAACATGTAACTATTGAAACTCATATGCAAATCATGACATTAACTCCACTAACAAGTCCATACTAACATGTATTCATCCCACATTCATATCATATTCTTATCATATCAGTTGACAAAGAGGAAAGATCACAAGATAATCCAATGAACATAAGGACAATCACAATTACACATTAGAATCATATTCGTATCATAACTGTCACGCCCCAATATTTAGCAGCGGAATAAATACCGGGAACGTGAATGATACAGATAGACGTATCACAGTTGAATAACGCAGAGTCACAATTGAACAAAAGAACACATTTGAGACTATAGCATGGTCACCAAAAATATCTTTTATTCCATTTCATTCAACTAGTTGCAACCTTACATAAGAAAGAACTCACTGTAAAGAGTTCATTATTCAAATGAAAATGTTTCTCTAATACATCGACTACTCATATGTCTATTTCTAAACTGTCAACTATTCATATGACAGGTGCTCATCACTCTTGCCCTGCCCCATCGGACTCCACTGGTTCCTCATCACTACCTGAAAAAGGGCAGGTTGATAGGGGTGAGCGAACTAGCTCAGTAGGATTTACATCTCAATATTGTGCGGGCACTAATATACATGATTAGCATTTTAAATAGGCAGATATGCACATGAATATGATGACAATGCATGCAATACTAACAGATTGAATAGCAGAGTAGAACGGATATCATATCAGATCAAATGTCGAATTGCATATACAATGGACAGATATTTCAAGAGTAGAATCATATCAAAAGAGATTGGCCATATTCAAACAGATATCATGTATTCACATGAACAGACGTATCATATCAAATCTTATCATATCAGATCAAATCAAACTTATCATATCAAACGAAGGCACATTTCCACAAATCTTGCTTATTCGTTGTGCTATGCCAAGCACCAGAAGTCCATACTCCCGCGGTTAATAAGTACGTTGGGGCGCTCCTCCCCAGGACCGGACCAGGCCCTTTTTTTTGCACAGGCATTGATCAAATGGACCGAAGTCCCATATTGTGCCGAACAAACAGATTCATATTGTGGCCATAGAGTTTCAATGATAAGCTCATAGTAAAAGGAACATGATCATTCATATAGTCAAGGTGACAAATAGCTCAAGAGAACAAGGCAGTGTAATGACGTATCATGTTTCATAATCCATTAATGTCTTGACATGAGGATATTTCTAAAGATAGATCGTATGCAGAACATGTGCTCTCAATTTCCCCAAGGAGGGTGTGCCTATTCGTGCAAATGTGTAAGTGACGAGTCACGGATCTTCCTAGCATGTATGCATATGGACAATTAATTAATTGAACACCGGAAAACATGTAACTATTGAAACTCATATGCAAATCATGACATTAACTCCACTAACAAGTCCATACTAACATGTATTCATCCCACATTCATATCATATTCTTATCATATCGGTTGACAAAGAGGAAAGATCACAAGATAATCCAATGAACATAAGGACAATCACAATTACACGTTAGAATCATATTCGTATCATTACCATTTTTCTTCAATGGGTTGATTTCTTTTAGGTCCATGCATACTATATAACATCATGCACATGCTAATAGACATCATGAAATGATCAGACCCAAGATATGCAATTTTTTTGCAAAGGGTAGTGTTGACACACCCCTTACTCATGTCGACACAATGCTTCAAACACAAGACAAAATAATGCAAAACTGGTCAAGTAGTGTCGACACTAGATCAAGTAGTGTCGACACTAGAGACAGCTTCCAGAAAACCCATTCAACAGGTCTAGACAGTGTGTCGACACTAGATCAGGTAGTGTCGACACTAGAGACCCTCCCAGAAAACCTTCTGGCCAATTCTGGACAGTGTGTCGACACTAGATCAACTAGTGTCGACACTAGAGACCTTCCCAGAACAAACTTCTGGCCAATCTGGGACAGTGTGTCGACACTAGATCAGGTAGTGTCGACACTAGAGACCTTCCCAAAACACCTTTTGGGCTGTTTTGGGACAGTGTGTTGACACTAGATCAAGTAGTGTCGACACTAGAGGCCTTCCCAAAACAAAAACATATAAGTCAGGTGTAACCAGAAAACACGTCTCATGCAGCGATTCACTTTCCCCACTTATAACTCTCTAAAGAATGACATTTAGACACAACATTCAACATGAAAGATGACGAGGACAACTAGTAGAAGAACTTTTATGTTGGGGGTTTGATCAAATTTGGTCTCGAATCCCGAGAAGACATGTGAAGAACATAAAGCTAAGTGCAACCTGAAATCGCAGTATCATGCAGAGACTCTCTTACCATGCTTATAACTCTCTAACAAATACGTTTGGAGAAAATGTCCAACATAAAAGATGATCGTGACTACAAGTAGAAGAACTTTCATGAAGGAAATTTTGTCTAATTAGGTCTCGAATCATGTGCATATTAAGAAGAACGGGAAAAGCCCTAACTGTGCGCGACTTAGGGAAAACTACGAATACGCAATGTGTACTGCATGAAAATTAGTCAAACCAAGTGCAAATGAACCTAGACTCCAAGATCTACATGATGGTTTTGGTTCTCTTTAATCTTGTCCCGAGAACACCTACCTTTGAATGCTAAGAACTCTCTGCAGATTCCTGGGTTGATGCAGAGCGAGGTTGAGGAAGACCACGATTTTCCCCAGTCGTTCTCCACTTCCCCAGCGCTCCAAACTTGCTGCTCTCGACCCCAACTTGTTACTAAACCTTCCCCAAGAGTTTAAGGACGAGTTCTTATAGATTTAGGGTGTACTAACAAGTCCTAACGGGACTAGGAAAGGGCTGCGAATTCTGTTTCCTAGTTTCCAAGAAATCTGGGATTCTCTCACCCAAAGGAGGTAGCAAAGGTTTAGAAAACCACCTCTTAGAGTTGGGTTCAGTTTTAGCTTACCTTACATGACTAATCACCCATCTTTTAACCCTATATTGCCCTCCCTAATTATTGCATAATTACATACACGAATTTTGGGTATTTTCTTGTACGATAATGGTACGTAAGTTTTATCGTTCCAATAATCACGGAATTTCTTTATTCTTCTTTAATTCGAAATCACTAAATTTCCGAGGTGTTACAAGCTTGGTTAACGGCACTGCAATCTTTGAGAAATCCTTTATAAACCTTCGATAATATCCTGCTAGTCCTAGGAAGCTCCTGATCTCTGTGACGCTTGTCGGTCTTTCCCATTTCAGTACAGCCTCAACCTTTGATGGATCCACCGCGATACCATCCTTGGTTACCACATGCCCTAAAAAGGATACCTCCTCCAGCCAGAATTCACATTTACTTAGCTTGGCATATAATTTGTTCTCCCTTAAAATCTGTAATGAGATCCTCAAATGCTCCTCATGCTATTCCTTTGTCTTGGAATAGATCAATATATCATCGATGAATACCACCACAAATTTATCAAGATATGGGCGATAAATGCTATTCATCAACTGCATGAAACTTGCAGGGGCATTTGTTAGTCCGAAAGGCATAACAATAAATTCATAATGCCCATACCTGCTTCGGAAGGCTGTCTTGTAAATGTCTTCTCCTTTGATCCTCAATTGATGATAACCGGATCTGAGATCTATTTTACAGAAGTATCTAGCTCAGATAATTGATCAAACAACTCATCAATCCTTGGCAGAGGGTATTTGTTCTTGATAGTTAATTGGTTTAGTTGTCTGTAATCTATACATAGCCTCATCGACCCATCTTTCTTCTTCACGAAGAGGACAGGTGCACCCCATGGCGATGTGCTTGGTCGGATGAAACCCTTCTCTAACAGTTCCATCAGTTGCTCTTTTAATTCCTTCAGTTCTGCGGGGGACATTCTATATGGTGCCCTAGATACTGGTGCTGCTCCAGGGACCAATTCGATGGTAAAATCGACCTCTCGCTCAGGAGGAATTCCTGGCAAGTCTTCAGGAAAAACATCAGCGTACTCACTGACAACATGGATGTCCTCAACTTTGACTTCCTTCTTTGTGATGACAACAGCAGCAAGAAAGGCCATACAACCTTTCCTCAACATCCTCTTGGCTTGTAATGCAGAGATAAGGGACAATCTCCTGCGGTTCCTATCTCCTGTGAACACTAGTTTTGGGTAATGGCTAAAGGTTACCCGACTTCTCCTACAATTGATACTAGCCCCATGTTCAGACAACCAGTCTTCTCCCAGTATCACATCATACCCCGCCATATCCATACATATTAAATTTGCTGGTAGGTTTTGGGTTTCAATCAACACTTCACTGGATGGCATATGGTTTGTAAGATTGGTGCCAGGACCAATCGGGGTTGACATAACTATTCTGGATTTCATTGGGACGGGTTTCACAGGTAGGGTATCCACAAATGTTTGAGATATAAAGGAATGCGTAGCTCCCGTATCAAAGAGAACATATGCGGGTCGGGAAAGAATCGTAAGTGTACCTTCCACGATACCTCCTTCTTCAGCAGCTTCGGTTCCTGAATAGCTTGCAAGCGGCCTTGCCTCTTCTGTCCATTAGGACGCTTGTCCTGAGGGGCTTATTCTTTCAATATTGGGCAGTCCGAGATCCTATGGTCACGACTACCACAGCGCAGGCATCTCCCTTGCGCTCTCCAGCATTGTTCAAACCGGTGACTAGCTTTGTCACAGTGTTTGCAACCTTTCTCCCGTCGTCACCACTATCTGCTTACCTAACTCCTTTGGCTTTTTATCAGCTGGTTCATTTACTCCGCCACTGGGTCTTTTCTTCCCAATGGTTGGCTGATACCTTCCTGTAGAAGACACTTGCTCCCTTTTCACAAATTTTCCCTTAATTCTTTCAGCAGTCTCCATGGCATCTTCCAGTAACTTAGCCTTCTTTACCATGTCAACATAGGTTTGAATGTCCATTGGCGCCAGTTAAGTGATGAACTGGGGCCTTAAGCCATTCAGAAAGTGTTTTGCCTTCATCCTTTCTGTCCCAATTAAGTGAACAGCATATCGGGACAGACGAGAGAATTGGGCCTCATACTCGGCCACATTGAGTCCTCTCTGCTTCAAAGCTGCAAATTCGGCTGCTTTCCGCTCCTGGACCCTCTCAGAGAAGTACTTGGTGTTGAATTGCTCAATGAATTGAGCCCATGTTAGTTGCTGACCATTTAGTGTTGCTTCTACCGACTCCCACCATGCCCTGGCATCCTTTTCCAATTGGAAAGTCGCCAGCAGTACTTTGTTCTGGTTCGTGCATTGCATGACCCTGAATATCCTTTCAATGTCCTTAACCCAGTGTTCAGCAACATCTGGGTCTGTACTCCCTCCAAACCTAGGCGGATCCATATTCTAAAAATTCCGATGGAGATCACCGGCTCCGCGGTTACCTCCACCCTGGGTGGCTTGCAGGATAGCCTGAGTCAAGTTCTGTATTATTTGTTGCATGTTCCTAGCCTGGGCACGTTCAGCGGCCATTGAGGTAATAAGTACCTTCAAGATAATAATATAAGTCAGTCATCTAATTATATCACATGTGACTTCTATCCCCATGGTTCTACCCAAGCTCACATTAGGTACGACAGATTTTGACCCGTGTGATCTAGTTTCATTCTATGTTCCTATTCCCTTGGACCCTAAAGTTTAAGACTCTGATACCAACTGTCACGCCCCGATATTTAGCAGCGGAATAAATACTGGGGGACGTGAACGATACAAATAGACGTATCACAATTGAATAGAGCAGAGTCACGATTGAACAAAAGAACACATTTGAGACTATAATATGGTCACCAAAAATATACTTTATTCCATTTCATTCAACTAATTACAACCTTGCATAGAAAGAACCAGCTAAAGGTCCATTATTCAAATAAAACTTCCAGAAAAGTTTCACTATTACATAGACTACTCAAATATCTACTCCTAAACTGTCAACTACTCATATGGCGGGTGCTCATCACTCTTGCCCTGCCCCATCCGACTCCTCTGGTTCCTCATCACTATCTGAAAAGGGCAGGTTGATAGGGGTGAGCGAACTAGCTCAGTAGGATTTACATCTCAATATTGTGCGGGCACTAATATACATGATTAACATTTTAAATAGGCAGATATGCACATGAATATGATGACAATGCATGCTTTTCTAACAAGTTGAATAGAGGAATAGAACGGATGACATATCAAATCAAATATCGAATTGCATATACAATGGACAGATATTTCAAGAGTAGAATCATATCAAAAGAGATTGGCCATATTCACAGATATCACGTATTCACGTGATCAGACTTATCATATCAAATCTTATCATATCATATCGAATCAAACTTATCATATCAAACAAAGGCACAATTTTCACAACTCTTGCATATAGGATCAGTGCCATGCCACGCACCACAAGTCCATACTCCTGCGGTTAATAAGTTCATTGGGGCGCTCCTCCCCAGGACCAGACAGGGCCTCTATTGCAAAGGCATTGGTCAAATGGACCGAAGTCCCATTGTGCCAAACAAACATATTCATATTATGGCCACAGAGTTTCAACGACAAGCTTATAGTAAAAGGAACACGATCATTCATAGAGTCAAGGTATGACAATTAGCTCAAGAGAACAAAAGGGCAATATAACGATGTATCTTATGTTTCATAATTCGTTAATGTCTTGACATGAGGATGTTTCTAAAGACAGATCGTATGCAGAACATGTGCTTTCTATCTCCAGGGTACTTCATGGTACAACCAGCGCGGCCTCTATGTGGAAACCCATAGAGAGCGAGGACTTACGGAGGTCTTAAGGAAAAGGCCGCTAGTCTACCAATTCAGAATAACCGGCAGAGAGCTCCCAATTCCTTAAGGGGGTGTGCCTATTTGTGCAAATGTGTAAGTGACGAGTCACGGATCTTTCCTAGCATGTATGCATATGGACAATTAATTAATTGAACACCGGAAAACATGTAACTATTGAAACTCATATGCAAGTCATGATATTAACTTCACTAACAAGTCCATACTAACATGTATTCATCCCCATATTCACATCATATTCTTATCATATCAATTGACAATAGGGAAGATCACAAGATAATCCAATGAACATAAGGACAATCACAATTACCCAATAGAATCATATTCGTATCATTACCATTTTTCAATGGGTTGATTCCTTTTAGGTCCATGCATACTATATAACATCATGCACATGCTAGTAGACATCATGTAATGATCAGACCCAAGATATGCAATTTTTTTGGCAAGGGTAGTGTCGACACACCCCTTACTGGTGTCGACACAATGCTTCAAACACAAGGCAAAATAATGCAGAACTGGTCAAGTAGTGTCGACACTAGATCAAGTAGTGTCGACACTAGATACAGCTCTCAGAAAACCCAGTCAACAGGTCTGTACAGGGTGTCGACACTAGATCAAGTAGTGTCGACACTAGAGACCCTCCCAGAAAACCTTCTGGTCAATTTGGGACAGTGTGTCGACACTAGATCAAGTAGTGTCGACACTAGAGACCTTCCCAGGAACCCTTCTGGGCCAATTTGGGACAGTGTGTCAACACTAGATCATGTAGTGTCGACACTAGAGGCCTTCCCAGAAAACACATAGGTCAAGTGTAACCCGAAAACCCATCTCATGCAGTGATTTACTTACCCCTCTTATAACTCTCTAACGAATGACATTTAGACAAAATGTTCAACATGAAATATGACGAGGACAACTAGTAGGAAAACTTTGATGTTGGGGGTTTGATCTAATTCGGTCTCAAATCCCGAGAAATATACAAAGAACATAAAGCTAAGTGTAGCCCGAAATCGTAGTATCATGCAGCGACTCTCTTACCATGCTTATAACTCTCTAACGAAAGACTTTTAGACAAAACATCCAAAATAAAAGATGATCTTGACTACAAGTAGAAGAACTTTCATGAAGTACGTTTAGTCTAATTCGGTATCAAATCGTGTGCTTAATCAGAAGAACGGGAAAAGCCCTAACTGTGCGTGATTTAGGGAAAACTACGAATACACAGTGTATACTCCATGAAAATTAGTCAAACTAAGTGCAAATGAACCTAGACTCGAAGATCTACATGATGGTATTGGTTTTATTTAATCTTGGCCCGAGAACACCTACCTTTGAATGCTAATAACTCTCTGTAGATTTTTGGGTTGATGCAGAGCGAGGTTGAGGAAGACCACGTTTTCCCCAGCCGTTCTCCACTCCTCCAGCGCTCCAAACTTGCTGCTCACGACCCCAACTTGTTGCTAAACCCTCCACAAGAGTTTAAGGACGAGTTCTTATAGATTTAGGGTGTATTTACAAGTCCTAACGGGACTAGGAAAGGGGCTGCGAATTCTGTTTCCTACTTTCCAAAAAATCTGGGATTCTCTCACCCAAAGGAGGTAGCAAAGGTTTAGGAAACCACCTCTTAGGGTTGGGTTCTGTTTTGGCTTACCTTACATGACTAATCACCCCAATTTTAACCCTAATTTGCCCTCCCTAATTACTGCATAATTATATACACAAATTTCTAGGTATTTTCTTGTCCCAATTTTTTATCCTTGGGCCAAATGTGCTCAATTGGCCTAATCTTGTTAATGGGTTGTTAATGCATAATGTTGTAAGTCTCTCCAACATTTTATTTAATTTATGGTTGGGTTATTTTTCCCGTGTTAGCAATTTTCTCGATGTGTTTCCTCTCGTACGATAATAGTACGTAAGTTTTATCATTCCAATAATTACGGAATTTATTTATTCTCCTTTAATTCTAAATCACTAAATCTCCGGGGTGTTACAAGCTCGAAGATGAGGCACTGCTGGTTGAGATGGAGGAGCCATCATGCTATCTAGAAGCTGCTGGGAAAGCCACTTGGGAAGAAGCAATGCAGAAAGAGATCGAGTCCATTGAGAAGAATGCAACTTGGACACTCACCGAGCTGCCGCCAGGACAAAGACCCTTAGGTTTGAAATGGGTATACAAGCTGAAGAGAAATTTAGATGGAGATGTGATCAAGCATAAGGCAAGGCTGGTTGCGACGGGATATGTTCAGCGGCAAGGTGTTGATTTTGAGGAAGTTTTTGCTCCGGTGGCCAGACTTGACACAGTGCGTGTCATTCTTGCAATTGCAGCCAATCGTGGTTGGCAAATTCATCATCTTGATGTAAAGTCAGCATTCTTAAATGGGGAACTCGAGGAGGAAGTGTACGTGGCTCAGCCTGAGGGCTTCGTTGTGAGGAGCAAGGAGCATGGTGTATACAAGCTGAGCAACGCATTGTACGGGCTCCGGCAAGCTCCACGGGCATGGAACACTCGGCTTGACAGGAGTCTGAAGCATCTCGGGTTCACCAAGTGTACACAAGAGCATGATGTGTACACGAGAGGGGAAGGACAAGCAGGTATAATAGTTGGTGTTTATGTTGATGATCTAATTGTAACAGAAGAGAACCCGGAGGAGATTGCGGTGTTTAAGCAACAGATGATGACTGAGCTCGAGATGAGTGACCTTGGGTTACTCACATTCTACCTCGGCATTGAGGTGGCGCAAGAAGAAAACCGGGTGACACTCAAACAATCGGCTTACGCCAAGAAGGTGTTGGCTCAGTTCGGCATGACTGAGTGCAATGCAACAAAATTCCCCATGGAGCAGAAGGCGCAGCTGCACAAGGATCCAGAAGGAGGACCGATAGATGCGATGGAGTACCGACGCGTGATCGATTGCTTGAGGTACTTACTCCACACAAGACCAGATCTCTCATATGCAGTCGGAGTGGCTAGCAAGTTTATGGAGAGGCCCACGGTGATGCATCACAAGGCGGTGAAGCAAATGTTGAGGTACTTGAAAGGTACAATTCACTATGGACTCATGTATGTGAAGGGAGGAGGAGAAGAAGTGATCACCGGCTACACTGATAGTGACTTGGCTGGTGATGTGAATGATCGGAAGAGCACCGGAGGTATGGCATTCTATGTCAATGATAGCCTTGTGTCATGGAACTCACAGAAGCAGAAGACAGTGGCGTTGTCATCATGTGAGGCAGAGTTCATGGCAGCGTCGGCGGCGGCGTGCCAGACGTTGTGGCTGAGAAGCTTGTTGGGGGAACTGACAAAGCAAGAACTTAAGCCGGTGAAGTTGTTTGTTGACAACAAGTCTGCTATTGCCTTGATGAAGAATCCCGTGTTTCATGGCCGCAGCAAGCATATTGACACGAGGTTTCATTTTATCCGAGAGTGTGTTGAAGGAGGATAGATTGTTGTTGAGTTCGTTTGCACGGGGAAGCAACGAGCTGATGTGCTGACAAAGGCCCTGTCGGGCGTGAAACTTGCAACGATGAAGCACTTACTTGGCATTCGTGACCTTGGGCCACATCAGGATTAGAGGGGAGTATGTTGGAGATAATCCTGATATGGCAGGGTTGGTCCGAATCTTGCGGAAGCAAGGGAAGGAATGGGTCTGCCGTGTTCACGATGAAACCGGCATGTGTGTGTGCGTGGCTTGTAACGTGCGGAAGGCACGAACTATATCGAGTTCGAGTCGTGTGGATCGTGGGATGACACGATCCTGTTTTAATTTGTTTTATCGTTCCTTAAAAGTAGCAGGTAGTTTATGTTTTATCTATGTAATCTCTTACGCATCGTTAGCTTCAGCAGAACAGAGGAAAATTTTCCCAAAAACAAGTGCTCTGTTTGTGTGTTTTTGCCCTGCCGAATTTGCTACAGAAAACATAAAGTGTGTGATCCTGAGCTTGGAACCTATAGGTAGAGCACCCATTCCTTAACTATATATTTCAATTCCTATTCTCTTTTAATTCAAATGTCGCATGTATATATCTTGTTCTTTTTTCATATAATATACATTGTTAATTATCCGGCTCTTAATTATTACAGTACGAAGCTAAGTTGCTACTAAAGAAAGCCATCCCCCATTTCCAACTGTCCGCCGGCAACGAACAGAAGGAAAAGGAGGAATTAAACAAGAAACTGCTGCTCCGTCGGAAGACAGAGATGGAGATCCAGTCCCAGGTGGACAAGGAAAGGGGAAAGGTCTTTATGGTGGCCATCCTCATCGCCGCAATTGCCTTTGCCACAGCCTTTATGGTGCCTGCAGGAAGCAGTATTTTATACAGAAATGACAGTACCATTAGTGCTGCTCAAGGAGGACGTCTGCCAATCCTGTTAGATGTGGTAGCTTTCATATTCTTCATCGTCTCCAACATGATCGCCTTGAGCACCTCCCTTGCAGCCATCTTCCTATGCGTCTACGCGGCTTAGGACACCATAAACAGTGTGCTTCCTTACTGGACGGCTATACGATTACTGATGAAGTTCAAATTGATAGGGATAAGCCTGGCATTTGCGCTGGGGATGTTCGTGATCCCTGCAACAAAGGTCCTATGGCTCGCCATCTTAGCGTGCACCATGACTGGGAACCTCCCCTTTGTCATCCACATGTGGATTAAACTGGAGCCCCTTAAGGCGGCAGCTTATCATCTGTCGGAAGGGACTACCATAGAGAAATCCAGCCGGAGCAGCAACAATATTGGTCAGACGTCGTCGCCGAAGAAGGAACCGATGCATGCACCTCAAGAACAAGAGGCTACAACAGCACAAGATAATGCAAGGACGACGTCGACACAGAGCCTAGGTGATCAATCAATTACCGAACATAATGCCCAAGTATTTCCGACCAATATTAATGATCCGGATCAGATGCATACCACCGACGGCATTTGATTGATGAAGATCGGTGGGAATAATCCTCTCACATGTCGTTCAATCGCCCACCAATTAATTAGAAACCCTTCTTATGGATCCCAGAATAAATTAACTTTTATCCAAGACAGTATTGTCATGCCCTTGCAATAAGTGGGAGACTATACTTAGTCTACTCTCACGTCGATTAATTTGGAAATTTGGGTGCGTCTCTCTATTTTCCTATGTATGTTTTTTTTTTTTGCTTAATTTTTTCTCCTTTTGGGGAATCAAGGTTACTTCTTTATACTGTCTGCAGTGTGTATCTGATCCATCTCAGGTCAATAAAATGCATGTCACAGAATAAGACACCTTGCGTCATAAAAATGTATGTATCTTCTGTAAGATAATTTGAAGTTTTGGTTTCCATGGCGAGGAGCTCGAGTTAATTTGCTAAAGCTTAGATTAATTATGAAACCCAAGTCCGGTCATGTTTTGATTAAATTCAAAGAGAATGTGAAGCAACCGCCAGTTGCTTAGGGTTTCAATGGAGAAGACATTACAAGAAAAATAAGATTTGTCAACGACTTTATGTCAAGAGTTATAAACAGTCGTTGATATATAAGGTATATGTTAACGGCTACAAAAGGCTGTTGACATAAGATTAACATATGTCAACGGCTGCCTACAGTCGTTGACATAAAACTAACATATGTCAACGGCTACAGAAAGTTGTTGACATAATCGTAACATATGTCAATGGCCTCATGTAGCCGTTGACATAAGCATAACATATGTCAACGGCTTCTGAAATCCGTTGACATAAGATTAACATATGCCATCTACTCCTATGTCACTGTGCCCTCGCCAACCGGACGGCAGACAAGAGGACCGCGGCGGCCCTGCGGGACTGCATGGAGTCCATGTATAACGCCTCCGACCTGACACGACAGGTGGCGGGGGAGCTGGAGATGCTGCCGTGAGCGGAGGGGACGGAGGTGGCGTGGAGAACAGAGCCCGATCAAAGAGAAACAATCTATGGAGTAGGGAATTAAAAAATCAACATAGTTATCCACAATTATTGGCACCTCGTGCCATGATGATGCAATTCTCCCTCTGAATCTAGATGCCTTGGAAGCTGCAGTGGCCCTTTCCATAACATGATCTCTGTATGCATTCCCTGTCGATCGACATTGGTCTCTTCAATTTGAAGAGATAAGAGCATGAAAGGAGATCACGAGGAAGAATTATGGGAGGTGATGGTAACACATGGTGATTGGACAGTGTTTATATATGAGGAGGACTTCGATATTCCTTCTTTTGAACATGGAAATAGGATTGCATTGGCTTCATATATATTTTTGACGCACATTATCTTGTACAAATTAAGTTGTTGCTCCAGCGATCATGAGGGTGTTGCTCCGGCGGGGGAAGGTTGAGAACAGAGCTGCCGCGCAGTGCGAGGAGAAGGTTCAGGACCCGCAATGATGTCCACGAGAACGTAACCGTGAATATGGTGGTGTTCAATGCCAGGGGGGATGCTAGGCCGGGGGAGGGGGGTAGGTTGCAGGGCAGAGGCGGCGATAGAGTTTTTTTTTTTTTTAAATGTCAACAACTATGGTTATCCGCTGACATATTTATGATATGTCAACAAATAATGTCCACTGACATATGTCTCATATGTCAACAGCTGTCATTCGTTGAGATATCTATATATGTAAGCAGCTGTAAACCGCTGACATATGTCTCATATGTCAATGACTGTGTGTAGCCACTGACAAACATTAGTTGACGACTAATTTGTCAATGGTTTTGTCAATAGCTTGTAAGATGCTGACCTATATTTATGTCAATAGTTTTACTTCTTTTGTCAATGGTTTTAAGCCGCTGACATTTGTGTTGTTTCTTGTAGTGAGAGACAAGAGAGAGACACTCAAATCTCAAAAATTGCATAAACTTCACTAAGTCCTAGTTAGTTGGAGTAGTTAGACGTGAAAGAAAGACAATCTGAAATTTCAGAAAAAGAAAGAAGTTGCAATTCTCAGCAAGTCCTCAATAAAAAATGACAAACATAAAATCCACTTCGTCCTTCCTTAAAGCGTATGTCTCCTTTAAACTTATTTTAAAATCTTCTTCGACTCCAAAAAAAAAAAACAACCCCAGAATCGACTCCCCTCAGATCAACTCCCTAAATGACCCTGAGAATTGATTCTCCCTTAAGATCGACTCCCCAAAGTTGTCCTCAGATTCGACTCCCTCATTTACTATAGACTGCCTTGAGAATCGACTCTCTTTTCTTTTATTCCAAAGAAAATCGACTCCCACTTTAAAGACTTATTTAAAAGAATGTGTCATTTTGACAAGTTGCCAAATATGTCCACCCTTTCATGCCACATCAGCACCACCTGGCTTACATCATCCTCCTCTAGGTTGGAAGAACTCATCTTGATCTAATTCGAGTCATCCTAGTGGAATCACCCACATACTGTACTAGATGTTTGACGTTGAACACATCAGAAGTCCAAAGATGACTAGGGAGCTTTAACATATGTGTTGACATTCATCTTCTACACAATCCCAAAGGACCCACCTTCCTCTGACTTAGCTTGCCATACTCTCCAGTAGGAAAACAATCTTTGGTCAGAATCGTTCAGACCCAATCTCTTTCTTCAGAAGACACACACAATCTATGCTTGTCAAAAACCGCCTTGTATCATTGGTTGCTCTCCCCAAGCTGACCATACACAAGTTGATAGATAGTTTATAAATACTGAGCAAACTCCTCTGCCTTGTCATTGAAATAAATGCTCCTTGTAAGGAAGTGGAGGAAGGTTCAAAATGCCAGAGAGATTGAACCCATAAACAATCCTAAATGGGCTCTTCTTGGTGTTGTAATTCTGAGACATGTTGAATGCAAACTCGGCTTGCCACAAGGTGAGATTCCATTACTTCAGCTTATTGTCTATCAACTTCACAATAGGTTACCAAGGCTTTGGTTCACTACCACAGTCTGACCATCCATTTGAGGGTAATATCAATTGCTAAACTGCAATTTGGTACCCAACTTGGCCCGTAAACTCCTCCAAAACTGACTCATAAACTTGGTATCCCGATCATGATAGAAGGGACACCATGTAGACGTACAATTTCTTTGACATATAAGGCAGCATTGTGAGAAACATTCATAGCCTTCCTACAATGAACTAAGTGCATCATCTTAGAAAATTGATCCACCACAACCATCACAGAGTTCATATATACCCCATTGTGTGCAAGGAAGGCCAGGCACGAAGTCCATATTGATACCTCTCCATGGTGCAATAGGAATAGTTAATTAGCAGGTGTATAAACCAACATTTGGTAGCCATATCATGGGATACCTGACAGATGTGACACCTTTTCACATATCGCTACACATCCCACTTCAATTTGGGCCAATAGAAATCTTTGGACACTAAAGTCAAGGTCTTGACTCTACTAAAATGCCCTTCGCCATGTGGCTCTCCGATAATCTTCTCGCAAGGGTAGAATTGGGAATGCATAACTTCACCCCACAAAATAGGAACCCATCTGCAATGAAAAAATCATCATGCTTTCCATCTCTCACCACCTGGATAACTGGCCTGAAATGTGGATTAGCATTATAATTCCTAAAAGGTATCAAACCCGACCACTTGAGTCCTCAAGGTTCCCTGCAACATCGCTTATCTGCTTAAGGCATCAGCCAATCTTGTTGAGGGCATCGACTTTGTGCCTTAGATTGAAAGTGAACTCTTGTAGGAAAGCCACCCATTTGACATGTTAATGACTAAGTTTGTACTTGCCATTGATGTACTTGAATGCCTAGTGGTCCGTGTATAGGATGAACTCACAATTATGCACTAAGTAGTGCTTCTAATGACAAAGGTCCTAGTCAATAGTAAATAACTCAACATCGTAAGTGGAATATAGAAAGCCACTAGTCGGCCCCTCTGACAATGTACTACTCCAATGCCTACAACAGAGACATCACAGTCCACCTTGAACACCTTCTCGAAGTCTAGAAGTGCCAAGATAGGTTCCTCTATCATCTTCTTCTTCACTAGATGGAAGGTTTGATCTACTGCGTCGGACCATCTAATGGTGAATCCCTTTAAGCAGTCACTAACTGGTATCATAATGTTGCTAAAATTATGCATAAACCTCCTATAAAAAGAGACTGAGGAGGAGTTTGATAAAACTTATTTAAAATATCTAAAATCTAATTCTTTATCTAATATTTAAATATTAAATTTAAAACATACTTAAACATATTAAGACCAGAAAAAAGAGTTGTTTGATAATTCACTTAAATAGCATCTAAAGAGAATGGGACATAACTTAAATAACACAATAAAGTCACATAAATAACGGTCAAAACTCAACACCTAGCGGCCAACCACGACACTCGATGTCCGATGTCTGATAGTCGACGATCGACAACGATGCTAATAGTCGGTGGTGACCGACGACTAATGTCCAACGCCCAGTGGCAACCACGACGACAGTAACTTAAATACAAAAAGTATTTGTAAGGACTCTCAACCAATAGAAATGTTTTCTCACAATTCACCTCACATTGTTACAAGCCCTTTTTACAATAAGCATTACTCTAGCAGATTATCCAATAAACTCTCTGAGTTACATGGGAGAGAGAGAGAGAGAGAGAGAGATCATTATGCATGTTTTATGTATATATTTTTAGTGATATGAGCCATGTGTCCATACTCTGTTATTCTGGCGATGTTTATGTTGTAAAGCACACTAAATGAGGCTCTTTTCTTGCTCTCATGCAAGAAATTTTTTACTGCGGATTGAAATGTTACGAGTCCTCTCAAAACTACACTAACTGTTTGTTGTTCTCTTGGCATGCATGCAACTTCAATTATTAAAGTTATTCATGGAGGCTCCATAAAACAAGTATTGAGTGCGGTGGAATGAACCATATATATACCCCTTCAAGTTTAATGGTGTTTCCTAATTTGTGATGTTTCCTGGTTATTAATCTTATGCAACTTTCCATGCATGCATGGTTGCTGCGAAAGAATCTTTTTTTTTTATAACGAGGATAATAGAATCGGACTGAAGGTATATATCAATATGTTAACATATTAACGTACCATCAGCATATAAAGACATTATGGTGATGCCACAAGACAAAGAAGGATAATTAAAAATGTCAACAGAAAAAACATTATAGGTATTAATATATCTTAACGGAATCAACATCATAACGCTATGCAAGCGAATGTACGTGACTGTCAGTACTAACACGTCTTTACCATATTGAAGTGTTACCGCATTAATGGTACATTACTACGCAATAAGACGCAAAATTTTAACCGCAATAATGTATGTGTATTAATATCTGTCAGTTCTTGCTATGTGAAAATGTTCACATATTAAACGCATAAATATCTAAATGCTATAACATGTCAATAATGCCTTAATCCATTAATATGTTAACATACAAATACGTTAATATGCTAATATATTAATGTTTTAATTAGTTAACATGTTAATGACAAGAAAGGAGGCGCAGAGGAAATAACAGATGCTTCGTTGGTTGTTAGGGCAGGAAGAAACCCTTCACACAAGAATGAGACTCTTGTATTAAATCGAAAAGCCTAATCATAATATATGAGTAAAAACTAGATTTCAAAATTAGTCCAAATGCATGTCCAACTTTTGAATGATACAAACTCAAAACTGGAACGCAAGATTCTAAGATTCACCTGAACAGCATTGGATAACCAAAATCTCTCGTGTCCTCAAGATGGGAAGCCTATGAACGAGTTATATACGAGTCCCCTTGATAAAATCTAAAACATCTTATAGTTCATCTCTTCGTCAATCTCCAGAGCAGCTGCTTCAATCTCTTTAATGCTGGAAAGCGGAGAACTTCGAGAGGAATGTAGAAGCTACACAGACCAAGAATACCAGCTAACACAATTGCTACAAGCTCTCTGAGTGTAGTAAGCCTGCAACAAGATAGAGCAATATTGCTATCAATAGAGTACCTTGGAGACGCCGTTACAATGAATAATCTTACAAAATAAATGAAAAAAGACCTCATGGATGACATGGTAGGGAATGCATGCAGGAGGGTTCTATGTGCAACCCATGTGACGAAACATGAGAGGGTACAGCAGACTAGTAGCAGACAAATAGGGCTAGACAGTTCCATCAAGTCAATCATCCCTACAATATGCGAAGAAACAGTTAATAAGGGGGAAATGAGAAATTGTTCCATTTCAAGAAAGAAAGAATATAGTACCTCTTAGTTTCTTTGACAGGAGATATGAGAGAGTCAATACAGACATTGCCGTGACACATGACGTTGAAAGTGCCTTTATAATGCAATCAGTAATATCAGAGAGAGCATACATACAACTTATATTTGCATAAACATGAAATACATACCAAGCCCTGTGCTCCAAGACCAAGTGTAGTAACTGAGAGCCAATCTAGGAGGGCATTGAGAAGTATGGCTACCAGATTAACTAGAAGAAGCTGCTGACCAATCTCAAGGGCATAGAACAAAACAACCAACAACTCACGAATGATGGAGAAAGGTGAACCCACAGAATCTAAATGAGACAAAAAAGGATCATATGGAAAGGGAGAGCTAGGAAAAAGTCTAAACCATGACACACAAAGAGCAGCAGAAATACCATCACAAATAGAGCATACAGTCGGTTAATATGAATTAGTCATCCAACAAAACAGGCAAAAGAATACGTATTTTGATGTATTAACAAGCCAGTTATGAGACAAAGAACTTACAGCACCACAGACAGGGAGACGGAGGAGGTGGTGTTAAGTGGTTGAGGACAGAGGATAATGAGAATTTCACACTATACCCTGCTTGCTGTCTATTGTGCCATTCACCACTTCCACTTCTTGCTGCCAACATCACAAGTTAATTTTCCTCTACCTGCCTTACTGTCCACCAAGTTGTTCCCAATTTAACTGGAAAGCCCGTTGTCTACTGCCACAACCATAACTAACTAGGACCATTAAGTCTGGACTGAGATCCTTGTGATTTCTTATCACTGTCTCTACAGTAATCATTACTTGACGAAACTCCTTAAACCAGAAAAGCATCACCGGTGTATTAGTACTTCACCGTATGACGTAAATGATCTAATTTTCTTTATCAATAACATGCTTTATTGGAGTCCTTTGGTTGATAATGCAGCATAGTCCGTTAGCAGCAGGTAAGGATGCATTGCAATTACCAGGCAACTATACCGATAAGTTTCATATAGGATGGACTTTCAGATATTTAAAATAATAAAAAAGAATACTCCTTTGCTCCAGGATACCTAACCACCTGCAACAATCTATCGTGTGATCTAGTATAACCAAAAAATAGGAAAAAAGTTACATATTTGCAACTTCCAGAGAGAAATGAAATATATGGGTAAAATATACTGCCACTATCTCACAACTTCATTGATTGTCTCACTTAAGGTGGAAGTTTCAGCTTTCCACTAATAAACAAGGAATGGAATGCAATTCAGACTCTCAACAATTGCAACAAATTAGTTTATCAAGATATACTGCATATCCAAAATGAGAAACGGAACTAAGGGAAAGTAATATACATACAACACAAAAGTATTGATGAGACAAAGATCCAGCAGCAGAATCAAATGTCAGCCGCTGAAACACAACTCTGATAACTGGACCAGCTAACATACAAATAGTGGAAGTGATAGGCAGAACCATCATCTGTTGCAAAAACACAAATAAGAAACCGTCAAAATCAGAACCATAAAGTCACAACATGCTTAATTCAATTACCATCACAAAGTGAACCAAATCAATATAGAGCAACGAAAGTAATAAGTTAAAAGTTACAGCAAACTAAATTCATCAAAGGAATGAAACAAATGCAAGGTACTTATGCCATATGGCATTATATCTGTTATACATGGATCTTCATTAAAAATAACAAACATCTCTTATGAAGATAGCAGGGCAGAGTGCAACTGAAGCCAAGATTTGGTGGTAGGATCACATTTAAAGGTCCACGCAGGACTACACCTAAGCTTTCCCTGGAGTCAAGCCTTCCTAATCTAGCCACAACATAGACATAAAAAGCCCTGAATTGCTTCTTTAGAGAGATTATTGTATCAACTGAAGTATGCAAACAAGACTCATTCAAAGTTTTCATCACAGGGGTGCTAGATGCGTTGGATGAATCAAAACTTGAGGATTCTTTGAAATGAACTTCCCGTCAAAGAGGAAAGCTTGAAGCTTTGAAGATGTTGGTCAAGAAATGCAGCAGGTATCTTCATTTGGAATAGGATGGAGAGAGATCTCCTTCATCAAATGAGATTTATATTTTGGCATGTGAAAACAATGGTTCTGTAGTAGTGAATGTTTCTTGCCAGGTGACATGCTTTCTTTGTCATTGATAATGGTGGTTGTGATATGAAATACTGTTGCAGGGTTGTAGGAGAACAGACACAATTGCTTTTGTGAAGAGATTTAGATGAGCATGCAGACCATTTGATGATCAGGGACCTCTTTCATAAGGATCCTCACCAGCTCAGTTTTATAAGAGGCCCATTAGAATATGTGTTGGCCCACTAACGTGGTAAAGTTAGAGAAGATAAAAATTTGGGAGACTATAACATCCAATTCATTTAATATTTTTTTGTGAGATATCTATAACATATTTCCTGGGTATCTTACTTTTAGTAAAATTTATGCCATGTTCTCTACCCTCCTGCTAAAAAGAAGGTAGTGGACAACTTGTTAAGCTACTCAACTACATAAATTGTGCACGAATTAATATCCAAAAGTGGGATCAGATATTTAAGTTGACAGTGAAAAATACCAAGGACAGCAGAATTCCCTCCTGTAGATTCTCCTTTAAGCTAGTCCATGATGAAGCCTACAGTTAATCATCTTTGAGAGTAAATGAATTGAAAAGAATTGACAATGTACTTCATGAAGTTGTGTCCATACTTTTGCAAGTCTTGATATAGTAGGCAAAACAGGCAGCACAATTGTGCTTGATAATATTCCCATTGGAGCCATCACCAAGAGGTGTGCATCTACAGCACAAAAAAACTTAATAAGATAAATCATAAAGGGAAAAAAAAAACAAACAAACAAACAAACAGAAGTAGGCAGAGTAGCAAATAACAGTCTAATCAAAAACATATGAAGTCCAACTAATCACCTACTCATAAATATGCTAGCAAGATAAGTAAGATATGAAAAAAATGTACAGCATCTGTGCTAAGCAATGCCATCACATATGTTGACTCTATGTCTTACTGCTCTTATGAAATAGCATTGTACATACATGTATTCCACTTTCTCCATATCATCATCCTGTATGACAATGTTTAAGGGAGAATCTAGAAGCACCTTGAGCTTTTTGAGATTGAAGTGTATTTCCAAGACCTTTTTTAGATGAACTTGGGATTGTGCAGCCTTCACAGCAAGAGTAATGGTTTAGGAAATAGACTAATTATCTACCATATTCAAAAGTATGCAAAGGTATTACAACATGCTACTGAGCATTTAGAGACCTTTTTCTGAAGAAATAATGATCGTATGACGAGTTTTACTATTGAAGTAAGTAAAACCAGGTGAGTTGCAGAGGGGTTTTCTCCCACCAGACGTGTTCCTTTTTTCTCCACGCTTGATGCAAAACTAGTGAAAATCCCATTCTTGAATGTTAATGTATGCTGTTATATATTCCACTTAAAAGAACAATTGCTGTACTCATTCTAAGCAAATGTTATTCTCTACATTGTATGAACTTACATGAGAGACCTGCAGCAGCACTTGGAATAAATGATGCAAAATAAAGATCTGTCAAAGAAGCAATCTGGACTAGGCCTGAACTTAATATAGAAGGAATTATCAATGAGAATAGCTGCACACAGTACAAAGGTTCAGTGACAAGAACTGTATCTCTGCTCTTTGTCCAAATGATATTTATGAAAGTAAGAGTATGGCAACTTTCAAGCAATATATAGACTAGATAAACAACATTAAATAAGAATGACAATTACAGATCCTACCACATGAAGATCACGATCAACAAAAATATCCTCCCAGGTGAGTGAAGCAGAACCATATCCTGTCCTTCCATGCATAAAAACCTGAAACAATAGAGGGCATTCAAATGAAAATTCATCAAAACACAATGGTAGTAATGCCTATAAAGATAAAGATCATTGTGAACAAAGGAAATAACTTGTGAACCTGAATAATCACTGTAGGAGAGAACCCACCGAAACTCCACAAGATAGAAAAACTGCTCCTGCATAAATAACAACTGAATGAGTTGCTGTTGCAAACTCAAGTTTACATATTAGAACTAGCAGTGGAGTTACCAATCATATATATTTCGAAATCCAGTATCTTTGAGAATCTGTGACATACCTGATAAAGCAGATACTAGGTTGGAAGTGTTTGACCCACGCATTATGATAAATAAGATGCACTGAAATGAGAAAACTTAATAGTAATTATCAAGCACTTGGAAATTGGAATTTGAAGGTTGTGCACCAATGTGTTGAAATTCTACAAAGTACAAACATCAATTGCAACAATCTCCAGCAAAAAAACACTCTCAGATACAAAATATCAATAATTTACTTACAGAAGCTATCACTGCAAGGCTTGTTATAGATGGGCTCAAGGAGGGGATGATATTATCACCTTCTGCACTGTAAAACCAGTGGCATCATTAAGGAATTCCTTCATGTATAAATAAATTTTCAAAGCAAAGGAATGAGAGTGAACTAACTCCAAAACATAACTGTAGTTACACGAACCTCAGACAGCCAAAGCCAAGTACATTGAGACCAGAGAAAAGTATGCAAGGGCTCATTAGCTTCAGCTGGCAAAGAAAGAATTTTAGATAGCTCTTTACTTGTTCCAATTGCCAGTAATGATTTAAAAGTATCAGCTCATTTGCTTTGTTCGCAGATGATGATGAAAGGAAAATAAAAACTTGTACTAAAAATTCATAACATCATACAAGGAGGTCCAAAGACAGAATATGCTGCAAAAAGCCCAAAATTCAAAGCAATCACCATACAGATCACAAAGACAGTGCAACGACCATGAGGGCCACTTTCGTAGTGGATAACCTATCCATGGATTTTTCCCCATCCCTCCTTGGTAGCAATTTTGCAGTTTACCTAGGATAGGGCCCACTAACTACTCTATCCCACTTTGGTAAAAGTTTGAATCATGGTTGGCAGAACCAGAAAATCGGGCCGAACCACATTTCCCATGGCACAGTACGGTACTGGACGTACCATACCATACCAGTCCGGTTTGGCCCCCAAAAAGAATTAAATTTAAATTATAAAAAAATAATGAACAAGAAATAAACAGTATACATACTGAACTGTGCTGGGGATACCATACCACATTGGTACAGTACAGCATGGCCAACAGTGGTTTGAATCAGGACTGCAGGCTGGCCCTCACCCTATGCCCCTGATATCCAATGGATAAGCTGTCCTGGGGTTTTTGGGTCAGCGGATTATCAGGCAGTCCGGTCTTTATCTGGGTGTGAGAACCATTTTTTATCTTTTAAATTTATTTGGTTTTAAAAATATCTTGGATTATGGGTCTTTTATTTGTCTTTGTTTATTTACATTGACATATTTTTATAAGTTCATTTGACCTCTCCCCACTAGCCGAGACCAGTGTTAATTACATCAGCACAACGACTAAATACTCTTGATTAACCATCAAACAACCTCTTTAAAATAAAGAAAGTAACTCACAATTAAAGAGAATGAATTGCACATGAAGAAAATAAGATTGCAAACACACAATCTATTTTTTTGGAAATTTATGATATTTATTTCATTTTTTATTTATTTTTAATTCATTTTCTTTTTGTTTATTTTAAAATCATGTATTTCATTTATTAAATTATTTTCGTCATTTATTTATCAAAATTATAATTATATGGATTAAATAAACATTTTTATTTATTTATTTGATTTAAGAGTGGATTAACTTAAGGTAGATCGAAAATGATATGATTCATGATTTGTTTGTTATCTTGAAGTTATTATTAATTAAATCAAAATGATTATGAATATTTTTATTAAACTTTGGAAAGTAATTGATTGATTTGATTAAGAATTTAATTAATAAAGAACATAGAGTAAACGTTACATAACATGTAATTGCACATATCCAATATGATTAAAGTAATGAAATCAGTCACACAGACCCATTAAGTCCAAACATGGCCCATTAAGCTTTAAGCATGAGAGCATATGATAACATGTAGAAAATGCATCAAGGTCGGCCCTTTAAACCCATTGGGCCCATTAAGCCTTAAGACAATATGCATCCGTTCATTTAACACGTGTTTGCATAGAAAATATAAGTCCGGCCTAATAAGCAAGCTCGATGGACCTTTTAGAACTTGAAAAAATAATATTGTACTGTGGAACGCAGAAGAGACCTCCTCAAGGAGAGGGTTTAGAAATCGGATGATTTCGATGGGATCATGGGATGCCGGATGCGTGTACATCTGAGCATGGGCGTGCCAAACTGTTTAAAATAACAGACAAAAAGATTTATATCTACGAGGTGCATCGAGTATAAACCCTAAGCCCTCAAATATTTATTTATTCCGCACACGTCCGTTTATCAGGCGATTGGGGTGGTCATGTACTGGACCATTCCCCACCGACCGAAGTCGGTGTTTCATTTACATCGGGTGAAAACTCGAAGACCTTTGATACGATATGTTTATTAAAAGACCTTGCCGAATTTAGGAAAGTTTAGATGACATTTAGGATTCCACAAATATTCTCAAACATTTATATATTTATGTCATTTACATATATGTCCTTAATGGGGTGTATGTACCTCCATCGGGCGTTTACATGAGTGTGTCTTCACATATGTGTCATTTTAAAACACGGAAGGACTTAATTACAAAATTTCACAGTCTTTTAAATAGACATGTAGTGTCTTCTTCCTCCAACGTCACGGTCTTTTCACCAGAGTACGGACGGAGCACGAACGGGCAACGGAAACTCGGAGAGGTATTCTCCCCAAGTCACAAAGCACAGACTTCTTGTTCTAAAAAAAAATTCTTCTAAGGGCCAGCCCTTTTCTTCAAACCCCTACCCCATATCTATAGGGCTTTGGAGGGGTGCGGGAGGGGATGCGGCCCCTTGGGCATTGGGCGCACAAACCCCCCTCCCCCCCCCCCCCCGTTGGGGGGGGGGGGGGGGGGGGGGGGGGGGGGGTGCAGGGCCTGCGGGCCACCCGCTGGGGGTGTCCGCACACGGGGCACACCCCCGCGGGAGTGGCCGCGCGCAGCACACCCCCAGAAGGGGTGTCCGCGCGGGGACACACCCCCGCGAGGTGTGTCCGCACAGCGCGCACCCCCGCAGGGGGTGGTTTTGGCATTGGGACACCCCCGCAGGGGATGTTCCACACAGAACCACCCCGCGGGGGGTGGCTTCTGCGCACACCCACTCCCATGGGGGGTGTCCTAGCCATACATGCTATAAAGTGGGTCCCCCGGGGGCCTTCTCAGCCCATTTGACCGCCCGTTGACACGTGTTTGACACCCGTTTGCAGCCGTTTGACGTGCGTTTGCTTCCATTTTCGAACGTCGAGGCCGTTTCATTCGCTTGGACACGCGTGCACGACGTACGCTCGTTTGGACGCACTCCTGGACGTTGACGTTGCCCGACAGAGGGTATATGTCCCACCCTAACGGACCCTTGAACGTCACATTCAACACGTCATCTGAATTAAATCGGACTAAAATATGAACTCAAACCCGTTTATCTTAGGTGCTCGACATGGGGGAGATCGGGGTTTTTCCCAAAACTCCGTACTTTTTCGGGCGGATTTATTGTCCGGGCTTTATTTAAATCTCGGTATTGTTTTCCGGGTTCAACAAATGCCTCCCACGGGATATCCATTGGAGACGGGGCGACGGCGGGTATCCCGTGGCCGCTTTTTTGGATGCATTTCTTCTTCTGCATTTGCAATTGCTTGCCTTGTTATACCGTCATTATTTCTGACAATCAATCTTTTTGCTTGGCAGTGTTGACAATGCCCCATATATCGAGCCATCGCGGGGAGAGCAGCGGGGCCTCCCGCTGACCGGAGGGGATTGTTCGGCGCACAGACGATCCGATGCCTTTGTTTGCTCCTTGTGCCATTACAAAGGAGAACTTGCCCAGGCTTGACCGCGGCGTCACGGTGTGTGCCTGGGGGCCCTTGGAGGGACTTGGACGCAGTTGCCAGATTTGAAGGGGTGTACTGCTATTTGCGGGGCGATGGCTGCCCCAAGCACTTCCCTCTAGACGAGCACTTATCCAAGTTGTCTCATTTATCCAGAAGTTCGTCCCCAACGGATGGGAGGGTCCCGCTAATCTTTTGGCAACTGAGCGGGTCCAGCTGGAGAGAACCGTCCTGGCAAGCCGAGACAGCATGCTGGGGATGTGCGGCTTTAATTATCCCAGCTTCTTCCCCGGTTATCCCATTCAGGTGCACTTCCCAGACATGCACTAGTTGGGACTCTTTGGCTCTGAGTCGGCTCACCCCATCAAGGGGATTTCAATTGTGTCGGCTACTTGGGAGCTCTACGGATAGCACAAGACCGGGGCATCTTTTGCCGGGCATACTTTACTGCCTTCTGGCCATCAGTTCGCACCGAAGGGCTATGACCAGCACTGTTTCCTTGACCGGATCATGAGCAGGGATGCTGCCAATTGGTACGACAAGTGGTCCGTGGTTTCGTCTCACCGTTTCCGCTTTGGCGCAACCAAGTGGCTGATGGGGGTTTTGCACCACTACCTCAAGATGCTGGATCAGGTCGGCCTTCGTCATGCGATTACGGCCGCTCTCTACAGTTACCCGTGCCATTCGGGGCTGCTGCAGGCTCTGGCAGACAGATTCAACCAGAGGTTCAACACCTTCGGTACTGCTAAGGGAGAGACTTCCCTTGACCTTTGGGCTTTCCACAGGGTTCTTGGCCTTCCTATCTCCGGCCATTTTTACAAGGAGGTGTGTCTGGACGACCTCCATCGTGACTGTTCTTCCGGGACGAGATCCTACATCATGCCATACAGCTTCAAGTACTTGATGAAGGTCTGGCGAGATTTAGCCAGGTGCGGCAAAGACCGGTGCCCCAAGGCTTCCCAGGGGAACGTGCGAGTGAGCTTCCATTCCTGGGTCCGTTTTTTCTACAACGGCCCCTACTGTTTCTATGACGGATTCGCTTCAGATACCCGTGACCCAGCCGACTATATGCAGTTGTCCGTGGATTTCGAGAACAACCACAGGTACTTGTGTGCACCTCAGGACGGGGGCTAGAACCCGAGGCGTCTTCCAGACAGGACTTACTTAGCAGCCTATCTTGTTTATTGGATGGGCACATTTGTCCTCTGGTTCGGGGAGGAGGGGCTGGTTAGGCCGAAGCTTATATATCCGACATGTCTTCTTGTTGACGGCGTGCAGTTGGCGTTGGCCCCCGCAACTTTGGCCAACATCTTTCACGGCTTAGGAGACTTGACAGCCAATCCTTCTCCTCGTGACAGATGTGCCTCTCTGGCGACCCATTATCTGAGTGCTTGGGCAGGTCTTTTGTTGCCTGAGCTATGCCAGAGTGTCGGCGTCGACGATCCTTCCGCACAGCTGCTTCTCATGTTTCGGAACCGTCCGGGTCAGGACGCCTACCAGCAGTTGACTAGGGCTCGATGGCGACTTTCTTTCCTGCCCTCAGCTGGCTAGACGGGACTTGACTTCGCCTGCTGTTCACGGGGCTTCCGACCTTAGGTCGAGGACAGCGATAAGGGGCGGATTTATCGCTTGCCTCACCGTGCTGCCACCATGAGGTCCATTTGCAAGGAGTGGCTCTGTTGTGTTCGTCCTAGCGTTTTGGCCTTCCACAAGGGGGCATCTTTGTATTTGGAGCCATACTACCTGTGTCGTTTCGCTTGCAACTTCGGGTACGATCAGGTTGTTCCTCCCAACGCCAATTTTGCTTTGACTGCTAGGCTGTACAAGAGTCACGATCGGCACCTGGTGACCTCCAGCTAGTGGTGCTACTTTGCGAGGCACGACCCTTCCCCTGAGTTCTTTATCCCCGAGCAGTAGAGGGAAGGGAGAGTGGATATCTACTATGTCCGATGGTGGTTCCGGCACAGCTTGGTATTTAGGGAGCGTGCCGGCCGCATTAAGGAGGGTGAGAGCACTCGCCTAGCCAGGACGGACGTGTCTGCGGTGCTCATTACGTCGTCCTTTCTTCGCCAGGAGTTTCCTACACTTGTAGGGATGGCACTTGCTTTGAGGCGTCGCAGCGTGAAGGGGCAGACTTCTGCGCAGACGGAGTGGAACGCTTACATGGGGGCATTGAAGCCCTTGGCACGTCCTGGTAGTGGTTCGACGGCCTCAAGGGGCAGCGATGGATCGCCAGGTGTTTATTCCTGGTGGCGCCATTTCTTGCTAGATTGCGGGTACCCCTTGGACGCGGCACTCTCGAGTCCTATTCTCCCAAGTGGATATAATAATCCTTTGTGGCCAGAGTGGGAGAGGCACATTCGACGCTCGATATCCCGCATCGAACCGACTGCTTTCATCAGTCAGGTCGAGAGTGGCACGAGGTTGCTAGACCTCTGGAGTGCTGTGGTTAAGGCCGGGAAAGTTGTGAAGATCCAACCCGAGAAGGTGGTCCTCCCACCAACATTTTCTCCTGCGTCGAGCGGTATGTAATCATCTTCGCATAATCTTTGCTTTGCTTTCTTTCTGCTTCTATACTTTTTGATTGAAGCATGGATGTATGTGCCTTTTCTATTGCCATACTGATCAAATTTCTTTCTTTTCTTTGAGCAGCAAGCTTCATCCATCTGTCTGAAAAGCAAAAGCAGACCGCCTCCTATAGCCAGAAGCGTCGCGCAAGCAAAGAGGTAGGTCCTCTGCAGCCAGCTGCCCGTGGGAGGGCCTCCCGGCCTTCTTCTTCAAGCGGGGAAGGTGACTTTAATTTCTTCGCCTGTTCTTTTATCATCTCAGATTCTTTGAGGCACCCCAAGTCCTGAAGTGGCGATGCATGATTTTTTTTTTTTGTATCGCAGCTTTGCACCCTTCTAGGGATGAGGGTTCTGTCAGAGCTACGCTGCATGAAGACGTGAGCACCCTCGCGATGACAACTACAACCCTACTTTTGACGAAATGCCATCTCCTGACGGGGTTGACCTTCCTCGAGCATCACCGACTGAGCATGGTAGGGTGAATATTCACCTCTTCTTCTTCGCTTGCCAGCCTGACTTTCACGGCTTTGAGCTTGACCTTTTCTTTCCCTTGGCTCTTCTTTCTTTATCATAGGGCATGCGTCGGCGAGCGTTGCCGTTGACGAGGGGGCAGAGTGCCTAGATGCTAACACCTCCGCCGTTGATGGGTCAGCCTCGTTGCAGGAGATCCATGACCTACTGGCCTCTGGGCCAGCAACGTATGGAAGGCAGAATCGGCCGGATCGGATCGGAATCAGCCGATTCCGGATCGGATCGGCCATGGCCGATCCAGACCGATTCCTCCGATTCTGGCCGATCCTAGCCGATTCTGCTTGGGAATCGGCCGGATCAGGATCGGGATCGGGATCGGGATTGGGCCTGGGCGATCCCGATCTGATTTCGATCTTGCCTTCCATGCAGCAACGGGGCTGCCTGACTGTTCGGACTTCAATTTTGTTGAGTCCGAGGGGAGGACTTGGTCCCAGGTCCTTCATAGTGCCAGTAAGTGCCTATTGCCCTTTTCGCCTTGTCGTTGTACTGCCTTTTTCTTCTTTCTTTATGTGGTAAGTGACTGGGGCTTCTTTCCTCGCCTTTTTATTTTAGTGATGATTTCCCTCCACGGCTAAGCTTCCAAGCACGTCCCTGCCCGAGGAGGGGAAATCCGCAAAAGACAGTGGGGAGAGCAACGGTAAGAGTTTCAGCAACTAGGACAAACTTTTGCACTTGTCGTGCCATGCTTTTCTTTGGTTTGCCAGGGCGAGGAATACTCGGCTCTCCACAACTAATGTTTGATTTGATTTGATTTCTTTTAGATACCGTCTACCTTATAGCGGAGCTAATGGCTGAGAGCCCAGCGATTGCCCTTCGGGTTTTCGCCAAGATGACCCCATTTAGCTTTTTTCGGTGCGCCCTTTCAGGTTTCACACCGAGGGGTTGCCCATTTTGCCTGAGATGTCCTCACGGGTTTTCACCTAAGCCAGGTTTGGGGCCTTTTTACCCTTGAACACTCCTTTTTGAGGAGCAGTCAAGTCCGCCGGGACATCTATATTTTTAGTCCCATTTCTGTTTGTTTTTTTTTTCTTCGAAGCTTGGGATCCAGAGCGGGACTACGGGACCTTGGGCTATAGGATTTGTGATTTGGACTTAGCCTACCATTGTGGTTTGTTGTCTAAGCGGGTTATAGTCTAGCCTACCATTGAGGTTTGTTGGCTAATAGAAATAAGACCCGGTCTACCATTGTTGTTTGTCGACCAGGGGGCATAAATTGGTCTACCTTATTGGTTTGTTGACCAGGGGAGAGGTATAGCCTACCATTTTGGTTTGCTGGCTAAGGAATATAACTCGGTCTACCATTGTGGTTTGTTGACCAAGAGAGACACAGGTTAGCCTACCATTTTGGTTTGCCGGCTAAGGGATAAGGGTTGACCTACCATTTTGGTTTACAGGTCACGGGGCATATGGGTTAGCCTACCATTTTGGTTTGTTGGCTAAGGAATAATATGACTTGGTCTACCTTATTGGTTTGTTGACCAAGGAAAATATATGGGTTAGCCTACCATTTTGGTTTGCTGGCTAAGGAATATGACTTGGTCTACCATTGTGGTTTGTTGACCAAGAGAATCATAGCCTACCATCTTGGTTTGTTGGCTAAAGGGGGCAAATATATGGCTTAGCCTACCATTTTGGTTTGCTGGCTGAAAGGATATGACCTGGTCTACCATTATTGTTTGTTGACCAAGAGAACATAGCTCAGCCAACCATTTTGGTTTGTTGGCCGAGGAATTTGACTTGACAAGTGATGTTTTTTTTTCTCTCTCTTTCTTTCCACATTACCGACTCCCGCGCCCTTTCGGGTTTTTGCGGAAGCCAGCCCCCTCTAGCTTTTTCTAACGCGCCCTTTCGGGTTTTCACGTTGAGGGGTTATCCACTTTTGCCTGAGGCGCCCTCGTGGGTTTTCACCTCAACCGGATTTTAGGTTTTTTTGCCCTTGGACACTCCTTTTAGGGAGTGAACAAGTCTGCCGGGACATCTCTATTTTTAATCCTTTTTTCCTTTTTTTTTTCTTGAAGCTCGGGGTCCAGGGTTGGACTCCAGGGTACTTGGTTATAGGATTTGCAATTTGAACTTAGCCTACCATTGGGGTTTGCTGGCTAAGACAGGTATGGCTCAGCCTACCGTTATGGTTTGTTGGCTAAAGAATGTACAGCCTACCATTGAGGTTTGTTGGCTAAGGGATTTGACTCGGTCTACCGTTTTGGTTTGTTGACTGAGAAAGGGTATAGCCTACCATTTTGGTTTGCTGGCTAAAAGATTTGACTTGGTCTACCACGGTGGTTTGTTGACCAAGAAGGGCATAATACAGCCTACCGTTTTGGTTTGCTGGCTGAAGAGGGGCAGCCTACCTTTTGGTTTGTTGGCTAAGAAAATTATGGTTTGGTCTACCTTTGTGGTTTGTTGACTAGGGGAAATATAGGTTAGCCTACCATTTTGGTTTGCTGGCTAAAAGATTTGACTCGGTCTACTGTTTTGGTTTGTTGACTGAGGGAGGGCATAGGGCTTAGCCTACCATTTTGGTTTGCTGGCTAAGGGTTTTGACTCGGTCGACCACGGTGGTTTGTTGACCAAGGGGAAATATAAGTTAGCCTACCATTTTGGTTTGCTGGCTAAAAGATTTGACCTGGCCTACCATTAGGGTTTGTTGACCAAGAGAAACATAGGGCTTAGCCTACCATTTTGGTTTGCTGGCTAAGGGTTTGACTCGGTCTACCGTTTTGGTTTGTTGACTGAGGAAGGGTATAGCCTACCATTTTCGTTTGTTGGCTAAGAGATAGGGGTTGGCCTACCATTTTGGTTTACTGGCCACGGGTTTTGACTCGGTCGACTACAGTGGTTTGTTGACCAAGGGGAAATATAGGTTAGCCTACCATTTTGGTTTGCTGGTGTGAGAATCATTTTTTTTAACTTTTAAAATTTTATCTTTTGATTCATTTATTCGACTTTTATTTATTTACATGGACATGGTCTTATTTAGTTCGTTTGACCTCCCCCACTAACCTCGATTAGTGTTAATTATATCAGCACAAAGGCAGAACACCCTTGATTAACTATCAGACAACCCCTTTGAAATAGAAGAGTGTAACTCATAATTGAATGAAATGAATTGTACATGAAAGAAAACAAAGTTACAAGCATGCAATCTATTTTTTTTTTAGAATTTTCTGATATTATTTCATTTTTTATTAATTTTTAAATTCATTTTCTCATTTTTGTATTTTAAAATCATTGATTTCATTATTTAATTATTTTCGTCATTTATTTATTTAATTATGATTATGTGAATTAGATTAATATTTTATTTATTTATTTGATTTAAAGGGGACTAACCTAGGGGGTCAAAAATGATAAGAGACATGATTTTGTTATTTTTAAGTTATGATAAATTAAACAACAATGTTTATGAAATATTATTAAGATTTGTCGAAAAATTGGTTGATTTTAATTAAAAAAATGATTGGTGAAGGGTATGAAATAAACATGACATAGCATGTAATTATACTTATTGAACATGATTAAGGTTGTAAAATTAGCCCAATAGGCCCATTAATATTATCACATATGAGGGCACATCAAATGCCGGCCCAATAAGCATCATTAGGCCCATTAAACATTATGAACGTGATCATTCAATAAGTCATGGCACAAAGGATACAAATCCGGCCCAATAAAAAATTTAGGCCCAATAAGGAAGCCCAATGGACCTTTTTAGAGACTTGAGAAAACTTGTATTGTGCCTTGCACAATATTCTTTAGGGCTGTCTTGCAGACCCTTCTCTTTGGACTGCCTTGCATTCTAGAAGCCTTGCTTCTTTGGAGTTCGCAAAATCCCCCGCTTCAAGCTTGGCCGCCCACCTCCTTTTATAGGGAGTGAGGAAAGACCTCGTCCTGGCCATTTGCACCGTCCCGGCCATTTGCTCCGTCCCGGCCATTTGCACCATCCCGACCATTTACACCGTCCCCACCATTTACATTTTTGCATATTTCCCCTTGTGTGTTTATTTCTTTCCTCCCTTTTTCTTTTTAATTTTCTGTTTATGCCTTTGGGACCACGAGAGAGAGAGAGAGAGACGGGAGGGAGAAGGAGATCATAGAGAGGGAGAGAGTGGCGGCCTGCTCTCTTCTCTTCTCTCTGCTCAGCCAACACCAAGGGGAGGCTGCAAAGGAGGCTACGCCGGTGGCCCTTGCTGGAGGGTGTCGTGGCGGCGGCTGAGGAAGCAGGGGAAGCTCCCTACTGCAGCGAGTCCCAGGGGAGGAGCCCCCGTAGGGGCGACTCGAACAGAGGACGCCCCCCTCCCCTTGCAGCCGCACGGCCCACGGGGGAGGCTCCTGCGACGGCGGTAGGCCCAGCAGGGGCGGTCTTCTGCAGTGGCTGGAAGACCAGCAGGGGGAGACCCCTCTTGCGGCGGCGGTGGGAGCAACCAAGGAAGCCCCCCTCTTGCGGGGGCGACGGGACCAACAGGGGAAGCCCCCTGCGCCGGCGACTCCCCAGGCACCCAGCTGCGACAGCAGCGGTAGGGTCAGGCAAAGGTGAGGTTCCCCCCCCCCCTTTTTCTTATTTTTTTTTTCTCTTCTGTCTTCTTTTCTTTTGGCGAAAATCGGTGCAACAAATGCCCCCCACAAGACTGGCGTCCGAGAGCGAAGCATAGGGCGACTATCTCGTGTGAATCTTTCCAACTGTGTTTTAGCACAGGTTACCCTTTAGAGGGTCCATTTCATCTATTCTGCCAATGCATTTCGGCCATTTTGGCTTTCTTGAGATTTATGGTGGAGATGTCATATCTGTGAACTTGAGATATAGCAGCTTATGACATACTTGCAGTAAACTTCTCATTTCTTTCAGACTTGCAATGCTAAAGACCAGTTTCTCATACGTATATTTGATATGACAGCAATGCCAAAAAATTTCCCTTACGTATCGAGAATTATTAGTTTGCTGCAATATATTTCTTTTGACAGGCTGCTTTATCCTTTCCTTTTCTCGTTCTTCTTCCGCAAAATCTGATCTTCTTGTTGTTTTGGACTTACAAAGTTGGACCAACTTGGAGACTCAGCTGGCTATTTGGCAAGCAGAGACTGCTATAACTTCTACAAAAATCGTGCAAGCCATGAATTTGCGTAAAATGACGACCTCGCTTATGCTTGACAGAGCTGTTCGTGCCATTCTTTTGTACAGGTTGACCTTCTGAGGACAGGCGACACTGGAGCATAGACTTGCTTAAGGGATGTTGTTTTTACCATCAGCACATGCTACCCATTCATTTTGACTTCTCCTTTTTGGGCCATCCCAAGGGCCTATCTTGGGATGAGGACTTTTATTTGCTATATACATCGCGCTTCTGTGTTCCACCATCAACATGTGATCTTTATTGATAACAGGGGTTTTAAGGCTTCCCCAAAAGCCATGAGCTATTTCACTTAGAGGATTAGGGCTCCTATGGGGCCATAACATACTTGTGTTAGAGAATTAAGGCTTCTCCAGGGCCATAATCTTAATAAGGGGATTGAGGCTCTCTCGGACACATGAACTGGGTGAGAGGATTGAGGCTGCCTCCGGCACATATTTGGGTTGAGAGGATTGAGGTTCCCTCAGACACGTATTTTGGTTGAGAGAGTTGAGGCTCGCTCGGGCACATATTTGGGTGAGAGGATTGAGGCTCCCTCGGGCTCGTACTTAGGTGAGAGAATTGAGGTTCCCTCGGGCACATTTTTTTGGTTGAGAGGATTGAGGCTCCCTCGGACACGTATTTGGGTGAGAGGATTGAGGCTCCCTCGGGCTCGTACTTGGGTGAGAGGATTGAAGCTCCCTCGGGCACATATTTTGGTTGAGAGGATTGAGCTCCCTCGGGCACGTGTTTTGGATGAGAGGATTGAGGCTCCCTCGGACACGTGTTTTGGTTGAGAGGATTGAGGCTCCTTCGGGCTCGTGATTTGACTTTTGACTAGTCATGATGACTTGTTAGCCAAAAGACGTAAATTTTGACTTGGCCGGCCATCATGAACATGGAATGTCCATAACAGTGCGGCTGGTAGATTTTGCTCTTTCTTTTTTTTTCTTTTTTTTTTGTTCACATTACCTACCTCAGCGCCCTTTCAGGTTTTCGCCAAGATTGGCCCCCTCTAGCTTTTTCCAACGTGCCCTTACAGGTTTTCACGTTGAGGGGTTTACCCATTTTTGCCTGAGATGCTCTTTTGGGTTTTCACCTCAGCAAGGTTTTAGACCTTTTTACCTTGGTCCACCATAATGAAATGATAGACCAAGTCCGTCGAGGCACCTCTTTTTTAAGCCCCTATTTATTTTATTTATTTATTTATTTTTTAGAGAATTAAAGGCTTCCTTGAGGGCCATGAGGCTTTGAATGCGGTAAGGAATTAAAGGCTTCTTGAGAGCCGTAGGATTTGGATTTTGGATTTTAATTGGGTTGGCCGACCTTGACGGTATGTTGGCCAGAAGCTTGGGTTTATAGTCGGTAGGGAATTAAAGGCTTCCCTGAGGGCCATAGATTTAGAGTTTGGATTTACGTATGGTAGGAATTAGAGGCTTCCCTGAGAGCCGTGAGTTTAAAATTTGGATTTATGTATGGTAGGGAATTAAAGACTTCCTGAGAGCAGTTGGGATTGGGATTTGGTTCTTGGTTGAGCTAGCCGACCTTGACGATGTGTGGCCAAAGGCTCAGGTTTATAGTCAGTTGGGAATTAAAGGCTTCCCTAAGAACCATTTAGAATTTGGATTTGTGTATGGTAGGGAATTAAAGGCTTCCCTGAAGGCCATAAACATGTTTAGAGGATTGAGGCTCCTCTAGGGCTCGTGATTTGACTTTTGACTAGTATTGACGGCTTGTTAGCCAAAAGATATGTGTTTCAACCTTTGACTGGCTTTGACGGCTTGTTAGCCAAGTGGTCGTAAATTTGACTTTTGACTGGTCTTGACGGCTTGTTAGCCAAGAGGTTTGGATTTTGAGCTTTTTGAATGGCCTTGACGGCTTGTTAGCCAAAGAAGCCTGGGATTTGACTTTTGACTGGCCTTGACGGCTTGTTAGCCAAAAGACATAGATTTCGACTTTTGATTGGCCTTGACGGCTTGTTAGCCAAGAGGTCTGGATTTTGAGCTTTTTGACTAGCCTTGACGGCTTGTTAGCCAAAGAAGCTCGGGATTTGACTTTTGACTGACCTGAACGGCTTGTTAGCCAAAAGACATGGATTTCGACCTTTGACTGGCTTTGACGGTTTGTTAGCCAAGAGGTCTAGATTTTGAGCTTTTTGACTGGCCTTGACGGCTTATTAGCCAAAAAAGCTCGGGATTTGACTTTTGACTGGCCTTGACGGCTTGTTAGCCAAAAGACATGGATTTCGACCTTTGACTGGCCTTGACGAATTGTTAGCCAAGAGGTCTGGATTTTGAGCTTTTTGACTAGCCTTGACGGCTTGGTAGCCAAAGAAGCTCGGGATTTGATTTTTGACTGACCTTGACGGCTTGTTAGCCAAAAGACCTGGATTTCGACCTTTGGCTGACCTTGACGGCTTGTTAGCCAAGAGATCTGCATTTTGAGCTTTTTGCCTAGCCTTGACGGCTTGTTAGCCAAAGAAGCTCGGGATTTGACTTTTGACTGGCCTTAACAGCTTGTTAGCCAAGAGGTTTGGATTTTGAGCTTTTTGCCTAGCCTTGACGGCTTGTTAGCCAAAGAAGCTCAGGATTTGACTTTTGACTGGCCTTGACGGCTTGTTAGCAAAAAGACATGGATTTCGACCTTTGACTAGCTTGACGGCTTGTTAGCCAAGAGGTCTAGATTTTAAGCTTTTTGACTGGCATTGACGGCTTGTTAGCCAAAGAAGCCTGAAATTTGACTTTTGACTGGATTTGACGGCTTGTTAGCCAAAAAAACATGGGTTTCACTTTTTTTTGAAATGAGAGCTTTTTCTTTTGTTTGGGTTCTCCTCTCTCTTTCTTCGAGCAGAGTTCGAGTTTCCCACACTTCTTATAAGGACGGAAAGACAGGATCATCGTTGTCTCGGTCATAGCCCTTGAATTTGATTATTCGTTCGAATAAACTTGGGGGTTGTTTCATCATTGACAACTCATGTGTCTTCCTTTTATAAAGAATGCGGGATGACTCAATCTCACTCTAGAAAAGGTCGAGAGAGTACCCTCTATTTTTTCTTTTTTTCTTTCTTTTTTTAGATACCAATTATGATGCCCTTTTTGGGTTTTCACCACAATTAGTCCCCTCTTACTTTTGCCTGCACGTCCTTTCGGGTTTTCATGTAGCGAGGACTCCTATTTTTGCCTAAGGCGTCCTTATGGGTTTTCACCTCAGCCGGGCTTTAGGCTTTTTTGCCCTTAGTCCACCATTATGAAGTGATAGACCAAGTCTGCCAGAGCACCTCGTTTTTAAGCCCCTCTGTTTTTTTTTTTTTTTTAAGAAAATCTCGCAATGAGATTACTTCTGTCTCCAGAGTATGTTGGATCCGGCTCCACCTGTTGTATTGCTTGGATGTGCTGACGATCCTAAAGATGGTATAACTTCATGTGCCTGTCGTTTAATGGCGGAAACACAACATTTCCTTCTTGATCGATTACTGTGTAGGCACCACCTTCGAAGACTTTGTCGACCACAAATGGGCCAAGCCAATTGGCTATGAATTTATTTTTGGGTCGAGAGGCCATGATGTCTTTTTGCTTGACCATGACAAGATCCCCCTTTTTAAATGCCCTTTCTTTCACCCGCTTATCAAAAGCGCAGGACATCCGTGCTTGATAATTCTGCAGGCGTTGATGCGCGACTGGGCGCTTTTCTTCCAGATTTGACAACTCTTCAAGTCATCTTTCAATTTCGCTTCTTTCTTCAGTAGGGAGCCCATAGTGGAGAGCTACCCTATAAGATGAGAGTTCTATTTCAACAGGAATGACTACTTCGGTCCTATAAACCAGGGTAAAGGGAGAGCATCTTGTAGGAGTTTTGTAAATGGTGTGATAGGCCCACAGAGCTTCATGCGTCTTTTCGTCCCCATTGTTCTTTCGACTATTTACCGATTTGACCATGAGTTTGCATAAAACTTTGTTGAAGGCTTCGGCTAACCCATTGGATTGGGCGTAATAAACTATTGATGTCCTCCACTCAATATGGAATTTTGCTATCAATTTGTATATTGTCTGATTTTTTAATGGAGTGTCATTATCAGATATGATTCGACTCGGAACACCGAATCTATATATAATGTGATGTCGGACAAAGCGAGCCACTGCTTCTCTGGTAGTTTCTTTCAAAGGTATGGCCTCGGTCCATCTTGAGAAATAATATGTGGCAGCAAGTATGTATTTGTACCCCTTAGATGATGCAGGGAGGGGACCCACTATATCCATTCCCCATTCAGCAAATGGCCATGTCGGCGCTGTTGGATGGAGTTTGCTTGGAGATTTTCTTGGCACGGGCCCATAGGTCTGGCATTAGGGGCAGGTTCGAGCAGGCCGCTCACAATCTGCAAACATTGTTGGTTAATACAAGCCTTAGCTTTTTTATGTTGATTTTCATTTTCAAGCCCGATTGATGGGCTCCACATAGTCCTACATGTACCTCCCGCATGATCATCTTGGCTTCTTTCAGAGATAGGCATCTCAGCAGTACCAACTTGTCCTTTTCAGGTGTGAACTTATAAAATGTGTCATTTATCAATTTGTAGGAAGCAGCTCTTCGCAGCAATTGCACTCGCTCCCCTCTTTTGTCTGATAGCCAACCATTTTTGATCTTGATGATGAGAGTACGCCAATCATTTTCTTCTTGGCTTTCGCTTTCTTCCATTGCACTTGCCTCGAGAGTCGTCAGACCATCATGGCAATTTAGGGTGCTTGGAAGCAATCTTCTATTTTTTATGGTAATTCCCAGTACACCTTCTGGGCGAAGTTTAAGGGCAGATGTGAGTTTGGCCAATACATCAGCCTGCGAGTTTTGACTTCTTCTGACATGTTCTATTTTAAAGTGGTAGAACCTATCGCTGAGTCTTATAGCTGCCTCAAAATAGGCTTTCAATTCTTCTTTTCGGACATCAAAAATGCCCAACATTTGTCTGACGACCAGCAACGAGTCGTCAAATACTTCAATACATCTTATGCCCATTTCTAGGGCGATTTCCAAGCCAACTATGAGGGTTTCATATTCTGCTTCATTATTTGTGAGGGATTCCATTAGAGCACATGAATAATGCAATATCCCTTTTTTTTGGGTCACGAAGACAATTTCGCCCCTGCCGTATTTGTTGATGTGCCATCAGCCTTCAAAAAAAGCTCGTGCAGTGCCATCAAAGTATAATTGTCAATATTTAAGTTGAGTTTCTTGTACTTCATAAGTTTCTTGAGCGGGGAGCACCTCCTTGTCAATCAATTCAGTATTCAGAGGGGAGTCTTTTGGCACTAAATGCGCTGCTAAGAACTCTGCCATACCCTGCCCTTTAATTGCTTTTTACGGCACATAGGAGATATCAAACTCCATGAGAAGTAGTGCCCATTTTCCCAGCCTCCCTGACAAAACTGGTTGCTTGAGTAGGAATTTAAGAGGGTCACATCACGAGATAAATTGAACCTCATGTGCCAGCAAATAATGTCTAAGTTTCTTAACGGCAAAAACCAATGCCAAGCATAATTTTTCCATTGGTGCGTATCGGTGTTTTGGGCCGACCAATGTTCTACTCAGATAGTAGAGGGGGGTCTCTTTGCCTTCTTCACCCCTTTTTTTCTCTTCTTTCTTTTTTTTTCTTTTTCTTTCTTCTATTTTTTTCTTTTTTAAAACTAGCAATACCCCCAGTGATACACCCATGGCCGCAATTAAAGGCTTGCCCTTGATAGGTGCCCCCAGCATAGGAGGACTGAGCAAATATTGATTTTGTTAAGGGCTTTCTGACATTCGTCGTCCCATATGAATGAGGCTCCTTTCTTTGTCAGTTTATGTAAGGGTTGATACCTTCCATTCTTGCTCTCGGAAGGATAAGTCTTTTCTTGAATTTTCTTTGGGATTTTGAACAACCCTTATTTCACTTGTGGAGAGATCCTCGTCCATCTGGACGTCATTCTCATCCATGCTTGTTTCAATTATTGGAAGCTTTATGCTGACTATATTTACAACATAGTGAACTGCGGGACCTTCCCGTGTCTCCCATCTGAGACCTCTTCTGTCGTTGTGGGGGAATGGTGGTTGCCCCCTGACATTGGTAGAGTACCACATTGCTTGATATAGCTTGGCTCTCGTTCGACTTTGAACTTGAATATTTTGCTTCCAGCATATTGCCTTTATATGCTCTGGCATGTCTTTCAGATCTTCGACTATTTCATTCAATTTAATAGTGGCATCTTTTAGCCAAAAATCATCTGGAGGCTGTTTGGGTACAGGCTTCCCTTTATAGAACACTATTGGTTGTCCTTCAACATGGTAAGCCACAAAGAATTTTAGAGGCTCCAGTGTGTGGACCTCCTGTGGGATTGCCATTTGTATATGATTTAATGGCAGTGGTATGCCAGCTTCTATTACTTGGCTGATGGCATTAGTTCCAAACTTGACAATGGGCCTATGCAGGTGTAATGACCTTCGCTCAGGATCCTCCAACTACATGTTGAGCTTTAATGTCGGCGTTGTTTCTTTATTGACGGTGATTTTTCCTTTTCTTTTTGGAGATGCCCCCACTATTTCTTTGCCTTTATTTGCCTTGTTAAGTGGACATCATTTTTGCTAAACCCTTGCATGGCTGTGGTGGAGGGAGGATTACGACATCGTCGCCATTTCCTGCACTCGTTCTTTTTTTAGAGGAAGTTGTTCAGCTCTGAGGGGCACCAAACCTTTTGTCACCTCCTTAATTGGTGTTTGAGATGGTTTCCCATTTATTGTCACTGCGGGCATTGGCTTATTTATTTCAACAGTAGATTTTTCCTCTTCTCATTCTTCTTTTGATTTTTTTATTTTCCTTCTCAAGACTGTCAATTTTTGGAGGATTGTTTCTTTTGCTATTTCCTTAGGTGGGGAGACACCACTGAGGTATGATTTTCTAAGTCGTTCTTTCTTTTGGAGTTTCTTAGGGGCTGGCCTCTTGTTTGTATTCACCAGAGTCCAGCTAGCTTCTTCTTGCTCATAGTGGAATGTTGTCTGAATAGCACCTTCCACTACCTCCCTCGGGACCTTTGGGTGTTCTGCTGGGGGGTGTTCTGCTGGGAGCTTTTTGAAGAGATGGTGTACAGGGTATGGTACCCTATATAGGTCATAGGTAGCTAACCCCTCGCTTTGCTCAGCCATCTTTGCTTCAATTATTTGTTCGATCATAGCCCTCTGAGAGACCATTGTTCCTTCAAATGAAGTATTTAATTATGGTGCGTCATGCCTTTGTCCTGTAACATGCACCTCTTAAGTTTCCTCATGGCTTGAATTTGGATTTTCAATTGGTTGCCTAGCCACAAATTCTTCACGGGGTGTGCTTGGTAACACATTTCCAACCTGGGGTGCCGCTATAGGCAATGTCGGCTGGCTTGCTTGTTGAGGTTGCTGAGACTGCAACAACTGTTGTGTCGGCTGTGAAGGCTGTATTAGTGGTGATGGTTGTGGTGGCGGTGGCGATGGCGCCACCATTCCCAATTGTTGCATAAGATTTTCTAACATAGCCTTTAGTTTCTGATTTTCTTACATTACTATTTCTAGATTTGGCGATGAGGGTACCTTGATATTAGGGTTTTCAGCAAGTCAACCTTGATCCTGAGGGTGATTTGATGTGGTGGCAATGTCGGCAGCCCCCATGCCTCCTTCATTCTGAGGTGGCAAGTCTACCTCTACATTTACCCGGTCAAGCCAGGCTCGAGCTTGCTCCCTTCTGCAATTAGATATTGTGGGATGCTGCTCCATATTTGAGGTTTCTGCCTGGTCAGCTATTGTAGACAGGTTGATGTTAGAGGCATAGCATGGTATATCTGCATGCCTTCTTCAATAATTGTACTTTCTCTTTCTTTCTCTGCTAGGGCGTAGTATAGTGGCACCCAGCGTTGGGAAACTGATCTTCTAAGGATATCATCATCCCTCTTATGTTCTTCTGACTTGAAATTTTGTCCTGTCTCGGGCTTGTTGTCTTCTTTCTTGATATACCCATTCCTTTTAGATCCTCTTTGCAGATCAACCGGTAAAGAAGGAGTGCATTCTTTAGTTCGAGACTCTTGGGAAGGTTCCCTTTGTCTGTCTGGGGCATTTCTTCTTCTATAAGTTTGCCACTTTGTTGTATCTTGCTTCATGACCGCTCTTGCATTTTTTCGCCCTACTAGAGACTCTAAGGCCCTTGTCCTTCAGAGTTCTTGGGCTTCTTCTTTGGTGACCCACACCCGTTTAACACGAGGCGGGATGTATATCTCATCTTTTTCGGCATTGACTTTGTATTTTTGAAGCTAGCTTTGTCAAATTGATTGTTCTTGGTTTCAGCTTTCATCCATTGCTTCTTCACATTTTTCAATTTGAAACTTGGCTTATCTTGTTGCACTTTAGGCAGTATGCCAAAACTGTTCTTTATCGGTACAGCAACTACATGCCACTAAGGTACCATCTGGGTCTCACTCCCATCCAGGCGGATCCGGAGATCGCCAACTCTGACAGTCTTGC
Source organism: Colocasia esculenta (assembly GCA_014218235.1). Lineage (NCBI taxonomy): Eukaryota > Viridiplantae > Streptophyta > Magnoliopsida > Alismatales > Araceae > Colocasia > Colocasia esculenta. The sequence goes on from CM024762.1 coordinate 48,888,952, forward strand.
CAGAACTTGAAATGCCACGTGTCGTGGGCTTTCTCTTAGGCTTGCGTCTTTTGTTCTTTCCAGTAGTTGGAGTGCTGGTGAAGTTGATAGCATAAGTTGTGAACATCTGTAATAAGTTAGCCTCATGAGCTTGAGGCTCTTCTTTTGCTTTGCTTGCTTCTTGGGTCTTAGCAACAGTGGGTTGCACGGCTGGTATCACACCAAGGAAATAAGGAGACTCCACCACTGGAGGGAAATCTCCAAACCTAGTCGATGTGGTGAGATAGTCGTTCCTTATGTGGTCCTGGACCACAAGTAGGCCGAAGAACACGCCCGAAATTTGAGCAGTAGCCGCCATTGCAGAGTTATGACCTGCACAAAAATTATAATGTGAGTACATCTTATTGTTAGGGTGTTGTCTGATGGAGAGATGAAGGGAAGGGAGGTCCCCAGTGGAGTCACCATCTCTGTGAGAATCATTTTTTTTTTACTTTTAAAATTTTATCTTTTGATTGATTTATTCGGATTTTATTTATTTACATGGACATGGTCTTATTTAGTTCGTTTGACCTCCCCCACTAACCTCGGTTAATGTTAATTATATCAGCACAAAAGCTGAACACCCTTGATTAACCATCAGACAACCCCTTTGAAATAGAAGAGTGTAACTCACAATTGAATGAAATGAATTATACATGAAAGAAAACAAAGTTACAAGCATGCAATCTATTTTTTGAAATTTCTGATATGTATTTCATTTTTTATTGATTTTTAAATTCATTTTCTCATTTTTTATCTATTTTAATATCATTAATTTCATTTATTTAATTATTTTCGTCATTTATTATTTAAATTATGATTATGTGAATTAGATTAATATTTTTATTTATTTATTTGATTTAAGGGAGACTAACCTAGGGTGGGTCAAAAATGATACGAGATATGATTTGTTTGTTATTTTTAAGTTATGGTAAATTAAACAACAATGTTTATGAAATATTTTATTAAGATTTGTCGAAAAATTGGTTGATTTGAAGCTAGCTTTGTCAAATTGATTGTTCTTGGTTCAGCTTTCATCCATTGCTCTTCACATTTTTCAATTTGAAACTTGGCTTATCTTGTTGCACTTTAGGCAGTATGCCAAAACTGTTCTTTATCGTACAGCAACTACATGCCACTAAGGTACCATCTGGGTCTCACTCCATCCAGGCGGATCCGGAGATCGCCAACTCTGACATTCTTGCCAGAACTTGAATGCCACGTGTCGTGGGCTTTCTCTTAGGCTTGCGTCTTTTGTTCTTTTCCAGTAGTTGGAGTGCTGGTGAAGTTGATAGCATAAGTTGTGAACATCTGTAATAAGTTAGCCTCATGAGCTTGAGGCTCTTCTTTTGCTTTGCTTGCTTCTTGGGTCTTAGCAACAGTGGGTTGCACGGCTGGTATCACACCAAGGAAATAAGGAGACTCCACCACTGGAGGGAAATCTCCAAACCTAGTCGATGTGGTGAGATAGTCGTTCCTTATGTGGTCCTGGACCACAATAGGCCGAAGAACACCCCGAAATTTGAGCAGTAGCCGCCATCGCAGAGTTATGACCTGCACAAAAATTATAATGTGAGTACATCTTATTTGTTAGGGTATTGTCTGATGGAGAGATGAAGGGAAGGGAGGTCCCCAGTGGAGTCACCATCTCTGTGAGAATCATTTTTTTTACTTTTAAAATTTTATCTTTTGATTGATTTTTCGGATTTTTATTTATTTACATGGACATGGTCTTATTTAGTTCGTTTGACCTCCCCCACTAACCTCAGTTAATGTTAATTATATCAGCACAAAGCTGATGAACACCCTTGATTAACCATCAGACAACCCTTTGAAATAGAAGAGTGTAACTCACAATTGAATGAAATGAATTATACATGAAAGAAAACAAAGTTACAAGCATGCAATCTATTTTTTGAAATTTTCTGATATGTATTTCATTTTTTATTGATTTTTTAAATTCATTTTCTCATTTTTTATCTATTTTTAATATCATTAATTTCATTTATTAATTATTTCGTCATTTATTTATTTAAATTATGATTATGTGAATTAGATTAATATTTTTATTTATTTATTTGATTTAAAGGGAGACTAACCTAGGGTGGTCAAAATGTAACGAGATATGATTTGTTTTTATTTTTAAGTTATGGTAAATTAAACAACAATGTTTAATGAAATATTTTATTAAGATTTGTCGAAAAATTGGTTGATTTTAATTAAGAAATCGATTGGTGAAGGTAGAAATAAACGTGACATAACATGTAATTATACTTATTGAACATGATTAAGGTTCTAAAATTAGCCCAATAGGCCCATTAATATTATCACATATGAGGACACATCAAATGCTGGCCCAATAAGCATCATTAGGCCCATTAAACATTATGAACGTGATCATTCAATAAGTCATGGCACAAAGGATACAAATCCGGCCCAATAAGGAATTTATGCTCAATAAGGAAGCTCAATGGACTTTTTTAGAGACTTGAGAAAATTTGTATTGTGCCTTGCACAATATTCCTTAGGACTGCCTTGCAGACCCTTCTCTTTTGGACTACCTTGTAGTCTAGAAGCCTTGCTTCTTTGAAGTCAGCAAAAATCCCCCCCTTCAAGCTTGGCCGCCCCCCTCCTTTTATAGGGAGTGGGGAAAGACCCCGTCCCGGCCATTTGCTCCATCCCGACCATTTGCATTTTTGCATATTTCTCCTTGTGTGTTTATTTCTTTTCCTCCCTTTTTCTTTTCAATTTTCTATTTATGCCCTTAGGGCCACGAGAGAGAGAGAGACGGGAGGGAGAAGGAGACCGTAGAGAGGGAGAGAGCGGCGGCCTGCTCTCTTCTCTTCTCTCTGCTTAGCCAGCACCAAGGGGAGGCTACGGAGGAGGCTACGCCGGTGGCCCTTGCTGGAGGGTGTCGTGGCGGCGGCTGAGGAAGCAGGGGAGGCCCCCTGCTGTAGCGAGTCCCAGGGGAGGAGCCCCCCGCAGAGGTGACTCGAACAGGGGACGCCCCCCTCCCCTTGCAGCCGCGCGGCCCGCAGGGAGAGGCTCCTGCGACGGCGGCAGGCCCAACAGGAGCGGTCTTCTGCAGTGGCTAGAGAACCAACAGGGAGAGACCCCCTCTTGCGGCGACGGTGAGAGAAACCAGGGAAGCCCCCCCTCTTACAACGGCGACAGGACCAACAGGGGAAGCCCCCTGCGCCGGCGACTCCACAGGCACCCAGTTGCGACAGCAGCGGCAAGGTCAGGCAAAGGTGAGGTCCCCCCCCCTAATTTTCTTTTTTTTTTTTTCTTCTGTCTTCTTTTCTTTTGGCGAAAACCGGTGCAACAGCTGGCTAAAGGATTTGACCTGGCCTACCATTGTGGTTTGTTGACCAAGAGAAACATAGGACTTAGGCTACCATTTTGGTTTGCTGGCTAAGGGTTTGACCTGACCTACCATTGTGGTTTGTTGGCCAAGGAGGGGCACAACTTGGTCTACCCTATTGGTTTGTTGACCAAGAGAAACATAGCTCGTAAGGAACGTTGTTTTTCCCTTTTTTTTCACATTACCAACCCCAGTGCCCTTTCGAGTTTTCACCAAGGCTGGCCCCCTCGGGTTTTTTCCAACGTGCCCTTTCGGGTTTTCACGTTGAGGGGTTATCTATTTTTGCTTGAGACACCCTTCAGGTTTTCACCCCAACCGGATTTTTTTAGGCTTTTTTTACCCTTGGGCACTCCTTTTGAGGAGTGGCCAAGTCTGTCGAGACATCTCTATTTTTTAGTCCCTTTTTTTTTCTTTCAACATAGGCACATATGCCCAATTTTTAGCCCGATTCGGGCATGGGGCTAGCGGAGGGCGATGGCCCCCGGAATTCATGTTCAGTAAATTTTCAAATGTCTACCATTTAGTGGCGGGAAGGAGCGGTCGCCAGCATGTATCCCCCGCCTTCATAGACTCCAATGACCACATACGGCCCACGCCAATTTGGCTGGAGTTTGTTGCTTGATTTGCCCGCCATGACTTCCCTTTGTTTGACCATGACGAGGTCACCTTTCTTGAAGGCTCGAGGCCTAACTAGCTTATCATAAGCTCGAGTCATGCGAGCCTGGTAGGATTGGAGGTGTTTGTAAGTTTCCAACCATTTGCCTTCCAGGTCGAACAATTCCTCCAACCTTCTTTCTATTTCTTGTCGCTCCTCAGGCTGGAAGCCAGTATGGACGGCTACCCTGTAGGATCACATTTCAATTTCAATGGGGAGCATGGCTTCAGCTCCATACACCAGAGAGAAAGGGGAGCACCCAGTGGAGGTCCTATAGACCGTCCGGTATGCCCAGAGTGCTTCATGCATTTTCTCCCCCCAATCGCGTTTGCGGTTGCCGACTATCTTGGCGAGCAGTTTGCAGAGGGTCTTGTTGAAGGCTTCCGCCAGACCGTTGGCTTGAGGATTATAGATTGTCGATGTCCTCCAATCTATGTGGAATTTGGCCGCCAATGCATATATCGTTTTGTTTTTGAAGGGCGTACCGTTATCTAATACGATCCGATGAGGGGTGTCAAACCTATAGATTAGGTGTTGCCTGACAAATTTAGCGACAGCTACTCTTGTCACCTCCCGCAGGGAGATTGCTTCTGCCCATCGGGAAAAATAGTCAGTGGTCGCCAGGATAAATTTGTGGTCGCCGGAGGATGGTGGGAAAGGTCTCACGATATCCATTCCCCATTCTGCAAAGGGCCATGTGAGAGTAGTTGGGTGCAACTCGTTCGGAGGCTTTCTTGGCACCGAACTGAACACCTAGCATTGATGACACGCGCGGGCGTACTGGATGCAATCTGTGTACATAGTTGGCCAGAAGAAGTTTTTTAGCTTGATGTTGATTTTCATTTTATCTCCTACTTGATGGGCCCCGTACAGTCTAGAGTGGACTTCGTGCATGATGACTTTAGCTTCTCTGGGGAGAGACACCTTAGGAGGACAGACTTGTCTTTTTCATGGACAAGTCGGTACAATTGGTCGCCAACCATTTGATAAGACATGGCCCGCTGCAGCAACTAGACTCTTTCAGCCCGATTTGAGGGCAGCCAACCGTTCTTTATTTGGATGATCGGCTGGCGCCAATCTTCTCCCTTGGTGATTTCCTCCTCGAGGGTATTGACCTCTACAATTTCTGAGTCAGATTCATCCTCAAGGACGTTGGGCATCAATCTCCTATGCCAGACGGTTATACCCAGTTCTCCTTCCGGAGGGAGTTTCAAAGCGGACGCCAATTTGGCTAGCACGTCGGCTCAAGAGTTTTGGCTTCTAGGGACATGCCCAATTTCGAACATATAGAATCTCTCACGGAGCTTCATTACTTTAGCATGATGTGGGATTAGTTCTTGTTTCCGAACATCATAATCCCCCAGCACTTGACGGATGACCAACTGTGAGTCTCCGTAGACTTTTATACATTTGATGCCCATTTCGGCAGCCAGTTGAAGTCTGACAATCAACGCTTCATATTCAGCTTGGTTGTTGGTCAGTGGCTTCATAAGGGCACATGAATTGTGAAGTATTCCCCCCTGTGGAGTCACCAGGACAATGCCTGCTCCGGAGGTGAAGGTTGTGGCGCCGTCACTTTGTTTGAGCACTCGGGAAGCGCCATCAAAGTAGAGCTCCCAATGAGGTGGCTCTATGGCAAGAGTATTTCCACTCTGTTGAATAGGGGGTTCTTCTTGTTGAGTCCGCTCCCCTTGAGGGAGCGAGAGCATTTCGATAGGATGTCGGATGCGTGTACATCTGAGCATGGGCGTGCCAGACTGTTTAAAATAAACAGACAAAAAGATTTTTATATCTACAAGGTGCATCGGGTATAAACCCTAAGCCCTCAAATATTTATTTATTCCGCGCACGTCCGTTTATCAGTCGATTGGGGTGGTCGTGTACTGAACCATTCCCCACTGACCGAAGTCGGTGTTTCATTTACATCGGATGAAAACCCGAAGACCTTGATACGATACGTTTATTAAAAGACCTTGCCGAATTTAGAAAAGTTTAGATGACATTTAGGATTCCACAAATATCCACAAACATTTATATATTTATGTCATTTGCATATATGTCCTCAATGGGGTATATGTACCTCCATCGGGCGTTTACATGAGTGTGCCTTCACATATGTGTCATTTTAAAACACGGAAGGACTTAATTACAAAATTCCACAATCTTTTAAATAGACCTGTAGTGTCTTCTTCCTCCAACGTCACGGTCTTTTCACCGGAGTACGGACGAAGCACGAACGGAGCACGAGCGGGCAACGGGAACTCGGAGAAGTATTCTCCCCAAAACTCCCCAAGTCTCAAAGCACAGACGTCTTGTTCCAAAAAAAAAATTCTTCTAAGGGCCAGCCCCTTTCTTCAAACCCCCTACCTCATATTTATAAGGCTTTGGAGGGGTGTTGGGAGGGGCTTCGGCCCCTTGGGCATTGGGCGCAGCCCCTCCCAACACCCCTCCAAAGCCTTATAAATATGAGGTAGGGGGTTTAAAGAAAGGGGCTGGCCCTTAGAAGATTTTTTTTTGAGATGGCTATCTCCAACAAGTTGTTGATGGGTGCAAGGCCTGCGGGCCACCCCCTGGGGGTGTCCGCATGTGGGGCACACGGCTGGGGGTGACTTCTGCGCACACCCACTCCCTTGGGGGGTGTCCCAACCGTACAGGCTATAAAGTGGGTCCCCTGGGGGTCTTCTCAGCTCATTTGACCGCCCGTTGACACGTGTTTGACGTCCGTTTGCAGCCGTTTGACGTGCGTTTGCAGCCGTTTGATGTGTGTTTGCTTCCCTTTTCTAACGTTGAGGCCGTTTCATTCGCCTGGACACGCGCGCACGACGTACGCTCGTTTGGACACACTCCTGGACGTTGACGTTGCCCGACAGAGGGTATATGTCCCGCCCTAACGGACCCTTGAACGTCACATTTAACACATCATCCGAATTAAATCGGACTAAAATATGAACTCGAACCCGTTTATCTCAGGTGCTCGACATAGGGGCGATCGGGGTTTTTCGCAAAACTCCGTACTTTTCTGGGCGGATTTATTGCCCGGGCTTTATTTAAATCTTGGTATTTTTTTCCGGGTTCAACATGTACCTTGCATAATTTTCCATAGGGCTGCCTTGCAAACCCTTCTCCTAGACCGCCTTGCAGTCTTTTTGGAGCCTTGCTCTCTTCAAAACTTCAAAAATCATCCTCTATGGCTTGGGCACCCCTCTCCTTTTATAGAGGAAGGGAGAGAGACCCCGTTCCGGCAAGTTTGCCCCATTCCGACAAGTTTGCATGGACTCGTTCCGGCAAGTTTCATTTGCCATTTTATACTTTACCCCTTGCCCATTTTCTTTTCTTTCCTTTTCCCCTTTTATTTCTTTCTTTTGCATTTACGGGTTTAGGGCATCATGAGAGCGAGAGAATGCGAGAGAGACGCAGCTGGGAGGGAAGAGGCGTGCGACCTCCTCCTCCTCTCTTCCTCGCTTGGCCAGAGGCGAGCAGGGCTTCCAGCGGCAGCGATGGTGGCGGTGGCGACATCATCGTCTTCCTCCTGCGGCGACGGCGGGAAGAGCAACGACAGTGGCAGCTGCGTAGGAGAGCAGAGGCGGCGTCTTCCATCTACGGCGACGGCGGGAAGAGCAGCTACGGCGGCGAGCAGGGCTTCCGGTAGCAGCAGTGGCGAGCAGGGCAGCGGCTGCAGCTGCGGCTTCCAGCGGCGGCGGGGCTGCTTCTTTAGGCAGCGACGGAGGTAAGGTCCCCCCCCTCTCTCTCTTCTTTCTTCTACTTGTTCCCCAAAGGGAGACCAGCTAAAATCCGGTGCAACACCGGGATAAGGCTGGTTTAGCCTATCTGCGCTTCCAAGGTGGGATAAGTGCTATCTTTCCATATATCCACGGAGGGTCTAAGTGCTATCTTTCCATATATCCACGGATACCCTCCCCTGTCCTGTTATCAAAGCCACCCAAGGCTTTAAGGCAGTGTTAGCAGCACACAGTGTGAAGAAAGAAACAAAAATCTAACTCCTGTTCCACAGAAATCAGAATGCATACCATAAGGAATGAAATCCTTTAACTGGTTTTCAAATGTCTCACCCAGCCTCTTCTTAGACTGTACTTTAGCCTGTCCAAGAATCCAGAAACACATGGCTCAGGGTCTGACTAGAGATCTTCTGAGAAGACCAGTTATCTTTCCATCACAATAACTTTGTTTAGTGCATCCCTGAACGAATAATGCTTCCAAAGCAGGATAGGCGCTATCTGCCCAAATATCAACGGATATACTGCCCTTATCCCATTATGAAAAGCCCCCTAAGGCTTTAAAGCAGTATTAGTGGTGCAGAGTGAAAAGAAAGAAACAAAATACGATGCCTCATCCACAGAAATTAGAATGCATACAATAAAAAATATTGAACATGCCCATGAACCATTCCAACCAAAAAAGCGTTACTATAGTGAAACAGCTTGAAGATCATGAATGGAAAATGAAATTACCTGAGTAGTAGCCATTTCTCTGATTAGTTGACCCTCTGCCAAGACCCACAAACTGGCCATTTGCAAGGAGGAAAACAGAAGTGTCAAAAGATTTTTTTGGTTTAAAATGTGAGAAAAAGGTTGATACATTACAATGTCAAAACATAAGTTAAATGTATAAAAATGTGTGATGAAAAAATTACAAAAAAACTTAGGAAGATCTTATCTGAAGTTATTGACCACCGCATATGGATGTTACTTTTGTAAGAGAACTTACAAATAAAATTGGGAACTAATGTAATGAACAGCCAATAGACAATGTCAAATGAAATAAATTACAGTGCAGATGAATTGGATTCCCTGTATTCAGCACAGAATTCCACATGATTTTTTAAATTTAGCTAGGCAATGAGATTGGTTAAATACATGGTGCATGACTAAAAGCATACATGTCTGCATGTAGACAGATAGGTGTCGACTTACTTTCTTGAAAGATGTTTGCCACATTAGTTAAACTGACAGCACTTTTTCCTTCTAAAAATAAAAAAGTAATCACCTCCTCTCTTGTATGCAGTGCCTCTCTATTTTTAATAACATTGATATGACATCTCATCCTTTCCTGAAAAGGGAAATTGTGGTGAACAACCTAGATGAGCAGAACATGACATATTGGGCCAGTATAGAACAGCAAAGTCTTAAAATCTTGATTTTTGACAATGAATAATGCCAAAGGCCTGAAAATAACATGTTGTGATTCTGGATGTCAAGAGTTGTCACAATGAATATGCTGTTTTCTAGATCCTAAAGTAAGTGTTAACATTGTTGGTATGTGTGGGTATGTGTCCACACAAGGCTGATTTAAAGTTTCAACATAGTCCCCCAAGTCGTCGATGTGAGAGGAAGCATTTTGATGTTCACTCATACAAATGGCTCAACATACTGCTCATGAACAAGATTCAAATATTTCTTACTTAAGAAACATAGCAGCCAATTTCATTAGCCCAAGATGTGCTACACAGAGGTGGAGTCCAGCTTACACCAGAGAAACTTTCAGATAGAAAGTTAAAAGCAGCATGTTCAGAAGCCCACATGTTTGTGCCCCACACCAATGCACGATGTCCACATGCATCAAATAAAAATCTAAGGCCTGTGATTTCAGATTAGGAACAGACAAAATGGACAAAAAATGGATGACTCAGATTGAGAACCAGGAACCTACTTCTTGTCAAAAGAGCCCATCTGATGCGGGACAATTCATCGAGCACCTGCTGTGCCTCCTAACTGCTATCGTTGAGCTAGACAAATCACCGAACTCTTGAAGATCAACCAACAATTCAGATAGAAATACTCATAGATTCATTGGCATTTCATCAAACACCTGTTACGTGGTTAGTAGGTGAAGCACAAAGACTGCCCTGGACCTGCATGCTGCTAGGGAATGCTGGCATGCCATCGCGGAGATGGGTGCTGGCTGGGGCTAGTGTGCTGGTCAGGCAGCCGGCACCAGCGGAGTGGCTGTGCCGGCATGAGCAGACATGTATTTGGGCAGCAACACCAGGGTGGGGCAGATGCACAGCAGCACAGGAAGAGCTGAACTGGCCAACTGGTGTGCCGGAGCGAGCGGGGACCATGGCAACTGGAGTCGGGCTGCAAGGTTGCTCAGGCGGGTCCAAATGGAAGCATCCGTCTGGGTTGGACAAAATGTCGAGCATCTGGCATTCGTGTGGCAAGAATGGCTCTGGTAAGATTTGGATGTGGTGGCTCTGTTGGTCACACTGGCAGACAATGTAGATCGATTAGACAGGTGGTGGGGTGCCTCCGGATGTCCAGGGCAGCAGCAGATGAGTGATCCAATGGGGCGGCAGGTCTGCTCACCCAGCAGTGCTGAGAGATGGACTTTCCACCACTGGTAGAAAAGGAGGAGAGGAAGAGGAGGCAGCATGGAAGGCAGGTCGTCAGCACCGAGAGGCAGAGCAGTGGTGGAGATTGGGCAGTTGTTCAGGCGGTTGGGGGGGGTTAGGATGGATCCCGGCACTGAGTGGCAGGCTTCCCTGTTGCAGGGAGGTGCCGGACAACTGCGCAGAGGAGGTGGTCGGTGCAGCAACAGTGGCGGTCACTGTCCGTGGCAGCCAAGGGCATCGCACCCCTTGGCCAGGCGTGATCTAGCTGGGGCATCTCACCCCTGGCATGGTCAGGCTGTCCTCAAGGACTGTAAGAGAGAAAGGGGGAGAGAGGATGGTGTCTCCAAGCTTCTTTTTTCCAATTTTCATTTCAGCATCTTCTCTTCTTCTCAAAACCCTATTACATCCCCCTTTAAAGAGGGATAGCCATAAAAGCCTCCATAGTGGGCCCAAACTACTTAAGGCCCATGGGCCACAAACCAACTAAAAACTCAAAATGAAATACATAAAAGCATAAAAGATACCCATTAATCCTAAGTGCATGCTACTGGGCCTGAATAAACAAGCACATCAATGGTCCCAAAAGACAACACAAGCTCAAAACAACAAGTGGGCCCAAAAACAAAGGAAGGCCCACTTGTACCCCTGCATCACCGATTCACCATCTTTTTTCTGGTTCTAACCATGTTATGCCAGCTTTAACAAGGGATTACTTTGATGTCCATGATATAGGGCACTTCCAGCCAGTTAATATTGACGTATCATGCAGCTTAAGTGGTAGATAGGTATGGATCTCATATACAACCATGTCTACTCATTTCAAACACATTCCCAAAGCCACAATCAAAAGTTAGAAGCAGTATGTCAACTCAGATTGGTTCTTTCAATACATCCATGGTACTACCCACTTCCCAAAAAAAAAAATCAACTCAGATTGGGAAATCCAAATTCTTTGCTTAAAGGTTCTTAGGCAATGATAGATCGTGCCAAGTATTTTCCAGACAAGAAATCATCTAAAAAAGTACACAACCAGATATACTTTCTAGTTTGTTAATCACGATTCACGGCTCCGGGCTGTGTGTGACTACAAGGGGAGAGAGGGAGAGAGTGAGCACAGTTGATCATTCTGCAGAGGACTGGTTGCCTGTGTATACTCATGTACATGGACTTTCTTTTCATTTTGGTGACAATGTCCAGGGTGACGCACCACAATTGTCCCTGTTCCTCTCGGGAAAAGGGTATTCATGTTCATAAACCTAAATATATAGACTACAGCAGAATACATTCTTCTGAAAACTAATTCATGCTGGAAAGCTTAATGCCTTTCATGCTTTCTAAACCTAAATTATGATGAACAATGATACACTTTTCTGGAAGAGAAACAACCATAAGCATTTTCATGCTTTCTAAACCTAAATTATGAAGAGAAATGTATCTCATTTTTGGATCAAAGGATAAAAGTGGATACTTGGAAATGCATGCAATATTCAAGATTTATGTGCGAACCAGGTAATATTTCAACATTTTTTTCCTTAGATTAAGAAATAAAAGTTAACAGGGAAATCAAATAGTAAGTGAATGTTCACCCGGGTGCAGACATATGAATAATTGACTTGGCAAATAAAACTGTCATTGAACATACAAGACCACCCACCTGCACCGGATAGTTGTTTATTATTATATGATGCTTAATAGGGAAAACAGTCTAGGTGAAAGTACAAGGTGTACCAGGAACATTAGAATAAGAGCCTTCTGAATGAGTTGCCTCCTCCTGACCCTTGGAAGCTTACTATCAAGAAGAAACTTTTACAGCTCAGACAATAGAAGCAGAAATAGGTTAATAGCATATCATTGGAGAAAGATTAATTCCCATAGGGCAAGTCCTATTGCTCTATCAAGTATCGACATTCGCCTCTTTTTTACATGTGTTTTTGAGATGGCTGTCTCCAACAAGTACAAAACAAAACAATGGTTCTGCCTAACAAATACAAATATAAAAATGAAGCATATAGATTTCCACATATATTCATCACTGTCCTCACATTGCTTTTGTAAAGAAATATGCACATATTATGATTGGACCATCAAAAATTATGTAGCCACCACTGCTATTGCTCTGGCACAAGTTCATATATGTCACTACTTACCTACAATCTTAGTTACTCAGCTCAAGGCATTTCTCCCTGTGGACTAAATGTTTCAGGCTAGAGTGATGCCCTGTGTACATGCTGCAATTCATGTATGCCATGCAGTTGGAGAGGACAACCAATACTCACTCAAAACACCTTACTACCATCGTTTTCTATCGAATATGCACACTATAACAGAAAATTGTTCTAATCAAGCAATAACCATCTATGGCAAGGAGGAGGATAAATACTTATACTATAGGTATGGTGAAAGACCTCAAGGTGGTTGCAACAGCAATATGAATTGGACCATTAACACCTGCACAAATTGTGAAAGTATTCAATTAAAAAAAAGGAAGAATTGAAAGGGGAGGAAGTAAGATCCAATTAAATCTAGTCAGTTTGTACTAAAAAGGGAGAAAATTTGTCAAAGGCTAGCTAGATCAAGCTGTTAAATTGTTCCTTCTGAATGAATGTATTAGACTCAACACTCAGTTCAATGTCCAGAGTGTCTTGGTCTAAAATCCAAATGACTACATTTCATCGATATCCTCCTCCTTGTGTTTCCGTACTCTTGGATGCCATATGTATTCCCCCACACCGGTATTTCTTGGTTAGAGGTTCTGTGCAGAATTCCAGAAATGCACGTTTTGAATGATCAACATAAGCATATTGTTGGCTGAGATAAATGAACAGGCCTTGCAGCACTAAAGAATGAGTCATGCCCTGGCCCACAGACAGACATGCTCTGCGGTTGTCATGAGGTGTTGACGACAGCAATAGAGGAACATCCAGGATGCGTTATTTTTCACACAGTAAGGATCTTGAATAAAGTTAATCCAAAAAGAAGCAACTTACATCTGGTAACAAGTAGAATTTAACTCCCTAACTTGAGAATATCAAGTATTCACTCTCCAATGTAAGCATGAAATCATTTTTACAATAAAGTGAATTGGCAAAGAAAAACACTGAAGCATATAAAAAGGACCATATGTCACATATAACAAATGTAGATAGATAAAAAGCTTCAACACTCACCTCCCAAAAATGATGAACAAAATCTTGGAAGCACAACGGCATGGCTGAAATAGAAAATAATGAAACAGATATTATTCAAGTTTGAAAAGTCAAAGTAGTAAACAGAATCATAAACAGAACAGAAGCATAAAGCAAATTACAGTCCTTTGGGATCTCAACTTAATAGCGGAAATTGTCTGTATAGTTATCCACAAATGGCAATGGACCAGCAATCTAAAGACTACGCATATAACTCCCCTTTTTTAAGCCTTTCTTTGTATAAATCTTTCAAGGAGCATAAATTCTATGCCATTGGTTGCCAATGAGTCAATGAGCCACTGCCCAACAGAAATTAAACTATCACGCCGAGTAACTCCCTCCCTCTATTTAGGTACTAATAGTTTGCTACCCTATTATCTCGACAGAGGCTGGTCAGCTTTAGGGACAATTTTCATTTTCAGTGTGCTAAATTTATTTGCTTACTTTTTTTAAGCACTATTTTTTTTCTTCTAGGGTCATCTGACACTTTCTCACTGGTTTGTAAATGTACCCTTTACTATCATTAATGAAACGTGACCTTTTGGTTGCCTTCAAAAAGAACTCCCGCCCTCTCACCACCGCCACCACCTCTCTTTCTTCAGCGTTTCCTTTCCTTCAAACATGAGGCCTACGTGTATGACATATTTTCTCTCCACTTCCCAATCTAAACACTCCCTGAGGCCTTAGGTCTATCCCAGTTTACATAGAGACTTAGAAGCAGCTAAAAGAGGAAAATGAACTGATATGTGAAATATATTCTTCCTAAAATCATCAAATCAAACAGAAAATCCATTCCTTTCGTTCTCCATGCAAAGTAGAAGGTGGAAAAAAGAATATGTTCTTACGTATGATCTGAAGTTGGTGGACAACAAGTTAAACATTAGCATTTAGTGGTAAAAGAAGGACTAAGGAACAAAACACCAGGCAAAGAATCGAGTAGAACAAGTTGGAACACTTTTACTTGAATGCAGTGGCCACGGGGCCCACTCCAAAAACCGACGCGATAACGACCTCCCTCAGAAGCCCCTGCACGAATAAAGACATCGAGAAATCTCGGCGTAGAAAACACCCCAAGAAACAAACAAAATAAATAAGTTTTCAGGTTAGCTCTAACCAGAATCTTGCTAGCCACCGTCGCCGCCCCCACCAAGCCGGCACTCCTGATCAACTCACCTGGGAAAACCTCATCCGTGCCCTCGCCCGACTCTGGCGATACCACCACTGGCGCCGCCGCTGCGCCACCCCCGTGACCCTCCTCGTGCAAGTCCTCGGCGGACGCTCTGGCAAGCGGAGGCCGACGCCTCCCGGCGCCGGCGCCCTGCGCTGGCCGAGGGAGCGACGGCGCTACAAAGGCGAGCGGAACGATGGGGAGCTTCCCACAGAGAGCGTGTCCACCGGGACTGAGCACACACCTCGCCGACACGCGGAGGCGCGAATACGGGGCTCCCGAGTGCCCGGTAAGCGGACCGCCTGCGAGCAGGAAGAGACTGGCGCATGCCATTGCTCCGCCGGCGGTCCCTGCGCCTGTGCAGGCACGGGTGGCGCCACCCGCCGCATTAGTTGAACAGCACCGTGGGGGGAGAAGGGACTGGACGCACCCCAAAGCTACCAAGTACCAAATGGTGAGACGTGGGCGTCTACGGGCTTGTGGGCCGGGATGGCAGGTCGATCTGGGCCTAACGTGCATAACTCGGAACAAATTAGACAAGAGTATAGGGTATTTGGTCAAAACCTGTATCTCTTTTTTCTTTTTTAAAATAGAAATTAGAAAGAGATAATACATAACCAAAAGATTGGGAGGGACGACTTCATCTTTACCCACCTAATCTATGATCAGGTCATGAATATGTGATTGTCAGATATAAAGTGTTGTAAAGTGTGGCGTCTATTTTTGTTTCCTCAATAGTTGATATTAGTCTCATAAACTCTCACGATAAATTTACACGTCACTTACTATAAGTCTTGATATTATTTACATTGTATTTTTACGTCACTTATAATACGTCTTCATATCACTTACAGTATATATTTTTACGTCACTTATAATATATTTTTTATATCAT
Source organism: Colocasia esculenta (assembly GCA_014218235.1). NCBI lineage: Eukaryota > Viridiplantae > Streptophyta > Magnoliopsida > Alismatales > Araceae > Colocasia > Colocasia esculenta. The sequence continues at coordinate 48,904,586 of CM024762.1, forward strand.
AACCACTAAATTATAGCATTATACATAATAATTTGTTACAGTATAAGTTGTAACATATTACAATATTTGATGTAAATAGTTACAGTAATCGTATTGTAATGTTGTGGTATTTCGGATCAAATTTATTAGGCTTCGGATTGTGGTGTTACGCTTGTTGGAGTGTTTTGTGGCCGAGTGGGTCACTTATGTGTTGTTGTGGGTGTTGCGGGCCGAGAATCCTAGGCCATAGTGAGTTTTTGTTCTCTGGTTGAGAATGAGATGGGGTTACTGTCGCTACCTTTAAGGCGACATATATAGTGCCGCGATCTCAGCACCACCTTTGTTGACTGTTTGATCAATTGCGTAACGCGTGGCCTATATTTGAAGTTGCGACAGAACAATATGTCGCATTCATGGTAAGAACGCGATGACCTTCTTGTCGTGATCTCAGTATCGATGTTTTAAACCCATGTCTGTCGGTCAAACAGAGAAAAGCACTTTGTTCGGCTGAGGTGGAGCTCCTAGAGGGAGATTCTTGGCAATTCAGTCTAGAGGTTGTTCAGAGTGTGAAATCATCAGATTTGTGTTGTTCTTCACGTTCTTGATGTTGGTAGGGGAACTTCTCACATTTTATGGCATGGTTTGATTTGATCAGACTAGTTTAAAGCTTTAAGTTGTATTATTTTGATGTTCATATCATGAAACTTAGCATGTGGGATCGAGATAGTGAGCTGAGTGGTGTGGAAAGGGTGTTTGGAGTGGGTTTGAATGATTTTCGGATCTATTTTTGTGTGCCCTATGTTCTAATTGAGCTAGCTGTCACATTCTCATGTGAATGCGCAGAGCATGTTGTCGTTGTTGAGCAACTCTTTTTCTATCTCTTTGTTTACTAAAATATCTATCACAATATTTTTGTTATGACAAAATCTTTTAATATTTTAGCCTTCACTATTTATGGAAATCAAAAAGCTATATACATTTATATAAGCATACCTTATGTAAAAGACTATGCCTGCACAGAACATCGAATTTTTTCTAAGTTCACAGCGTATACTGTATATCACACTAACTGACTCCTGACTCCAACTCTTGAAAAGTCGAAGTAATACTTTAATCAGATACACTCTGACTTCTAGAAAGTCGAAGTCTGTCAGCACTCCGACTCCTGGAAGTCGAAGTCTTCTGAGCCTTACTCCAACTCCTGAAAAGTCGAAGTCTGAGAAAACTCTGACTTTTTAAAAGTCGAAGTTGGATGCACTCCGACTTCATATAAGTCAAAGTCTGTTATCTGTTTGTTGGCCTGACTCCAACTCTTGAAAAGTCGAAGTAATACTTTAATCAGATACACTCTGACTTCTAGAAAGTCGAAGTCTGTCAGCACTCCGACTCCTGGAAAGTCGAAGTCTTCATATTGTTTTGAGCCTTACTCCAACTCCTGAAAAGTCGAAGTCTGAGAAAACTCTGACTTTTTAAAAGTCGAAGTTGGATGCACTCCGACTTCATATAAGTCAAAGTCTGTTATCTGTTTGTTGGCACTCCGACTTCCCAAAGAAGTCGAAGTCATTGCTTTCTCACTCCGACTTCCCAAAGAAGTCAAAGTCATTACTTTCTCACTCCGACTTCAATAAATTCGAAGTGGCTATATTTTCTTCTGAAGTCGAAGTTTACTGTTTGTATTATTGTCTTACTCCGACTTCTTAAAAGTCGAAGTATCTCTTATCAATAACTGTACTTAGTTGTTATTTCTAGTCTCTGCTATGTTAACATACATCATTACATAAACTCTGCATTGAAATATCTTTTACACTAAGGTAGTTTTCTTGAGATCTTTTCTTTCCCTCTCAATTAAAATTCAATTATCCTTTTTCATGGGAAAAATATTTTATTCAAAAAATTATCCATCTAAGCAGTATCCCTTTTGGGATCTGTAATATATATATATATATATATATATATATATATATATATATATATATATATATATATATATAGATATATTTGTTATCCCTTCTACTGACAGGAAGATAAGCTGATCTCTGGCTGATGGATGGTCAAAAATTAAATGCTTGATAAGTATAATAGGCTATCTGATAGAACCTATCTACTATTGTCAGAAATGTCATGTTTTTCAAAGAAAAACGTGCGCGGCTATCTACTCATTTTTAAATGTTCTGAACTTCTGTCTGAATGATTTCATATCTTATCCTTTATCTTACCTACCTCCAAGGCATATATGGAGGCATTTGCTCTTATCGTGTCTTTTTAGGTTTACAGAACATTTAATGAAGAATGGCTAGATCTCTACACTGAGCGTGGAACCTGCAGAACAATCATGAAAGAGTCCTTCATGCATGAAGCTACAACATATAGCCTAAAGTGTAACACCCTCCTCCATCCTCACACACACACACATATAATCTTTGATCGGAAGAGGGGCTACGTTGACAAATCTCGTTATGGGCAAACAAATCTGTGTAATGCACAAGACCGGCAAACCATTCCACAAAGATATCTTTGAACATATTATACATCACAAAGTGGCAAAGTATTAATACTCATTATTTACAAGAGCCAAATTTCTCTCTCTAACTTAATACAACAACTAAAGGAAAAACTATTTATACTATGCTATTCTTCTTCATTTCTTCCTCAGCAGCGGAATCGTGAATGTAGCTAAGATTGCTCTCACCTTCAATCTGAAAGGGTTAGATGAAACAAAGGCATGAGTCAGAAGGACTCAGTAGGTGAAAGTAAGCATATATGGATCAAAACACATTTGCTCATGAATTTCATACTTAACAAAAACATATAGCACAAACTGATTTCATGATGAGCTCAAACAATTTACAAAGTAAGAATCATATTTGTCTTTCAGAATTCAGACCATAACTTGAGTTGGAAACAAATTCGACAGGCATCACTGCTCTCAAGAGGTTACTATATAGACGTAAATACATCCCCAATGCCTAGGCGATTCCAGCACCTTGGATCTTGTTCATTGCACAAGAACGGGGTTTATTACCCACCATCGTCAGTCCATTGACTTGGATTTACCTACAAACTATCGCCCTCAGCTGATCACAAGTGGCTGGTGCTACCACAAGTGATCCTAAACCCTCTTTTGAAGAGAGCACTGTCTTCAGATTGTAAACTTCATTTCATGAGCACAATAGGAATGGAAAATCAAAGGTGGTTTAGATTGAGAATAAATTCAGATATCCTGAGGTTAAAACAGCTCGGAATTCAAAAATATAAGAGATCACTTGGTTGGGACAACACTTAGAAAGTACCAGCTCTGATTGATGCAGGTTTGGTTCAAATCATAACAACCAGACTGGTGGTTGTCGAAAGCATAAACTGGAAGTCGAATCATGTATAAACTGGAAGTTGAATGTATAAGTCGAATCATGTATAAACTGGAAGTCGAATGTATAAGTCGAATCATGTATAAACTGGAAGTCGAATGTATAAGTCAAATTATATATAAACTGGAAGTCGAATGTATAAGTCGAATCATGTATAAACTGGAAGTCGAATGTATAAGTCGAATTATATATAAACTGGAAGTCGAATGTATAAGTCGAATCATGTATAAACTGGAAGTCGAATGTATAAGTCGAAGTGTATGGCAGTCGAATGCAATGTAGGCAGTCGGATATAGGAAGTTGAATGCATCAGTCGAATTATGTATAAACTGTAAGTCGAATTGTGTATATACTATAAATCGAATCATGTGTAAACTGTAAGTCGAATTACATGTAAACTCACAGTCTGATACTTAAACTTTTTAACAGGGGGTTGGATAATCTCATAGTAACTGGTATGATCATATGTGTGTACAGGAATGTGTACTCTAGGATTTTAAGGATAATTCTAACCATGTTAATTTAGAAACCTAATAATATGACACTGGAAATACTTCTATTTCTACAGCAGTGATCTCCAATCGTGGTATAAAGCATAAAGATTGCCATGAACAGTCCAACCGCAACTCGATAGTTTACACAAGGATCAGGTAAAAGAAGGAAAATAAGTTGAATCCTACCTCGCTTCAGGGAGATGGAGTCTTTATTCAGAGGACCCCCAACTATAAGATAGAGACAAAGCCCCCCAGGTGCTCACAGCAACTACCCACAGTTGCTTCTGGAAGCACCCACACACAGGCAGTGGAGATAGCAGCTCCTGCAGCAGTAGCAACAGCTTCCTCACAGCAACAGCAACTAAACACCACTCACAGGTAGATGCTAACAAGTGTAACGGTAGTGGAGGGGAAGAAAACTCCCACGAATGGTGAGGGAAAAGCATTTATAAGCTCATCCCCTCCATGCATGCCGGACACGAGAGCCCTGCAGGTGTCCGTAGTAAAACCTCTTGGTTTCTACTATGGACACGTTTAACATGCATGCCCACAACCTAACGCCTCAGGTAACCAGGTGTTAAACTCCCCCATGCGTGCTGGCCTTTGTAGAGCCTGACACGTAAATCACCAAAAAATCCATTCCGTAATTGACCCCTAAATCGGCTGATTCAATAATCCACATGTAAATAGGTTCAAATGGTGTCCATTTGTCTTGAAATTTTAGCCATAAGCTAATGTAATGGTTTTACAAATTATGGTGATTTGTATTTAATTTTTAGAATTTATTTTATACAAGGTGAAAAATCACCCGGAAAATAGTTGCGTCGACTTAATCTCGAAATCCGTACGTCAATAATTCCGGATAATTATATTTTTGATATCTCTATATTTTTCTAAGAATTATTGTGTTCTTGGATTTTATTTTCGTTATAGTTTTTCGATGTCGCCCTGTCGGGGTGCGTATGACCGAAAGTGTTACCAGGGTATGATAGAGTGTCCTAAACACACCCTTAATCCTAAATATCCCAATTTAAACTTAATTGTTATGCATAAACAAGAATTTCTAAGAAATTCATGATATTTAAAATGCGAGGGTATTATATTTCTCCCACTGTTAAAATAAATTTTGTTCTCAAATTGGCAAAATTTACTTACCAAACAGTTGTGGATACTTCTCTTTCATCGCTTGCTCTAATTCCCATGTTTCTTCTTCGATGAACGCGCTTTTCCATAAGATCTTCACCATAGAAACTGCTTTGTTTCTGAGGATTAGTTCTTTCCTGTCCAATATTTTCACTGGTTCCTCTTGTACGATTAAATCTGGTTGTATTTTCACATTTTCATGGCTAATCACATGAGAGGGGTCCATTATGTATTTCCTCAACATGGATATGTGAAATACATTATGAATGTGCGACCAAGAGGGTGGAAGAGCTAATTGGTATGCTACTTCCCCTATTCTTTGTAATATCTCAAAAGGTCCTACATACCTTGGATTGAGCTTTCCTTTCTTACTAAATCTCATAATACCTTTGGTTGGAGAGACCTTTAGAAATACATGATAACCCACATTAAACTCCAGTGGCCTCCTTCTTTTATCAGCATACTTCTTCTGTCTGTCTTGAGCTGTCAACAATCTTTTTCTGATCAATTCAATTTTCTCTAAACAGTTCTGAATTAATTCTGGCCCAATGAGATTCTTTTCTCCAACTTCTGCCAGCAGAGAGGTGATCTATAGGGTCTACCATATAATACTTCATATGGTGCCATTCCAATACTTGTATGGTAACTATTATTGTATGCAAACTCAATTAAGGGTAGATAATCATCCCAGCTGCCATGCTAGTCTAAACTACAGGCTCTCAACATGTCTTCTAATGTTTTGATAGTTCTTTCCGATTGACCATCCGTTTGAGGATGACATGCTGAGCTAAATTTTAATTGTGTACCCATGGCTGCTTGAAGACTTCTCCAAAATCTAGCAGTGAATCTTGGATCTCTATCTGAAATTATCGACAAAGGAATTCCATGAAGTCTCACTATTTTCATTATATATAATTGAGCCAAATCTTCTAATGATTGTGTCTTTGTTACCTTTAGAAAATGAGCCGAATTAGTTAATCTATCGACAAATACCCAAATAGCATCATGCTTCTTCCTTGTCTTCGGTAAACCCATCACGAAGTCCATAGTTATCTGCTCCCATTTCCATACTGGAATTTCAATTAGTTGCATAGGCCATGTTAGCTTCTGGTGCTCCGCCTTTATTTGTTGACATGTTAAGCATTTACTCACAAATTCTGCTATGTCCTTTTTCATTCCATGCCACCAAAATTACTTTTTTAGTTCCTGATACATTTTAGAGCTACCAGGATGAATCGAATACTGAGATTTGTGCCCTTCCTTCAATAACTCACTTTTGATTTCTTCATTTTCCGGTATGCATATTCTATTTTGAAATCTGATTATTCCTTGACCATCTCTAATGTATCCTGGTTGGTTGACCATCTCTTTTAGTTTCTGATCTTGGTTATGTGCTTCACCAATTCTATCTATTAGTGCTGACCTTACTGTTAATTGTGCCAATATCAAATTTCCTGCACCACATCTTGGTGAGTACTCAATTAGATCTGTCATTTCTTTCCACTGTTGGTGCAATTGTAGTGCCCTTGACTTCTTTCTGCTCAAAGCATCAGCAACCACATTAGCTTTATCCGGATGGTAATTCACTGTAAAATCATAATCCTTCAAAAATTCCAGCCATCTCCTTTGCCTTAAATTCAATTCCTCTTTGAGATGCATCTGTGTAGACTATAAATCCTCCCGATCCTTGAGGTAAAGTAAGAATCGGAGCTGTGGTAAGCTTCCCTTTTAATTCCCGAAAACTAGCCTCACATTTCTCATTCCACACAAAAGGTGTCTCTTTTCTAGTTAACTGAGTCAAAGGCGTAGCTATGGAAGAAAAACCTTCAATAAATCGCCTATAGTATCCAGCTAAACCCAAGAAACTTCAAATCTCTGATGGATTCTTGGGTCTTTCCCAATTCAGAATTGCTTCAATTTTACTTGGGTCTACTGCCACACCTTTTCCGGAAATCACATGACCCAAAAATTTCACTTCCTTGAGCCAAAACTCACATTTACTTAACTTAGCATACAATTGATGTTTCCTTAAAGTTTGTAGTATAATTCTCAAATGTTCCTTGTGTTCTTCTTCATTAGATGAATATATCAACACATCATCTATGAATACCACCACAAAGTTGTCCAAATAAGGTTGGAATACTCTATTCATCAAGTCCATAAATACAACAGGTGCATTAGTCAATCCAAAGGGGAGTACTAAAAACTCATAATGTCCATATCTAGTTCTAAATGCAGTCTTGGAGATATCATCTTCTTTAACTCTCAACTGATGGTACCCCGACCTTAAATCTATCTTAGAGAACACTGTGGCAGACCGAAGTTGATCAAATAAGTCATCAATTCTTGGTAATGGATATTTGTTCTTGATTGTGACTTGATTCAACTTTCTATAATCAATGCATAATCTGAGGGATCCATCTTTCTTTCGAACAAATAACACCGGAGCTCCCCATGGTGACACACTAGGTCTAATAAAACCTTTGTCTAACAAGTCTTGCAACTACTCCATTAATTCTGTCAGTTCAGCTGGTGCCATTCTATAAGGAGCTATGGATATAGGTAAAGTCCCAGGTAAAAGTTCAATAGTAAAGTCAATTTCTCTAATTAGAGGTAATCCCGATAAATCATTAGGAAAAATATCTGGAAATTCCTTTACAACATCAATATCTTGAACTGATACATGTTTATGCTCATTTGGTATGGCCATCACACTTGCCAGATAACCTTGACAACCATTTCTCAGCCATTTCATTGCTTTAAGTGCTGATATAGTCTTCTTGTTTTTAGTATTCTTTGGACATGTATAGCTAAAATCTGCTAATCCTGGCCTTTTAAATGTCAAAACTTTCTTATGTCAATCTAATAATGCATAATTTTCTGCTAACCAATCCATTCCCAATATTATATCAAAATTTTGCATGTTATCCAGTACATACACATATGATGTAAGTCCATGCTCTCCTATTTTCAGAGTTATTTCAGAGATGACAGAAGTAAGAATAGCTATTTGACCAGTAGGACAGTCAAGTACCATACTTCTTACCAATGGCTCTGGTTTCTGAGATATAGAATTAACAAATATCCGAGAAATAAAAGAGTGAGTAGGTCCAGGGTCAAATAAGACTCTAGCATACATGTTTTCAGTTAGGAGAATACCTTCAGCTACAGTAGGGGTGTCCTGGGCTTCCTCCTTTGTCAGAGCAAAGACTCTAGTTGGTCCTTTAGGTGGTTGTCTTGGGGCTGGCTGAAAGTAGGATTGTGGCTTTTATGTTTTTGACTGATCTGCCTTGAGTGGACAGTCTTTAATCATATGCCCTTTCTGACCACATCCATAACACTTTCCTGCTACTTTCCAGCACTCGTCACCGGGGTGTCTTCTTCCACATTAAGCACACATGGGCCAACTCTTTTTTGTTCTCCCTGCTGCTTGGTTGAATCAACCTTTTGCTTCTGACCTTTCGTTTCCTTGGTATACACATTTTTCTTCTTACCCCCATCGGTTTCTTTATTTTTCATATACTCCATAAACTCAGATTCTACTACAAACACAGTTTTCAGTGCTACTGCCATGCTTTGGGGATCTAGTGGAGCTACCCTGCTCCTCACACTAGGTTTCAATCCTCTCACAAACTTCTTTACCCTTCTGAGTTCATTGTCACAGATGTGAGGTGCATACTTTTCCAGTTCAGTAAATTTGGTTTCATACTCTGCCACGGTCATGTCTTTTTGTTCCAACTGTAAGAATTCCACTTCTTTCCTATCCTTGACGTGTGGTGGAGTGTATTTCTCATACAACTCTCTCAGGAATTCTTCCCAACTAATGTCATCTACTCTATTTCTGAATGCATTTCTCATGGCAGATTGCCACCATTCATCTGCTCTATCTTGAAGCATATAAGTTGCCAATGTGACTTTATCTTCTTCTTCGCATCTAATGGCCTTAAATATCTTTTCCATATCTCTAACCCATCCTTCCACAACCTCGGGTTGACTACTTCCTTTGAAGGCTGGAGGTCCCATCTTCTTAAAATTTTCTAACAATGACGCTCTGGAAATTCTTTCTCTGCTTATGTCCTGTTGGTTCTTCATCAAAGTATGCACTAACCCCTGAAATGACTGCATAAAAGTGGCAAAATTAGGAGTTCCAGTACTTCCTTCTTGAGAGTTTCCAGCCAATGGAACGTTGGGAACTTCCTCCCTAGAACCTTCCTCATGTCTATCCTCACTGGATGTGTCGATACCTTTTCCTTTGTCTGCCATTTCCTGGAACACCATCAGACACATCCAATTAATTCATGCTAACTACTTAAATTTTAAGGACCAAAATGATCTTTAGAAATTTTATAATACACACAATTGTTTTATTTCTTTCCTTTGTGAAAATGGTCACAGAAATATCTATCACCCATAACCTTGCTCTGATACCACCTCTGTAACACCCTCCTCCGTCCTCACACACACACATATAATCTTTGATCAGAAGAGGGGTTACGTTGACAAATCTCGTTATGGGCAGACAAATCTGTGTAATGCACAAGACCGGCAAACCATTCCACAAAGATGTCTTTGAACATATTATACATCACAAAGTGGCAAAGTATTAATACTCATTATTTACAAAAGCCAAATTTATCTCTCTAACTTAATACAACAACTAAAGGAAAAACTATTTTATACTACGCTATTCTTCTTCCTTTCTTCCTCAGCAGCGGAATCATGAATGTAGCTAAGATTGCTCTCACCTTCAATCTGAAAGGGTTAGAGGAAACAAAGGCATGAGTCGGAAGGACTCAGTAGGTGAAAGTAAGCATATATAGATCAAAACACATTTGCTCATGAATTTCATACTTAACAGAAACATATAGCACAAACTGATTTCATGATGAGCTCAAACAATTTACAGAGTAAGAATCATATTTGTCTTTCAGAATTCAGACCATAACTTGAGTTGGAAACAAATTCGACATGCATCACTGCTCTCAAGAGGTTACTATATAGACGTAAATACATCCCCAGTGCCTAGGCGATTCTAGCACATTGGATCTTGTTCATTGTGCAAGAACGGGGTTTATTACCCACCATCGTCAGTCCCTTGACTTGGATTTACCTACAAACTGTCGCCCTCAGTTGATCACAAGTGGCTGGTGCTACCACAAATGATCCTAAACCCTCTTTTGAAGAGAGCACTGTCTGCAGATTGTAAACTTCATTTCATGAGCACAATAGGAATGGAAAATCAAGGGTGGTTTAGATTGAGAATAAATTCAGATATCCTGAGGTTAAAACAGCTCGGAATTCAAAAATATAAGAGATCACTTGGTTGGGACAACACTTAGAAAGTACCAGCTCTGATTGATGCAGGTTTGGTTCGAATCATAACAACCAGGCTGGTGGTTGTCGACAGCATAAACTAGAAGTCGAATCATGTATAAACTGGAAGTCGAATGTATAAGTCGAATCATGTATAAACTGGAAGTCGAATGTATAAGTCGAATCATGTATAAACTGGAAGTCGAATGTATAAGTCGAATTATATATAAACTGGAAGTTGAATGTATACGTCGAATCATGTATAAACTATAAGTCGAATGTATAAGTCGAATTATATATAAACTGGAAGTCGAATGTATAAGTCGAATCATGTATAAATTGGAAGTCGAATGTATAAGTCGAAGTGTATGGCAGTCGAATGCAATGTAGGCAGTCGGATATAGGAAGTTGAACGCATCAGTCGAATTATGTATTAACTGTAAGTCGAATTGTGTATATACTATAAATCGAATCATGTGTGTATATACTATAAATCGAATCATGTGTAAACTGTAAGTCGAATTACATGTAAACTCACAGTCTGATACTTAAACTTTTTAACAGGGGGTTGGATAATCTCACAGTAACTGGTATGATCATATGTGTGTACAGGAATGTGTACTCTAGGATTGTAAGGATGATTCTAACCATGTTAAGTTAGAAACCTAATAATATGACACTGGAAATACTTCTATTTCTACAGCAGTGATCTCCAATCGTGGTATAAAGCATAAAGATTGCCATGAACAGTCCAACCGCAACTCGATAGTTTACACAAGGATCAGGTAAAAGAAGGAAAATAAGTTGAATCCTACCTCGCTTCAAGGAGATGGAGTCTTTCTTCAGAGGACCCCCAACTATAAGATAGAGACAAAGCCCCCCAGGTGCTCACAGCAACTACCCACAGTTGCTTCTGGAAGCACCCACACACACGCAGTGGAGATAGCAGCTCCTACAGCAGTAGCAACGGCTTCCTCACAGCAACATCAACTAAACACCACTCACAGCTAGATGCTAACAAGTGTAACGGCAGTGGAGGGGAAGAAAACTCCCACGAATGGTGAGGGAAAAGCTTTTATAAGCTCATCCCCTCCATGCATGCCGGACACGAGAGCCCTGCAGGTGTCTGCAGTAAAACCTCTTGGTTTCTACTGTGGACACGTTTAACATGCACGCCCACAGCCTAACGCCTCAGGTAACCAGGTGTAAAACTCCCCCATGCGTGCTGGCCTTTGTAGAGCCTGACACGTAAATCACCCAAAAATCCATCCCATAATTGACCCCTAAATCGGCTGATTCAATAATCCACATGTAAATAGGTTCAAATGGTGTCCATTTGTCTTGAAATTTTAGCCATAAGCTAATGTAATGGTTTTACAAATTATGGTGATTTTTATGTAATTTTTAAAATTTATTTTACACAGGGTGAAAAATCACCCGAAAAATAGTTGCGTCGGCTTAATCTCGAAATACGTACGTCAACAATTCCGGATAATTATATATTTGATATCTCCATATTTTTCTAAGAATTATTGTGTTCTTGGATTTTATTTTCATTATAGTTTTCCGGTGTCCCCCTGTCGGGGTGCATACGACCGAAAGTGTTACCGGGGTATGATAGAGTGTCCTAAACACACCCTTAATCCTAAATATCCCAATTTAAACTTAATTGTTATGCATAAACAAGAATTTCTAAGAAATTCATGATATTTAAAATGCGAGGGTATTATATTTCTCCCACTGTTAAAATAAATTTTGTTCTCAAAATTGGCAAAATTTACTTACCAAACAGTTGTGGATACTTCTCTTTCATCGCTTGCTCTAATTCCCATGTTTCTTCTTCGATGAACGCGCTTTTCCATAAGATCTTCACCATAGAAACTGCTTTGTTTCTGAGGATTAGTTCTTTCCTGTCCAATATTTTCACTGGTTCCTCTTGTACGATTAAATATGGTTGTATTTTCACATTTTCATGGCTAATCACATGAGAGGGGTCCATTATGTATTTCCTCAACATGGATATGTGAAATACATTATGAATGTGCGACCAAGAGGGTGGAAGAGCTAATTGGTATGCTACTTCCCCTATTCTTTGTAATATCTCAAAAGGTCCTACATACCTTGGATTGAGCTTTCCTTTCTTACTAAATCTCATAATACCTTTGGTTGGAGAGACCTTTAGAAATACATGATAACCCACATTAAACTCCAGTGGCCTCCTTCTTTTATCAGCATACTTCTTCTGTCTGTCTTGAGCTGTCAACAATCTTTTTCTGATCAATTCAATTTTCTCTAAACAGTTCTGAATTAATTCTGGCCCAATGAGATTCTTTTCTCCAACTTCTGCCAACAGAGAGATGATCTACAGGGTCTATCATATAATGCTTCATATGGTGCCATTCCAATACTTGTATGGTAACTATTATTGTATGCAAACTCAATTAAGGGTAGATAATCATCCCAACGTCCATGCCAGTCTAAACTACAGGCTCTTAGCATGTCTTCTAATGTTTTGATAGTTCTTTCCGATTGACCATCCGTTTGAGGATGACATGCTGAGCTAAATTTTAATTGTGTACCCATGGCTGCTTGAAGACTTTTCCAAAATCTAGCAGTGAATCTTGGATCTCTATCTGAAATTATCGACAAAGGAATTCCATGAAGTCTCACTATTTCCTTTATATATAATTGAGCCAAATCTTCTAATGATTGTGTCTTTGTTACCGCTAGAAAATGAGCTGATTTAGTTAATCTATCGACAATTACCCAAATAGCATCATGCTTCTTCCTTGTCTTTGGTAAACCCATCACGAAGTCCATAGTTATCTGCTCCCATTTCCATACTGGAATTTCAATTAGTTGCATAGGCCCTGCTGGCTTCTGATGCTCCGCCTTTATTTGTTGACATGTTAAGCATTTACTCACAAATTCTGCTATGTCCTTTTTCATTCCATGCCACCAAAATTGCTTTTTCAGTTCCTGATACATTTTAGAGCTACCAGGATGAATCGAATACTGAGATTTGTGCCCTTCCTTCAATAACTCACTTTTGATTTCTTCATTTTCCAGTATGCATATTCTATTTTGAAATCTGATTATTCCTTGACCATTTCTAATGTATCCTAGTTGGTTGACCATCTCTTTTAGTTTCTGATCTTGGTTATGTGCTTCACCAATTCTATCTATTAGTGCTGACCTTACTGTTAATTGTGCCAATATCAAATTTCCTGCACCACATCTTGGTGAGTACTCAATTAGATCTGTCATTTCTTTCCACTGTTGGTGCAATTGTAGTGCCCTTGACTTCTTTCTGCTCAAAGCATCAGCAACCACATTAGCTTTACCCGGATGGTAATTCACTGTAAAATCACAAGAAGTCCTATTCACCCCCCTCCAGAACATCATTAGTGTCATTTCGATCCAATAAGTGGTATCAGAGCAAGGTCTTCTCAGAAGAATCGAAAGATTTGAGAAGAGATGGCAGCTTAAGCTCACAACTATGAAGGCCAGTCAGTCACCAAACCACCATTCTTTGATGGTGTGGACTACCAATACTGGAAAATGCAAATGGAATGCTTCATCAGAGGCACAGACTTTGATATGTGGCAGGTAATAGAACAAGGTGATTTCATTATTGTTCCTGTTGAAGGCACTATTGCAATTACTGTAGCTGATGATGTTAAATTATCTCTAAACTTTAAAGCAAGAAATTATCTGTGTTGTGCCCTAACAAAAAGAGAATTTAATAGATTATCAACATGTAAATCTGTAAAAGAAATGTGGGATAAAATGTAGGTAACATATGAGGGAACAGACAAAGTTAAACAAACTAGAATAGACATTCTTATTTCACAATATGAACAATTTAAATTGCTTCAAAGTGAAAATATTACTCAAATGTACAATAGATTCTCAAACATAGTAGTTGGTCTAAGCTCTCTTGGAAAAACTCTTTTAGATAAAGAAACTGCCAGGAAAATACTTAGATCATTAACTCTTTCTTGGACCCCTAAAGTCACTATTATAGAAGAAGCTCATGATCTAACAAAACTTCCCATTGATAAATTAATTGGTTCACTTATGGCTCATGAAAAAAACATGGAAAGATTCTCTACAAGCACTTCGAAAAAGAAAATACCAAATGCATTGAAAGTTGCAGACTCTTCCTCCTCTAAAGATTCAAAGGAAAAATCAGATGACAACGATGATGAAGCCATGTTGTCAAGAAAGCTTCAACGGATTCTTGCAAAGAAAAAGAAGTTCGGTTCAAGAAAATACTTTAAAAAGGAAAAGAAGAAGGAGCCGACCTGTTATGAATGCAATCAGCTTGGACACTACAAATCAAAATGTCAAAAACTCAAGAAGAAAGAACCTGCTGAAAAGTTTGATAAGAAGAAAGGCAAAGAAAGAAGATTCAGAAAATACAAAAAGAAGGCTATGGCCGCAGCCTGGGATAATGAAGAAGCTACAACTTCAGATTCCTCAAGCACAGAATTAGAAGAAGAGGAACAAGGCAATCTAGCCCTCATGGCTGGACTAGACCAGGTAAACTCTGAAACATCTTTTACTTCATGTTCAGAATCTGACTCTGATAATCTAGAAAATACATTCAATGAACTTTATGACAAATATAAAATAGTAGTTAAACAAATAAAAATAGTCAAGTTAAATCTACTAAATCAAGAAAAATTCAACACTTCTCTAAAAACTGAAGTAGAAAAGTTAGGACAAAATCTAATTGAAACTAAAAGATCTAATGAACTATTGTGTGAAGATCTAAAGATGAAAAACACAAGACTTATGGAACTTGAAGCAAAACGAAACAAACTACAAGATGAAGAAAAACTAAAAGAAGAAAATATTTATCTAAAAACAACTATAGACAAACTTACTAGTTGTAAAACATCATTAATTGTAAAATTAAAAGGTGCTCGAACAGGCAAAAAGAAATATGGAGTAGGTTACATACCTCCATTAAATGAGGAGAAAATTATCTATCCTAAAAAATATCCAACTCTGAAATTTGTGAAAGAAAAGGAAATTAAAAATCCTATAAAAGTTAATCAATATATCTATAAACAAAAATAGAAATCAAATAAGACCATACATATAAGGAATACATATGATCCGTGTTGTAGTCATTGTAATAAATTAGGACACATGATCAACACATGCACAACCAGACACTTGTACTGGATTCCAAAGACTAACCATCAAGGACCCAAGAAAATTTGGGTACCAAAAATTAAAGCTTAGTTCTGCTTGCAAGGTCGCCTAAAAGCATCCAAATGGTATTTGGATAGTGGGTGCTTAAGGCATATGACAGGTGACAGAAAACTGTTTACAAGCTTTAGAGATGAAATTGGTCAAGTTACCTATGGAGATAATGGAAAAGGAAAAGTTCTAGGATGTGGAACCATATGATCAAAAGAAAAAGATTTGATTGAAGATGTTATGTATGTAGAAGGTCTAAAACACAATCTGATTAGCATCAGTCAACTTTGTGACAGAGGTCACTTAGTCAAATTTTAGAATGATAAATGTATAATAGAAAAGGATGGAAAAACAGTGTTTAAAGCTCAGAGTAAAAAATCTTTACACTCTACAGTTAGCAAGAATTAAAAGAAGTCAATCTATGTCTTGCAACCACAAAGAGTGAGGAAACTGATCTGTGGCACAAAAGGTTAGGACATACTAGTACTTCAGTGATCAAGAAACTAATTAAGTATGATCTAGTGGAAGGTCTTCCGAAGCTAAAGCTAAAGAAATCTGGAATCTGTACAACATGTGCAAAAGGAAAGCAGACCAAGACTTCATTTCAGTCCAAAATAGTGGTAACAACTTTCAAACCTTTAGAACTCATTCACATGGACTTGTTTGGACCAATGAGGACAGTCAGTCTTGGAGGAAAGGCTTATGGCTATCTAATCGTGGATGATTACTCAAGGTACACTTGGGTATCATTTTTAGAAGCCAAATCAGAAACATTCTCAGCCTTTCTGAAATTCAATAAACTAGTACAGAAGAATCAGAAATTTCAAATAGCTAGTATTCGATCTAATCATGGTGGAGAATTCAAAAATGAAGAATTTATCAAATTCTGTGAAGAAAATGGCATTGAACACAACTTCTCTGCACCAAGAACACCTCAACAGAATGGAGTAGTAGAAAGAAAAAATAGAACATTGCTGGATATGGCCAGGACAATGCTTACAGAATATAATCTATCAA
This sequence comes from Colocasia esculenta, assembly GCA_014218235.1. Taxonomy (NCBI): domain Eukaryota; kingdom Viridiplantae; phylum Streptophyta; class Magnoliopsida; order Alismatales; family Araceae; genus Colocasia; species Colocasia esculenta. The sequence goes on from CM024762.1 coordinate 48,921,111, forward strand.
AGTACTTCTGGGCAGAAGCAGTCAACACAGCCTACTACATTATCAACCGATGTATGATCAGACCTATCCTAAAGAAGACATCTTATGAACTCTACAAGGAAGAAAATCCAAACATCAGTCATCTCTGACCTTTTGGTTGTAAGTGTTTCATTTTAAATAATAGTAAAAACAATCTAGGTAAATTAGATGCTAAAAGTGATGAAGGTTTTCTGTTATGATACATTTCAAAACCTAGAGGTTATAAAGTGTTTAATAGAAGAACTCTAACTATAAAACAATCTGTTCATATTTTATTTGATGAAACTAATCCTTCTATTAAGAAAATAGAAGAAGAAGATATTATTGAAGAATTGTGCAGGGATCTGGAACAAGCTTCACTTGAAGAAAAAGAAGAAGATAAAGGAGATCCTCCACTAGAACAACTTCAACAACAAGAAGATACACAGGAAGGACTACCTAAAGGATTGAGGTATCACAAAGATCATCCAAAATAAAATATAATAGGTGATCCTCAATACAAGGTAAGGATAAAAGGTATTACCATTCCCTGTGACTTTACTGCTTTTGTTTCTCAAATAGAGTCTAGGACAATCAATGATGCTCTGGTAGATGAATCTTGGATCCTAGCTATGCAAGAGGAACTTAACCAGTTCCAACGCAGCCAAGTCTGGACAATTGTTCCCAGACCTTCTGACCATTTAGTTATTGGGACCAGATGGGTCTTCAGAAACAAAATGGATGAATCAGGAGTGATCACAAGGAATAAAGCTAGACTAGTAGCACAAGGATACTCCCAAGAGGAAGACATTGATTTCGATGAAACATATGCCCCAGTTGTTAGATTAGAGGCAATTAGAATTTTATTAGCTTATGCATGCTCCCTTAATATTAACTTATTTTAGATGGATGTCAAGAGTGCATTTCTAAATAGTTTTATAAAATAAGAAGTCTATGTTGAGCAACCACCAGGCTTTGAAGATACTAAGTATCCAAATCATGTTTTCCGCTTAAAGAAAGCATTATATGGTCTGAAACAAGCTCCAAGAGCTTGATATGAAAGACTAAGTGCTTATCTTATATCACATGATTTTTCAAGAGGTAAATTAGATAGCACACTATTTATTAAGAAATTTTCAGAAGGAATCTTAATTGTTCAAATATACGTTGATGATATTATCTTTGGTTCTACAAATGAATCACTCTGCAAACTCTTTGAAAAACTTATGCAGAGTGAATTTGAAATGAGCATGATGGGTGAGCTTAATTACTTCCTGAGATTGCAAATCAAACAGACTAAGGAAGGTACTCACATTTGTCAAACCAAATACATTTCAGATCTACTCTCTAAATATGGTTTTGATAAGTGTAAGCTCTTAGGAACACCCATGAGCTTAGGCATTAAGCTAGATAGTGATACACTTGGCAAAAAGGTAGATCAGAAGATCTACAGAGGCATGATTGGATCACTACTCTATCTTACTGCCAGTAGACCAGACATAATATTCAGTGTATGTTTGTGTGCTAGATTTCAAGCTGATCCTAAAGAATTGCATGTCAATGATGTTAAAAGAATTTTTAGATATCTTATAAATACAAGTAAATTGGGTTTATGGTATCCCAGATGTTCTGAATTTAAATTACTTGGATATAGTAATGTTGACTATGCTGGATGCAAGATAGATAGAAAAAGTATCAGTGGTACTTGTCAAACTCTTGCAGGATGTTTGATCTCTTGGTCCTCCAGAAAACAAAACTCAGTGGCCTTGTCCACAATAGAAGCAGAATATATTGCAACTGGAAGTTGCTGCACTCAACTGCTGTGGATTAAGCATCAATTGGAAGATTATGGTCATACTCTGCAAAGAATTCCAATGCTTTGTGATAATACAAGTGCAATCAACTTAAGCAGAAATCCAATCCAGCACTCAAGAACCAAGCATATAGAGGTCAGACATCATTTCATCAGGGACCATGTAAGTAATGGAGATTTCTACTTGAATTTGTTTCTACAGATGATCAATTAGCAGATATATTCACCAAACCTCTTCCTGAAGATAGATTTACATCTATCAAAAGAGAAATAGGTATGTGTAATCCTGAGTAAAATTCTCTTCACTGCATGTCTCCTTCATTTCGAAAATTTTTCTAAGTCCTGAGACTTCGACTCTTTAGAAGTCGGAGTTTGATACTGCGACTCCCCAACAGTCGGAGTTTGTAAAGTTGGATTCTATTTCATAATTCAATTTTTTTAATAATATTTAAAGAGCAATAAAAGTGTAACCGTTCACTCATTAAATCTTGACCCTTCATTTTCTTATCGACGGTCCATTACACATTCCTCTTTCTTTATTAAGACCCTTTCCCCTTCCTTAAAAAAATCACCCATTCGAAATCTCTCCGACTCCACTATCATCTTCCTCCTGGTTCCCGCGTTCGTTCTTCACCTCGATCGAACCAAGCTTGAAGACTCTGTAGATTTCCATCTCCTTCCTGAAGAAAGGTAGGATCTTAAGCCTTGGTAGACTCTCTCTACATCTTCTCTGTTACCTTTTCTCAGACCTCCTTTCGTCGTTTGTCTAGATGGCTTCATCTAGGGCTCTTGAAGGTTCTCTGTTCTCCTCGGAGCAGTTCTAATGACTATCTTCGACCAAAGCTTTTGTTTGCCCAGGAAAGACAATAGATTTCAGTCAGCTATCGGGTAAACTTAGTTGCGTAGAAGAAACCCTAGCAGCCGTAGGTTGGTCGAGGCTCTGTCAGATTTCAGAACTGACTTTTGAAGGTGCTCTCAAGGCTTTCTACCTATCCCTCCAAATCACAACAAAAGGTTCTATCACGGGCTCAATAAAAGGTACCTCCGCCACTGTTTCTGAGTAACTTCTTGTAGAACTGTTGGATTGCCTGAGCTCTGGACACAAGATCAGTGAAATCGTGTCCATGGAGAAGCAGAAATTGAGAGTCATTAGAAATTTAGGCTCCATCACTAAGAAAGGGCTCCTTGTCAATGAGCTCTCCGCAGAAAAGAGATTGCTACACTCAATCATCACCAACATTGCGACGACCCTCCTTATACCAGTACGATTATACCAATCCACGTCGATATAATGAACGTCGTTACAGTGGGACATTTACCCAACACTACCACTAGATTGAGATGTACACAAATATAGTCATAGAACAGCGGAAGTAAAAGAACTAACTGTCAATTTTATTTCATCATCCACATTTGACATACATAGCCCATATAGCAATTTAAAAGAAACTAAAGTCCACATACTGAAATTCTAGATCCAAATTACATTGTTCGTCCACAATTACACAAGTCTCAAATTTCATACTATGGAAAAGAAAGTACAATGTCGGTGACTCCACAACAATCTACTCTCCTCGCTCGGAATCTCTCTCAACGATCTCCTTCAAGGAAGTAGGGTCACCTGCTAAACCTGTACGCCGAAGCAAGAGTGAGTCTAAAAGACTCAGCAAGTAATCCATACACATTATACATACACACATCACATGCACATTTTACCTTCAATTACATTAATCAATACATGCGACATGGTGGAACAATCTTTAAAGAAAGCCTATTATGATACTTCTACCAATTTCATAACACATGGTACATGGTTTATGTTATTCCACAATAATATACCTACTGCATGCTTCCTGTATATTTACTCACATGGTAGCTAAATTATAATGTGTTGTAACATGATAGCAATTTAGGCATGAAGTTTACACATAAAGGAAGAATGTTCTTAACATGGATTCTACGTACTTTTCCACATGCATATCACATTTGTAAACATACTAAGGTTGTTGTTTTGACATGAATCTAATTCCATCATATCATATTTCACAATTCTACATGCTATCACAGGGTTCACATATTCACATATTCACTTACACACTACACATTTTCACTTATACACAATCACATTATTCTCATTTAAATGTCGTGACACATAGTCCAAACCACCACTAGAAGGACACATATAACACATTCACATAACACATAGATGCCACCTAGGCAACACAGTGATGAATCTTGGTACTGCGCAGACCGGGAGAAGTCCTCTCCACCCTAACCAGTGGTACTTATCCACCTCCAGGATTTCATCCTAATGCCCATAGGATATCGAACACATTGAACCTTCCCGTGGGGACTTTACCACGGTACGGTTCCACAGCCCTCTATGGAAGCAGTGTCACACACGGCACAGTTTACACATTTTCCAAATTAACACACACACAAATTCACACTAATTAACACATTAATTCCATTTTCACATTCATGTGCATGGTTCAGTTTCCCTAACATGGCACTACCGTTAACAAGACTTGACATACAGGGATTTACACTAATCATGTTGAAATTATTTAACAAATCTATGATCACAATAAGCATGCTTTAATTAATCATTTCTTCATGAAATTTGCATAAATATCACTTAATGTTGCCCCAACCACATGAAATTTTAACCACGGGCTGTTTACAGGCTGTAGATCATACATACCAATTTTCATATTTTTCTGAGCTATGCAGAATTTACAGAAAATAGAACAACCATTTGCATATTACCCATAAATCAGTTCATCCTTGATTCACATCATGAAGGTCATAATTAGAAGTTTATAGCCCTGTGTCTAACAATCATATCATCATAGAATTTTTCCCGGAATTTAACAAGTATCATATGATTTACTGGAATTTAAAACAACCCATTCATGCTCCCTGTTTTTCAATCTAGAATTTATAAATAATTACATAGACATGGGAAAATTCCCAAAATTTCATGACATGAACTGACACTCATCCAAATTGCCTAAAAATTTTATGGCACTTACATTCCACATGGATTACCTAAACAATGATTTACCATGTTCAAAACCTATTTATCATACATTTCAGATAAATTCAATAATTAGTGCAATTAACGAAAATTCACAGTAATTACTCAACATGATCCACTATCCATATTACATAGCTTATAAAAATTATAGTATATCCTCATGCGTGGAAATCCGAAAAATAGATCATATAAGGAAGAACAGTTCACTGTTCTTTCCTGAAGAACTAAACGGCAAGGATCTGGCCGTTTATTCAGGTCAACAGAAGTATAGCATGCCGCCAACTTAGGATCTTAACGGCAAGGGATCCCGTCGTTAAGTTCCTGTCTGTGCAAAACACAGACTGAACGCAAGAAACTTGGTGAAATTGGGGTTCCAGAACTCGAATAAAATTCCAAAAAATACTTAAGACCTACTAGACATATGTATGAGTAATAGGGATGGTTTACTTGCCTCTGGAAAAATCAACAAGGGGATTAAAAGGTCGGAGAAGCTCTCCTCGGCCAGTGCCAAGAAGCCTCCAAAACCTCCCAGCTCCGGGCTCTGTGATGAGTCTCGCTGCACATCGGAGTCGGGGAAGTGTTCCTCGATGTTCAAGGAGTCCTCCAGTCGTCATAGACCGCCGGAAGAGTCCTCCAGTCACCGGATCAGGGGCCACAAACTTTAGGTTTTCTCACAGCTCTAGGGTTTCCTTGTCAAGAGACAAAGGGGATCTCTTCTAGTCACAAGAAGGTGTTTTTATAAGCTGTGGCTTTGGGGTATGCATAGATGGGATGGGAGAGCCGTTGGGGACAGCTCCCCAATTAGAGAGCAAGGCAATCGCGGGATCTCTGGATCTGCTGCGCACATAATTTTAGAGAAATAGACGTCCACATACATGGCCATCTACAAGTTTTTTGGCGTCCATCTATATGGACGTCAACTTCTCATGAACGTCCATTCATGTTGCCGTCAATTGCCCTTCGGTCAGGTCATGAAATTATGCAGAAAACCATATTTACTCTATGTATATACATGCAATTTATGAAGTATAATGTAACTACTATCTACATAATGCCAATGAACAACATTTACGAACTAAACATACACATATATACATAGGTACACCAAGATAATATGTACATAAATATCTACATGTTTATACATGATACTATACACAAGTATGAATCCACACACGACAAAATAGAAGGACAAAATTTCGAGGGCCTTACAAACATCATCACTCCCAGGGCAGGTACACACTCTTCCATTATAGCCCGAGATGGGAGTTTGTTATTTTGGGCAATTCAGCGACACAAGGTCAACTTGCCTTCCATTATTTTAGAAAGGATGGCATGTTCACCTGCAGGAGTCCCTTCCCTATGGGCCCCTGCTAACCCTTCTGTTCAGAAGATTTTCGGTGGACTTAACGGATGAAGTGTCCACCTCTGTAAAGAAGAAGATAGGGCTCTCCACTCTGAGGAGAAGCCACTATGTCTTGGAGAATAAAGCTCAGAATATTTGGGTTAAGGACTCCGTTCCCCAGTGCACTCACGAGTTATTTCCAGAAGAAGCACAGAGCTCCATTCCCCCTCAGGAAGAAGCTAGAGAAGAAGAAGCCCCAGCTATTTATGAGCAAGTCCTGCCTCCTGTCCCCTCTCATAATCAAGATGCTCCTGAAGATTCTATAAATCTAGTGCTAAAGGACTTAAGAGGAAAGGGAGTGGCTCAGGAAGAAGAGGTTCCCAGCACCACTCCAGTAGAGCCCTCTTTTGAGGAATACCATCATGTGTCTCCACCCCATGTTGAGACCTAGCCTCGGGCTCAAGGGGAGACTAGTAAGAATCTGGATGATGAGGTCCAGTTTATCTTAAAGCAGCAAGAGATGATGTCAGCCCTACAGATGCAAATTCGACAGCTTGATATCAGATTTGATTCTATGTCTGAAGAGGTCCATCAGATGAAGGACCTTTTACTCCAGTTAGTGTGCCAGCCAGGCACAACACAGTCTCAAGTTCCTTCTGCTCAACCTGAGGAGCAGCACCAGCAGCAAGAGCAGCAACCTAAAGCAGTTTGTGTACAGCCTGAAGGCAGTTCAGATCAGCCTGAGAAGGATCTAGCAGTGGAATCCGAGCATCTACAACCAGCTCTTGCAATTCAACCCTCTGAGCAGCAGTCAGAGCGGAGTGATCAGGAGACTGACCCTCAGGTCCAAACCTTTAAGAGAAGGGTTAGGAGGAAGCTCTTGAAGTCAGGTCAACCAGTCTTCCCCTCTTAATCCTTATCTCTTCCTTCTCCCTCCACTACTCAAGATCCTCTACTTACCTCTGATCCTACTCCTCCTCCAGTTGCTGAACTACCTCCTCCACCTCCTATTCAACCTACTCCTTCTATTTCCACCTCACCTTCCCTCTCCACTTCACAGCCAACAATTGACCCTTCGGTAAATACATCCATTTCCTCTCAAATATCACTTCATTTTCCAAACCTTTCCACCCAACCTCCACATTTCTTTGCCTCTCTTCCTCCACCATCTATCTCATCCACACTTAGCTCTACACCAAGACTTTCATCCGGTGTAAGGTCTCACAGTCATGGATCCCTCCTTCCACCCTTCTGGTATACTCTCAGTCATCACTCTAAACATCACATGAAATTGTTCAAAGAATTTATTTCAATAAAAGTCTTTCTTGAAGTTCATGGGATGCCAGACTACAAATTTGAAGACTGGCTCCCTCTTCTCATCAGAACTTCTGAACTCCTTGTGGCTAATGTAAAATTAATTATACAGAAAAGCCACAGTCTTTCCCTATATGAGTTTCTTGATACCTACCCCTCTGAAGCAGAAAAATTCATATCAGCCAAGTCCAAAACCGTCTTCTGACTGTCCACCAACACCTTAATCTTAGGTTCTTTGACCTGTTTAGTACTCTCCTGAGAGATCTCCAGACTGATTTTGCTAGGATGAGGACTTTCAATGAAGATAGATTCAAGCTTGGTCTGCTAGATGTTAATAAAGGGCAATGGAGGATGATCCTTCAAGGAAACAGACCTATTACTCCCTCCATGACCATTGGTCTGCCCTCCGACCTACATCCCAGCCTAGTAGGTGCCATTTCCTCAAGGAAGCAGTTTGCCAACTTAGGCTCTGTTTGATAACACTTATTAAACATCTTATATCTAAAGCACTCAGATTTTAAAAATTCAGATTGTTTGATAAATTCTCTTAACGAATGTCTATAATTATGTCTACTATCTTAAAATGTCTCTTAAAAAAAAGTGGAGAGAATGCCACTTTTTCTCTTTCAGATCCTCCCGCCGCATCAACCCCCGGGTGCCCCTCATGGTGGAGGTCGTGGAGCTCTTCCTCCCTCCCCTCGACGACGAGGACGAGGAGATCGATGACGGCGTCGCCATCGCCGCCCCCTAATGGGCTCTCCCAATTGCCCCCGCGCCATCCTCCTCCAGCAGCGACATCCGCCTCCGCCGCGGGGGCCGCTACGTCGCATCTCGTCGGACTCCGACTCCGAGGCCGGCTGCCTGGACGAACACGTGGAGCTCGCCCTCGATCTGTGCGATCGAGGGTTGGTGCGGCGGGAGGGAGTTGCGGGCGCTGGGGCGGGGATGGATCCCTTCCACGATGTTGTGGATCCGTTCAGTTTTGCCATTTTCGATGGGGTGGAGGAGATGGGGTCGGATTATCCTGAGATTGGGATGGGGTTGGGGTTACGGTTCGGGAGTCCCCGGCCCCCCTCTCTCCCACTGCCACCACTACCGCCGCCGCCGCCGCATCCTCGGTTGTCTGCTCTCTCTCCTCGCCGATTTGCGCCACCTTCCTTTCTTGGGGTGGACGTCTCCTAGCATGCCCCTTCCTCTACATCCTTATTGTCCAGAAGGGAGCAGTTGTCATCAGTGTGGTCCCCTCGCCGGCAGACGAGTAGGCGGCGAAGGGAGGCACAGGAGGTGTCGCAGCTGATGTCCGCGTCCTAAGCGAGCCATGCGATTTCCGGCGAGTTGTGTGCTGCGTGAATCGTCCGGCTGTTGGGCATGATGAGGTTTGTTGAGATATCAGCGGAAATTTTCCGTCCCTGATGGAATCTGGCTCACCGCTGTCTGCTTGATTCTTTCTTCTGTGGTTTCTTCCCCTTTTGCATAGATGATAGATCGACGTTTCTTCCCCCGTTTCCCGTCGCTCTCGCCCTCGCGCTTGGCCCCCTCGTGGAAGGTGGGCACTCGACGAGGCCTGGGACGACGAGGTGCTTTCTGGCACGGATTCATGCGGTAGAGGTGGGTGCGCGGCGGCTTTAGACTCTATGGGGAAGTGGATCGCCGGATACTGATTTCTCATCGGTTGCCGTCGGTCCGGTTCGGGGTGGAGAAGCCGCCCAACCCTTGTTTGGAAAAAGGGGATCTGTAAGGGGCAGTCGACGTGGACAGTGACCCTCGATGCGGCGGCAACAACGGGAAGGGCGCAGCTGCTCTGTGCCAACGGGAAGGAGACGAAAGGTGGAAGAAGCACTTGTCGTCGTCGGAGGATTGCCGCCTCCGGTGGATGCCGCCATGGAGAAGCCACAAGGGCGGTGGAGAGGAAAACACGCACGCAAAGTGAAGGAGAGGCAAACGACAAGAGTCTGGATTTTTTTGGGAGAAAATTTATCATATATTCGAAATTTTGTATATGTACTTGTTTTCATTCAATATTAGAAAAGTCCGTATATTAATCTTTCGTCAAAATTTATGAAATATTATGTCCAATAATAAATTTAGACATATTCTTAAACATATAAAAATATTTATGTAAAAAAATATATTAATTCAGATCTCAATTAAGTTGATTATCAAACAACTCTTAACAGAAGTCTAATATATGTTAAGTACTTTTTAAATTACAGATTAGACAATAGATAACAAATTAGACTTTAGACATTTTAATTAAGTGTTATCAAACGCCACCTTAGTCCTCAATAGGCATATTAGGATAGCCGCCAGATTCAAGGTCAAATACAACATTAAGCTATCCTTCCACAGATTTGCAGTCATGTATGCTCCAAAGAGCTCTCAGCACATGAGGGAATTTCAGCATTGCTTTGCCGAGTCTGAGAGACTGAATGAAGAAGAATGGGCAGCAGCATATCCTGAACTTAGTGCACAATGTCGAAAACTTAAGTTATCCCTTGCAGTTTTTCTTCTCAAAGGATATGACAATTTTAGGAAGTCAAATTATGACAAATGGATTCAAAGGTACATTATCTATTATCAGGCTAAGGATGCAGCTCACTCCCAAGGACTTCACTGGAATGTCACTGTTCATGACTTCCTTTCCTTAGCTGCCAAGAAGAAATTCGTTCCCCTTAAGTTTTCCCTGTCTGATGACAAATACCATAGAAGACTCAGCTGGTATCATCGCCGGCATGTTAAGTATTATAGGAAACTTCCTTCAATAGGCCCGTCCTACAAGATAGATGTCACGCCCCTCCAATTTAGCAGCGGAATAAATCGGAGGGAGACGCGAACAACAAGCATGGTAATGACAGTTGCGCATACTTTCGCAAACATCAGAGCATCTAATGAACAATAATTGAAATAACTCTTGATTTCATTATAAAATCACTAAGACTATTACAACCACTAATTCGGAGCCAATACATAGGGCTCAATGACATCATTACATTGAAAAGAAATCTAAAGCAATAACTACTAGACTCCATGGTACTAAGGTAACTTCACGAGTTGACTTTGGGTCGCTCATCACTCTAGTCTTGTCCCATTGGTGTGTGTGACGTCAGAATCCGACTTACTTGAGACACAATAACAAATAACGAAGGGTGAGCGATAACGCCCAATAGGACTTAAATCTCAAGGTCAAGCATGCTTTAAATAATTAGTGCATTAAATGACAGAGTAACTAAAGATAGAACGAGTCATGTAAAGTCGAGAAAGTAAGAGCACAAGTAACATGGTTCAAATAGCAGATGAATCAAGTATAGTACAACGAATAAGATCGAGTCACGATATAAAGCAACACAACAACACGATGGCAAATAACGTCAACATCAAGCAATAACAAGCAACATGTATAGCAAGGAGAGAGAAAGTAGTTGGCCATATAGAGAGTAAATTGCACTTTGATTGATTTTCTTATCAATCGAAATAGTCTGGCACTTTTGATTAACTTTCGTCAATCGAGATAGTAATTGCACTTTGGTTATCCGAAGATAGCCGGGAGAGAGTATAGCACTTGTTTGTCAAAAGACAACGAGAGAATATAACACTTTGTGTTGATTGTCTTAGATTAATCTTGATAGTATGGCACTTGGATGTAATGCCGACATCCTGATCATTTAACTCCCGCGGGCAAATGGCACTTTCGGGCGCTCCCCCCAGGACCTGATCGGGCCCTATTGCGCTGGCATTGGTTATATTGTTTATCTTTAGACAATCAATTAATGGCCAATTTGAGAGTACCAAGAAATAGATAAGAGCACTAGATGAATAGATGAGAAAGTAGAGTGAACGTGAATAGGTGAGCGAGTAGAGTATAGATGAGAGCTAGTGGACATCACGTAAAACAACGAGTAAACAAGCGATAGTAACAGTTGCACAACACGCGCACGTCGTATTGGCAGTCAGGTGGAAATTCACGATCTTCCCGCTGGACATGTTGTGCACAAGTCCAGAGGTCTGGCGTGATTCAAGATGAAAGTGAACTTCTAATAGCCGTTTGGATCATATCGATCCCTAAAGGTGCAATGGGTGTTAGGGTACAACCGGCTCGTCGACCATGTGGGAATCCATGATCAGAGGAGACTTACGGAGGCCTTGCACAAGGATTCACTAGTCCGGCGGAAGGAGTATCCGATGGAGAGTTCGTCCAAGTCAAGAAAGTGTGTAAATATAGAAACAAGTGCTCGACGTTCTAGAGGAATTCTAGAACAGTGGAGCGTCAAGATCGGTGTTCTAAAACATCGCACGAATCGTAAACGAGTACTTGTTAAAGTAAGGTAATTAATTGCAATAATTACCAGATATGTTATGTGTCATATTCATACAAATTAAGCCATGTTTGGATGGTTCAACGTGTGTGTATGTGTCATGAAATCAAGGATATGAAAGATCAAGTGATTGACTTTTATTAGATTAAAATACAACCAATACTTACAACTTCGTTTTCTGTAATTAAAACCGTTAACATGATATGTGAATTATGGTGGTACAACAAGACTTGCAAAAGACTAGTTTTCAGGCCCTAAAATTGAGATCGCGACGTGGTCTTGCAAAGATCGCGACGGGGTCGTCAGATCAGGTAGGCAGAACGCGACAGGGGTACAGTCGCGACCAGAACGCGACAGAGGTACTGTCGCGACCCGACCTCAGAATGCGACATATCGGGCCGTCGCGTTCACAGGGTCTGCGCCTGAGTCCGACAGGGATCTGACATGCTCTTGGTTCAGACTACCATGATTTGACACAGGGCGATATTTATGAAATGCCTATATCTCTCTATATGCTGACCTTTCAACAAAACTCGCAACATAGAAAATGTCGAGGACATCTATTGGAAGAACTTTTGTGTTGTGGGTTAGGTTTGAATCTATCTCTAATTGCATGCAATACAGGAAGAACGTAAAAAATCCCTAAACATGCATGACTTCGTTGCGACTTACATGTTAGGCTTGTAACATGAGATCTACTGATATTTGGATAAAACGTTTAACATAAACGATGACCAAGACAACCAGTGGAAGAACTTTGATGTTGGGGGTTTTACCTAATTCGGTCTTTGTCCTTGTGAAAAACATGAAGAACTTAAAGTTAAATGCAACCAGAAAACGCAGTATCATGCACGACTCTATTACAAAGTTTATAACTCTCTAACTAATGACATTTAAGCAAAAACTTTATCATGAAAGATGACCATATCGCCTAATACAAGACCTTTCATGTTGGAGGCTTGACCTACTTCGGTCTTAAATCTCAAGCAAAACAGGAAGAACCTAAGGCTAACTGCAAACCCGAAAACACAGTATTATGCATGACTCTCTTACGGGGTTTATAAATATCTAACTAAAGACTTTTAGACAAAATGTTCAACATGAAAGATGATCGTGACTACAAGTAGAAGAACTTTTATGTTTATGATTTAGTCTAATTCGGTCTCAAATCGTGTGCATAACAAGAAGAACGGGAAACGCCCTAACTGTGCGCGACTTAGGGAGAACGACTAATACACAAAGTATACTCCATGAAAATTAGTAAAATCAGAAGCAAATGAAGCTAGACTCGAAGCTCTACAAGATGGTATTATTTTTCTTTAATCTTGACCCAAGAATGCCTACCTTTGAACGCTAAGAACTCCCTGCAGATTCCTGGGTTGATGCAGTGGCTTGGGGAAGATGTTCTTAATGACTCCAAGCCCTAGGGTCGTCCTCCTTGCTCCTGGGAGTTGTTCCCATGTCCAGCAACGAAAGGAGCATGCTAAGGTTGGTCATAGAGGGTCTTAAGATGGTTTTATAAGGCTAGGTTCTCTTAATTTCGAGTTTTGGAGTTTCTAAATCTTGTAGTAGGAATCCTACCATGACTAGAACTACCATAGGAGCTATTGCCATCCTAAAGCAACCCCAATGAGTAAGTAGTAGGGAGCAAATTCGTGCTCTCATGTTGGGCTTAGATTTGGGTCATGATTAATGGCCCAACTAACTCATGGTTAAGCTTAAATGACCCATTTTACTAATAGGTATTGGGTTAATACGAATTTTAAATATTATTTCCTTTTTATTTGGCCACCTATTGGCCCAATAATTGTGATTTGACCTCGAACATATATTTTACTTTAGTTTGCTATATTAAATAGCCGGTTTCCGACTTAGTTTTCTAATTCGGGTAACTTGGTCACGTGTAACGTACATTCAACTAATACGATTTTTCGTTGCACGAATTCCTTCATGAAAATCTTAGGGATAATATTTGAGGATGGTTTATAATTTTTACGGAATTTTCTAATGTGTTTTCTCACGTACGATAGTGGTACGTAAGTTCTATCATTATGATAATACGGAAATTATTTATCTACTATTTTCATACTTCCATTTGTTCATAGGTCATAAGTTGTCCATTGGTCCAATTTCTTTTATGGACTATCCCCACATATTATTTGGAGTCTACTCATAATTTTTATTTCAATTGTTAATCTACTTGGCTCATGTAATAATGGATATTTCAATTTATTCTTATTTACCATGATAAGTCACATAAATTCTAAATCATGGCCCGGATTATTTTTCTATGCCCAAATTTCTTAATGTGTCATTAGAGAATAATTTTTAAGGTACAACTATTATTTTTATAGAATTTTTACATGAGTTTCTACTCATGCAATAATGACGTGTATCTTTTAGCTAGTTTGGTTTTTATAAATTGACGAATTTTCTATTTATCTAAAATTTTTAATTAATGAAATTTCTGGGGTATTACAATAGATATCAGTCTGTTTGAAAATTTCTTCCCTAAAAATGAGAAGAAACTTTGGGATCTCGTTCATCCTTTTTTGACCCGAGTTCCCACTTCTCTGTATCTTTCTAGCTCCTCTTTTACCTCATAATGTAATCCCTCAGCACTCAATATAAGTATGTTTCCTATGTTTGCTGTCTACTTGTCTTTTACCTTTCTGTTAATGTCACAAAGGGGGAGAAAGAGAAAGAGAAAACAATTGTTTTTGCATTTAAACTTACCAATTTAATTTCTTTTGTAAAACTTACCAATTTAATTTCCTTTGTAAACCAATAAGACAAAATCAACTGTTATGCAAAATCAAACTTGTTTTCACTAGCAATGTAAAAGTTTTTGTCATTAATAAGAAGGGGGAGAATTGTTGAGCAACTCTTTTTCTATCTATTTGTTTACTAAAATTTCTATCACAATATTTTTGTTATGACAAAACATTTTAATATTTTCGCCTTTACTATTTAGGAAATCAAAAAGCTATATACATTTATATAAGCATACCTTATGTCAAAGACTATGCCTGCACAAAACATCGAAATTTTAAGTCCACAACGTATACTGTATATCACACTAACTCCGACTCCTGACTCTGACTCTTGAAAAGTTGAAGTAATGCTTTAATCAGATATACTCCGACTTCTGGAAAGTCGAAGTCTGGCAGCACTCCGACTCTTGGAAAGTCGAAGTCTTCATATTGTTTTGAGCTTTACTCCAACTCCTGGAAAGTCGAAGTCTGAGGAAACTCTGACTTTTTAAAAGTCGAAGTTGGGCGCACTTCGACTTCATATAAGTCGAAGTCCACTATCTGTTTGTTGGCACTCTGACTTCCCAAAGAAGTCGAAGTCATTGCTTTCTCACTCCGACTTCCCAAAGAAGTCGAAGTCATTGCTTTCTGACTCCGACTTCAATAAAGTCGAAGTGGCTATATTTTCTTATGAAGTCGAAGTTTACTGTTTGTATTACTGTCTTACTCTGACTTCTTAAAAGTCAAAGTATCTCTTATCAATATCTGTACTTAGTTGTTATTTCTAGTCTCTACTATGTTAACATACATCATTACATAAGCTCTGCATTGAAATATCTTTTACACTAATGTAGTTTTCTTGAGATCTTTTCTTTCCCTCTCAATTAAAATTCAATTATCCTTTTTGGCGGGAAAAATATTTTATTTAAAAAATTATCCATATGAGCAATATCCCTTTTGGGATCTGTAACTCATATATATACATTAGATATATTTGCTATCCCTTCTACTAACAAGAAAATAAGCTGATCTCTGGTTGATGGATGGTTAAAAAATAAATGCTTGATAAGTATAATGGGCTATCTAACAGAACCTATCTACTATTGTCAGAAATGCCATGTCTTCCAGAAGAAAAACGTGTGCAACTATCTACTCATTCTTAAATGTTCTGAACTTCTGTCTAAATAATTTCATATCTTATCCTTTATCTTACCTACCTCCAAGGCATATATGGAGGCATTTGCTCTTAACGTGTCTTTTCAGGTTTACAGAACATTTAATGAAGAATGGCTAGATCTCTGCACTGAGCGTGGAACCTGCAGAACAATCATGAAAGAGTCCTTCAAGCATGAAGCTACAACATATAGCCTAAAGACGTTGGGACTCATGGAGCTAAAGATTTGATAGACAAACCTAAGAAGATCAAAGTTTCCTCTCAACGGCTATCTCCTTCAAACGGCTAGGTTCCAACGGCCAAATTCAAATGGGAAAAATTTAAAGCGCACACACACACACACACACATATATATATATATATATGTGTGTATGTGTGTGTGTGTGTGTGTGTGTGTGTGTGTACATGAAGCCGAAGCTTGGAGATATACATACATATAGAGAATAGAAGAGACACAAAGATATACATAGAAGACCTAGAAGCCTACATTTCACTCCCATCTGAAAGCTTGAGGAGCCACTCAAAAAGAAAAGAGAGCTATGAACGCAGCATTGTTGACTGTACACTTTCGTTGTCTAGAGTTCTTTGCACACGTCAAAATGCTCACCTTCTCTAAACTGTCTCACAAATTTAAAATAGCAAAGATGAACTAGCAAAGTGGTGAGAACATGTCATTTCCACAGGGAGACTGAGTAAAGTTTGACTTAAGAAACTGCTTTTTTAAAACAACTCTAACAAACACTTTTTCACCAAAATAACATTGCATTAGAATCAATTCTATAAATAACTCCAATCAAACCCCTCACAACTCGACAGATCAAAAATAATGAAAGAACAAGCAGAATTGAAATCAAAAGAAAATTGGTATCACTATACCCTCACAAATTGAGGGATCAAACAGATAAACAAAAATCTAAACTAAAAATTCTCAAATGACTGGATGAACAGATCGAACAGAAGCTAAACAAAGAACACTTTCACCTCTCCAATTACTTAATCCATAACTGAAAATTACACACATATGCAACCTCTAATTCTGCAACAAATTGTCACTCAAAAGAGTTAAGAAAAATGGCAGAACAAGAATCTCAACAAAAAATTACCGAACCAATGTACCCCTTCAGCCCAGGGGATGTACAATCAACAATACCATCTCCCCACAAACATCAGCCAACTATCCTCACAACTCAAGAATTGAACAGAAAATTCAGAAACATGATTTATTGTTGCTAAATCAGAATCACAATTTTATTACAACTCAAAGATCAGAATGAGACAGTGAAAAGGAACTCAACCAGAAATTTAAACAGAGAAAAACATGAACTATAAGAATGTCAGATTACTATACCCTCACAGCTAGAGGGATGAACAAAAAATTTAGAACAAAAGTTTACTATTGCTAAAGCAATGTCCTAATGCTACCACTGCAGAACAGGAATGAGAACAAAATTGAGACTCGAAACAAAAAAAAAAGATTAAAAAAAACTCAGAAATCTTCACAATATCAGCTTTATCCTCTGCTACAACAGGAACATGGATCACGAACTCAACCTTTGATCTGGACTGGGTAGACCTCAGGAAGCCCTTTGGATGCCGCCACCCTCCCAGATGCTGGACAGACCCAGAACAAGCCAAGAAGATGGGGTGTTCTTGGTCGCCCTGTGCCTGCTCTGCAGCGCACACCTCCGAAACTCCCCAAACGCAGAAGAGAGGAAGGAGCCGCTGCTCCCCTGGAATCGATCTCCCCAACTCCGAACAATCTCCAACTCAACAGAAAAGAAAGAATCCCCGTCTCCCAACAACAGAGAAAAGTAGAAAAAAAACAATCAAATCCCTCACATAATAGAAAAAAAAGCAGAACACTCAAATCCCAACTTAAAACCCCAATTGCTCCAACCTAGCAGTCCAACGATCTCCCCAATGCGAACAATCCAAGCAGCCCTCTGGAATCTCTCACAGAAGAAAAGAAGAAAACCCCAAAAAATTGCAGTCGCCCTCCCAGCAGTAGAGAGGAAGAAGCCACAGAAGAAATAGAAGAAGAAACACTTCCAGGTCGCCCTCCCCAGATGCTTACAGAAGAGAGGAAGAAAAATCCAGAAGAAAGGAAAAAAAATGAACTCCTCTGAACAATCTCTCACAGCCAAACCAAGGAAACAAGAAATAAGAAAAAAAATGCAGTACCCCTCCCAACAGCAGAATCTCCCAGATGCAGAATCTCCAAGATGAACGCAGCATTGTTGACTATACACTTTCGTTGTCTAGAGTTCTTTGCACACGTCAAAATGCTCACATTCTCTAAACTGTCTCACAAATTTAAAATAGCAAAGATGAACTAGCAAAGTGGTGAGAACAGATCATTTCCACAGGGAGATTGAGTAAAGTTTGACTTAAGAAACTACTTTTTTGAAACAACTCTAACAAACACTTTTTCACCAAAATAACATTGCATTAGAATCAATTCTATAAACAACTCCAATCAAATCCCTCACAACTCGACAGATCAAACATAATGAAAGAGTAAGCAGAATTGAAAATTAAAAGAAAATTGGTATCACTGTACCCTCACAATTGAGAGATCAAACAGATAGACAAAAATCTGAACTAAAAATTCTCAAATGACTGGATGAACAGATCGAACAGAAGCTAAACAAAGAACACTTTCACATCTCTAATTGCTTAATCCATAACTAAAAATTACACACATATGGAGCCTCTAATTCTGCAACAAATTGGAACTCAAAAGAGATAAGAAAAATGGCAGAACAAGAATCTCAACAAAAAATTACCGAACCAATGTAACCCTTCAGCTCAGAGGATATACAATCAACAATACCATCTCTCCACAAACATCAGCCAACTATCCTCATAGCTCAAGAATTGAACAGAAAATTCAGAAACAGGATTTATTGTTGCTAAATCAGAATCACAATTTTATTACAACTCAAAGATCAGAATGAGACAATGAAAAGGAACTCAACCAGAAATTTAAACTGAGAACAACATGAACTATAAGAATGTCAGATTACTATACCCTCACAACTCGAGGGATGAACAGAAAATCCAGAACAAAAGTTTACAGTTGCTAAAGCAATGTCCTAATGCTACCACTGCAGAACAGGAATGAGAACAAAATTGAGACTAAAAAAAAAGATTAGAAAAAAAAACTCAGAAATCTTCACAAGATTAGCTTCATCCTCTGCTACAACAAGAACATGGATCACGAACTCAACCTTTGATCTGGACTGGGTAGACCTCAGGAAGCCCTCTGGATGCCGTCACCCTCCCAGATGCCGGACAGACCCAGAACAAGCCAAGAAGATGGGGTGTTCTTGGTCGCCTTGTGCTTGCTCTGCAGCGCACACCTCCGGAACTCCCCAAACGAAGAAGAGAGGAAGGAGCCACTGAAGAAATAGAAGAAGAAACACTTCCAGGTCGCCCTCCCCAGATGCTTACAGAAGAGAGGAAGAAAAACCTAGAAGAAAGAAAAAAAAACAAACTCCTCTGAACAATCTCTCACAGCCGAACCAAGGAAAGAAGAAATAAGAAAAAAAAATGCAGTACCCCTCCCAACAATAGAATCTCCCAGATTCTGAACCCCCATTTTCTGAGGACCTTGGGGTCCTTATAAAGGCTCCACGCTTCCACAAGCGAGCTTCTTACACCCCGCCAGAGCTCCATCCGCCTCAGCAGATCCACACGCACGAGCTACATCCACCTCAGCAGATCCACACGCTCCAGCTGAGCATGCCCCTGCTCCACGTGAGCTCCGCCAGATCCGCCGCGCACAGCCTCTAGGCCTCCTCCAGCCTCTGCGTTGTACGGCCAGCTCCCAGCTCCGCACCGCCTCTGCACGCACGGCAGCCCGAGCTCCTCGTTCCCCAGCTGCTCAGCTTTTCCCGCTTCACACGTCCTAGATCCGGCCGCACGCACGAGCTCCATCTCCATCCGTGCACGACCCACCAGCTCCGCACGCCCGGGCTCCGCCGCGCACAGCTGCTTTGTACGCACCGCCTCTTCTGCATGCACGGCCAGCCTCCAGCTCCGCATGCGATGCTCACGGCCATCCCTCAGCTCCGACCTCTGCATCGCACCGCCTCCGCACGCCCCAAATCTTCTTCCTGCCTCCAGCTGCTTCTGTCGCCCAGGCTGGGAAAGAGAAGGGTTGTGGTGGTTTAAAGATAAGAATAGATGACTGCCGGCGCAATGGAATGAGAAAGGGGTATGTGGCATGATCGGATTGGGTGGGGTATTATTAAATAACTAAAAGCTGTTAAAAATTTATTATGTACAAACTCATACCTATCTACTACTAAAAGATATTTACAAAAATATTATTACAACAAAAATTATTTATATACAACATTTATTTACAAATATCTTTTATTTCCCAAAGTGTACCTGTGAAAAGAAAAATGAACATGATTAATCAATATGAAAAATAATGACTTATTGAACGAAAATCTATCATGTGTATTCTAGCCCAAATATCAACTAATATGGTCAAAAACCTATTCATGGATGAAATGAAAATTAAAATCAAAATGCACATTATTTATAGATAAATGATGTCTAAAATCAACTATATGTATGAAATTTAACACGAACAATTTTGTAGTTATCACTCCCCCCTACTTGAACATTGCTAGTCCCTTAGCAATAAAAATTACTCCAAATGTAGGACTAGAAGATGTAATGTCTCATGCTAAACAACCATCATGTAAAAGATTAATGTGGAGATATGTCTTTCCTAATTGTAAGAGCTTATGGCAAGAAATCAGTGCACAAATGGTAGCTCACTTAAGAGTTCACATCAGCCCTTCTGGAGCTTCTCTGCCTCAGCTAGTATTTGAGATTAGATTAATTCGAGGGAGAAGAAAAGAATTGTGGAATAAGATCCTTGTTCAGTCAGATTGTGTTGTTTCTCTCAGTTCCATTCTGCCCAACTTCCTTGAGGATTATTTCTCTGAGCTGAGGACTTTGCCCATTTATTTGCACTTTGTGCACTCAGAATTTTTCTTTCTTTTTCATCCATAATGCTGCACAACTCATCACTTTTCAAGAGTAGCGAGTTCAACTTTACTCAGATCTGGGGCATTTTTCATGGATATATATATATATATATATTTTACTTTTGCTTTGTTTTTTTTTTCCTCTCTCTTAAAAGAAGGATGGGCAGTCAGGTTCCTTGATCACATGCCTTTAATTCCTTCGCAATTCACTTAAGGAGAAGGGAGAAAACCAATCACCTCTCTCCTACTAGCTTTAACAAATTTGCTACATTCGAGTTCAGCTAGTCTAAGTGGCTGTGTAGTGTGTGTATAAAAACTTCTTGCCATAAATCCTTACATAAGGTAGACAAGAAGTACATGTAATTCTTTACTAGAGGCTACCTAATATGGATGTTTGCAAAGGAATGTAACATCTACAAAATTTTAATGGTTAAAGATCAGACACATAATCTGTGTTTCGAAATTCCAAGCAAATTTTTATTCAAAGATGAAACATTGTGAAATTTTCTTTTTATTTGCATATGTATAAGCTCAAAAAATGAAGCACTGGTTAGGGTGAGGACTATGAATGCATGCTTATTCTACCCTTCCCAATTTATTTACAGGAAAAGCAAGTAAGATAGAGAATTACCTGATAAAGAAAATCTGTACACATGGGTTACCTCCTAAGAGCGCTAAGTTTATCGTCTTCAGCCAGACGCAATTAAGCTCCATTTGGCTTAGCTAGCTTGGTAGAGTCAATTTTCAAGGAAGATGGGCTTTCAAAGAAGTGCTTTAATCTCTGCCCATTAACAGTGAATGATTGTCCAGTTTTAGGGTCAAGAATAATGATAGCACCATTGTCACAAGCTTTGACAACAGTGTAAGGACCATCCCATCGGGACTTCAATTTTCTCGGAAACAGACGAAGCCTAGAATTAAATAACCAGACCTTATCATGCACTTGAAAAGTTTTTCTATGAATGTGTTTATCATTGAATGCTTTGGCTTTGGCTTTATAAATCTTGAAACTTTCATAGGCCTCATTTCTAAGCTCTTCTAGCTCATTCAGTTGTATGGTCCTTTGTTGACCAGCTTGGGCTAAATCAAGATTTACCTGTTTAATAGCCCAATAGGTTCTATGCTCAAGTTCTACCGGCAGATGACAAGATTTTCCAAAAACAAGTCGGTAAGGGGACATTCCAATGGGAGTTTTGAAAGCAGTTCGGTAGGCCCATAATGCATCATCTAACCTTTCTGACCAGTCTTTCCTATCAGGCCTAACCGACTTCTAAATAATGTTCTTAATCTCCCTGTTTGATACTTCTACCTGGCCACTGGTTTGCGGATGGTAAGGTGTTGCCAGCTTATGGGTGATCCCATACTTCCTTAGGAGGGTCCTAAACTGAGTGTTAATGAAATGTGGTCCTCCACCACTAATGATTGCCTTGGGCCACCCAAATCTAGAAAAGATGTTTTTCTGAACAAATTTGATAACCACCTTATGATCATTGGTCTTTGTGGCAATGACCTCTTATCCATTTGGACACATAATCAATAGCAACTAAAATGTACGTGTATCCAAAGGATGGTGGAAAAGGTCCCATAAAGTCTATTCCCCATACATAAAAAATTTCTACAACCAAAATGGGGTTAAGAGGCATCATATCCTTCTTAGAAATGTTTCCCATGGTTTGACATCTAGGACAAGCCTTACTAAATTGGTGAGCATCCTTAAACAACGTGGGCCAATAGAAACCAGAGTCTAAGACCTTAGCAGCGGTCTTCTTTCCTAAAAAATGCCCTCCACAAGCAAGAGAATGGCAAAATTTGAGGACACTTTGATGCTCACTCTCAGGGACACATCTTCTTATCACTTGGTCTGGTCCTATAAAAAATAGCTCAGGGTCCTCCCAAATAAATTACTTGTCCCTAGCAAAGAATCTCTCTCTTTCATTTTTTGTCCAATCTCCAGGTACTCGTCCAATGACTTTATAATTCACAATGTGTGCGTACCATGGAGATGAAATATTGGAGACAGCTAAAATGTGCTCATCCGGGAAAGCATCTCTAATAGGCATAGAGTCCGAGGCAACTATTCTGGACAAATGGTCAGCTACCACATTCTTGGATCCTTTCTTATCATGAATTTCCAAATCAAACTCTTGTAACAAGAGAATCCATCTGATCAACCTAGGCTTGGCATCCTTTTTGGCAAGCAAATGCCTTAAGGCAGCATGGTCAGTGAAAACAATGATTTTGTCTCCTGAAAGGTAAGATCTGAACTTCTCCAAGGCAAAGACAACAGCTAGGAGCTCTTTCTCAGTAGTTCTGTATTGAATCTGGGTGTTATTCAATGTTCTGCTTGCATAATAAATCACTACAGATCCTTTATCAGTTTTCTGACCCAAAATAGCACCTATTGCAAAGTCTGAAGCATCACACAGTATCTCAAATGGTAATGACTAGTCTAGAGATTGTAGAATTGGAGCTCTGGTCAAAATGTCTTATAAGTCCTCAAATGCTTTGTTACAAGCTTCGTCAAAAAATGAAAGGAGTGTCTTTTAACAAAGAAGTCAATGGCCTTGCAATTTTGGAAAAGTCTTTGATGAACCTCCTATAAAATCCAGCATGACCAAGGAAGGATCGAATTTGTTTGACAGAGTTGGGAGGAGGCAGTTCAGAAATGAGATTTATCTTGGCTTTATCTACCTCTATCCCTCTCTCTGAGACAATATGCCCTAAGACAATCCCCTCCTTTACCATGAAGTGGCTCTTTTCCCAACTTAAGACAAGATTGGTATTGATGCATCTTTTGAGCACTTCAATTAAATGGTCGAGGCACGAATCAAAGTCATTTCCAAACACAGAAAAATCATCCATAAAGACTTCTAACTAATCCCCAACCATGTTTGAGAAAATAGACAACATGCAACGTTGAAAAGTTGCAGGGGCATTACACAACCCGAAGGGCATGCGTCTAAAGGCAAAAGTTCCAAATGGGCAAGTGAAAGTGGTCTTTTCTTGATCCTTAGGGTGAATAGCCACTTGGTTATACCCTGAATATCCATCAAGAAAGCAAAATAATTTTTGGCTTGCAAGTTTTTCTAAGATTTGGTCAATGAAAGGCAAGGGGAAATGGTCTTTCTTGGTCATCGCATTTAATTTGCGATAATCAATGCACACTCTCCATCCTGTAGCCAGCCGAGTGGGAATGAGCTCACCCTTTTCAGTTTGAATTACAGTTAGTCCTGACTTTTTAGGCACAACTTGAGTTGGACTAACCCACTAGCTATCAGAGATGAGATAAATGAATCCAGCATCAAGCCATTTGACAATCTCTTTCTTAACAACTTCTTTCATGTTGGGATTAAGCCTTCTTTGCATTTCTATTGAGCTTTTAGCATTTTCTTCTAAGTATATGCGATGTGTCCACACTGAAGGACTTATCCCTCTCAAATCATCTATTGTCCAACCTATAGCTTTCCTATGACTTTTCAAAACTTCAATCAACTTCTTCTCCTGCCCTTCCTCAAGATCACTAGCAATTATGATGGGCCAAGTCTCGTTCTCTCCTAGAAAGATGTACTTTAAACTAGCATGGAGTGGTTTTAGCTCAACCTTAGGAGGACACTCTAATGGAAATGATGGATCGTTGTTCCGAAATAGGAAACTAAATTGTCCTTCCTCTCCCTCAAACCCTAGAGCACAGGGTTGGTCTACCGTTTCTTCCACACAAGATTCTTCCAAGGAGTCTACCACTAGACAACTCTCTCCTTGATCATGGTGCCTAGATGCCCTAAAAATATTGATACTAACCCGCCTATCCCCAAATGATATATCCATCATCCCGATGGCACAATCAATGTTAGCTCTAGCTGTGGCCAAAAAAGGTCTACCAAGGATGATGGTAGACTGAGTTAAATCTTGAGGAGTGTTCATGTCCAGAATGATGAAATTGACAGGGAAGTAACAATCATTGATTTTCACAATAACATCCTCAACTAAGCCTTTAGGAGTGGTGACAGAACGATCGGCTAGTTGAAGGACAACAAAAGTGGGTTTCAATTCTCCTAACTTGAATTTCTCAAAAATAGCAGAAGGTAGGAGATTGACACTGGCTCCCAAATCCAAAAGGCCGCTTTCAAAAGTGATTCCACCGATGGTGCAAGGAATTAGTGGAGTGCCTGGATCTTTGAGCTTTTTAGGGAGTTGGTTTAAGACAATGGTACTCACAGTTTCTGGAAGAATGATTGTTTCAGTTTTATTTCTCACTTCACGTTTTGGAGTACACATTTCTTTTAAGAATTTGGCATAAGCAGGCATATGTTTAATGGCATCAAGGAGAGGAATGTTGATGTGAACTTGTTTAAAGAGTTCCAAGAGTTCTTCATTACCAGTTGGTTTATTTTTAGATTTTGGCTTTAGAGCTTCAAGAAAAGGGACTCTTGGAATGTAACAGCTTGTGTCTTCATTCATTTTGATTTTTTCTAGAGGTTCTTCAGTCATTTTCTCTTTTCCCTTGGATTTTTCTTTATCAATATTTTCTTCAATCTCTTCTTCGATTTCAGTTTCAATTTCAATTTCATTTTCTTTATCCTCATGCAATGTTGACATGTGTGGGTGAGGATTTATTATGATTTTTCCACTTCTTAAGGTTGACACAGTTTTAGCATTTTCTACTTGGGGCCCCTAGCTTGGGCAGGAGGAGGGTCCTATTGTATAGGTTGATTCTGATTTTGTGGTGCTGGAATGTTCTGAACAAAAGCTTGTTGTGAGTTTGGTAGTGGTGGTGCATTTTGGCGAGCAGGTGGTCTGTACCCCTGGGCTTGATGGTATTGCTGGTTCTGATAAAATCCAGGAGGGTTGTTCCTTGGGTTTGCTATAGCTTGACTTGGCAGCTGACCTGATTCCCTTCTATGACATACATCAGCAATCTGGGACTCTATCCTTGCCAAATTTTGGTGAAAATTTTAGTTTTGATTTTGATATTGATTTTGTTGTTCTTGCACAGTTTGACATAAAGTCACCATCATGTTTTGGAGTTGATTTATTTTATCTTCCCAATTGGGCTGAGGAAGTGGTGGTTGATTATATGAAGGTTGCTGGAAATTGGTATGAGCAAATTGATTGGAGTTTTGATTTCCTTAGACTTGTGGAGGTTTGGAGTAAGATGATTGGCCAAATCCTGGATTCTGATTGGGATAGGATTGACCATACATAGATTGCTTAAAGGAAGGTTGAGACACTTGTTCAAATTGATTTTTCCAAGAAAAGTTTGGATGATTTCTCCAACCAGGGTTGTATGTGTTAGAATATGGATCATAGGAGGGTTTGTGGAAACTTTTGGCAACTTGGACTTGTTTTTGAATAAAAGGGGGCAATTGGGCAGTAGTGGGACAAACATTGGTGGGGTGAGCTGAGCTAGCACACATAGCGCAAGTTTCAGGTGGTTGAAAAAATTTGGGTGTGGCTTGCCCAGTTAGAGACAGTAATTGATCGAATTTTTGTTCCAACTTCTGCTCCAATCTCTGATCAAGTCTAGCTAACAGATCTTCCACCCTAGAATCTGATTCTCCTCTCTCTCCTAATTCATACAACCCTACCTTCTTTACAGGTCCTAGTGCTCTCTCATAAGAGTGGAGTGAGGCATGATTGATAGAATTCTCACTCAATGTATCAAACATATTATATGCCTCATCCTCGCTCTTAGTCATGAATGCTCCTCCACACGAGGCATCAACCATCTGCCTATTTGATTCTGTCAAACCTTCATAAAAAGCTTCGACTATTTGCCACCTCGACAGACCATGGTGGGGGCATTTTCTAAGCAACTCTTTTAACTCTCCCACGATTCATACATTAACTCTCCCGGGTGTTGGGAGAATCCAGTTATTGCTCTTCTCATGGTGTTAGTACGGCCAATGGTGTAAAACTTCTTCAAAAACTCCTACTGCATTTCTGGCCATGTTCTAATGGTTCTCCCTATGGTTCCTAACCAATGTTTGGCCTTATCTTTTAAAGAGAATGGGAATAGGGTCAGTCTTAAGGCATCTTCAGTGAAATTTTGAATTCTTATAGTGGAACAGATATCTAAGAACGCATCTATATGCTAGATTATTGTAACTACTAGCAGTCAATTTCTTAAGTCTAGCATAAATCAAAATTTCAATAAAATCAATAATATGCTAGATATAAAAAATTACACGATTATTATAACTACTTACATTGAATACTATAATATGTTACAACTTATACCTTAACAGACTCTAATGTATAATGTAGCAACCTATAACTGTAAGCTTATATTAACTGGAGATGTAATAGATTATACGTGTAGCTACCTTGGATACTTATGCCAAAATAAGGCTCCATATTCAGACCCGCCTCCTGCGAACAGGCCAAAGTCTCGCAAGAGATATCACATACACATGTCCAGTAGGAATATAAAAGAAAACCACAAAGTGTAAAAATACATGATAAAGTATATGATCTCATACACATTTATAAAATTACATTGTCTCAATACATTATTACATGTCTAAAGGAAAAATACAACTACCTGGGGCATACCCTGAGGTGTACAACAAGAGTTTCAGCTCACTCGACTGCTCATGGTAGAAGTCCACCATTGAGAACCACGCTTACTGCTAAACACCTAAAAAGAGCATGTAGGGGTGTGAACCTCACAAGTCACTAGTTCATCAAGGAAACCCCCAACACAACGCACAAAACTCATGGGTAACCACAAGAGCAAGGAGTAACTCATAACCACACTGGTCAGCTCAATTATAATAACTTAAAGAAATAACATGAGTAATAAGAAATAAATGTAAATAGTAGGAATCACCTTTTGACCTTAGCTAACACAAAGAGAAACATAATTAAAGATAGCTAAACAACCACACAGTAATCTTACCTATTAAAGTACCATGAACCATAATCATTAAAAACAACTACGCAACTAATCGGAAGAAGACTCACACTAGACCACATTCTCAAGACACCATAAAGCCTTAACCATAAGCTCACTGGGCTACAACATCCATTACATAACTATAAACATAACCCAATATAAATCAATGATGACTAGCACAACATACAGAAGCAACCACTAATACTACGAAAAACTCGAGTCAGGAAGTACAATGCCACCACTCGGACCAGGTACATGGGTAGCTAGTCCAGGACCTACTCCGGACAAAGGAACTGCAAGAAAGATCTCTCAGCCTCGCGACTACAGACAAAAATCTAACCATAGCTCCACCTCTACAAGTACTAAGAAACTATGGAGACTAACCAACACCATACTATTGATCACACAGACTGCAGACCCATGTATGGCAGCTCTAGAAACTCTGGTCGGAACTCCCTAAAGTGAGGCACTAGAAATACATGACTAGCTAAGGACCAATATGTCTACTTGTATCTGTCCCCCAACCACGAGCGTGCTATAAGCGAGCGAGAAAAACAATCACACCACCAGTTGCTGCCCGTCTTTCCCTTAGCCGGACGGGCTATGTAACGCCCCGATGCGGAATATCGGAGCGGAATTACAGTTATATAAATAGTATCGAGCGATAAATACACATCCAACCATTTCACAAATTGAATAATGCCAAATAAAATCCAACTTCATTAATAATTCCTCAAAACACTATTACAATCACTAATCAGAGCCAAAACTAGGGCCCATAGTACTTTATTCAAATCCAAACTATTACATATTGGCTAACTAATGACTAACTAAGTAACTAAAAAGCACGGGTTGTCGAAATGCTGGTCACTCCTACTCCTCCTCAATCCCTTCCTCGTGAGTGTGGTAGTCTCTATCAGACTCACCTGAAACACATATAACAAATAGCCCAGGGTGAGCGATAACGCTCAGTAGGACTTAATATCTCATATAAACGGGCATGCTTTAAGTGATAAATGTCTTATCAAGCAGGATAACTAACAAGAATGATCAAGTATAGTCAGAGAGTAATGTCACAAGATAGCAATGCTTTCACATGTAAATAGCTCAACAAGTATGATAAAGGATTGGTCATATAATGATATAGCACGTAAAGTTGCACAATAGTGCACTAGTAACGATAACACTTGTAATGATAGCACTTGGATTGATTGTCATAGATTAAATCTTGATAGTATAAATAGCACTGAGTGTATGCCAAACACCCTGATCATTTTAACTCCCATGGGCAAATAGCACTTTTCAGACGCACCCCCCAGGACCAGATCGGGCCCTATTGCCTGGCATTAGTTATGTTTATTATCTTACACAATCAATTGGATGGCCAAATAGAGTACCAAGAATAGATGAAAGTAATTGAGGAATAGACGAGAATGTAGAGAGAATGTGAACATATGAGAGTATAGAGATAGTAGATAAGAACAAGGACATAGTCGTAAAACAATGATAAACAGACGAGAGTAACAGTTGCACAGCACTCGGCCATGTGCCAGCAGTCCGATAGAAGTCACAACCACCCACTAGCCATGTTATGAACACATGCTAGATGGTCCGGCGTGATCCCAAGGTAAGAAGGAAACACACTAAGGCCATTTGGATCATGCTGATCCCTAAGGGTGTAAAGGGTTTTAAGGGTACAACCAGCTCATCAGCAATGGACGTCCACCAAAGCCAAGGAGACTTACGGAGGCCTTGACAAGGAGTCCCTAGTTTGGTCAGGAGTACTCCCAATGGAGAGGTGGTCCAAGTCAAGAAAGAAGTGTGTAAAGAACCAAATTGTCCGTCATGCCTTGAGTGCTCGAAGGCAGAGGGATGCTGTAACGATATAAATCATGTGAATAAAATGAAGACAAGTGTTATTAAAACAATTTGAGAGATTAAGTGAATAATTACACTTAATTACTAGATATATTATTGGGTAATTTAATAGGGTTTCATGGCAAACATTAACGTTGAGTGTGTGCAAGTGTAATGAAATCATGAGAGCAAGAATAATCGTGCACATAAATTTTATTTAATAGATTTCATGTAATTATACCCAATGTTAGTAACAGGTCGTTTACTATTCACAACAGTGCACAATTAAGGATTAAACAGGGTTTAAATGGCATATTTAATAAGGGTATTCATGACATTTAGGGTTATGGCCGAAATTGTGAAATTGCGACGGGGGTACCCGTCGCGTTTCAAGTCGCGACAGTTGGGCCGGTCGCGTTCTCATGAACCGGGCCGGGCCCCTGAGTGCGTCGGGAACCGCGATAGGTCGGGCCGTCGCGTTTATGACGTGGCAGTCAGGCCTGTCGTGACCTTCTGAGATCGCGACCGGTCGGGCCGTTGCGATTTCAGAAGGCGGGCCGAAGTTCGTATACACATCTAAAAGTCACGAAACTAGTTTTAAACGAAAGTAGACATGTAGAGGTATCAACAGGCATGAGTAATTTGAAAAATAGACAGGTAATGGGCATGCTTTAATTAGGTTACATTTCGGTGACCTAAAACATGCATAGTCATGGATTCCGAATTAATTCGCAAAGAATGCATGATGAAAATTCAGGGAAATAAGATCATTCGAAGCCTAACATCATGCTGTATTTATGATATTATTTGCAAGGCAAGTGATCAAGTATACACATGGATTGAAGGCAAATAAGTAGGTTCGGGTACATGATGATGACAGAGATTGGAGTATTAAATACTCTTCCATGGAGCAACGAAAATTGGGGCAAACATGGGGCTTTGATAGAGGGGATCAAGGTCTACCTAGGGTCGAGTTTAATTAGATTTAGCTTGAGAGATTGCCTACCTTTTATGCTTTTAAAGATCCTAGGGTTTGAATGAAGAAGATGGCGAAATCCCCTTGTTCCTAGCTCCTTCCTCCTTGCTCTCCTCGTCCTCAGCCTCCTCTCCTTGTTCTCTAAAGCTCTAGCAACGATCTAAGGTTGGGTAGACACGAGTTGGGGTGTATTTGTGGGTTTAAAGAGTCCTATTTACTTAAAACTCTTCTCTCCCTTCAAACTCAGAAATTCCATGTTTATCTCCCTATTCCCTAGCCTTTATCCACCTAATAGGATTGGGGAGAGGTTTAATGTTGTGGGTAAAGGGTTTGGGTAAGTCTAGGACTCCTTTTTAGGATAAATATGGGTTAATTAGTAGTTATCTTAAATCTTTTCTAATTATCTCTATTTTGATACAAATTTAGCTTAATTAACACCCATCCAAAGATAGGCTCTTCACAATTGGGCCCATTCATTCATGTTTGGACCACTTGTACAACCCATTTCCTAATTTAGCTTAATGGGTTTTAGTTTAATTCCCTTTAATTCAATTTATTCCCTCTTTATTCTAATTTAAATCTATTTATCACATTTATTTAAATAATTTCTCATTTTATTTTTATTTATTATCATTTATGATGAATTTAAAAATCAGAGTTACTACATCCTCCCCCTCTTAAAAAGAATTTGGTCTCCAAATTCATATGGTCATAAGAGGAAAATTGACTTACTGAATAGTTCGGGGTAATTCCATCGCATGGTCGCTTCGGGTTCCCATGTGGCATCTTCAACTTCATGATTCCTCCAGAGCACCTTTACCACAGGTATAGGTCGGTTCCGAAATTGTTGTATCTTCTTGTCCAATATTCTCACTGGTTTCACTTCATAGGTCATATCTTTATGCAGGACGATATCATCATAGCTTATTACATGTGATGGGTCGTACACGTACTTCCTCAGCATTGACACATGGAAAACATTGTGTACGGTGGAAAACTTAGGAGGTAATGCCAGAAGATACGCCACTTCGCCAACTCTTTCCAATACTTCAAATAGACCTATAAATCTTGACCTTAACTTGCCCTTCATCCCAAACCTTTGAAATCCTCTGGTCGGGGATACTTTAAGCAGCACATGATCTCCGATTTGGAATTCTAAGTCCCTTCTTCTCTTGTCTACATAGCTCTTCTGCCTGGACTGAGCTATTTTAATTCTATCCCTGATGATCTGAATATCTCTGCTGGTGTTTTGTACCATGTCTAGTCCCAACCATTGATGTTCACCTACTTCATTCCAGCAGACTGTCGATCTACAACTTCTACCATACAAGGCTTCAAATGGTGCCATCTTGATGCTGGCCTGGTAGCTATTATTGTAGGCAAATTCCATTAGTGACAGTTGCTCATTCCAATATGCTTCAAAATCTATAGCACATGCATGCAATATGTCTTCCACAATTTGATTGGTTCTCTTCGTTTGCCCATCTGTCTATGGGTGAAATGCAGTACTGAAATTGAGTTTGGTGCCTAGTGCAGACTGAAGTCCCTTCCAGAATCTAGAGGTAAATCTGGGGTCACGATCTGAGACTATGGACACAAGAACTCCATGTAATCTTACAATCTTCTTTACATATAGAGCTGGTAGTACATCAACACTCCAGGTACTCTTAATTGCTAGGAAGTGAGCGGACTTAGTCAATCGGTCCACTATGACCCAAATAACATCAAGTCCACCACGAGTTTGGGGTAAACCCATGATGAAATCCATGCCAATACTCTCCCACTTCCATTCAGGTATGTCTAAGGGTCTGAGTACACCAATAGGACATCGGTGTTCTGCTTTAACCTGTTGACAGGTGAGGCAGTGCGCGGCATGCTTAACCACCTCACGCTTCATGTTGGGCCACCAAAATGACCTTTTCATGTCTTGGTACATCTTGGTTGTGCCTGGGTGAATTGTATACTTAGTCTTGTGGGCTTCATTCATCAACTTCCTTTTCAACTCCTCATTATCAGGCACACAGGTCCTGGCTTGAAATAACAGTCTCCCATCCTCCGTGATGGAGAAATCGGGTCGGTCAGTTATGGTTTCCTTGACTCGGACCAAGAATGGATCATTGGCCTGTTGTTCCCTGATCTCGACAAAGATGTCGGGTTGTGCTCTAAGGTTGGCCACTAACACCTCATCGTAATTGCATCTCGCCCATGATTAAGTAAGATAAGGATGCTATTGGCTTCCTACTAAGTGCATCTGCTACTGCATTACCTTTGCCTGGGTGGTATTGGATATTGAAATCAAAGTCCTTCAGATACTCTAGCCATCTTCTTTGTCTCATGTTGAGCTCCTTCTGAGAGAACATATACTTTAAACTTTTGTGATTGGAGTAGACAATGAATTGTTCCCCATAAAGATAATGCCTCTAGATCTTAAGTGCAAACACCACTGCAGCTAGTTCTAGGTCACGGACAGGGTAATTAACTTCATGAGGCTTCAACTATCTTGATGAATAGGCTATCACCTTCTCATTTTGCATTAGCACGCAGCCTAGACCGATTCCAGATGCATTAGTGTAGACTGAGAATCCTTCACCCTCGACTGACAATGCGAGGACAAGTGCAGATGTCAAACATTGCTTCAGTGTCTGAAAGCTCTTCTCACATTCCTTGCTTGCTCCAGACATAGGGGTTCTCTTTTCGTGTAAGACGAGTAAGAGGTGCATCTATTTTAGAGAAGTCATTTATGAACCGCCTACAGTAGCCAGCCAGTCCAAGAAAGCTTAATATTTTGTCAATAATATGCTAGCACACTAAGATAATTATTGATATTATTTTGAAAGCATATTATTGATAAAATATGCTAGCATATTATTGACAACTACACAACTAATTGGAAGAAGACTCACACTAGACCACAAATTACAATAATCGGATAATATGCTAGCATAAATCAAAAGTTCAATAAAATCAATAATATGCTAGATATAACAAATTACAATAATCTAAAAGCTTATTGTAATTTACAATAATCTAAAATCAATAAAAATCTAAAAGTTCAAAATTACAATAATCGGATAATATGCTAGCATAAATCAAAAGTTCAATAAAATCAATAATATGCTAGTAGTTACAATATTCTAAAAGTTCAAAATTACAATAATAGACTTCTCTTTAAGTCTAGTGTCTAGGATTAGAGGTTAAAAAGCTTATGCTTAAGTAAGCTAGAGGTTATTTAATTGGGTCCTTGCGAAAGCAAGGGGGGCCTCCCTCTACTCCACCCCTTACCTGGCCAGTATAATAAGAGTTAGGATTGGACTTAAGCAAGCATAAATCCGATTTTCAAGAAAATAACATAGGTCCAAGGAATACTTCCTGTTTAGGTTAATTTGTTTTGAAAGTGTTTGATTGTTTGTGTTTGTTCATAAAAATTCAATAAAAAAATCAATAAAAATCTAAAAGTTCAAAATTACATTAGAATCTGTTAAGGTATAAGTTGTAACATATTATAGTATTCAATGTAAGTAGTTACAATAATCGTGTAATTTGGTTGGTTGCATTCATAACATGTTGGCTCTTTCTTCTTTTATTTTTTAAAATATATTTTTGATCCAAATTTCTTCTTTTTGACAAGAATTCTTTGAAGTCTTCTTGACATCATGGCTTCACCATCACTGTCTTCAGATTTTTCTTTGGAGTCTTCAGAGGATGAGGAAGAAGAATTTGCAACCTTCAAGGCATTTGGCATTTTCTTTTCGAAGAACTTTCAGAAAATATTTCCATATTAATTTCATAAGCCATTAGAGAGCCAATTAATTTATCTATAGAGAGTTCTGTAAGATCATGAGCTTTTTCAATTGCTGTAACTTTGGGAGTCCAAGATTGAGTTGTAGATCTGAGAATTTTTCTAACTGTTTCTTCATTAGTAAGGTTTTTACCTAGTGAGCATAAACCAACTGTTATATTAGTGAATCTATTATACATTTGAGTAATATTTTCGTTAGGCAACATTTTAAACTATTCATACTGAGAGACAAGAATATCTATTCTAGCTTGTTTAACTTTATCAATTCCTTCATATGTTACTTGTAATTTATCCCACATTTCTTTAGCAGTTATATATGTAGATAACCTATTAAATTCTCTCTTAGATAATGCACAACATAGATAATTTTTAGCTTTATAGTTTAGTGACATATTCCTTTTATCAGCTATTAATAATGCAGAAGTACCATTAGCAAGTATAGTATAATCACCTTGCTTTATTACCTACCACAAATCAAAGTTTGTTCCTCGAATGAAGCATTCCATTCGCATCTTCCAATATTGGTAATCTTCACCATCAAAGAATGGTGGTCTTATTACAGACTGTCCTTCATAGTTGTGAGCTTCTGCTGCAATCTCTTTTCAAATCTTCGATTCTTCTGAGAAGACCTTGCTCTGATATCACTTGTGGATCGAGATGGAGATTTAGATGTCCTAGAGGGGGTAAATAGGACTTCTTACACTATTAAGAACTTATCTGAAAATAAGATAACACTAGAAGTATCGTTAGTATTTAGTGTGGTGTGTGTGAAAGAAGTGAAAACTTGGTGGAAACAATCACACAAAATGCACAGAGAATTTATCCTGGTTCGGACCTCCCATCAATCAGGAGTCCTACATCTACTCCCCAAGCACCCCTTGGGATTTTCACTATCTGCCAAGAACACTTGGCCTTCTCTCCACTGAGAGGTATTACATTCACTTGCCCCCAAGCATCTTTACAGAGGGGTATACAACCACCTACCACAATAGGTCTTCCCTTCTACCAAAGGGGAACTATAGGGAACAAACTACCTGCTGGTTACAACTCTGAATATGATGTAAACAAAGTGCTTGCTTCGAGAATGAGCAAACACAGAAGATCAGAAAAAGATATACAAATAAGCTTGAAAGATATGACCTCTTTCCGACCAAAGGGTGGACTGAGAAGAAGAGTTTAGACTATGTAAACCACTCACAGACAAGCTTCTGAATGCAGACGAGCAGGAGAGCTTGGAGTCAGCTTGCTTGCACAGATTGCTCTCTTTCAAATTTGTTGTGTGCACTCTTCTCTTTTGTGCTTTGTTGCTTCTAGTCTATCTTGATCTCTCTTTCTATATGTGTTTGTGTATCTATATTTCTTGTTGTCTTTACAGAGAAACTTCAGTGCCTTATATACTTTAGAGTCTTCAGCTTCCCGTATGAATGGAGCGGTTTGAATTCTAGATGTTGCGATTGGAAGAGAGCTTGAGAGGTCCATCAGATCTTGAGCTTCTTAATGGCTTCGAAGCTACTTGGGTAGCAGCATGGTTCTGTAAACAACTACAATAAATGCACACACCATACCCATGCCAAGTCTTTTCTCTTCTAGTGAAAAAGGTTTGTTTCTGAAGAGTACTGGGGTAGGTGAGCATTTACAGAAGGTACGAACACCTGCTTAGTGCATAGTGCACCTGTAAAAAGCTTTTCCCCTTAAAAACTCGAAACTTGTCAGTTTGAAGGACACATGCAAATAACTTACAGAGAAGATCGCTGTCAGGAAACATTCTAAAATATCAATACTTCAGATATTCTCATAAATAAATGTTAAACTGAAATGCAAAGAACAATAAGGTACCATGTGTACTACTACTGGAATTTTAGAAAGTATATTAAAGAATGCTTTTTTGATTAGAGAAACCTATGCAAGAATCAAAGTAAAAGATTAAGAGTCAAGATAGTAAGTTTAAAGATTTTCAAAAGATTATTAACATATTATGATTTGTTCAATAATCAATGTTCAAAACTTAAAGACAATCGATATTCATAACAACAATCGATGTTTGATTAAAGGTAATCGATACCTAAGGCAATCAGTATGAAACTTCGACTATAGAGAAGTCGGAGTAAGACCAACAATCAATAGAAATAGAGACCATCAATATTCAAGTTTAATAGAAATTAATGTTTAAAGTAATTGATATAAATATAGACAATCGCTATTTGATTAAAGGCAATCGATATCTAAAGCAATCTGTGTGAAATTGATCAGTAATCGATGTGGCAATCGATATTCAAGTCATAATAGCAATCAATATTTAAATATAAGAGTAATCGATGTGAATGAAGAGCAATCGATGTGATTAAGCTAATTGATGTCTAAAGACAAACGATATGATAAAGACAATCGATGTTTTTTAAAGACAATCGATATGATAAAGACAATCGATGTTTTTCAAAGGCAATCGATTTGATAAAGACAATCGATGTTTTTCAAAGGCAATCAATGTCTGAAGTTTAGCACCCCAAAAAATTCGTAAATGAAAAATAAGTAATAAATTGAAAAATAATAATTAGTATTATCAAAATAGTTTTATGGGCCCAAACATACACTCTTAGCCAAAGAATAAAAGCCCAATTAGCAATAAATCCCAAAATTAGTAGCTCAAATTGGGCATAAATTAGAAAGGGCAATTATGGTAAAATCTAAGACAGTTAGACTTCCAAATCAACCCAAATTCGTGACCAACTAATGGTTCTCCTACTGAAATTGGGGTGAGAATCCTCAGATTAAGGAAGGGATTAACCAAAACTCGGAGCTCCCCTTTCCTAGTTGTAATAGGAATCCTAAACAACCATAAACCCCTTGGGGATAAGTTACCAACTTGCTGGGGTCGTGAGGGGCATAGCTTGAGCACCAGAGGAGGTGGAGATCGGCCCCAACCGAAGCTCCCTTCCCCAACTTGCTTTCTGCATCTACCTGCAGAAGACCTCTCTTAGAACTGCTCAAAGGTAGGTGTTCTTAGGCCAAACATGAGCAAATCATAAACCATATTAAAGTTCACCGAGTCTAGTTTCATATCCACATGTTTTCCTCAATTTTCATCAATCATGCATCGAGTATTAAGCAGTTTCCAAGAGTCGCGCATGATTAGGGCTTTTAGTGTTCATATCATGTTTAAAGAATCCCAAGACCAAATTGAGTCAAACCAAAAACATGGTTCTCTCCTACTCATTGTTCTCTACAACTTTCATGTTCAGAGTTTTGTCTAAGGACTTCTAGATGTTGAGTTATAAGTCAATCAAGAGCAACTGCATTGTTCTTGCTGTTCTCGGGCAAGAACCATGAACGTAACCACTCCAGACGTCACGTTCTTCACCACCTGAACATGACGTACAACCCTGTCGCATTTATCTGAATAGTGACTAACCATCTCGTCGCGTTCAAGGGTCTGTCCCATTAGTCCTGCACATCAAACTGTGTGTTGCATGGAATTCAGTGCACTTCGAGAACGCGACTGGTCATAGCATCACGATTTGGTCATGTTTACCACCCTTGATTTTCGTGCAAGTTTTTATATTCAGATTTTAAAAGCCCCTCTAGAATGCTATGCATCATGTCATTGCGATTTGTACTTGTTGCAGCCCATTGACAGTCAAGTCATGAAGGCAAATGTTCACCCAGTCACTTTTTGATTCATAGAGACGTGTTGGCCTGTCGTAACATGAAGGCGACCGACACCCCCATCGTGTTTATATCCCATAATCAGTTTCTACATCGATTCCTTCTAAATGCGTTAGTTAGGCCCGTCGTGATTTGAAAGCAACAGGGACCCCCGTCGCGATTGAAGGGACTGGCTGTGTACCCGTATTAATTGCTAACTTGCTTTCCACTGGTGGATTGTGATATTGAGGCACGTTCTACACTACACTCTTGCACAATTAGGCATCCCTTTTTTGGGGGATTGGAAATTCTCTATTGGTCATTCCATACTAGCAGACTAGGGACCTTTCTTCTAAGACCTCCGTAAATCTCCATACTCCATGGATTCCTTCATGGAGACCGAGTTGGTTGTACCATTGAAGTTCCCTAGAGATAGAATGCACTTCCTCTCTCGTCTCTTTCTCGTAAGTGTGGATTTATAATCAAGAACTAAAGCCATTAATGTAAAGAGTTAACTCAAAGAGTAAATCACGCCATTATGCTGCCGAAATTCTCTCTCAATTATTGTTATCATGAAATCATGTTCACATGACTTGTCTTTCTTGAAATCATCATGAACATGATATTGAAATGCTTACTTCTTGAAACTCTTGTTATTGGCCATGAATGACTATGTGTATCTACATTTGAAATGAATTGAGATGCAGATCGAGCATGACGAATGTCTAAGGGCTCCAGTCTAGCCCAATGATAGAGAGTCATAAATATACTATTAACTATGAGGTATATTGATTACTGGCGTTGCATCTGCACTGGGAGTACTTGCTTGTTGAATGCTAGGTACAATAACCATATACACGTATCCTAGTGTGCATCCCAATGTGGCAAAGATTCTTAGTGCACGTTAGTGTCATCGTGCCTGATTACTGTTACATGATACAAGTTTTTGCTCGTGCGTGCTTGCTTGCTTACATGATATGGCCATCCTGCATTCTTGCAAACAATTGATATCTTACGTGCTTGTACATACTGCTATATTGCTAGCTCTTTCTTGTTACATCATGCTAGATCTTGTTCAAACTATCTTGTTCACGTAACGTGTTTAATTGGTTTTACTGCACATGCATATCTTGATATATGTTCATGATATGGGATATATGTAATTTTCCCTTTTCTTGAGTCGATGTTAGTTTAAAGTCAATAGAGTTGTATTCAACATTATGAGTAAATGAAGAAGAGTTGATTATGTTCATGATATGGGCCCTTATGTTTGTGTCGTTACACATATAACGCTCGCTAGCTAGAGGCTTATTTTCCGAATGCTCATATCTCAAAATATCGATTTTAATCTAAATATATACACTGCGTAATTCTCGCGATGTGACTTGAAGGCAAGTGATGTTTAAGAAGCAATTGATGTTTAAAAGATAATTGATGTTTAAAACAATCATTGTTCTAATGCAATCGATGTTTTCAAAAGCAATCGATGTTTAAGTGAAGAGCAATCGATGTTTAAAAGATAATCAATGTTTAAGACAATCGATGTTTTAATGCAATTGATGTTTTCAAAAGCAATCGATGTTTAAGTGAAGAGCAATCGATGTTTAAGCTTATCCGTAATCGAAGTTCTAAAGGGCAATCGATGTGAGTGATCAGTAATCGATGTAAGTAAAGCCACTCGATGTATCAATTTAATTGGACAAGAAAACAACATAGTCGGTCAAAGTTAAACTTTGGATATGATGAAGTTAACTTCAGATATGACGAAGTGTAACTTCGGATTTGACGAAGTGTAATTTCACATGGAATGGAAAACAACACAGTCGATCGAAGTAAACTTCATATAGAACTTCGGATATGACGAAGTGAACTTTGTATATGACGAAGTGAACTTTAGATATGACGAAGTGAACTTTGTATATGAACAGAAAATAACGTTGTCGGTCGAAGCTAAAACACACAGTCGATCAAAGTGAACTTCGTATAGAACTTCGGATATGACGAAGTTAGCTTCGTATATGATGAAGTTGGACTTTGATTGATCAAGACCAAAAACATGCATGACAAAGTGTAGCTTCATTTATGACGAAGTGGACTTCGGATATAACAAAGTGTAGCTTTGGATATGACGATGTTGGACTTCGACTGATCACGACCAAAAACATGCATGACGAAGTGTAGATTTGGATATGACGAAGTGTACTTCGGATATGATGAAATGTAGTTTTGGATATGACGAAGCTAGCTTCGTTTATAACAAAGTAAGCTTCGCCTGAACATGATCAAAGCATGCATCACGAAGTTGAATTTCAAATGTCTAAGTTATAGATCAGTGTAAATCTTTACGAAGCGATGGAAAATACAATATTCATGAAATAAAGAATGATATTGAAATATATTAAGGATGATTATGATAAGCATGAGTGTTGTTATCACCAAAATAAAAAGGATAATATATAAGAGTAGTTCAACAATCTCCCCATTTTTTGTGATGACAAAACTCGTGAGAATTTTATAAAATTATCATTAAAAAATAAGCATTGAGTAGAAAATTCATACATACAATACTCTCCCCCTTTTTGTCAATACCCAAAAAGGAAGAATCTTATCATTTGCATTTTCACCTTTAGTTGTAGAGACTTCTTACCATAACTGGCTGTGAGTTGAGGGAGAGGGGTTCAACAATATTTTTCATGAATTATCATCTTCCATTTTTACTTACGCCCCCTTGATGTGAGGCTCCCCCTCAGCTGATGCTTGTCAGATCTTCAAGGGTTCTTCTGATCTGTCAACCAATTTGGCATTATTTGTCGACAATTGTTCCATGGTGTGTCGACCTGTCCCTCATGTGTGTGTCAACACATCCTTCATCTATCAATAGGTGTTCATAGTGTGTCGACCTGTCCTCTATGTGTGTCAACACAATCTTGAATCTGTCAACATCTGCTATTGTATTTCCACTTATTGTTCTATTGGGAGGTCTTCAGGAAGACTCCTTGCATTTGTTCATAATAAGATACTTGCAAGAAATTTGTTAGTGCTACTGTTAAAGGACAACTAAGAATTTAAACACATATGTGACTACTTCCTCTTCAGGGATGTCCTCTTTGAGAAAATTTGAGGCTCCCCCTCAACCTGAGCTTCCTATTGCCCCCCTAGAATGGGTGCTTCTAGCATACCGTCATCATGTAATTCTTTCAATAAATGATGGTTAATCAAAGAATAGCAATAAGCATTAAATTATTCTAGGTTGCACATCCCTATTTCTCTTCTAATTGAAATAAATCTATCTTCAGGAAGAGGTTTAGTAAAAATGTTTGCTAATTAATGATCTGTACTAACAAAATCAAGTAAAACCATTACTTACATGGTCCCTGATGAAATGATGTCTGACCTCAATGTGTTTGGTTCTTGAGTGCTGGATAGGATTTTTGGCCAGGTTGATTGCGCTTGTGTTGTTGCACAACATTGAAATTTCATGTAATTTATACCATAGTCTTCCAGTTGATGTTTGATCCACAACAATTGGGTGTAGCAACTTCCAACTGCAATGTATTCTACTTCTGTTGTGGACAATTCTACTGAGTTTTGTTTTCTGGAAGACCAAGAGATTAAGCATCTTACGAGAAATTGACAAGTACCGCTAGTGCTTTTTCTGTCTACTTTGCATCCAACATAGTCAACATCACTATATGCAAGTAATTTGAATTCAGAACATCTGGGATACCATAAACCCAATTTAATTGTATTAATAAGATATCTAAAAATTCTTTTAACAACATTAATATGAGATTCTTTTGGATCAGCCTAAAATCTAACACACAAACATACACTGAACATTATATCCAGTCTACTAGCAGTGAGATAGAGTAATAACCCCATCATAACTCTATATATCTTTTGACCTACTTTCTTTCTAATTGGATTACTGTCTAGTTTTATTCCTGAGCTCATAGGTGTACCTAAAGTTTTACATCTGTCAAAACCATATTTTGAAAGTAGATTTGAAATATACTTGGTTTGACAAATGTGAGTACCTTCCTTGGTCTGCTTGATTTGCAAGCCAAGAAAGTAGTTAAGTTCACCCATCGTGCTCATTTCAAACTCACTTTGCATGATATTTTCAAATAATTTGCAAAGTGATTCATTTTTAGAACCAAAAATAATATCATCAACATATATTTTTACAATCAAGATCCCTTATGAAAATTTCTTAATAAATAAATTGCTATCTACTTTACCTCTTGAAAATCATATGATAGAAGATAAGCATTAGTCTTTCATATCAAGCTCTTGGAGCTTGTTTCAAACCATATAGTGTCGTCTTTAAACGAAAAACATGATTTGGATATTTAGTATCTTCAAAACCCGGTGGTTGCTCAACATAAACTTCTTCTTTCATAAAACCATTCAGAAAGCACTCTTTACATGTTACGCCCCAACACGGAATATCGGGATGTGAGACAGTTAATATAGTATCAGGATAGAGCGATATAAATATCAAACCACTACACAGTTTTAAATAACATAAAACCAACTATATTTCCTTATTTCTTCCACCGTGTCTGTTACATTCACTAGTTCAAAGCCTTAACTATGGGCCCAGAATTGGAGGACACTGGGATCACTCTTGATTCTGCTCATCCCCATCCTCTTGAGTGTGGTCCTCTCATTATATTCACTTGAAGACATATCACAATTACGTAGGGTGAGCGATAATGCTCAGTAGGACTTAATATCTCGTAGAACATATATGCTTTAAGTGATTAAATATATTAAAGAGTAGAGAGACTAATGATGAAGAAAGTCAGGTAATGTCAATAGATAATAGAATGGCATCATGGTACCAATAGCAAGTGTTTCAAGTATAGCACAAGAACAAGTTGACCATAGCACGAATAGCACAGCATAGTTCACAATAGCACATAGCACAACGAGTGAAGTATCGTATAGCACTTTGATTGTCAATAGATGGTCGAGATAACTAGCACTTGAGTGTAATGCCAAAACACTCTGGTCAATAAACTCCCATAGGCAGTAGAACTTTCGGGCGCACCTCCCAGGACCAGACCGGGCCCCTTATAATATTGCCAGGTATTAGTCATGTTTATTATCTTTAGACAATCAGTCAATAGCCAATAGAGCACCAAGGATAGATGAGAGTAAAGAGAAATAGATGAGAGCATATGAAAACTTGAATATATGAGACTATAGAGGGAACTACTGGTTATGTATGTAAAAGTACGAGTAAAACCAATGATAGTATCTACTGCACAGCGCTGATGGTACTGACAGAAAGTTTGGATTTCTGTTCCTCTAGTTGTGTGTGCATGTGAAGAAGAATCAAAGACAGTGGAACAAGGCCGTGCACATCTTCCTTGGATGGAGAAATTAACATACTTTAACCTTTATATTACCTGATATTGTTACAGTCTTTACAAGAACTTTACGACAGACTCAACATGGTATTAAAGCAGGACAGTTCAGAAATTTGGGTTTTAGGGCTAGAGGAAACACTTAGGTCTCAATTTAAAAGGCATAAAATGTTTATGGAACCAGTTCAAAACAAAGCTAACACGATTCTTAGCAAGATATACTCAAAGGAATCAAGGATTTGACAAGAACTCATGGAGAACAGGAGTAAACA
This sequence comes from Colocasia esculenta, assembly GCA_014218235.1. Taxonomy (NCBI): domain Eukaryota; kingdom Viridiplantae; phylum Streptophyta; class Magnoliopsida; order Alismatales; family Araceae; genus Colocasia; species Colocasia esculenta. The sequence goes on from CM024762.1 coordinate 48,964,682, forward strand.
AGAGGTCACCGGTACATGAAATAATGGAACTTGAACATGAAAATCTCGCAACTTGATGGATGAAATCTAGGACAAACATGGGCTTTGGCTACTGGTTTCCTGGACTATTTATGAACGAGATTATTTAGGTTTGTGGTTGAGAGATTGCCTACCTTTGGACGTTCCTAAGGAAAGTCTTCTGCACATGAAGCAGAACGGGGTCTGGGGAAGAAAACTCCAGTTGGGTGACCTCCTCCTTCTCTGGTGCTCTAGGTATGCTTCTGCAAGTCATCTAGCAAGTTGGTAACTCGCCCACAAGGGCTTATGACGAGTATTTATAGATTTAGATTGTCAGGAGTCCTATTAGAACTTGAAAGTGGAGATGCAATTTTTAGCTTGATCCCTTCTGTACTTGGAGGATTCTTGTCCCAATTGGAGTCAGAAACCTTTAGAACTCTCTCTTGGTGGGCACAAATTTTGATTAATATGGAAGTCTAACGATGGTTAAATCTCTGGCTTTGTAGTTGCCTAACTCTTGGTAGGAGTCCTATTATGTTCCAGAACTTCCATAGGAATCATTCCATAATAGGTCTTCCTATTTGGTTTAGTTCTAGGGATCAGGTTCGGAATCCACTATTGGATTCAAACACGTTTCTATGGTTCGTACTTATCCCTTTTTATTATCGGATATATAGTTAACACGTGTTTTATAGTCTAGAAGATAACTGGTAACTTCGTCATATACGAAGTCATACATGATTTTGTCATAGACAGTCGAAGCTAACTTCATCATATATGAAGTCCACTTCGTTTTGGTCTTGATCAGTCGAAGCCTAACTTTGTCATATATGAAGTTAACTTCATCATATCCGAAGTCCACTTCGTCATATATGAAGTCTACTTCGTTTTGGTCTTGATCAGTCGAAGCTTAACTTTGTCATATACGAAGTTAACTTCGTCATATCCGAAGTCCACTTCGTCATATACGAAGTGTACTTCATTTTGGTCTTGATCAGTCGAAGCTTAACTTCGTCATATACGAAGCTAACTTCATCATATCCGAAGTCCACTTCGTCATATATGAAGTCTCCTTCGTCTGGTCTTAATTAGTCGAAGCTTAACTTCGTCATATACAAAACTAACTTTGTCATATACAAAACTAACTTCATCATATCTGAAGTCCACTTCGTCATATACGAAGTCTACTTCGTTTTGGTCATGATCAGTCGAAACTTAACTTCGTCATATACAAAGCTAACTTTGTCATATCTGAAGTCCAGTTCGTCATATACGAAGTCCACTTCGTTTTGGTCGTAATCAGTCGAAGCTTAACTTCGTCATATCCGAAGTCCAACTTCAGCGACAATGTTATATCTTGGCCAGTCGATTTGATACATCGATTGATGTTCAACATCAATTGTTCCTTTAAACATCGATTATTGACCAGCCCTGAACGATTATTGACTATTTTATCTATTGCTTCATCGTTTGGTGTGCCTTTAATCAAACCTCTTCACAATTTATTATTATTATTCTATTTATTTAGGATTTTAAAAAAATGTAAAATTTTGCACCCTCTCCCACTTAAAAGAATTTGATCCCCAAATTCATATAATCATAACAGAGAGAGTGACTTACTGAATATATCAGGGTAGTTGCGCCTCGATGTTGATTCAGGTTCCCATGTAGCTTCTTCTACTCCACGGTTATTCCATAGAACCTTTACCACAGGGATAGACCTATTCCTGAGTTGTTACAATTTTAGTCCAATATTTTGATTGGCTTTTCTTCATAAGTCAGGTGCTTATGCAGCACCAGGTCTTCATGGCGTATGATATGGGTAGGATCGTACACATATTTTCTGAGCATGGAGACATGAAATACATTGTGTACAAATGCTAAATGTGGAGGAAATGCCAGTCGATATGCAACTTCACCAACCCTTATGAGCACTTCGAAAGGGCCAATGAATCTTGGACTTAACTTCCCTTTAACTCCAAACCTTTGAATTCCACGAGTAGGAGATGCTTTTAAAAGCACAAGATCTCCCACTTGAAATTCTAAGTCCCTCCTTCTCTTATCGGCATAGCTCTTCTGACTGGATTGAGCAATCTTGAGCTAATCTCGAATAACCTGAATATCTCTGATTGTGGCTTGTACCATGTCTGGGCCTAACCATTGCTGTTCACCAACTTCGTTCCAGCATATTGGTGACCTACAACTTCTACCATATAGTGCTTCAAATGGAGTCATCTTTATACTTGCCTGATAGCTATTGTTATAGGTAAACTCCATTAAAGGAAATTGTTCATTCCAATATCCTTCAAACTCTATTGGGCAAGCTCTTAGCATGTCTTCCACAATTTGATTAGTCCTTTCAATTTGTTCATCTGTGTGTGGGTGAAAAGCAGTACTAAAATTGAGCTTACTACCAAGTGTTGTTTGCAGTCCCTTTCAGAAATGAGAGGTAAATCTTGGGTCACGGTCTGAGACTTTTGATGATGGAACTCAATACAGTCTCACTATCTCTTTCACATAAAGAGCGGCTAACACGTCCACAGTCCACTAACTTTTAATTGGTAGAAAGTGGGTAGACTTAGTTAGTCAATCAACAATGACCCATATGGCTTCGAGTTCACCACGAATTCTGGGTAAACCCATGCCAATGCTTTCCCACTTCCACTCTGGGATATATAAGGGTCTGAGTACATCTGCAAGGCGCTGGTGTTCTGCCTTCACTTGTTGAGAAGTGAGACAGTGAGCAACATGCTCAGCTACTTCTCTTTTCATGTTTGGCCACCAAAATGTTCTTTTCATGTCTTGATACATCTTGGTTGCACCAGGGTGAATAGTGTACTTGGTCTTGTGAGCTTCATCCATCACCTTTCTTTTCAGTTCCTCATTGTCAGGCACACAGGTCCTGTCATGAAATAGTAATTTCCATCTTCAGAGATGGAGAAGTCTGGAATCTTCTATGGTTTCCTTGACACAAACCAAGAATGGATCATCTGCTTGTTGATATCTGATCTCATCAAAGATGTTGGGTTGTACCCTAAGATTAGCAACCAATACCTGGTCGCTCCTTTGCTCAATATTTATGTTCAGTCTAGCAAATTGTTCTAGCAATTTCATCTCGCCCATAACTAAACAAGATAATGATGCCACAAGTTTTCTGCTAAGCGCATTAGCTACCGCATTACCCTTGCCAGGGTGATATTGAATATTGAAGTCGAAGTCCTTAAGGTACTCCAACCATCTTCTCTGTCTCATGTTGAGCTCCTTCTTAGAGAACATATACTTCAGGCTTTTATGATCTAAGTAGACAGTGAATCTTTCTCTGTAGAGATAGTGTCTCCAGATCTTGAGTGCAAAGACTACAGTGGCCAACTCTAGATCATGTATGGGATAGTTGACCTCATGAGTCTCTAATTCTCTAGATGAATAGGCTATCACCCTCTCCTTTTGCATCAATACACAACCTAGACCGATTCTAGATGCATCAGTATAAATTGAGAAACCTTCTCCCTCTATAGGAAGAGCGAGAATTGAGGCAGAGATTAAACATTCCATCAATGTTTGAAAGCTTTTCTCACACTTCTTACTCCAAACATAGGGATTCTTCTTTCGAGTAAGGCGAGTGAGAGGTACAACGATCATGGAGATGTCTTTTACAAACCGTCTGTAATAACCATCTAGTCCCAAAAAGCTTCTGATATCAGTGACACTGGTCGGTCTCTCCCAGTTAAGCACAACTTCAACCTTGGAGGGATCGAAAGAGATGCCTTCCTTGGAGATGACATGGCCCAAAAAGGACACTTCTTCGAGCCAGAACTCGCACTTGCTCAGTTTAGTATAGAGCTTGTTGTCGCACAAGATCTGTAGAGTGATCCTCAGATGCTCCTCATGTTCCTCTTTGGTTTTGGAATATATAAGGATATCATCAATAAATACCACGACAAATTTATCGAGGTATGGTCGATAAACACTGTTTATCAGTTGCATGAAAGCTGCAGGAGCATTGGTTAGACCAAAAGACTTAACGACAAATTCGTAATGTCCATACCTGCTCTGGAAAGTTGTCTTATAGATATATTCATCTTTGATTCTCATCTGATGATATCCATACCTACGGTCAATCTTGGAGAAATATTTAGCTCTAGATATTTGGTCAAAGAGTTCATTAACTCGAGGCAATGGGTACTTATTCTTGATTGTCAAATGGTTCAGTTGCTTGTAGTCGATGCATAACCTCATGGTCCCATCCTTCTCCTTGACAAATAGAACAGATGCTCCCCATTGGGAAGTACTTGGTCTAATGAACCCTTTTTCTAATAACTCCAACAGTTGTGCCTTTAGTTCTTTCAACTCGACAGGTGACATCCTATATGGTTGACGTGATACTGGTGCAGCTCTAGAAATCAAATCAATAGAGAAATTTACATCTCGTTCAGGGGGAATTCCTGGCAGCTCATCGGGGAAAACATCAGGGTAATCTTGGACTATTTGTATATCTTCTATCTTGGACCCTTCCTTTTCAATTACTACAGCCGCAAGGAAAGCAACACAACCTTTTCTTATCATGTTGTGCGCTTGTATGGCAGAGACTAATGACATTCATCTCCTGTGTCTAATCTTAGTAAATGATACTTTAGGGAATTCACTGAATGAAATCTTCTCTTTTCTATAATCAAAACTGGCTCCATAAGTGGATAGCCAGTCAGCTGTTGTGTTGAGTGTGTATTTGAATTTCTTAATGATGATTTTAATGATGACCAATGGACACCAATGGACATCACTCATACTTTGATTTTGATGATGACATATTATACATATTGCACATACTACAATGATAGCTAAACAACATGTTCTTGATACTTAATATTGTATATTTTACTGATAATAACATATTTTGATGGTCCACTCTTCATATATACAGGTTTACAAAGTTTTTATCAAAGTAGAGTCGACTCTAGTTGACAATAAGATCGACTCTCAAATTCTGCCCAGCAAGCTCCTGAAGAAAAAGTTATAGTAGTGTCGACTCTAGTTGACAGATAGGTCGACTCACAAAGTCTGCCTAGCAAGTCCTGAAGAACAAGTGACAATAGTGTTGACTCTAGTTGAAAATAAGGTTGACAATAGTATCCTTTCAGTGAACCTTATTTGAAGGAATACACAGGAGGTCGACTCTAGCTGTTGATCAGGTCGACTCCAGCTGTTGATCAGGTCGACACTAGTTGTTTGTTAGGTCGACACTAGTGTTCTGCCAGTAAGCTGGAACTGTTATTTGGTCAGTAGTGTCGACTCACTTGGAAACTAGAGTCGACTCACATTTTGTGAAAACTCAAAAATGTGCAGAGTATGATATCCAATGGCTGTGATTTATTTTTGAAATATGTTTGGGAGATTCTATAATTACCAAAATGCCCTTTCATCCAAGTGGCAATGAGAAAAGGAACTTTTGGACACGTGGCAGCCTGTGGTGCATTCTAGGTTTCTGTGCACATCTCTTTCACGTAAAAGGGACTACAGAGAGGCTATAAAAGGTCCTTTCCATCTGAAGCAGCAATCTCTTCGGCAATTCATCGATTCCATCCAAAAGGACATGTGGATCAAGGCCAAGCAGTGAGAGAAAGCTCTGGAGTGCTGAAAGAGGAGCAGATTAAGAAGAAAAGCAGCAGCAGAAGAAGGAGGAATCATGAAAGCAACAGATCTGAAAATAGAGCATCGTGGATTGAAGGAGTGCTCCATCTGATCTTCTCAAAAACCTTCAATTCAAGCTTCTGCAGATCATCTTCAACAAGGGACATCCAATTCACCTTTCTTTTATCCATTTTTATTGGAGTGTTCTTCTCAGTTTGTCCTTGAATGTTCATGAAGTCTGTACATGCATTCTGTGCAGATTTCTGTGTGTGTTTAAGGCTGTGAATCCGATCAGTGCTAGGGAATCTGATTTCTTGTGGATTTGATCTAGCTAGTGTGGTTTGAGCCGTCGTACTCATGTGTGTGGTCTGAGCCATCGAGCTCTGTTTGTGTGTGGTTTAGCCGTCGTGCTCATGTGTGTTGTTTGAGTCGTCGAGCTCAAGGGTGTTGAGCCATCGTGCTCAAGTGTGTGAGTTGTACTCGATTCTGAGTAGTGTGGCCTCACTGTGTGAGGGGTGGATGTAGGAATCACTGGTGTGATTTCCGAACCACTTAAAAATCTCATGTGCATTGGTTTGATTTATTTTCTGCGCTAGATGCTTGCATAAGGATTTCACATTCACACTAATCTAATTGCTTCACACATCATATACACACATCCACACATCAGATCAGTAAGATTGTTAGTTTGAATGGATCAATAATTTGAAATGATTTTTAAAATTACTTAAGCTTCCGCTGAGATTTGTGTTAGATCTATTTAACCCCCCTTTTAGATCTGTTCATCCTACATATTCGATCCTACAATTGGTATCAGAGCGAGTTAATATCTGATTCTGATCTGATTTGATTACCTCTGTTTGATCTGTGTGTTCTATCTGCTGAATTGTCTGCTTGCTCATTTACTGTTTCTTATCTTGATCCATGGATTCTTGAGATTTTGTAGCTGAAGGTCATTTTATCAATAGACCACCATACTTTGATGGTTTTGATTACTCTTATTAGAAAAATCGCATGCAAGTTTTTCTAAGGGCTCAAAACTATGAAATCTGGAAGATAGTTGAAAAGGGTCCCTATGAAAACCATGGGAATGAAGAGAATTGGACTAGAGAACAAATCAGGAAAGCAACTCTTAACTATAGTGCCATGAATATGCTCCAGTGTGCTATTCACCCTAAGGAGTATTCAAGAATATCCATGTGTAAATCTGCTAAGGAAATGTGAGATAAACTTGAATTAATGTACTAAGGAACGTCTCATGTTAGGGAAACCAAAGCAAACATACTTGTTTCTGAATATGAATTGTTTATGATGAAATTTGACGAATCAATTTCTGAAATGTTTGCTAGGCTTATGATAATTGTCAATGGACTGAAGGCATTAGGTAAGAAGTACATTGATGCTGATTTAGTGAGAAAAATATTGCCCTCTTTATCACTAATTTGGCACACAAAAGCTATTGTGATTGAAGACTCTAAGGATTTATCCAAAATATCTTGGATGAACTCATAGGATCTTTAATGACAAATGAAATAAATCTGAAAAGGACTGAAGAACACATACTTAAAGCAAAACCAGTAGCACTTAAGGCTTCATCAAGTCACAAGGAGAAAATTCAAGAAAAATCTAATTCTGAAGAGTCTAAATCTGATGAGGATGAGATTGCCTTCATGACCAGACATTTCAAAAAAAAATTAAAATCAAGAAGAGTAAAATTCAATGGAAAGAACAATACACTTCTAACAAAAAGAATGCTTCTTCTTCAAACATTAATGCTGGTAGAAATGAAAAGGCTGATGTAGTTGTTATTTGTTACAGGTGCAACAAACTAGAACATATGAAGGGTGAGTGTCCTGAGCTCAAGAAGGAAATGCACAAGAAATACAAAAAGAACATCAAAATGAAAAAGCCAAAAGCAATGCTAGCAATTTGGTCGGATGAAGACCAAAGTGAATATGAAGGAGAGAAGTCCTCAAGTTCTGAAAATGAGGAATTATGCTTTATGGCAAACAACAATGATAGCAAGGTAAGATCTTCTTTTGAGCAATGCACTGTTGATGATTGGGAAGATGCACATGCTGCCTTGGTTGAAAAATACTCTAAAATAAGAAAGAAAATAAATGTCTAAAAAAGAAAATAAAAATGTCATGCATGATACTTCTTTAACTAGAAGAAAATCTGAACTTGAAAATAAAATTTCTGAACTCATTGATGAAAAGGAAGAACTTCTGAATGAATTGAATAAACTCAAAATTGCATCTCAAAAGGCTAACATTGATTTGGTAAAGCTCTCTAAGACAATAGAAATGCAACAAAAAGAAAAAGAATAAGCTATTGATGAAATTTAGAAACTTAATAAATTGCTGGCTGAAAAGGATCAAGTGATAAAAAATTTCACAATATAAAGGAAAATCTTGATGCTTTATTAGGACTAAGAATGAATGCTGAAAAACATAGACTAGGATTTATCATAGAAAAATTAATGAAAAATAAACCTGCTAAAAAGAAAGAAAATATTCAAAAATTCATTTGATAAAATTTGTCAAAAGCAATAGTTCAAAAAATAAAAATAAACAAGTGTCAAAGAAAACATCTAAAATAATTAAAAACCAGAATAAAAGAATGTGTCCATCCAAAAGAAACAAAACAGGTCAACACATGCTGCAGAAAGGTCGACAAAGGTTAACTATAAGTTGTAACCTGTGGCCACTAAGTCGACACTAGCTCAACATAGGTCGACCTATCCATTTCTGAACAACAAAAAGATGATAAACACAAATTCAAACAAAATATAAAAAACTATAAAAACACAAAAACACTTTCATGATAATGATTGGAGATCCATGACACCATATCAATCCAATTGGATCAATTCATGGAATCAATGGTACCACAATCCTCATTGGTATAATTACATTCTTTCTATCCAATTTTCCAAGATATCAACAGAACTTTTGGTCTGGATTTCCATACATAAACGATCATACCAAAATGCATAATTCCCTGCTTATGAAAGAAAAAACACTGGTGTTTTCATTCCAAATCAAAATGTTAAAATACCAAAAGGGAAATCATTTCAGAAATAAAACACAAACTAGGGCTGTAAACGGAACCTGATATACCGATATTTCAACTCGATTCAGATAAAAATTATCAGTTTCAGAAATAAAAATTGATACCGATAGCTTATCAGAATCAGTATTGGATATTCCAATAGGTTATCAGAATCGGAATTAAAAAAATAGTCAGAATCGGAATCGGTATCGGTTATCCGATAAATAATCCATAAACTCAAAAGGTAAAACCATAGTAAGCACCTTAGCTTATCAGAATTTCGGTTCCAGTAATGTTATCGGAATTGAAACGAAATCGGAACTAACCATTCTGATTTTATCGGATTCGGAATCAGAACTATATTTTGTTATCGGAATCGGAATCGGAATCGGAATCTGTGTCTCCGGTTTCAAACCCGACCCGATTGCAGCCCTAACACAAACCAAAACTAACTCAAGTGTGGGTTAGAAAAGACTTATTGTTACTGCTCAAACAAATGATGGTCCCAACAATATTTGGGTACTAAAATCTTTTCTCTCTGATCTAATTTGTGTAGGAAGGCCGTGCACCCAGTTCCAATGTGTAGTTTCGTGATAGGGGTGTTCACGGCACATGACCGAAGACAAAATAAAGTTTTCATTTCTGATTGGAAAGGAAGGAGGATCTGTCACATTTGGAGATAAAATAAAGGGAAAATAATTGGATTGGAAAGGTTGGTAAATCCTCCTCAAACTCAATTGAAAATGTCTTGTTAGTTGATGGTTTAGACTATAATCTTTTGAGTATAAGCCAATTGTATGACAAGGGTCACAAGGTTGTTTTTGAGTTAAATTTCTGCAAAAGAATTGATTCTTCATCTGAGAAAATAAAATTCTTGGAAAAAGAGAGAACAATGTGTACATGATAAATCTTGATAGACATTTTGCTGAAAACATCTGTTTGGTTGCTAATAAAATGAAATTGCATGGATATGGCACAAGAGATTTGGTCATGCAAGTTTCAACACAATGAATAAACTCTTAAGGCTAAATCTGGTTAAAGGACTTCCTGAATCTTTTCCAAATGTTGAGAATCAACTTTGTGGGATATGTGCTAAAGGAAAATAAACCAGAAAATCTTTTAAATTTTCAATCATGTACTTACTTCAAAGCCACTAGAATTACTTCATATGGACCTTTTGGCCAATAAGAATTCTTAGCCTTAATGGCAAATGATATGGATTTGTCATCATTGATAATTTTACTAGATATACTTGGGTTATATTTCTATCCCACAAAAGTGATACTTATCAAGAATTTAGGAAATTCTGCAACACTGCCTTAATGGGATTTTCACACAAAATAAAGTCTATTTTGACTGATCATGGGGGTGAATTTGAGAACAAGGCTTTTTTATTTATTTATGTGCTGAATTGAATATTTTTCACAGATTCTCTTCTCCAAAAACTTCAGAACAAAATGGAGTTGTGGAAAGAAAGAATGGAATCTTGTGGAAATGGCTAGATCTATGCTCTTGCAAAGTAAATTGCCTAAATCCTTTTGGACTGAAGCTGTGAACACAACAAATCACCTTTTGAACAGAGCATTGGTCAGACCAAAAATCAGAAAAACCCCCTATGAACTTTGAAAAACAAAAAGCCTACTTTGTCTTTTTTTTAATGTTTTGGATGCAATGCTTTGTACATAACAACAATAAAGAAAATCTGACAAATTTGATGTTAAGAGTCATGAAGCAATTTTCTTGGTTATTCTGAAATCTCTAGAGCTATATAGAGTTTACATTCTTAAGAATAAAATTGTGGAAGAATCTCCACATGTAGTCTTTGATGAAATTTTTATAAATCTGATGACTCTACATTTTGCAGACCTCTACAAAATGTGAAGAAGATGACTTCATTGTTGAATCTTCACAACCATTGAGGAGCATGAAGAACATTTGAAAATCTAGACATCATCACTTATCACAAAGGATCGGGTAATGTTGTTCCAGAATTGAATGAAACTCAGAGGTAATTAAAATACTGAACCAGACTCTTAAGAGATCATCCAATTGAGAATGTGGTTTGTAATTTGCATGATAGTTAGAAGTAGATCATCTTTTCAGAATGTAATAAATGAAGACCCATTGGCATGATTTCCCAGATTGACCTAAGTCTATTGATGAAGCTCTAACCAGTGAAGATTAGATTAATGCAATGCATGATGAACTTCATCAATTTGACGGAAATCCAGTATGTGAATTAGTACCTAGTCTAGTGATCAATTGTGATTGGCACTAGATGGGTATTCAGAAATAAATTGAATGAAAATGGACAAGTTGTTAGGAATAAAGCTAGACTAGTTGCCAAGGGGTACAATCAAGAGTTTGGCATTGACTTTGAAGAATCATATGCCCCTGTAGCTAGACTAATAGTTTGAGAAGTTTTCTTACTTTTGCATCATCTTTGAAATTTAACGTTTATCAAATGGATGTGAAAAGTGCTTTCTTGAATGGTTACATCAAAGAAAATTTTTTGTGGAACAACCTCTGTGGATTGATGAAATGGAAAAATCCTAATCATGTTTTCAAACTTAATAGGCTCTTTATAGTCTTAAGCAAGCTCCAAGAGCTTGGTATGACTGCTTGAGCTCATTTTTACTAAATAAAGGATACAAGAGGTAATGTAGACTAAACTTTATTTACAAGATTGTCAATAATTAGATCATTGCTGTCCAAAATCTATGTTGATGACAATATTTTGGGTCTACAAACAAAGCATGTGCACGCGAATTTGCTAATCATATGAAAACTGAATTTGAAATGAGTTTGATTGGTGACTTACAATTCTTTTTGGATTGCAGGTACATCAACTAGTGAAGGAATATTTATAAGCCAAACAAGTATGTGAAAGAACTTCTGAAGAGATTTTGATTTTCAGCACCTCAAGCACTCAAGCACACCTATGACAAAATGTAAGATTAGAGGAAGATTCATTTGGCAATTCAGTAGATCCAAAGGCCTATAGATGTATGATTGGTTCTCTACTTTATCTCACAACCTCTAACCATATATTCAATTTAGTGTGTGCATGTGTGCTAGATTTCAAGTCAATCCTAAAGAAAGTCACATGTTATTTGTTAAAAGAAATATATAAGTACCTTGTTGGAAATATGTGAACTTTGAATATGTATCCTGCTAGTTGCAAATTAGATTTAATTGCTTATTGTGATGTTTGATTATGCTGGTTGCAAGCTTGATAGATAAGTACTAGTGACTTGTGTTTATATCTAGGTGGATGCCTAATTTCTTGGGCTTCTAAAAAGTAACATTCAGTAGCTCTATCCACTGCAGAGGCTGAATAAGTTGCGGCTGGTTGTTTGGGCACTCAAATTCTTGGGTGAAACACCAGCTCCTAGACTATAATCACAAATTGGGTTGTATTCCTATTCTGTGTGGTAACACTAGTGCAATCAATTTGTCTAAAAACCCATTCAGAATTCACCGAACAAACACATTGAAATAGACACTTTTTTCTAAGAGAGAGGTTGCTAAGAAATCATGAGCTTCACCTTCATTGAAACTGAAAAACAAGTTGTAGATATTTTCACTAAGCCTCTTTCAGAAAAATAAATTTTCATCCTTAAGGAGAGAGCTTGTTTGTGCAAACTTCCACATTCTTAACATATTCCATCTCTTTTTACAAATAAAATCTTTATGTCTTTGCAAATAAAAGTCCTCTTGCTCTTGCTAATAAATTCTACTTCTCACATTGCATTGGCATTCTTGATATATCAAATAGTGATTGAAGAAAGGCAAGTCATGGCTTGTCTGGACATTTTCACTATGCGTGAGTATATGTCTCCGCCAAGTATCAAGAGCCTTTTTATGCAATTGTTGAGGGGAGTCTTGTCTTTCAATAAAACCTCTTGATGATCTACTTTCACTTCACTTAATTCTTCTTCCTCATATAATCTTCATGTTCAACTTGTGAGGGGATCTAAATGAAAGGGGGAGTCAATGTCAATTCTTCACTCATTTCTCTTGTCACTGGTTGTCTATATTGAGCCCCAAATTATCAAAAATTTTGAGTCTTTGTGCTATTTTCATATAAGACGAAAGACATTGAAACTCAACTATTTGTGCATTTATTTTAATTCAAAGATCACTTTCATATCGAGGTTGTGCTATCTTAATGCTGAATGTCTTAAAATGATTTGCAAAACACTTGTAGGCACATGAGTGGTATTAATATTTAACATGTGCAAGTTTGATGTTCTTTTTTTACCACATGTTAAGAATAATCTCTCTACATTCGTAGCCATGACTTTTCTAGTCCAAGCAAACATACTCCTGCAGAACATTAAAAAAATGAACAACAATCTGGAAAGATAAAAACAGAGCAATGTAAATTCTTGAACCATTGAGTAACCGGGCCATCTCACCTAAAAAGTGATTTGTCTTGCGTCAAAAAGTGGAAAACAAATTTTTAACTCTGTATAAGATAATGAAAGTTAAACCATTGAGTAATCAGGAGGTCTTGCATCTGGTAAATGTGATCTCTTGCATTGAAAAGTGAGATTTAACTAATTTATTCTTGTATTTCTTTTCCAGTAAAATGAAAGAACTTCTAAAAACATGACAGAAAAGCTCAAGATCTAAATAGTTCATGTATCTGAGTTTAGACCTATTATTCACATTACGTTAAATTTAAGGCTTATAACCTCCTTGTTAAATACTTCTGCTCCTCATATAGATCACACTGACTCCATTTACACCATTATTTTAACTACATTCAGATCATATTTTTTGCTATACTTTGGTTGAGTGTGTCCTTGTAATTAAACTTTGATGCACAATCACAAAACACAATAAACTCTCTCATATGTCAATATCACTTGCCTCATTTATCTGATCATTCTCGAATATTCTCTTGCACCACTTCATTTCTTGAACTCCTACCATTTATATTTTCATGTCTATCTTTTGATGCTGTCAAAAAGGGGGAGAAATTGCAGGAATAAGGGAGAAATTGTAGGATAGGGGAAGACTGAGTTCTTATGAGCTTTTGGGAGAAAAAGTATGAAGAAAACGTTTGAGTATTTATTTTGTCATCATCAAAGGGAGAGAATGTTGTGTTAGTGTGTATTTGAATTTCTTAATGATGATTTTTAATGATGACCAATGGACACCAATGAACATCACTCATACTTTGATTTTGATGATGACATATTGTACATATTGCACATACTACAATGATAGCTAAACATATGTTCTTGATACTTAATATTTATATTTTACTGATATACTGTCTTGATGGTCCACTCTTCATATATACAAGTTTACAAGTTTTATCAAAGTAGAGTCGACTCTAGTTTAACAATAGGTCGCCTCTCAATGTCTGCCCACAGCTCCTGAAGAAAAAGTTACAGTAGTGTCAACTCTAGTTGACAGATAGGTCGACTCCCAAAGTCTGCCTAGCAAGTTCCTGAAGAACAAGTGACAGTAGTGCCGACTCTAGTTGAAAATAAGGTTGACACTAGTATCCTTCAGTGAACCTTATTTGAAGGAATACACAGGAGGTTGACTCTAGCTGTTGATCATGTCGACTCCAGATGTTGATCATGTTGGGTTGAGTGTGAATACATTTATTTCCCCTCATATTTTGATGATGACAAGTGTGATTTTAATGCAAAATAATTGGAACATGTTAGATGCACCACACATGTTATGACCACATTTAAAAAGCATGTTTCCACATATTTATCATTTATATTCATGATAAATCAATGGACTAATGATTTAATGTTTATTTCTCAGGCATACACATTTCTTCAAGGTTGTCGACACACCCCATACTGGTGTCGACACAATGCTCCAAAACCCTAAGCCAAAAGGTGAAGAAATTGTCACTAGTGTCGACACGAGATCATCTCAGGTCGACACTAGACCAGTTCCCAGTGAGCCCTCTCAACATGCCTGGACATTGTGTCGACACTAAACCAGATGGTGTCGACACTAGAGACATTTCTAAGAAGGCTTGTTTTGTCAGTTGGCTATAGCAGGTCGACCTAGATCATCTCAGATCGACACTAGAGACCTCTCCCAGGGAAGTGGTTTCTGCTGGTATCTGGGACAGTGTGTCGACACTAGACCAAGTCAGGTCGACACACTCCGGAAAGTTTGTGACTTAAAGTTTCTCCTGAACAGGTGCACCCTAGGGAATTGATGGATCGGCCTTGGATCATGTGCCCACGACCCCAAGGGTACTTTTGGACATATTAGGGTATAAATAGTCCCCAATTGGCCATCCAACCATCAAGAGAGAAGAAGAAGAGCCTCCAAGAGCCTTCCAGAAATCCTTTTGTGGCAGAGAGAGCTCACTCTACTCCTGTTCTTGCTCCCCTTGTGCTCCTTCAACCCAATTCTCACATCTCCAGGCACAAGAAGAGAAGTCTGATCCAAGAGAGCAGTGAGATCACTTCCAAGGGTGCAGATCAAGTAGAAGCAGACGATGTGTGAAGAACTCAAGGAAGATCCAAAGATCAAGTGCAGAGCATCGGCCAGGGACTTCTGGAGATCAAGCTTCCTCACAATTCGGCCTCTACAAGGGAGTCTTCTTGAAGAACAAGGACATTTCACCCACATTCCTCATTTCTCCTTGTTTCTTCTTGGTCATTCTAGAGATTGTGCATGAACTATTGCATTAATCCTCTTGAATGAACCTTTTGAGATAGATCATTGCTAGAGGATATGGATCTTTTGTGTTTTGATCTAGTAAGTGGTTTGTGAGCGACGTTGTGCTCAGGGTTGAGTCGTCGTACTCAGTTGTGGTTGAGCAATTGTGCTCAAGTGTCTAGAGTAGTTTGCTCTAGGAGTTGTGTGCGTTGTAGAACTCATTGTGTTGGAGTTGTCAGGCTCCAGGTGTGGTGTATCCAGGTTGTTTTAGTGGATCCTCACAGTGTGAGTGGATGTAGGAATCACATGGTGTGATTTCCGAACCACCTAAAAAATCTGTGCAGTGGTTTGTGTGTTGACTTAAATTCACATCTCGCTAGATTATGCATAGGTTTTTCGAATTAACTTTTAATCAACCGATTCCACTTCAATCATCTAATCACAACATTTCTCATTAGATCTATAATTTGCTCTTTCAAATTGCTTATGATTCCATACATTGTTTTTAATTGGCTAAGCTTCCGCAATAGTTGGTCTAGATCTATTCAACCCCCCCTTCTAGGTCTGTCCATCCTTCTTCGATCCTACAATTGGTATCAGAGAGGTTTTACACTTGATCTGATCTGATCTGAGCACTTTTCTGATTGTTCTGTGTGTCTTAATTGTTTGCTTGTCTGTTTACTGAATATTCCTTATTTGCACCATTAATTGCTTCAATGGATTCAAGAAGGTTCAGTGGCTGAGGTCACTCTATTAATAGGCCACCCTTTTTCAATGGGACTGACTACACTTATTGGAAGATAGAATGCAGGTATTCCTAAGAGCCAAAACTATGAAATATGGAAGGTAGTTGAAGTAGGTCCCTATGAGAATCAGGGGAGGAAAGAGACCTGACTAGGGAACAGATTAGGAGGGCCACTTTGAATTATAGTGCCATGAACATGATCCAATGTGCAGTCCACCCTAAGGAGTACTCAGAATCTCAAGGTGCAATCTGCCAAAGAGATGTGGGATAAACTGAGTTACTCTAAGAGGGAACATCCCATGAAAGAAACCAAAGCTAACATTCTTGTCTCTGAGTATGAATTGTCATGATGAAATCTAATGAGACAATTTCTGAAATGTTTGCCAGGTTTATAATCATAGTGAATGGACTGAAGGCCTTAGGTAAGGATTATTCAGATGCTGACTTGGTAAGGAAAATTCTACGCTCTCTTTCTTTAATTTGGCATACAAACCACAGTCATTGAGAATTCTAAAGATTTGTCTAAAATCTCTTTGGATGAATGATAGATCCTTAATGACTTATGAAATCATCTAAAATAATGAAGAACATATAATTAAGACCAAGCAGTAGCACTAAAGGCCTCTTCAAGTAACAAAGACAAGAATCAGGAGAAAACCAGTTCTAATGAGTCTGATTCTAATGAGGATGAGATTGCCCTCACCAGGCAATTCAGAAAATTATTAAAATATAGAAAAGGAAAATTTTCTGGGAAAAGAATGTTCATCAGGTAAAGAAACCTGCTTCTTTTCTAATGTTAATTCCAATAAGAATAAAAAAACTGATGAATGTCATTTGTTACAGGTGCAACAAGCCAAGGACATATGGAGGAAAATGTCCTGAAACAAGAAGGAAACACCAAAGATCACAAGTTCAAGAAGCCAAGGCCATGGTAGCCACTTGGTCTGATGAAGACTCAAGTGAAAAGAGAAGAAGAAAAAATCCTCAGTTCTGATAGTGAGGAAATCTGCTTCCTGGTGAATATTTTCAGATGGAAGGTAAGTACATTTTCGAAGACTATTCAATTGGGACTGGCAAGATGCATATGCTGAGCTTGTTGAAAAATACTCTGTAATAAGAAAGGAAAACAAGCATCTCAAAAGAAAATGGAAAACATCATGATAACTATTCCTCAAACAAAAGAATTTGTGATTAGAAAATGAGATAGCTGAACTTAATGAAGAAAAGAAAAATTCCTGAACTTAATTGATGAGCTTAAGCTGCCTCTCAAAAGGCCAACCATGAATTTAAAGAACTGTCTAAAAAGCTGAAAATGGAAACAAGATAAACAACAAAGGCTGAAGAAATCAAAACCTTAGAAAACCATCTAAAAGAAAAAGATGAGTCATTGAAACCTTCACAAAAGGTAAAGACAATTTGGAGGCCTTGTTGGGAGCTAAAATGAAATCAATTTCTCATGGACTTGGATCAATAAACAAAAACCTAAGAAGCCAATCTGGTGAGAAAAGGGATAAAGCACCATTGATTAATTTGTCAAAGGTCCTATTCTTGAGAACACTGAAATCAAGCACACATCAAGCAAAACAACAAATTTCAAAAACTCAGAACAAAGAAAGTCAACCAAGTCGACACAGCTACCTGACAGTCGACACCAGTCCACAAGAAGAAGGATTCTGGACTATTGTGTCGCCACCAGTCAAGGAAAGGTCGACCTGCTCAACATCAACAAACACAACCACAAACCAAAAATTCAAATAAAATTGAACAATAAGAAAATTCAAGGAAGTTGTTGCTGAAAAATCAGCAAGGATCGTCGGCCAAGCCCGAGCTAGTGGGCCCCGAGGGATTGACGGCGTCGCCTAGTCGTCGGTTAAGAGAGTCCGACCTGCAAAGACCCACCGAGACCCTCGGTGGTCGGGACTCCGACGATCAAGTCAGTGAGGGTTGTAAAGAGAGAATAGAGAGAGCTTTTGTTATGAATAGCGTACCTTTCCTTGAGGGCATCTGTGCCTTTTATAAGGGCTTGGTCCTTTGGATAGAAAAGGAAGGTGGTGTACGAGCCTCCGTGAGGCAAGGGCGCCATTCAAGGATTTCCGCCAACTGGGTTTCGAGAAATCCCGCCTTGATGGTCACCTGCCTGAAGCGGATGCGGGCCAGCTGGGGGATCGTGATCCACGGGACTCACCCGTCCCCTTGGGCAAGTGTGAGCTGGCGCATCCGGAGACGCTCGGATATAGTGCTTGATTTGAATTAGCTCTCGGCAGTGATTGACTAACCTATGACGACGATGCCCGACAACTTAGTTGTCGCTCATTGGTATGGCCGATCCTTGATCTCGTCGATCCAATTCGTCAGCTGACGAAGACCGGTATCACTAGTCCCCTGGGTTCTTTTCGAGGCGAGTCCTCGGCTCGAAGAGAAACCATTTATTACTCTCAGTAATTTGTACGGGCGTTCGGCGCCGCCTCGCATTCCGCACGCCTAAGTCAGGGGCGTTCCGTCACTGTCATGATGAGATCCGTGGTCTTGTCATAATGATGGTACTGCTGGTGACGATTTGTCAGGTACTTTACTCTGAACCCTGCGCATTATGACGCCGCTCGGTTTCGGGGCGCGCGCTGTGGATCCGGGTGAATGTCTTCTGGCTGTCGGGCTTCCGACACGGGAGGAATCCTGGAAGTGCAGGATTTTTGGGCCGTTCGATCGCATTGGCGTCGAGGCTTTATAACTAGCCAGGGGTCGATGCGAATCGACGTTCTCTTCTCCACTTCGCGCGCGAGCCTTACGAATTGCTTGTCTCGACGTCTGCCGACAATCTGACGATTGTGCCCCAGCCCGTACGAGGGTCACCCGACGATCTTCGCTTGCTTCTTCGCTCCGAGTAAACGATGAGCCTTTCTTCTTCTTCCACCTTTGCTGAGACTTCTCTTCGTCGTCATCCACAAAATCTAGGACCCCCCTATTTCGGTCAACACTCCCCGACTCCGTTTCTGAAACCCTGGGTAGGGTCAGCATCCGTAGAAACCCAGGTCTGGGGGCCCGTCGATGCTTCCTTTGTCCTTGAACTAGTCCTGGAACTACGTTCCTAGGAGGACCTCGGCCCATACTCCGATCGAAGTGTCGTCGTCGGCCGACAGTGTGGCCGAAGCCCGTTGCGAGACTCGCCGGTACCTTTAAGTGGTTGCGGAAGCATCCTAGGTTTTGGTTCTCCTGCCGACGCTATCTTGTTTGCTGACAGGGAATTTAGGGCTCACTATGTCATGAACGGGGGTTTCTCGGTTTACACCGAGGCGGTTCGGGCAGGCTTTGTTTCCTCTTCCACCCTTTGTTATCTTTCTTCTCTGAGCTCGGGGTGGCTCCCTCCAATTGGCACCGAACGCCTGGCGCGTAATCGTCAGCTTCTGTCTTTGTGTTATTCGGCAGGGGTCCCTCCGACCTCGCGCCTTTCCTCTACCTTTTTTCTATTAAGCCGTTCGGGGACTGGTTCTATTTTGCGGCGAGAATGGTCGGCATATCCTGGAAAACTGCCTTCCTCGCTCCACGGTTGAAGAGGAACTTTGTTTTTGTCTATAGTCCCTCGGGTTGGCCGTTCCCTACCAAGTGGTCGGCCGTCGACATCCGGTGCAAAGCTTTTGGATCGCCGAGGCTTACTGCATCCGATCTACTTCGACCTCAAGTGTCTGAAGGAGTGGAGCCCCCCAACCTGATCGATATCTCTGAGGAATTGTTTCAGCTGATCGACGAGGGCACAAAAGGTTGCCAACCTCGTAGTTGTACTCTTGCTTTGTCTTCGATTTCCCTATCTAACGGACTATATGTGCTTGCAGCCATGGCCGACAAGAAAACGACTCCGTTCCCCCGACGCGGAGGGGGCCGTCGCTCGTTGAGAAGGCCAAGAGCCGGGCTCAATCAAGGGGGGAAGAAGGTGGCTTCTCATCCCGAAAACGCCAGCGCGAGGCCGAAGCTGTGCCTCGTCGGCCTCGGCGCCTGGTCAGAGCTCGGCAGCCGTCCCTTCGCTGAGGATATGCCGAAGAAGCGTCCAGTTCCGGTGTCGTCGTCTACGGCACCTACTGCCTCGGCTCTGTCCTAGACTCGCTTCTCTTTGGACCGGTGAGTGGGGCCGACAAGCTCTGCACCCGAGGTCAGGGCAGGATGCTTGGCCATCCTGCACGTCGGCTCATGCACGAATATTACCATGGTATGCTGAGCCAGCTA